>CM033403.1:34110753-35310753 GCA_019426215.1 Buddleja alternifolia
GCCCTAAGTCTATAACGTTCGAGTTCATGTAATAGTAATGTCCCATCTCCTATTAATCTTTTATGTTCGTTTCAAAAGGTCGTGAATGATATGACAATGTGTTTTCGTTCCTTTTCCCAGCATTTTTCGTGATCAGGGTTTTAAAACTCCCTTCTTTTTGTTGACGTTTTTAATCCTTTCTGTAAGAGCCTCGTATTTTTATATATATTTTTTTTAAACGGGAGAATGATTGAATTCCCACTTTCTGATCTGCAAGTGTCTTTTCGTGATCAAACACCTAGAGCCCTATAAATATCTCGTTCCTGTTCTTAGCCATCACTATCATCCTTCACTTTTATTTTCTTTCTCCAACTATTCATCGTCTTCCTTCTTTATCTTTCTCTATTTCGAAATTCCTTCGTCTTCGAAATCTTCTTCCATCTCCTTTCGACAACCTTTCGAACCGTTTTCGAGTATGTCTAACCTCATTCTATTTCGCATCTAGTGGCTCGAGCAACTCTTTTGATAGCGAAGATGCCCAAGATCTCTATCACATCATCAAGAATTTCGAGGCTTACTACAGCGATGTGAAGATTTCGACTCTAGAGTCTACCCATATCATACAGCCTTGGGTCCGCGATCGTCGGGGTCAATCTATCAACCATGTTGGGCTCGGACCTCGATTTCAATCCAAGGCATTCGAAGCCTCTGAGGATGGTGTTCCTGATTTACTCGTACTTGGCCCGCTTTGGAGGGTGATGCCCCTCTTTTCAATGTAAGGTGAGAACAAATATGAGTGGACGAATAAGACCAACCCCATCAATGGATGGATCGGGGCCATCGATGCATATCCTTGGTTCGAAAAATGCATCATCTTCATAATAAATGGGACGGTAACCGAATTCTTGGGCTTATTCGAATAGCCTGTTACCCAATCATCCCTTTCGAGCAGGTAACAACAGATGCCCTTGCGTATTCGTGGCATACTTCGTATAATTGTTTTGTATTACCTCGTGGTTTTCAAACAATTACGTTAGAAGATGTTGCTCTAATTACTGGCTTTCCCCTACGGGCATGAATCTTCCTTCGGGTGAACCTTTGCCTAATTCTCGAGCTCTTTTACTATCTACCGAAATTGGCTAAAACTCATGGTAAATCAAAGGAGCAAATATCGCTTATACTGCCTAGTCAAATTCTTTATCAATTGTGATGATCCACCGACGCCTTTCGAAGAGGTTTTATTTTTAAATTTCGTCTTCTCCCGTTGTTTATGAATGCCGGTTGCGTGGTGAATAAAACCTTTTTTACTTTGTCTGCTAATATTGCTGTCACCATGGGGCCCATCGAGTTGGCTCCACTAATGCTATCTCACTTTACCGCATGATGTTTATTTGAGCAATGACCCTTCGAATGCTCAAAATTATCCGGCCCCCTTTGGTTATTGACATGTTGGTCTTTTCTGTATTACCCTGAGCTATTGAATATCAGGACTATAAAATCGTTCGAAAAATCGGTTGAGCACGACAATCGTCGAAAAACCCTCCAACTTCCCGGCTCGAACCAATTTCGAAATGGGTTTGCTATGGGGAGGCCGCTATAAACTTATTAGTTCCTCTCGAGAAAGTATCTTATCTCGAAGTTTTGTGTGCGCCATTTATAATCCGCTCTATGTTTCCACATGGTGCCCCTTTTTCGAAACAAGGCATGACCAAACCCGAAATCATTGGTCGCACACTGCTCTACCCAATTGGATGCAACGATTGATTCGCTAGACTCCTCCATAGACGATCATCCCTACTGGAGGTCTATTTTGTCATCCCGGGATTTACTATATGCAGATAATGTCCCCGGAGTTGAAGTTTACAACCCTCAGGTATGCTAAATATGTTTTGAGTATAAATATGACAAACTTTATAACCTTTTATTCGATGTCGAACATATTCACTTCGAGCATCTCTTTCCATGCTTAATTTCGAATATGCTAACTCTGGACATACCTATTTCGGGCACGCTTAATCTCGAAAATGGCTTTCTTAAATATCCTTATTCTCGAATATGTTTGATCTCGAACATGCTTATTTCGAGCATGCTTGATCTCGAGCATGCTTGATTTCGAGCATTGCTGATTTCGAGCCTGCTGGTCTCGAGCATCTTGGTTCGAGCATTGCTTGATTTCAAACAGGTTCGACTTCAAATTTACCATATCTCGAATGAGCTGTTCTTCGAGCTTGCTTCCTTCAAGTATTTCTGATTTTTGAGCAAACAGTTCGACAACTGAGTTTTGTTTAAACCATTTTTATTTTGCAGCTATGCGCGCGGCAATTTGGTGTAACCCAATGCTTCTCTTTACCATTCTTGGGCACTATGAATCGCCCTGGTCAAATAGGCAATTCCATATTGCAAATCATCAAGGGCTAAAGCTGAAGCTCTTATTCGGAACCAAGCCTCTAGTCAGATTCCGCCATGTTTTGTTCCTATTTTCTGCAGATCATCCGAGTCGAGAGATGTTCGCAGACTTTTGGAACAAGGTTTTAACACGCAGTTATTCGAGACCAATCATCCGTAAGCAGATTACAGATATCACCAGAATGTGCGCTGGCACGGTGGACATGGCTCATCTTTCGAATCTCTTATCAATCAGGTAACTTTCATAAACTATTATAATCTTCGATTACAATAGTTAGGATTCATTCTGATACTCTTTCTTACAGGATGATGATTACATCGTTCCTTACGATTTAACTTTGGGGTGGAGATTTGAGCGAGACAACCCCCAAATCCGAGAAGCGGCGGCACTGTCTCAAGCCCTTCGAGAATCATCTGTTCCGACTGAGCCATTTTTCGTCCCTACGCGCGTTACCCGAAACGAAGTGCTCTTACCATCAGGGAGCGTACATCTTTTATTTCTCGAGAAGTACCCCCTCGAACACTTAACGAAGAAGAAGAAGAGCAAGATGACGACGATGCAGCTCAATACGCTCTTCAACCCAGATCCAGGAAACGTTTACGTATGCAAACTTCCGGTGAATCAAGTAATTACTCAAATATCCTTAGCTTTATTCGTAAATTGTATACTAATTCTTCATTCGATATTTGATTATAATATCTCTCATGTAGGCTCTTCGAGTGGAGCTGTTGATCTCGAAAAGGAGACGCCGGTTATTGGGGCTGGTGTCGAAAATATCGTCGAACCCATTCTTGAAGAGATTCACCCGACTTCGACCTCCGACCATCTTCGCCTATCCTCGAAGATGCTTTACCTCATTCTGAGACTCATCGAGACCCCCTCGAGATAGGTCGTTCTTCAGGTATTTTTGAAAGTATCTCGTACTGTATAATTATGAATGGGCTTTTGTTACTCTACCCTGTCTTGATGTTGTGTTTCTTCTTAGAAATTTATCAATGACACTTTCGAGAGAACAGGCCCCAGTTCCGCGATTACTATGAGCACTGCTCCCAACGTATCGAGATTTCTTTCGTCAGGTAAGACAACTTATTATGTCCATACTTCATATTTAGACAGATTTTTACCAACATAATTTTTTATCTTCCTGAATAACCTTGTTCCTCGATCCTCTAGGCATGCCTAGTTTACCTTCTTCGGTGCAATTCTCAATTGGTACTACAGCGGAATATCCACCATTGTCCTGGACTCTGCTATTTTTCACAGAATTGGCCCGAACCTTGCTCTCGAATCGCCATTTCGGCCTATCCTGGATTCTCCTCGTTCCTCTTCAGTACGAATAGAAGAGGTTGCTAATATCTCTCCGTTGACTATCTCACCTAGTCCGGTCATGGACCCTGGACCTTCAAGCTCTACCATGGCCCTTGTTATCCCGACTGAAGGTATAAATTTATTTCGTTGAAATGCACAATGTTCTATTTCATTCTGGTGTTTGACATACTAACTTCGTAATTTTCTTTCTTTCGACAATGCAGTACCGACCGTATTTTCTCAAGTCGCTCTAAACGAAGCCCTTATGGACATAAGGCATAATCTCAATGATCCTCACTTATTGTCGGAACTTCGTTTCCTTCTTGATGAAGCGGCTCGAGAATGGCTAGTACTTGGCTGCCTCTGTTCCAAGCCGCTCGTGAAGTTTTCGAGAATAGCCTTGCTCGCCTTCACTCTTTAGCGGATCAAGGCATAAACCCTTTTACCGAAGCCGTCTCCTCGAGTCACACCCAACATCTAGATCAACTTCGTGGCCAGGTCACCATCTTAGAAGGTTCCCGTGACAGTTACATGGCTCGAGTTGCTGCTCTCGACGCTCAATTGCTGATCTTCAACTCGAACGGGACCGCTTAGTTCAATCCGCCAACCAAGTCAATGAGAATATCTCAACTCTGAACGACCAGATTGCAGCTCTATCATTTGAACTTGAAGAAATAGCCAACCCGCCGTCCTCGAAAGGATGCCTTCGATTCATCGTTAGATGTTTTGTCAAATTCGTTGTTTTTTCTTCAATCTTAGTACATTTCGAATGATGCTACTTTTTAAATTTGTTATTGTAAAAATTCTTACCCGTTTCGGTAATCTTTTAAATATCATGGTTTCGTTTTCTTTCCATATACTTGGTGTATATTTTTTTAAATATCTCGCGTTTAATGCTTTTCCATATTTATCTCCATTCGTCCATTGGAGTTCAAAAGCATTCCCAGATAATTTTTTGATATTAGAAATGGTCCTTCCCACTTAGCTGACCATTTCCCATAAAATTGTCTTTTGACCCTTCTGGTAAAATCATTTTCCAAACTAGATCTCCTACTTCGAAAGATCTTGCGTTTACTTTCTTATTATAACTTCTTTCAATTCTACTCTTTTGAAATTCTATTTGTTGCAATGCTTGTATTTGCAAGATTTCATGGTCTAATTTTTCGATATTCATGTTTCGGTATATTCCTCGGCTGAAAGTCTTGCTTGTTCGAGTATTCGTCTAGACTTTATATTGATCTCCAAAGGAATTACTGCTTCATGTCCATATACTAATTGAAAAGGAGATATTCCTAGGCTGTCCTTCTTGATCGTCCTTAACGCCCAATTGCATCGATTAACAATTCGTGCCAATTTCTTGGATTCTGGCTTATCATTTTCGAGACGCAATTTTTTATTAATTTATTTGACGATTCAGCTTGGCCATTTGCCTGAGCATAATAAGGTGTCGAATTGATTAATCTTATTCCGAATTGTTCCAGAAATTCGAGTATTTCTGTACTATTAAATACTCTAGCCTGATCGAAAGTTATGGTTTCTGGAATACCAAATCTGGTAATAATATACTCCTTAATGAACTCGACCACTTGTTTTGAACTTATACTTTCGAAAGGTTTAGCCTCAATCCACTTGGTAAAGTAATCGGTAGCTACTAATATGTATTTATGCTTTTTTGATGAAGCTGGTTTAATTTCTCCGATTATGTCCATGGCCCACCCTCGAAATGGCCAGGGTTTTATTATGGAATTTAAACCTACGGTCGGTTGCCGTAAAATTTTCCCATATTTCTGACATTGCTTACATCCCTTCGCATAATTTATACAATCTCGTAAGATAGTCGGCCAGTAAAAACCATATCTTTGTATCAACCATCTCATTTTTTGTCCTGATTGATGGGCTCCACATACCCCTTCGTGGGTTTCTGCCATTATAACTAATGCATCCTCTAAATCGAGACATTTTAACAAAACCCTTGAGGATCTTTCCTATATAATTCTTGCCCATCATAAAAATAATGATGTGCCATCAACTTTAGCTTATTCGAAAATGTTCCCCTAGCTGGGTCTTGGAGATATTCGATGATCTCAGAACGCCAATCTTGTTCCCCTTTAAGAATATCTACTTTGTGTACTCGAGCTATCCTCTGCTCAAAGGGTAGGACCACCCTTGGTTTGAGTTGTATAACTGACTCAAACATATTTGAATCGACCTTATATCCTGACGCTAACTGGGCTAAATCATTAGATATTTGATTCTCTTCCCGTGGCACATACGAGATTTCAACTGTCTCGAAACTTTTGAACAACTCGTTTATTCGAGCAAAAGAAGCTATGGCTACGGGACTCACGCATTTAAATATCCCCTTCACTTGATTTATTATCAACTGGGAATCCCCTTTATTTTCACATTCTTTGCTTTCATGTCTCGTAGTACTTCTAATCCTAAAATAAGAGCTTCGTATTCTGCTCGGTTGTTAGTACAATCACCTTCGATCTTCGCACACATTTTAGTAATTATTTTAGACGGAGATATATATATATCCCGGCTCCTGCACTATCTCGAGTGCTTGACCCGTCGAAAGAGGCTCCACGGAGCAGTACTTATGATATCAATTTCGAACTTGGTCTCCTTATCTATAGATGGATGTTCCGCTAAAAAATCAGCTAAAACTTGACCTTTTACTGCTTTTTGCGGTACATAGATTAAATCGAACTGGAGTAAGCTAAGACTCCACTTACTTAATCGACCCTTAACCAAGGTTGATTTATCATGAATTTGATGATATCGGTAGGGGATACCACTTCGATTGAGTATGCAGCAAAATAATGTCTTAGTTTGGTAGAGGCAAAATATAGGCTGAGGCACCATTTTTCCATCGTGGTGTACCTTTTCTCTGCGTCATTCAAGAATCTACTCAAATAGAATACTGCTTGTTCATAGCCTCTGTCATTTTCCTGCACTAAAAGGCATCCTATTGACATTTCCGCTGCTGATATATATAATCTTAATTTTTTCCTTTTCGAGGAGGAATCAGCACGGGAGGCTGAATTAATATCTTTTGATAGCGTCGAATGCTTTATTTTGTTCATCTCCCCATACAAATTCATTTTCATCTTTTAATCGTAATAGAGGGAAAAAGCTTCTGTCTTTCCGGCTAAGTTGGCTATAAACCTTCGTACAAAATTTACTTGCCCTAAAAAACTCTGAAGTTCCTTTTTGTTTCTTGGAGGCTTAGCTTCGATAATCGCTTTAGCTTTATTTCGATCTACTTCAATGCCTCGATGATGTATCAAAAATCCCAGAAAATTCCCAGCTTCTACTCCGAAAGCACACTTCAAAGGATTCATTTTTAAATTAAAGAGTCTCATTCGTTTAAATGACTCGATCAAAAACTGTTTATGCTCTTCGTAATTTTGAGCTTTAACCACTATATCATCGATGTATATCTCCAAATACTTCCCGATTACATCATGGAAAATATAATTCATAGTCCTCTGGTAAGTGGCTCCGGCATTTTTTAAACCAAACGGCATAACCCTCCATTCGAAATTCCCTATGGATCCTGGACACCTGAAAGCCGTTTTATGCCGATCCGCTTCAGCTATTTTCAACTGATAATACCCGAATAGCCATCCATAAAGGACATTACTCTATGTCTAGCAGCTGCATCTATCAATACGTCAGCCATTGGCATCGGATATTCATCTTTTGGAGTAGCTTTATTCAAATCTCTAAAATCGATGCATATTCGTACCTTACCATTCTTTTTATCACTGGTACGATGTTAGCTAACCATTCGACGTATCGAGTTGGCCTAATGAATTTGGCTTCGAGCAACTTTTCTATTTCTTCCTTAATTGCTCCCATTAGATCTGGGGACAAACGCCTGGGTGTTTGTATCACAGGTTTGAAGCCTGGTTAATAGGTAGTTCATGTCGAGCTATATTAGTATTAATTCCGGGCATTTCATGATGTGCCCAAGCAAAGCAGTCCTGAATTGTTGCAAAATTTCGATTAGGTCATTTTTCTCCATTTGAGTCATCTTCGAACTTATGTAAGTTACTCGAGGGTTGTCGATTGTCCCTAGATTAACTTCTTCCAACTGGTCCTGACTATTTTTCCTAGTCTCTTCGTCTGGTTCTATAATACCATGTTCGATATTTCCGACTGGAAAATTAACTGTATCCTCTCCATTATGATTATTTATTCTATGTTTATTATCTCGAGAACCTTCATTATGAATAGCTCCTGCCATATATATTTCATTGGAAGAATTATTCGTTTTGGGATCCGTCGCATACACTAGATCTCGAGAGAATTCTTTTCGATAATTTGATCCACGTATTTCATTGTGACAATATTCAGAATTAAACTTATCATAACTAACATGATCACAATCGTAAGCACACAATTTCGATTCCATTCGTTGAACACTTAACCTTCGAAAAATATTAGAAACAACATCATCTTTCATTACATCGACATTCTTCATATCTTTCATAATATCTAAACTAACTCTAATTTGATTTCGGCTAACTTAGAGCCCATCTCGGATGTAGACTCTTCATGGATCCCCTCTCCTTCTTTCGCTGGCTTTTCTACGGCTTCTTCGTTGAATCGCCAATCACTTCCTTCGAGCTTCCCAGCTTCATACCTGGCATTGACAATTTGAGTATCGATAAAATAATTGTTTTTCTCCGCTTTGATCACCTCGAATTGGTGTCCGTTCCAACAAATTAATACTTGATGTAAGGTAGAAGGGACACAATAATTCTGATGTATCCAATCTTCCTAACAAGCATTAAACGATGATGAATTCGTTTCTACTACGAAAAATGCTGAGTAGGAACTCTGGGTTCCTATTTTGATCCGGCACGGCAAAACTCCCAAGACTTAGTAGCTTGGCCTGAGAAGCCGTAGACCGCTACATCAGCCACTACTAAATCTTTCGAGCTTTTGCCCAGCCTTGTTAATGTTTTTGCGGGCAAAATATTGACAGTGGCCCCGTTATCGACTAATACTTTACTAATGGGAATACCTTCGATTTCTGCCTTTATGAACAAAGGTTTCATGTGATTATTATCTATTTCTTCTTTCGAAAATAGTAATTTTGACAAATTTTCGACTTTTTTCTCATTATCTTCGAGTGACTTATCACTATAAATTTTAAAACAAGAAGCGTTACCTTTTTCTTCGTCAGATGTGAATTCAAGGCTATTTCCTTCCTCATCTGTTCCCTTTTTTGCTGCGAATTCGGCTGGCAGCACAGTCACCATATCTATGTTTCTATCTTCCTCAAGTTTCAGTACCCTTTCTAAAGTAGCTTCTTTTGCTTTTAAATCAGCTTCGTTTTGATTCCTCGCATAGTGTATCTCCCAGTAAAATATCCAAGTCGTCGCCTGACTCGAAATCTCCCAGCTCTTCATCTTCTTCAGTTGTAACACCTTTTCCTTTCAAGGCTGCTTCTTTTAACTGGTCACTCAAACGATCGACATCTTTCTCAAAATCTTCTTCACTGGGATTCTTGACTATCTTCGACTTCAAGATTCCTTTTGACAAAGCCTCTTCTTCCACCCTGAGATTTGCAATCATCGCCTGTTGTTGCATTTCCAAGGCTACCGCTGTTCGAGAATAAGCTACTTGCTGAGCGATGACCCTCGGGTGGTCATCTCTCTTTCTTTCGACATTCCTGTGATATCCTCCAAGACGTTCTAAAGGTGATTTTCTCCCTGATGAGGCTAATCTCCCATATCCTCGGCCTCCTCTTCCTCGAAAGTGCCTATCATAAGGCATAGTTCCAAACCCTTGGTTGTTTGTCTCATACCTTTGTCTTTTATTCCATTCCCTTTGATACGCGGGAACCCAATCTGGGTCATTTGGAATAACTTGCAGCCTCACTAGTTCGTAATGTAAGGTATCTGCGCATTGTCCACACAAAACCTTCTGCATTTGGTTAAATTCGTCACCACCCTAGCAGGTGTTCTGGTAAACAATTTCTCGAGCAGGGGTTTCGAGCACCTCCTTATACGATTTTTCCCCTTGCCCTTGAACAATTGATTTGGTCTCGCTGACCACCTCTTTGTTCTTTGGCTTTCCATCCTGATCAAAATCCAGGATTCTCTTGTCGATCCCTGACAAGCATATCGTACCCCTCTCATACTGTTTCGCTACAAATCGCCTGAAAATCTGACACTGGTCAGTGGTATGCAGAGTATTCATATGCCATCTGCACATACCTTCCAGACCCTCGTCTTTCACCTTCGGGAACGTTAGTACACCTTCATCAATCAGCCTGTTGAATAATTGGTTTGCCAACTTGGCCTCTTTTCGTACCTGCACATTAAGATTTTCGAACTGGTTAATTCCACAGTATTAATTTCGAAATTTAGAACTGGGAATGGATTCTCATCTATATCTGTTTTTTGATTATCAGGAAAAATTATATCTTTCGAATCCAATTTTTCTTGTATCAAATTCCTAAACATAATGCATTCATTCGTTTCATGCGAAAAAGCATTGTGCCATTTGCAATATGGTTTTCCTTTAATTTCTGATTTCGAAGGTATTCTATGTCTCCTTTTAACCTAAGTTTTTATTCGCAAGAAGCCAATCAAATATTCGCTCGGTTTTAGTCACATCGAAACTATATTCCTTTTCTTTCTTTGTCTGTAAAGATCCTGTAGCTACACAGTCTTTTCTCTCGAGAGCTCCGCATTGAAACGGTGGCCCTTGATAAATTCTGCCAGATCGATTTCATAGGCATCTTCGAATGCCCATGGAATCCCCACCTCGAAGGCATTGAAACCCTGGTGTTTTCTTTGGCTTTCCTCTCTTAACATTTTCGTATCTCACCGCACTCTCTGCCAAAGCTCTAAAATCAGAAAACATCATTCCGTCGAATTTTACCCTATAATCAAAAACCATGTTTTGTTGAGCCAATTGAACAAACTCAGATTCGGGGATGTTCAAATGACATTTAATCCTAGCTTTCTTAAATCGAGCCAAGAATTCTTCTATTGACTCTCCAGGGTTCTGTCTTATTTTGGCTAAGTCACTCATGGTCATGCTCGGTTCAGTTCGAGCAAAATGATTTTGGAACTGAAATTGCATCTCATCCCAAGTATGTATCGAATTAGGTGATAAATTCGTGTACCAATTAAACGCTGACCCGGTTAAAGAACTTGGGAATAACCTTAATTTGAGATAATCCTGATCAGCTGCCTCTCGGCATTGGCAAGTGAATCGAGACAAATGTTCGAGAGCCGACACATGGTCTTCTCCAGAAAACAAAGTGAAGTTAGGAATTTTATATGTTCTTGGGAAAGGAAAATTTCTGTCTACCCAATCGGGGTAGGGTTCCCAGGAATCAAACGGTGGTTCCTTCGAAAACCAGGCCCATATATTCTTTCGATGGCCATTTCCACTTGATTTTGAAGAGGATCTTGAACTAGTGCTTGTGGTCCAAAATTGCCCCCCAAGCAATTATTAGGCGTATAGTGCCCCCCAGCATATGGATTTGCACATTGTTATTCATAAAAGGGAAGTTTTGGTTTGCAGGCAAACCTTGACTTCCTATAAAAGGGGTGTTCAAAGACCCCATATATGGGTAACTCTGAGGCGCATTCTGCGGCCCATTGTAATATCCCTGACTATAAACATTATTTGACCCAAGATTTCCAAAATTGGTATTAGGTGGATACCCAGAGGGCATTGATTCTGAAATGTTCGGTGGTATAGGGATATTCGGTCTTGGTGGTTGAGGAATAGCTTGAGTTGTTGGCTGAGGAATAGTTTGAGTTGTATAAACATTCCCCTGACTCACACGCGGATGCCCCCCAGCATTGTGATGATTCGAGAAGTGTTTTCCTCGAAAGGCACTTGACTCGAAACAGGAGGGGTTCGATTCGAGCCTTGACCAATCTCGAACCTCCCTTCCTGAGTTCGAATAGGCTGGGTTGTATAAGCATTCACCTGACTCGCACGTGGATGCCTCTCAGCACCCCAAGGATTCGAGAAATACTGCCCCTCGAATGGTACTTGACTTGAAGTAGGAGGGATCTGATTCGAGCACTGGCCAAACTCGAATCTTCCTTCCTGAGCTCGAGTATCTCGAGGATACCCGAGAGGAACTTCATCTAGATTAACTGTTCTGGTTCGAATCCCAGGTTCTACTGATATTAATTGAGACACTTTTTCGACCAAAATGTTATGTCTGTTAATTAAGGGTTCGAGCGCTGAAGCTATTTGGGTATTTATCATGCTCGAAAAAACATCGCATGTCTGATTAAAAATTTCTCCTAATTCTGTAATTACTCTAGTAACCTCTCAGGCCAAACCATCTCGAGCGTTTATTGCGATATCCTGCACAATTGCAGTAAATATTCGGGCTGACTCCTGTGCTAATGCTCGGTATTGATCATTGAATTCTCTTCTTTGATCTTCGCGAGCACTCGCGAGGGTCTGTTTCATAATTCGGACAAATTTTTCGTACATTTTGTCCGCTCTGACTTTACGTTTCGAAATTGGTTGAGTATCACAATCATCAACCAAATCGTCTCTAAACGAATCCTCAGACATCATACAAAAATCTTATCTTTAGAAAATATCAAAACGTCAGTCTTTTAAGAAAAACCGACTCCCACTGTGGTCGCCAAAACTTGTTTCGTAAAAAAAAACAATCTAGATTAGGGAAGGATTTCGAATAGTCGTTCCAAGCCCGTGACAATTCTCCACTTAGAATTATCTTTCAACCCCCGCGCTCGAGTTCGATACGCTAGACGGTGGTTCAGAATTTAACACTTCGATGTGTTGTTTAAATTAGTTGTTCGGACCGCAATTGATGAAGATATGTATCTTCTTCGAATGATACAATAATACTAAAAGAACAATTCAAGTACAGATAAGAATTATTTGTATGATACTTAAATCTAACACAAAATAATTCTATACCTACGTGAGAATCTTCTTTTCTTAAAACGATGAAGATGAATAGAAAACTCAGGTCAAGATACAAATTACTGTCAAATAATGAAATCTGAAAACATGTAATCTATACCTCCATAAAAGTCTTCAATTCGTGCTACAGAGAAACACTGGTATAACTCCGGGATTGGATCCAGCAATTCTTGAACAAATCTACACTACACACTACTCCTAATTATATTTACGCCTACTCCTATGATAAGAGAGAAAAATAAGTTGTTCTGTGTTTTTTGTTGTTTTTTCTTCTCTCTCTTCTTTCCCGCTTTTATACTTCTGTGTCGTGGGTTTGCTTCTTCAACCGTCGGGAACCGCTTCTCTCTTCAACCGTCGAGAACTGCTTCCAACTTCTCTTTTAACAATCCTTTTGTTTTAGCGGGATATTATTGTCGGTTTTTTTATTCTAATTTTATCAGACCTGTTTTCTTCGATGGGCTTAGCCTTTTAAACTTTTGGACCCATTAATCGTTGTTGGGCCTGTTTTAGGTCTTTCACTTTGGGCCTTTCTCAGGTTTTTCAACCTATTTTATTTTTTTAGTGTAAACAGTGTGGCCTAATCTATGATGCCACAACTCAATATTATTCAAGGAAGTAGACAAAGCAGAATGGAAATGATCGTGAGAAGAATCAAAGCAGTACAAGCCATCTATTTGTTTACTAAGGACCACTGGATTCTTCAGCATAGGGCCCTGCATGATGCAAGAAGTAGGTGTGAAATTGATGCTACAATGGGAGTCACAGGACAATTTGCTGATAAAGAGCAAATTATGATGAAATGAGGGAACAAACAAGACATTCTGGAGCACAATAGTGGAAGTGAGAGTCACATGTCCAATGTGTGTGACAGAAGCAATGGAACCATCAGGTAGGTGAACAGATTTAGGTGTTGTGAGTAACTTTGGAGATTCAAGTAATGACATGGATTTAGTGATGTGATCTGTAGCACCACTATCTAGAATCCAAGTATTTGAAGCATGTTTGACAGATAAACAGTAGCTTATACCTGCCAAATGGAAATGAGACTCAGAAGTAGAAGTGGATGGTTTGTTTAGGAGACTAAGCAGTTGAGCTATTTGGTCAGAAGTAAGTTGTGGAGGCTAGTGGAGAGGAGCTGCTGCATTGTTGATTTGAGCTGAAGAAGATTGATCAATATTGGCACTATTACCAGCATGACTAGTGGAATTAAGATTGTTGGCTGTAACCTGTTGAACCATATGACCACCAAAACTAACCAATGTGACTTGTCTTTCCTTTAGGCTTATAATTTGCTGGGAATCCATGTAACTTGAAGCATTTTTCCTGTATATGGCCTGTTCTATGGAAAAATTCACAGTATAAGTCCTTTTTATCTGTTTGAGTGTTCTGATTCCAATTTCTTTGAGAGTTTGCAATCCAAGGTTTGGTCTAATTGTTACTTTTTCCACTCATCAATGCAGTACTGTTTGCATCATTGTATACAAAGTGAGACATATCCATTTGTCTTTCTTCTTGTTGTATCATAGAATATGCATCTTCAACACTAGGGAAAGGTTTCATCAATAAAAGTTGGCCCCTAACTGGCTTAAAACTGTAACCCATTAAAAATTGCATTAATCTTTGTTCATCTTGCTGTGCTTCCCAAGCTCTTAATACTTCACAATTTACATTACCTCTGCAAATAGGCATTTCGGTCATAGCACTTAATTCATCCCATAACTGTTTCAATTTTGTGTAATATGCTTCAATACTCATAGATTCTTGATTGCAGGATGAAATCATCTTTCTTAAACCATAAATTCGTGAACCTGTATTACCAGAGAATCTTCTCTGTAGATTTGACCACATAGCAGCCACTGTGTTGCTGTGCAAAATTGATTTTCCTATTTTCCTTAGAAACCGAACTGATGAGCCACGAAATCACCATGTTATTGACTTGTTCCCATTGTGTGAGATTTGGATCACCATCAGCAGGTTTCGGAATTCCACCATTAACAAAACCTAGTTTGTTTTTGCAGGATAATGCGATCTCCATCGATCTGCGCCATGAAATGTAGTTTGAAGCTCCTTCAAGAGTTTGATTAACGAGAATCATTCCAGGCGTATCTGAATTTTGAAGTTTCAAGGCGCCTGGAAAAAATGCGATCTGATTTCCATTAGGATTCGCCATTTCAATTGCAAGAAGATAATGGATCTTCAGCTGATGATAAAATCAAACAAGAATTGGAATCAGGATGTGTGGATCGAAGAAGCTCTTGATACCATGTTAATTATCAAGAGAGCATGATATTGAGAGAGAAAAAGAAAAGATCTGCAAACTTGAATTTCTGTGAAATGTATTTCTTGAGGACGAATGAACAGTACAAAGCTATTTATAGGCTAGATATTTCAGAATTAGAAAGTAAGCTCAGCTTATTAATTAAGCTAACAAATATCTAACTAACAAAATATCTAATCTAATCAACTAGTTAACCAATTGCTGTAATTACATAAATGACCCCAACTAACTTTAATAGTTTTGTCTTCTATCAAGTGTAACATTTGAACAATATTAAGGTGAAAGTTTCTGTTAAAAGCTCTAAACAGTTTTCCAGTCCCTTCTCTTGATATTTTCTGAAATAGAATAAACGTCATCAAGCATAAAATATCAAAATTTCCAATAAAGAGTTCATCGCCTGCCAATTCTCAAGCAATTAAAAACATTCCCCAAGCAAATTGACCAAGTATACTAACAGCCAACTTTACTGAACTCGAAGAATTACACGTACGACCTGATGCTTCTGAAAACACCACAATTATCCAACTTTCACCAAGAGTGTGGATAGTATCAATGCATCCACTACAATTGAGTCCTATGTCACTTTCCGTATTTCCTTCAACTCATAACCATGGTCTTAAATTTTGGCCGAAACAACGAAATTTCGGATTTCAGGGGTCCCGAAGCAAAATCGAACCTTCGATCCAATTTTGCAGAATCTCTTTCGAAATTTCGACCGAAACTCAAAATTTCCCGAAATTTTTGTTGAAACCCGAAATTTAAAATATTTTTGTCAAATATCCATCGAAATTTCGGCCGAATTTTTTTTTATATATTTTTAAATATTTTTTTTTAAATATTATATAATTAGAAAATTATATTTATACTTGATAAGGACTTACCTCCAACCACAAGAAACAGTAAAGCAAAAAACTGAAAATGAATATGATTGAAGAAATTGTACTACTCTATTGGAGTTCTTCAAGATTCAACACAAGAAGGATATCGTCATCATCAATATATACAGTACTACCAACATTCCATATCATGGGCAGAATATTGTCAACATGTAACTAATAATTTTCACTTGCAATATGAAGTAGAGGTAAGACAGATAGTAGTGATAGCGATTTTGATTTTCCTAGAAACTCGATGTGGTATATTGAGTAGTAACTTTTATTTAAATCTTGGTACATTTTATTTTAATGAAGTCCTCATGAGATTTGGTTATTATCTTACAATTAAATTATATTTATTTTATATTTTTCGTAACAATTTTAGTGATATTATTTAACAAATTCATTATCTATTTATTACATATAGAATATTATTTATGTAAAAGATGTATAAGTATGACAATTAAAGTTACCCAAAATTTTATTGTAAATTTCCAAATATTTTTATAAATTTCCATGGTTTCTTTAAAATCGAAACCGAAATTTTGAATATCTCAGAAATTTCCGTCGAAATTTTTGTAAATTTACTACACCGATATTTACCCCGAAACCGAAATTTAAGACCTTGGTTATAACTAATTAGTAATTAATTAATGATTCATTATAATAAATGTGTTTTTCACATTTTTTTGTCAAACCATCTTGAACTTGCAATGCAAGCCAAAGAATGGGGTTTGAAGCATTCATAGTAATTAAAGAATAAGTCAATTCTCTAAAAATGGAAATTTTATTCTAACACGTTAGAGTTGACGAGGTGATCTGCAGTTTCTTGCTTCCATGTTCCCAACGTTACCAACTTTCGTACGTAATAATACTAATAAATAAATTAATAGATAATATTAAACGATATTGCTATGATCAGTACGTAATTAAGCATTGGAATTGCTCAACTTTTCACCTCACACTAAATCGGCCAAAGTTTTTCAGAGATGAGTACACGGAACAAAATACAAATATTTCTTTATTTGAAATGAAGAAGTCCGTGTGTATATATATATATATATCTCCCATTTGATTTCATATATTCACATATATATACCATGTCATGAATATCTATACACCAAACCAATAATCCTCCGCATAGAGTCATGTTCTAGCGCTTCGAGCTCGCTCTTGCGACTTAAAAGTGGAAGTTTCACTCTAGCACGCTCTTAAAATTCTTAATTCTTGCACTCAAATTCATAAATCATATCTTCAAGAAAAATAAATGGTGCAGAATTTAGACGTATCACACACACACACACACACACATATATATATATATATATATATATATATATATAATATTCTGAAGTATCATCGAAGTCCTCCCCCACCCCATCCCAACCCAAAAACAAGGGTTTTGGGTTGTAACAAAAGATTAAGTTGCCTGAATTTTCATTTCCTTGCATATTTATGAATACAAAATCATACTGTAATATTGTGGAAAGTGAACGTAACACTGTAACACTAAAAATAATATATAGAAGAAGTAAATGTCTACTACAAATCATTAATGCACAAGTAAATGAATTGAAAATATATTAATTATAATTAGCTAAAAGTCATACTAATGTACGTACCACATATATGAAAACATACAATATAATATTCCCGGAAGAGATTGTTTCCAAGCTTGTATAAGTACAAAATTTATTGTACATTAAAATAATCAAATAAAGTAATCTATGAGAGTAAAATAATTGTAAAAAATTTCATCGCATCAGATGGTGTAACTTTACGCTTTATTTTTTAAAAAAATTATTTTCTTTTCCTTTATTCCCGCTAAAATTCCTGATCGAAACATAGCATGGGTTCCAATTATCCTGTATAAAAAGAAAATATTATTAATGTAAAGAATCACTAGTTTTGTTTCTGTTTAGTCGACACCCCAAATGAAACCGCTGAATATAGGGTTGTCCACCGCCACCGCTGCAGCGACGAGGCAGTGGACCACCGGCAAAGTTCATTCCCTGGTCGGAGGACAGTGACCGCCGCCACTTCCCGGGATGTGAGTGCAGCCTGATGGCCCTGAAGGAGGGACAGGCACCCTTTTAATTGAACCAATAAAATTTCCCTTTACTTTCGAACTTTCATTTTGGTCATGCAACAATCTGCTGCTTTGACCTAATTGCACACATAAAAGAAAGCTTACTATTACAATTACAAAAACTCTAAGGTACCTCATTTTGTAGGTATAAATAAATTAATGTGTCTTTTTGAAGGCTAGGAGGTGTCTATTTATATAGGAGGGGACATAAGGAATTTATAGCTCATACTGTTCTATGTGTTGATGGCTTTTGACCATTGACAAACGAATTGACTATTTGGATGAAATATTAAGAAAAGTTTAAGTTAGAAGATTGGAATTTGAAATTGTGCCCCATGTTTTTTAGTCCTTGACTATTAATGCATATATATAATAGCTTATGATTTTCAATCTATAGACTTCATTTTTTTTTTAATAAATATTTGACGTAGATTATATGTATATATATATATAGCGGGTAATAGTGGTAAGAAAATTAACGTAATACTTAAAGTTTATGACACGGAAATAAATTGGATGTTTGAAATTCAATTTATGAACAAATTTCGAGTGATAAAAGCTTATTTTTTGAGCTAATTATGCATGAGAACAAAGTTGAACATTTATAACCCAAAGTTTATTTGTCCAGTGGTATCAGCTTCCACTTTCATGTGGAAGGTCCTGGGTTTAATTATAGACTGTCACAAGTTGTGACTTTTCTCTCCTTATTTAAAGTCTTATAGGGTCTGTGTGCTCTATGATTAAAAACTATCAATCCAAGTTTGTCGGGTCAGGATATTCCCCTTCTCTTAGAACTAAAAAAAAGGGTTGAACATTTATAATTGATTCGAACTCCACTTCTTATATACGTGCATGAAAAGTAATGAGCTAGTCAAGTTTAATTTATTTTATGTTCACCTGATTAGACCTTATTTGAGCTCATTTCCTCATATAAATATATCAAACTCAAACAAAATTTGAAACTTAATTAATAAGCTACTCTTATCCAATTTTAACTATATTTTATTGGAGTCAATTAATATTTTATTTTCCTAAGTCTAACTTGACTTTGTTGTCACCAATCACGAACCAATCCCGTCAAGTGGAGTTGTTTGATGATGCATATTGTAAACCTCATACTTCTGATGTGCGGGATAGAATATCTTGACACAATTGTATAAAGAAATGAAACATTTTTTTTTATATATATAATGGCACAACGATTCTGATTACTTAAGTATTGAATTCAAGCTTGTGTATTTAGAAAATAATTGTGAAAAAAGACAATCGCTGTTGACAGTAACTCAACTGGAATCATTCTGAGAAAACTTATATATTACCTTATATCTATAAGCTTGTATTGCTAGCTACAGTGTTCCTTCGTCGTCGTAATTCTTTTTTTTTTATTTTTTTTCGCCTTCAACAAAACGACGCCGTTCTGCAAATGTGCATATGTCCCTCAATCGTCGATTTACACTCATCTGCATCAAACCGTCTATTTCTTATCTCCTCCTTATTGCCTTCCAAACCTTATCTACTCATTTCCCACCCACTCTCTCTCTTTCTCTCTCTCTACCCACAACCATCTTTTTCTACTTATTTTGGCCGACAAATATCTCTCTCTCTCTCCCACCCACAAGGGCCACAACCATCTCTTTCCTAATTTCTCTGCAGTGTATTTTTTTTTTTGGTTTCAGATCTGAGTTCGCGAGGATGGTGAGTTTTGGCAAGGTGAGTATGGCTGTTGGGTTCTTATTGTTGTTTCCATCTTTTTGTTGATTTGCACTTCAGATCCTTTTTCTTATTATATATGTGTTTCTTTCAATTTTTGTTCAATTTTAATAATTTTCTGGATATTGATTTCTGTTTTATCCCCAGCAAGTACTAATGATTGGAATGAATCTATAGTAACAACGACACCGGGTGTGAGCAAAATTTCTGGAAAACATCATGACGCAAAATTTTACTGATTTTTTCTTTATTGGAATCTTGTCTAATTTGTTTTGATTTTTTTGAATATTGTTTTGAATCTTTTTAATTTTTTAGATTTGTCCTCATGTATTTCTTATTATTGCTTTATTTTTCAGAATTTTGTTGATTTTTTTTGTGATTTGTTCTCATTTTTTTTTACTTTTTCTGGAGTTCTATTTTTTTCTCAATCATCTGATTTTTTTAGCCTAATCCTTATGCTATTTTTCAATGTTTTAGATTTATCGTGAATAGTTTTTTTTTTTTGGCGATTTTCTTTCCTTTTCTATTTCCTTTTTTTGAATTCTTTTATTATTTTTTATTTTCTGTTGTGTTTTAAATTTGTGGTGATGGTTTCTTATTTGTATTTTTCTGGCTTTCTCTGAAATGCTAATTTTTTCTGAATTTATTCTCCTAATTTTTTTGAGGAAGTGATGGAATGGAAACATAAATGATAAATATATTTCTTTATCCTGGGTGTTTTTATGATAAATCTTTTCACCATATTTTTTTCTTTGCTTGTTTTTTTCCTTGATTCCTGATTTTATTTTACTCTATTTGATATTTCACTTATTGCATTATTTGTGAGCAATTGTCAGTGTCTCAGTCCAACTGGAGAATACAATCTGCTGTTAGGGATTATATAGGAGGTGCATCATATGTTATCCTTTAACGACCTATTGCTCGTATGTATTTCTAACACTGTCTATACATTCATTTCTTTATTTGATTTGGTGATTAGACATTTTTTATCTACTAAATTTAACAGTTTTGTAGATGGTCATCATGTGTACATTGGATCCTCGTATTGGGTAGGAGACACATTGCTATCTTTAGGAATGTTTGCTGGATTTGTAAATGTATGTGACTTTAATCATTTTAACTTTCTTTGCATGTATGCATATTATATATTGAATGGATTATATCTATTGGTTACACTATTGAATTGAATATTGGCAGTCTTGTTTGGTGTATATTGTTTTTGATAGCATAGAATGGACATCTTGGGTTTGCATTTTAATATTCCAATAATGCTTCATGCTCTCATTATGATATCTTGTTAACTTCAAAATTAGCTATGTGCTTGGGCATCCTAAATTTGATTTCATAATCTATTAACTTACTCTTTAAACGGGTCTGATGCACTTGAAACTCGCTCACATTGTCTATGTGCCATAGGTCATTTTTATAAACATCATTTTATTGTATTAACATGTATTATAGTTTTTTTCTGTCTGTAGGTACCTCATGCTTCTACGGTCGGCCGTTGCCGTCATCGCCGTCTTTAGATCTGAGTCTGCAACTCTACTCTCAAACCATGGGTTAAAGGACGGTAAGTTTCAGTTTATATATATATATATATATATATATATATATATATGTATATATATTTTCAAAACCCATTGAATTGGAAAAAGATAGGGATTTCCGGCGAGGAAGAAGAACATGACAGCATAAATGATCTATTTTCTTTTCTTAATAACTCAAATCTAAGTAACTTCGTTGCATTTATCGCAATATATGTTTTTCTTTATTAGCTCTCTCACTTTTCGAGATAAAAATTGTGCGAAAATTTTGTACTTACTGCTACTATTTATTGCGTGAGGTGTGCTAATTAGAATCATGAATTTCTCTGTTTAAACTCTTGAGGATTGGCATTTGCTTTGATTACCAAAAAACGTTTTTCAGACTTTGTTATGCAGCCGTTAGTGATTTAAGCAAAATCCAGTACTCCAATGGAGGTGCTAAAATTCGAAATAGTAGAAGGTTAAAAAAGCAAGGTAAAGATTTCACTCATTATGACCCTCAATCATTTGTTCCACTTACGTACGTTATATTTCTTTTTGCACGTGTTATCAGAAACTATTGTGAATTTATGTATTTGCATTGAAATATTGACATTATGATTTCTATACCAGATTAGTGGGACAACTAGATAAGCAATTGTATGCTATGTTAGTAAATGTTGGAAAAAGAAATGTTTGTTCTATGGAAGTGCTCTACAAACATCAATGCACCCGTTCTATTTTAAGGAGAATTTTTCACAAAAAATGATTATTTGAAATAAAAAATTATAACCTAGAAAATGCCGAAGTCCACATTTTTTTTAGTATCAAAGTTCTAACTGGTATTCAAATTTTTCTCTCATTTGTTTTGTTACTCTTTCCTAATTTTATTGCGCAATGAAATGATCCAAGTAATAAATGACTACAGTCTAATGAATTTTTGATCGTCTGCTTTTGTTAAGAAGAAGATATGGTTGTAGATCCGCAGGAATCCATCAATTAGGTTGAAGCTCTAATGGAGAAAGGTCAGCTTATCTTGATCTCATTCTTATATTAATTTAGTAATTTTTGCTTTCTTCTTTATCAATTTACTTTTTGTGGAATTAAATGCAGTTGATGAATCACTTAAAAGAACACTCTAGGTTTGCATATATTTCCCTTTTTCCTTTTTATTTATATTTTTGGGATTACTTTTCCTTTTTGATATGCTTATAGAACTTGTCTTTTCTAACTGTGTGGCTTTTGTAATTTATTTATTTATTTATCTATCTCAATTACTATACTCCTTTTGATTGCAATTACTATAGTTGTAATTTGCATTATGGCCGTAAGAATCCATGTCCTTAATAATTCTAGAATAGAAATTGATAATAAATTTAAAAAAAAAATCCTAATGTTTCTTAATTAGCTGAAATCATGTCATAAGAACTTATTAACTATCAATTACATAAGGTTTCTTTCTTTTGGTTATGAGGACTTTTAAATTACTTTTAACCTCATATCACATGTACTATTGTGTTTTCTACCTAGAATATGATAGCGCCTACCAAATTAAGTGGATTTGATTTCAAATCTACCATGATTGTAAAATTAGCTCAAAATGAGTTGCTAGGGATTGAGAATCCGTTGTAACTGAAATCAGTTCAAAACAAGCTCAATGAATTTGTTGATAATTTAAAATCCATTTGTGTTCAGATCCTTCAATCCAACACAATCCAAACATAATCTCAGGGTATTCCCTTGCTGATAAGTTTGTCTTATGCAGGTGCAAATTAAAAATGTCTCAGGCACGCATTCCAGACTTCTCGAATACGTTCAGGTTGTATCTGGATTGATGGGCTTGGAGCTATTGATTACAAATAGATTATTATTATTTAAGATGTCTATGGGAGATCAATATTGAATTTTCAAATTCTACCGGTTATTGCACATGTTGTAATTAGTCTTGAGTGGTACACTTGTACGGTTCAAACAATTTAGCTGGATTGATATCTGGGTTTGGATTCAGTTTTTACGGAAGTTTGTATATTCTAATTCCATTGATAATATTGGTTGATTGTGTATGATATATTGGCCTATTGCGTGTTCACCTTTTCCACTTTATATCTCCTTTGAGCCTTTCTTTTTACTTCTTTTGTCTTTATAGTGTTTTCAGGTAAGTGTATTTATATAATCTATTGAATATCAATATGTAATACAACATTAATATAATCTAGATATTACTAAACTTCTCGATAAGTGAATGAACAAATATTAATTAAAAAGAAATTAAAGAAGAAATAATTATTTTGTGCTAAAACAAATTGTGCTTTGGTTATACGAAAAAGAATGATACTAAGAAGAAAATAAAGCAACTGCAATGAAAATATTTGAAGCCACGTGGTAATGTAACATCTACCTAGAATTGTGGTAATGTAACATCTACCTAGAATTAGAAATGAAATATCTAATTTTTAAAGGATTTGGAATTATTGCATGTAGATCGGATAATAGTGGAGTTAGTGGTGTGATTAGGCAGATTTTAATTATGGGTGGAATGAGAAGGTAACGGATATCTCCACTAATCACACCACTAATCACACTACTATTTCCACTAATAACTCCACTAATCACACCACTAATCACACCACTATTTCCACTAATCACGTCACTAATTTTTTTTATAATTTTTATGTCCATCTTGTTCATTTTTATTGGAACTAACATGTAAGACCAAATTTGTTGATGATGATGCGGAAGATTATCCCCGTAGATCATCCAGAAAAGTAAAGAGAAGGTTATTTTATGGAGGTATTCACAATTTTCTTGCCTGTGCAATATTTTCATTTTTTATATTTAGTGACTTATCGCACAATTTAAATATTCGCAGATGAATCCGGAGAAGATGATCAGCCAATTATAAATTGTATCAAACGCAAGCGAGATTAATTCGAATATGTACCTTAAACAATTAGTTGTTATTTATCTATCAACGGATAATCGGTTCCCAATAAATTATTGAGTATATCTCAACTTGTTCTTATTAAATAATTTTAATGTAGTAGTGATCCGCCCTTTCTTCGCCCTTTTGTAATTTAAAAATGTACTCCTTGCAATTGGAATGTATCTTTTATATATTGTCATAATACCAACAATAATTGTTTGTGTGTTTTTGTGGTTCGGACCTCAAAATATGTTATTAATGTACTATTACATACAATTATATTGTTGGGATGCAATGATCTACGTAAGATTTATGATACGGTTGACTATTGGGTTGGAACATTATGTTCGCACAACCACACTTGAACGACATTTTTTTACGGATAGGTTCAAAAAATTTAAATTTTCTCAACTTCTCAATATTCTGGTTCAAAAAATTGTTGTGTTCTATTTTTAAATCGACTTTAAATATGCGTTTCTTGCATTTTCTGTTTAATTTTTGTAATTTTCTTAATATTAATTAAGAATATGTGGTTGTGTGGAACTCGTGGTTTTTAGATTATTAATTACTTGGCAAAGAATGTGAAATTAAGTGCCCTTGTGCAAATTACTTGAACTCGTACATTCATATTCAAACTAAGTACATTGTTGGATCAAATTGATGCTTCGAACCACTATAAAATTATTGTGCAATTTTCATTCTCCTCAAATTATAGGGTAAGCCCCTTTTATGAAACGAATTTGCACATTGTTTGACGCGGTACCTTCATACGCTCTAATTGATGCCCTCTTATACACACCAATTGGATCATCAAAAAATTGATTAACACAGTAGATATTTAGTGTACCCAACTCAGTTGCTTGCGACAACACGTACAAAATGTAGCTTAGCTCGCAATTAGAACCCGAGAAGTTGAAGATCGTGACCTCATTCAATGCCTCCAATCCCATTCTTTGCAACTTCCAGTCCTTTACGTAGTTGGATACACTAATGCCCGCTTTTTCCCATGGTGCACCCTACACATGTTAAATCAATTACAATTTTATTTTAAAAACCCAAATAAATAACGTGTTCAATAATCTATGTAATAACTAATAAGCGACAAACAATAAAAATTAACATATTACCACCAAATTGACTTTAAGCTCATTCAAGCCTGTACATCTATTGATGAGCACCAATGTGACCGCAAGATTGTCAAGCAGCTTCGAACAACTGATCTCTAGACGGTGCATATTAACAAAAAAGTACTTCGCCATAATGTGATGCAGAGACTCCACATGCGCCAACCTCTAAAAAAAATAGGAAATCAAAACAACTTCTTAAAAGCATTCACACTTATTCAAACAATGAGAGATAGATATACCCTAACAAAATCAACCGGGACACGTGCTCGTTCGCTGGACAGCAATTCTTTCGTCATTTTTACAACCTCTCGGAGTAGTTGGTATGTTGAACAAGTTGATCCGATGTATTGTACATGACGGTGTACTATCCACTGTAAAGAACGAGCTAACGGCCCCAATACTTGTAAACGTCCGGAACCCTGTTCGTCTTGTTTCAATAAAATAACAAGGACATCTACATTGGGGAAGTGTACTTTTATATTCACATTTCCTTGGGATCGATTGAATGCCATCTTGAATATTTTTACAGAAGGCAAACATGCCTCAAATTCTGTTAATCCTCTAAAATCACAGTTGAATAACTGCAAATCATTCAACTTGGGACACCATTTTCCAAGGCGGGAAGAAAATGTGTTATCATACAGTACAATGTGCTTCAATATGAGTTTTTTTAAATTTCGTAAATTATATCTATCTTCCCACCTAACAATGTAGTTCGGTAGATATAATTTTAACTGAACAATAGTTTGTGACAAAAACAGACCGCTAGGGAGTGAAGTGGACAACCGACCGACTAATTTCAGTATACGCACAGAATGATCTATTCCAAACACCACCCACTCTTGCCTTATCCAATGCAATGCCTCGGCCCCCATTGGTAACTCAAAGCTCAAAGTTTCAACCACACTTTCATTATGTTCAAGTATAGTGCGATTAACAAAATTAATAAAATCTAAACCATGATAACCCCTTTGTTCAAAACGGTTAATATCGAATAAAAGAGTAGGGATGGAATACCAACAATGTTGAAAATATTTTGATAAAAGACCCAATCGGGCTGCCTCCACAATGCATGCATCCCTTGATAACCTTCCCATAACATGAAAAATTATATCCTCACAAAAGAAACTAAGTCCATTATTAGAAATTGTATCTCGTTCCATGGTTGTTTATATGAACTATTCCTGTTTATACTCTGTTTCTACTCGTGCAAGATAATCCTTTGACTCACCTGTTTATACTCTGTTTCTACTCGTGCAAGATGATCCCCTGTCTCCCCTGTTTATATCTCCCCTTTTTTGTAGAAGATGATCCTCACAAATATCCCCTATTTATACTCTGAAAATTCTTTGTATGGTTTGGCGGAGGAAGATATTGTTCAATTTTGTTCCTCACTAACTTTAATTAACCTTAATTATGCTCTGATCCTCACTAACTTTAGTTATACTAACTTTAATTAACCTTTATCGATGATATGGAATTTCAAGATCTGCCCAATATCTTTCATCGAGATAAGGAAACAACTTTAGGATACAAAGAATTATTATTAAACATAAGCACATTATTAGACATTATTTAATGATAGATATATCTTTTTAAAGTTAAAAAGACACACGACTCTTAGAATTTCTACATTTAATTTTTAAAATTATAAATTGAATATTTTTTATAATTTATTGTTTAGGGTTTGGTGAAGTAGCTGAAAGATTTATAGGAAAACCTGTTAATGTTTGTATGCATAATATATATATAATTTAGTGACATAAGTATTCATAGGTAAAACACGAAGTCATGTTTTGTTATGATTCTTAGTGGAGTTAGTGGTGTGATTAGTGGATATAGTGGTGTGATTAGTAGAGTTAGTGGTGTGATTAGGCAGACTTTAATTATGGGTGAAATTTGTATTGGGTGACCACAGCTAAATTTGATCCCTTGGTTGGTTTCTTGAGCAATTTGCATTGTATGACGCATACTGCGGAGATGAAATTGTTGATTGAAGAGACTCTGAATGTGCTAATCAGTTCAGTAAGTGGATAGCAATTGTATTTTAATCTGAATAGACTGACTATGCTAATCATTTCAGTGGATAACAATTATATTTTAATTATAAGTGGGGAGCAGCAAGGCGGACAAATAACATCATTATTATCCTTAATTGTATTTTAATTATTAAGTTGTTATCAATTGTATTTTAATTATTAAGTGAGGTACAGCAATGAGGAAAGAAGATGTAGTTTAATATTTAGTATTATCTTTAATTGTATTTGCTTATTTAGGGATGTTGGAGTTTTAAAAGAAAAATTCACATTTTATGAACGTATTAGAGCACATTTCTTGGCTTTCATTATTGTATTTTGTGAAGTTCTTTGTGCTACCTAAAGTTGATACCATAAAAAAGTGGACCATATCCGTAACTCCATATATCTGCCCAAGATCTTTCATCGAGATAAGGAAATAACTTTAGGGTACAAAGAATTATTATTAAACATAACATATTATTAGACATTATTTAATGATAGATATATCTTTTTAAAGTTAAAAAGAAACGCAACTCTTAGAATTTCTACATTTAATTTTTAAAATTATAAATTAAATATTTTTTATATAATAGGACAAACTTTCATCAAAATTTATTTTCAATGTTTAGAAAATATTTTTTTCTTATTTTTCTCTTTTTTACTCTTAGATTATTGGTAAGGGCATATTTAACTTATTAGGTAAAAAAATAATGATAAAAGAGAAAAACAATCCAATGAAACGATGGACCCAATTTTAGTTATACTAACTTTAATTAACCTTTATCTAGGATATGGAATTTCACAATCTGCATAAGATCTTTCATCGAGATAAGGAAACAACTTTAGGTTAATATCGAATAAAAGAGTAGGGATGGAATAACAACAATGTTGAAAATATTTTGATAAAAGACCCAATTGGGCTTTCTCCACAATGCATGCATACCTTGATAAACTTCTCATAATATGAAAAATTATATCCTCACAAAGAAAACTAAGTCCATTATTAGAAATTGTACCTCGTTCCATGGTTGTTTATATAACTATCTCCTGTTTATACTCTATTTATTTTCTCTCTCGTATGAGAGTTTGTTTTCTCTATCGATTGAGATTTTCTTCTCTCCTTGAATAGGAATTCCACAAGAATTTTCTTACACTCGTTTGTTAGTTTCTAATATTTATTATTTTGAAAAATCTCGATATTTGTTACTTCAATTATTCTTTACTAAATCGTTAGACACCGTATCAGTTGTAGTGTTCTTAACGTTGTAAACTTTTTATTTGATGAAATAAAATTTATCTTTCCTTTCAAAAGAAAAGTTAAAAACGATTAATTATATATAGCGTAACTTTATGCTTTAAAATGGTTGAATTCGAAATGTATGAATTCCTAAATTTAAATGTCAAAGTTATTTGATGTACAAATAATTTGTTAGGTATATCTTAGAATTTCTACATTTAATTTTTTTAATTATAAATTGAATATTTTTTATATAATAGGACAAACTTGCATCAAATTTATTTTTTATGTTTTAAAAAAAAATAACTACTGTATCTTCTTCTTATGTTTCTCTTTTTTACTCTTAGATTATAGGTAAGGGCATATTTAGCTTATTAGGTAAAAAAATAGTGATAAAAGAGAAAAACAATGCAATGAAACGATGGACCCAATTGACAATGTGGTAGTTTCTTTATATGTTATTTTATTCCATTTGGATATATGTGGTCCTATCATCTATCTACACATTAGTGTGCTAAATTTAAATTAATGTCACATATATATATGTATGTATGTATATATATTATATACCATGTGATCCGTCCACCTTTGTCCATGCCAAATAACTTGGTTAACCTTTATCGAGGATATGAAATTTCAAAATATGCCCAATATCTTTCATCGAGATAAGGAAACAACTTTAGGGTACAAAGAATTATTATTAAACATAAGCACATTATTAGACATTATTTAATGATACATATATCTTTTTAAAGTTAAAAAAACACACGACTCTTGACATTAAAGGACATGACATCTCTTGACATTAAAGGAAACGAAGTCTCTTGACATTAAAGTGAGCACAGTCACATGACTCTTCACATTAAAGGACAAGGAGGCTTAGTAAAACCAGAAACGTCTTCTCTTCCATATATATATATAGATATATATAATCCCATTTTTTTCCACCACTTACCACCCCTATCGGAAAACCGAAAATTATTTTCATTTTCATCATCAAAATACGATGGAAACTGGGCAAAATAGTGGATTATTATCTGATTATAGTAGTGATTGGAATTTCCAACCCGAATTTTCCATTTGTGAAACTGTATTTCATGTTGTTCCTTTGAGGGAGATGATAGTAAATGACCATTTTTATTTATCTTTCAGTCCGCCACATAACCCTGCTTTTTAACATTCCAGGTAATTAAATATAAACTTTTTAAAAAATATTATTATTTTCAATATATACAATATATAGTTCCATTTTCATTTTCTTGTGTTTAATTTCAGAACTACTGTGGAGCAACTCTGGGAATGAAGTGATAACAGGATTTGAAAATCAACTAAACCAGCAGCAATTGCTATTTGATAACTCTACCAATAACGCGACAATGGTGATATTTTCAGATTAATTACAAGAAAAGAACGCTTGGGAAGAAAACTAACTCACTTTAACACCCCCCATCTAATAAAAATTATAGAAAAATCAATAATGATTACCCACCATTGGTCATTGCAATGATTAACTTTAAGACCTACCAATCAATGTTAATATGGTATTTATAAGGATGTAAATGAGTCGAGTAGAGCCGAACAAGCTGTTGTTTTCTCAAATTTCACGTGTATGAAGTAAAACAATCTGTTTGGATTTCAAAGGAATATAAAGGAAACCTTTTATATAAAATAATGATGTCAAAATCATTTTGTTTTTTTAACGTACTGATATTTAATAACTTTTAATATTGCCATTGAAAATTATATACTGACCAGTTGCATGCAATTTTTTTTCTCAGTTTTTAAATATAAGTCTGGGCATTATTCACCGCGCAACGCGCGGTTCTAGCTTTTACCTAGTATATATATATATATATATATATACACACTCATCTATGTGAATGTGTCCATGATCTCATGCAGAATTCTCTGTGAATTTCTTTTTTGAGGAAATCTCGTGGTAGCTACACTGCTTGCTTGCTTGGTTTCCACAACTTTGAAATTTTAATATTTTGAGTTTTCTTGTTTTTGTCAAACTTATTAGCGGACATATAGAAAATATTATGCATTCTCAATTTAGCTCGACGTATAAAATGGATGATAGTCAACTAAAAACTGGGTCAGGAGGACTATCATAATTTCTTACCACCGACTTTCTTAAAGAGATTATAATTCAAAATTTGTTCTAATCGAACCCAAAAAATCATATTATACGTATAATCATCGTATTTGTCTTATAATTCGTCATTATATTTTTTTAAATGAGAACCAATCATATAATATTACAAGTGTAACAAGTTTATATATGTTATTTGATGACTAAACCATAAAAAATAAATCACAATTAAAAACTTTAGAGTTGACTTTGATTCGGCAAACATGTATTTGAACTATAACTGCCAAATGTGGAAAAAGATTTAAAAGATATGTTTAGAATTGCGTGATTTTGATATCATATTTAAGTATAATTAGAAAGAGTTGAGCTTCAAGATTTATTAAAAAAAAATATTATTTACATTTCCTTGTTATGTTTAACAAATTAAACTCAAAATAATTTTATCAACTAATCTCCAGTAATTTGATTTCAGAGTATTTATGTTCCCCACGTTATTGACGTGTCGATTTTAGTCAAAATTAAGACTCAATATTCTACTATACTCTTCTTATATAAAAATTGAGACCAGGACTTCCAAGTTGGAACCATTCATGATCAAAATAACGTGTCTCACAAATATATATATTTCAACTTATTTCCTATAGTTACTATGAATCTTTTTATGCTATTATTTCTAGAACATTATATGTTAATCGATATTCCGTTGCTTTTATAAGTAAATTCACTCTCATATTATGTGCTTAATATATATATATATATATATATATCAACTTATTTCCTATAGTTACTATGAATCTTTTTATGCTATTATTTCTAGAACATTATAGACATACATGTTGAAATAAGAACATAAAAACTACTTTTGTTTAAATTTTAAATAATTTTCATTGAACTAATAACAACATAACAAAACCAGCCTTGGTTGTGATATGAAACCATTACAATGCTAACCAAAGTAAAAAAAAGGTAAAAAAAAAAAAAAAATTGGAAAAAAATGTTGATACTCTGAAACTAGATTATGTATTGTGTGAACGTTTTTACTTAATGTTGATACTTTTTGTTTACGATTTCATTTCATATAGTTGTATCTATAATAGAGAAGAAAAAGAAAAACAACACCAACAATCATAAATTAAATGAGGGGAATAGATAACTGAATATCAAGAATAAAATTGGAAAAAGTAATATGAAACAAAGTTAAAGAACAACATCATTTGTCATTAAGATCAACATGGTTTTATGATTTCTTTTTTCACGATTTCAATCATTTCTACATGATTTTATCTAATAAAAGGAAAAAGAAAAACAACACCGATAACCATATATTGAATGAACTAGGGGAATAGATAATTGAATATCAAGAAGATAGTTGGAAAAAATATATGAAACAAGTTAAGAAACAATATCACTGGTCATTAAGGTCAAACTACAAAATTCATACAAACTTAAAATAATTATATATACTTTATTCAGTAAGAATTTGTTTTAGGATAAGTATTTTTAGATTTTTGAACGTACAAAGTTTACTTTCTTGAAATATTTTGTTCAAAAATTTGTACTGCTACGATCAATGTTTTATAACTATATTGTCTTAAAATATTTTGAATGACATTTAGTCAATTATATTTTCGCAATGATCTCAGAAAGCTTATATTTAATACATTTATAGAACTAAATAAGTAGTGTTGGTAGAATAATATATATTTGGAATATTTCAAAATACGATGATAGAAATAATCACACTAAGATATGGAAAAATATTCCCCATTGTGTTATTATTATTATTTTCTCTCTCGCATTAGTTTTTATGTGCAACATACGTATTTTCCACTTCTCATATATTTTTATCCATAAAATATAAATTTTTTTATCTGTTCAAATTTTTTTTTTATTAAAAGTATACGTACATTATAATAATAGTCAAGCAAACACAATGTAAAACATTATCTACGCCAACTTATTGTGATTTTGTGAAAAATATAATTGAAGTTAAAAATGGAGTCACATCAAATAATTTTAAAAAGAAACATGCAACGGTTGCTTTAGAAAATAAAAAAAAAAAACAAAAAAGAAGATTACATGTACATATGTCTAAATTTCCTGTAATAATGAAGAGACAATTGTAAGTACATGAACAACTCAATGGAAGGAAAGAAGAAGAGAGAGTTTGATCCATAAAATATAAACAAGCGAAGGAACCAATGAAGCATGAATTTACCTAAAATTTTATTTACATGTCAATGGGCATGCAATGGCTAGGCAAACTCAATATTATTGGCTCACATACATTGGAGTCTTTTATGTATTGAATCTATAACATTTTTAAATTTAACAATAACATATAAGTATTCTTATATAATTTTACATCTATTATCTATATGACTATATGTAATTTCACTGTAGAGTCCTAATGTATATATATATACTACATATAATTGTAGAAATTTTTCTGAAAAATGTTTTATATTTTGTGTCTCACTCTTTTGCCATTAAAAAATTGAATTACATGGCGATATTTTAGTTATATCAAAAGTTTTAACAAACAACCCGTACTTCTATAATAAAATAGATTATAAAATTATATATTTACTAAATTTGAGAATACGAGATAGATAATAAAGGTTTTAAAGTTCTTAGAACGTCCATTTATAATTTAGTTTGCTAAAGATACTTTGTATTGATGATATGTATGATGTTCATAACCGCATAACAATTACAGGGATTAATTTACAAAAGTAAAATAAGAACGAAGATTGGAATAAATAAACAATAATTACATATCTTATATTCAATATTTATTTCCAAAATAGAGGAGGATGCCACGGAAACATGATTTGATTGAATACGTTTATAGAAATACATATCACAAGATATAAACTAAAATATCATAATATTTTATTATTCTTATTAATATTATTACTATGCATGACTTAAAGAAATAAATTATAACTTAATTATCATTAGAATATGTTATAAACAAACTTTTATGTAGTAGTTTTTGGAAATTTTAATATATACATCCATATATGAAAAATAAAAATAATAATGATAAAGAGCTTGCAAGCCAGCTCGTGAACTTATAAACAACTATAAGTGAGTTCTAGCTCGCTTCATGAAGAAGTTCGAGCTCAAAAATCTGGACTCAAGCTCGAAATATCTCGATCTCCAGCTGAGCACCAGTTGAGTTCAGGCTCATGAACCGGCTCGACTCACCTTACATCCTCCTTATAAATGAAGATATTCAATAATAACAAAAGCAAACAAAAGAAAAAGCATCATCTACACCAATCTATATTGTGACTCAATGGTAAAGAAATTGAGGTTTATATAGACACATCAAATGATCTTGAGAAGAGACATGCTATTGCTATGGTGACTTTAGACAATGGAGAAAAAATTGATTTCAAAATAAAAAATGAAAAGACTACACAAATATCCAACTTTTGAGCCATAACAGAGACAATTGTAAGTACACAAGAACTTAATGAGAAAAAAGAAAAAGTGAATCGCTTGAACTATCATAATTAAATAAGTTAAGATATAAATGAAGTATAAATTCACATAAGAGTTTATACAGTTACATTATTATCTAAGTTTTCAATCTTTCAATTATCTTAGTTCCTTCAACTATTAATTCAGTCTTTCACATCAAATAATATTTAATTTTTCAAATAGTTATGAATTAATAATGTATTTAGTTATTTGTTCAAGTTTTGGATATATCTATTATTCTATTTATATGAATTATTTTAACAAAATCATATGATTCACATGCAACGCACACGTATTATTTACAAGTTATAAAAAGTATGTGAGATGTGATATATAGATATAGATTAACGAACTGCTCACATAATTTCTCTATATTCTATTTCATGAACCATCCCCATATCTTCTCTGCATCCTCCTTTTACTTCTTCTGAAGGCACATTATTCAACATGCAATTATCAAAGCTGTTAAAATAACATTATTCATATCCTTTCCCAATCTTTCTTTAAAAGACAATGATGCGTACGTGTCTTTCAATTTGAACTAGACTTCATCAAATTTTAGAACATTACAATAGTAGACTACTGCATTAATGAATCAAAACTTATTAATTACACTTGCGCAATTATTAGTCCAAGTCAAGTCAAGACAATAGATATATATTATTAATTATAATCATGTTAAATATTAAATATGTCATTATTTATACGTAGAAAATATTATAAAAGATAATATTGTATTTAATAAATAAATACTATGTTACATATTAATAAATAGATAAATAAATGAATAAATTATTATTTTTTAATCATACTTGTGAGCCTTCGAATAGGTGTTTTTTGGCTTGAGCTCAGCTCGTCAAAACTCGTCAAAAAGGATCGACTCATTAGGCTCGATTCGAGCATGAAAAAACTCGAGCCGCCTCAACTCTGTATCCAACCCTAGTCTTAGGTTTATATGGCCACACGCACACTCATGTGGCTGCATGCGGGACAAAAATTAACCCCGCAAAATCGCACCATGATCGCCCCTAAATGTAGATATAGATTAACGAGTTACTCCCGTAATTTCTCTATTTTCTATTTCACGAACCATCCCCATATTTTCTCTTCATCCACCTTTTACTTCTTAAGTCACCTTACTCAACATGCAATTAGTCAAAGCTGTTAAAAACATTAATTATTCACATCCTTCCCGAATCCATTTTTCCAAATAAAAGACAATGATGCGTACGTGTCTTTCAATTTGAACAAGACTTCCTCAAATTTTAGAACGTGACACTAGTAGACTGCATTAATGCATCAAAATTTATACCAACACTAGCACAATTATTAGTCCAAGTGAAGACGAGTATTTTGAAGTTAATGATAGGAGTGGTAGTATCAAACCACGAAGAAATAATCAAGAAAATATAAAATTTAAGCCTAAAAAAATGAACACGAGGATTTTACTTGGTTCGACAAATTGCCTACATTCACGAGTCAATCTAGATTTTATCTTTATTTCTCTTGAGTCAATCGATTGAATTCAACAATTACAAGTTAAATTGTATTATTTATAATAGTAGAGCAAGATGAAAACTATCAAACTAGGAAACACAATCCTAGTATGAGGGAAAAAGTCTAAAGCGCTTAGGAAACAAAAAAGGAAACCGAAAATTGCTCAAAGTCCGCATGCCCGGACTTCTGCCGCGGCGAGACGGTTGTTGTCGCCGTGGCCACAGTTAAAGCAGGCAAAGCCGCCGATACCATTCTGGTTTGCTCGTGTAGTAGATTTTAACTCCGTAGTTAAACACCCCGGACGCAGCGGCTACCACTTGTCTTTCACCAATTTGTTTGTTTTATCTGTTTTTTTAGCTCTAGACATCTCTAGCCACAATATCCGATCAGTTAATATTTTTTCATTTGAGGAAACACGTTTCAATGCCTATAAGGTTAGAACTATTCACTTAAAATGTAACTTGTAACTTGTTAGGCATTCAAAAGACACGAGAGACCGTGTCTTTTGAATTAGCAAAACAGAATATTTGGACTATAGTGGATTAAAAATTATATCATGTTACCGGTCTAGAACCACAACTAGATAAAGTCAACGCCAAAATGACGAAGTCAAGAATTTCCAATTGAGAAAACAAGTTCAAACTGCCTATAAATATGCACATTACTCATACTTTTAGTTCACATCATTTCTGCTTCCAATTTCTAAAGTTCAATAACACATTAAACCTCCCAAAAGACATGGCCTCATCTAGGTTTACATTTTTTCTTATCTTCAACGTTTTGTTCTTTGTATCTGTATTCTTAAAAAAATCAAATGCAATAAGACCTTTGGGTATTAAGCAACGGCTAGCAACACAAAATTTATTAGTAGGTCACTTTCACGGGATCAAGTGTTATCACCTAGTGTAACACAAACTCCGCTGTTAGCATCTCTTTCATGAGGTCAAGTGTTAACATCCAGTGTAACACAAACTCAGTTGCTAGCGTTTCTTTCACGAGGTCAAGTGTCACCGTCCAGTATAATACAGACTTAGTTTCTAGCTTCTCTGTCACAAGGTCGTGCCAGTGTGACACAAATTCCATTGTTAGCACTTTCACGATGTACAGTGCCATCGTCAAGTATAACACAAACTCCGTTGCTAGCGTTTCTGTCACAAGGTCACGTGCCATCGTTCAGTGTGATAGAAATTCCATTATTAGCATCTCTTTCACGAGGTAAAGTGACATCATCAAGTATAAAACAAACTTTGTTGCTAACGTCTCTGTCACGAGATCACGTGCCATTGTCCAGTGTGACACAAACTCTGCTGCTAGCATCTTTTTTACGAGATCAGGTGCCATCGTCCAGTGTAATACAAACTACGTTGCTAGTGTCTCTTTCACTAGGCCAAGTGCCACCATCCAGTGTGACAGAAACTCCATTGCTAGCGTCTCTTTCACGAGATCAAGTGCGACACAAACTCCATTACTAACGTCTCTTTCCCGAGATCGAGTGTCTTGTTAGCATCTCTTTCACGGGGTTAATTGTCATCTAACAATGGTTCTCCATGCACGCACATCCCCGACCAGGACATTATTGGCGGTTGTGCGTTGAACAAAAAGCACACTTTTTCGATGGTCTCATCCCATGCACCAGCACTTCTTGACTATTAGTTGATATATGAGTTAATGAAGGATCTATGAGCAGTTTGGATCTCCTATTCCAAACAGTATTGTAATCTCTTATTGCACTTCACATATGAGTGACATGTGTATTTAATGTTTCTTTGAATATAAATTTATTTTGGATTATATACACTTGTCGTGCATGTATATTATGCAATACAAGATGCAACACCATTTTACAATAGAAGATCTCATATGATCTACGAGGGGACGACGTGATGCATTTATTTTCTCAATTTTGTTGTTAATCATTCACATTTCACACTATCATATCCAATTGTAAAGAATATTTTGACGTAATTTATCTAATTATGTTGTACTTATGATAGTTAAATTATTTCTTGAATGAAAACTGAGTTTATAAAATATTTGAGCTTAATGATATCATATCATTGTAATTGATGATATCAATTACGTAATATGAGGTGAAATTCTGAAGTTGAGTTGATGTCTTTGCCCCTTGACAATTGCATGAGCAAATTAAGTATTTTGTTAAATAATATCTATTCTTTGTATTAATATCTTTCCTTGTATATCTTTATTTCCTTGTTTCTAGCTTAGAGTTTTATATCTTTGTATCCATATATACTTTCATAATAATACAAAGATCCCTGCGGGGTTTTACCACTCTAACATAGTATCAGCCAAACTTAGGGAATAAGTTCATCACTTCTAAGAAATCGATCCGCCGCCGCCCACCCAAGCCATGCACCGAGCCCCGCGGTGCAAAATCTCCTCAGCACCAAAGTTCTTTTCTCCTTTGCATTCTTTTCTCCTGTGCATGCAGCCGACACAACCACAAAGTTCTTGTCTTCTTTGCATGCTGCCGTAAGTTTCCTTTTTTCTTTTGGTAAGTTTCTCGTTCTTTTTTTTTTTTTTTTACTTCGTCTCCTTCTTCTGTCATCTCTGTTATCACTATGGGAGATCCAGCTCCCCCCCCCCCCCCCAAATCCAAATTCCGCTCATCCAGCCTTTGTCATAACCAATGTTTATCATCTTTTCAATTTTAAATTTTGTGAGGAAGATACTCGTTTTAAATTATGGAAAACTATTTTCTCCGATATATGTCGTAGTTATCGCGTTTTGGATCATATTACTGGTAAATCTGTTCCGAAAAATAATGATGATGAGGACTGGTATTCGTTGGATTCAAAAATCAAAACATGGATGTACAATTCCATCGATACCAGTCTCCTTGATAGTGTTAGTGGCGATGGTTTTACCGCCAAAAATATTTGGGATAATCTCGAGTCCTTTTTTAATAATAACAAACCTTCTCGTTCCTTGCAACTTCAAGATAAATTTCGTAATTACAAAAAGGGAACTTTGTCTATCTATGATTTTTGTCGCGACATGAAAAGAATTGCCGACAACCTTAAAGATGTCGACTCCTCGATTCGTGATCAAGAGTTAGTGTTACAAATCCTCAATAATTTACCCGATTCTTATAATAGTATTATCGATGTCATCACGAATCAAACTCCTTTTCCTAATTTTTCAAAAACCCGAAACATGCTTTTATTACACGAAACAAGGGAGTCTCAAAAACCAGTATCCTCGCCTTCTTCCGACTCCCCGATTCTTCTCTATTCTCAATCCCAATCCCATAGTGATAATGGTCGTGGCAGAGGTCGTGGACGTGGTAAATTTTTCGGACGAGGTATTGGCCGTGGAAATAATGGATACGGTAGTGCTCAATTCAAGTCAAAGAACAACTTTCAGCAATAGCCCATTGGTTATGGACATCAGCAACATATTACTTCTACTAATAACCCATGGCCTAATTGGAATCAAACACCTCCAGCAGTGCATGCACAGCAACAACCTTATTATAATGGGCCTCCCTTTGCTCAGCCCATTTATCCACCACAAACCCACTTTAGCCCAGCACCCCAGCAGCCCCACCAATACGCCTATGCAGCCCACTACTCTACACCAGCATATGGGTCTTATTCCCCTGTACAGATGACTTCCGCCCCACTTCTCCAAAATCAGCACCCGCCTCCACTATACTCGGGTCAACAACCCACGGGTCACCAACCGCAGCATCAACCCACGGATCTCTCGCAACTTTTTTCTACCATGACTATTCCACAGCAAGATGAACATTGGAACATGGACTCCAAGGCAAGTGCACATATGACTTCTCATCCAGGTAATTTAAATTCTGTCGTACCTTGTGAATTATCTAAATCCATTATAGTTGGTAATGGTGTTGTACTCCCCGTTTCCCATACTGGTTTGACTTTCTTTCCCCACTCTTCTTCTAAGCTTTCCCTATCAAATGTTTTAGTGTCTCCTTGCATTGTCAAAAATCTTATTTCTGTCCGTCAATTCACTCGTAATAACAATGTTTTTGTTGAATTTGATCCGTTTGGTTTCTCTGTAAAGGATCTTCGCACGGGCAACCTCCTCTTCCGCAGTAACAGTCAAGGAGATCTATACCCTGTCCTCCCTTCTGCCACCGCTTTTACTCCTTCTACTGTTGCTTTCACCGTCACCGCCACCTTGGCATCGTTGTCTCGGTCTTCCTGGCTTTGCTGTTTTCAAATTTTTAGCCTCTAGGAATTTTATTAAATGTCAAGGAACGTTTTTACCTTTATGTAATGCCTGTCAAATTGGCAAACATCGTCGTCTACTTTTTTCTAGTTCTACTTCTAGTTCGTCTAATGTTTTTGATACTATTCATTCTGATTTATGGACATCTCCCTTAACTAGTGCTAACGGTTTTCGTTATTATGTTATTTTTCTTGATGATTACTCGCATTTTTTATGGGTTTTTCCTCTTCGTTCCAAATCTGAGGTTTTTAATGTTTTCTTAAATTTTCGCACATATGTTAAAACTCAATTTAATACTGAAATTAAATCTTTTCAATGTGACCATGGTCGTGAATTCGATAATAACAATTTTCATAATCTTCTTCGTTCTCTAGGCATTAATTTTCGTTTTTCGTGTCCCCACACGTCACAACAAAATGGTAAAGCCGAACGTACCCTCCAATCTATTAACAACATTGTTCGTACCCTATTGTTTCAAGCCAATTTACCACCCATTTTTTGGGTCGAGGCTCTTCACATGGCCACTCATCTCCTTAATCTTCTTCCAACAACCACTCTCTCTTATCGCACCCCTTTTGAGCTTCTTTACAATACTTTCCCAACCTATACACATCTCCGCATTTTTGGTTGCTTGTGTTATCCAAATATTTCTGCCACGTCCCCTCACAAGTTGGCCCCGCGCTCCACTGCCTGTATTTTCTTAGGATTTCCAGCAAATCATCGTGGTTATCGCTGTCTCGATCTTTCCACAAACAAAATCATTCTTTCCCGCCATGTCGTTTTTGACGAGACTACCTTCCCTTATCCAACGCCTCATGCCACTCAGCCGGCTCACGATTACTCGTTTCTTTCTCCGGACGACGATGATCCCCCATCTCTTCTTCCACTTTCCTTTCCCCGTGGACCACTTTCTCAACGGCCTGCTCCTGCTCCCGAACCATTACCCAACCCTGAACCTGCACCCTCTCACCATCTTATGGTCACACGCTCTAAATCCGGTATTGTTTGTCCTCGCCAAGTTCTTAATCTCTCCGCTGCCTCGCTCTCATACTCAGGCGGTCTGCGACCCTCAATGGAAAGTTGCTATGGAAGCCAAACTCTCTGCTCTCTGCTCTAACTCCACTTGGTCCTTTGTTCCTTGTCCGCCCAACACCAACCTTGTCGGTTCTAAATGGATTTTTCGCCATAAGTTTCGTTCAGATGGATCCCTTGAGCGCTACAAAGCTCGTCTTGTTGCTCAAGGTTATACTCAACAACACGGTCTCGACTATGATGAAACATTTAGTCCGGTTGTCAAAACCGCTACCATTCGTACCGCTCTTAGTCTTGCTATCTCCCGTCGTTGGCCTATTCATCAATTAGATGTTAAGAATGCATTCCTTCATGGTCATCTGAATGAGGTTGTCTACATGAACCAGCCATCGGGATTCATCGATCCAACTTTTCCTCAACACGTTTGTCGCCTCCACAAGGCTCTTTACTGTCTCAAACAAGCACCTCGTGCTTGGTATCAACGCTTTGCCTCATATATTACTTCTTTGGGTTTTGTTAGCAGTAAGGCGGTTACTTCTCTCTTCATCCTTCGTTAGGGTCAAAACATAGCGTATCTTCTTTTATATGTGGATGACATCGTCTTAACTGCATCTTCCGATTCGCTTCTTCACCATCTTACTCATCTTCTTTCTTCTGAGTTTGCCATGTCTGATCTCGGCACCTTGCATTATTTTCTTGGTATTTCCGTTACTCGATCCTCCACAGGCCTAGTTCTCTCTCAATCTAAGTTTGCTAGGGAAATCTTAGATCGTGCATCTATGTCCTCTTGTAATCCTTGCACCACACCTGTCGATACTCGTGCCAAGCTTTCCTCCTCCGGTTCTCCTGTTCCCGACGCCACTCTTTATCGTAGCCTCGCCGGCGCTCTTCAATATCTTACCCTCACTCATCCCGATCTCTCCTATGTTGTTCATCAAATATGTCTCTTCATGCATGATCCTCACGAACCTCACATGCATGCTCTTAAATGCATTCTCCGTTATGTCAAAGGAACCCTCTCACATGGTCTTCATCTTCGTCCTTCATCTACCTCACAGCTGATCGCTTACACTGATGCGGATTGGGCTGGTTGCCCAGATACTCGTTGATCTACTTCTGGTTATTGTGTGTTTTTAGGTGATAATCTAATTTCTTGGTCCTCTAAACGTCAATCTGTTGTTTCTCGATCTAGTGTCGAAGCCGAATATCGTGGAGTGGCAAATGCAGTCGCTGAGTCCTCTTGGCTCCGTAATCTTCTTTTTGAGTTACATTGTCCTCTCTCTATGGCCACTGTAGTCTATTGTGATAACATCAGTTCTATTTATTTATCAACTAATCCGGTACAGCACCAACGAACCAAACATATTGAAATAGATATTCATTTTGTACGCGAACGCGTTGCTCTTGGTGAAATTCATATGTTGCATGTGCCTTCTGCCCATCATTTTGCAGACATCTTCACAAAGGGGTTACCGTCTCCTCTTTTTCTTGATTTTTGATCCAGTCTCAGTGTTCGAGATACCGACGCTTCGATTGCGGGGGAATGTTAAATAATATCTATTCTTTGTATTAATATCTTTCCTTGTATATCTTTATTTCCTTGTTTCTAGATTAGGGTTTTATATCTTTGTATCTATATATACTTTCATAATAATACAGAGATCCATGCAGGGTTTTACCACTCTAACATATTTAACAGTAAAAGTCTTCTATGGAGAATGGAGTGAGGAACAAAATGAAACTCATCAACATGTCATTTTTGTATTTCTTTTGATCTTGATGGCTCGTAATGTCGTTTTTTTTTCATATTTAATTTCAACTATTTCACCTCCCTCGAAATGGTCCTTGACTTGGTGTTATTTCTTCTTCTCTTTAACAAAACATATATCAAAACGGAATGAAATCTGAAATTGTTTTCCTATTGTTAGATAGTACGTAGGGTGTATATATATATATATATATATATATATATATATAGGGTATGGATCAAATACATCCCATTACATTTGGTAAGATATAAGATCAAATCTACACCATTGATACCGTTTGATCCCAATGTTCGGATTTAACTCCATTTTTCAGACTGTATAATTTTTTTTAATGATGGCAGGGGCATTTTAGTCAATGAACGTAACAAACTCATGCAAATATCATGCAGGATCAAAATCAGGTCCCACTTATTGCGCCTTTAGCTCAGCATGTGTATTTGTAGCCTGTTCGATATATAGCATAAAAGCAGATTGGACCTTACCCGTGTGGTCTCGAATAGTTCCTTCCGCTCCTGCGACTCACGGGTTGCCCTTAGATGCCCCATCTGTGTTAAGTTTAACCCAACCTATCTCCGGTGGAATCCAACGAACTTCAATGGATATCAAACGTGGCCTAGCCCTTTTAACACCAATCTGATTAGCTAAAATTCCATCACCTTTCATCATTGACGATTTGATTAAGCCACATCTACGAAGAAGCATAAGATAATATTCAACTCGTATAATAATTCTATCGCACTTGAACTTCTTCCTTTCATGTTTCTTTTTGTTTCGTTCAATCCAAATAAACTAATATATATAACACTTGAAGTATAGAGAATCACTTAATTACTTAATGAATTTGATATATATTTATACAAATAGACTATGGATGTGTTTGGATCCATTTTTTAATTAATAAGTCCATTTATAGAATGGATTTTTTAAAATGAGCATTTTAAATAAGTTTTTTTTAAAATGTAAAGCGTTGCAAAATTACATTTAAAGTAACTTCTTATAGAAGTGGTGGAGATAAAATTTCAAAAGCCACTAATATGCACTTTTTCCAAATGGACTTTTGGAGAAGTGACTTATTCCAAAAGTCCATTTAAATTTAATTACCAAACAAATAAAATTTTCACAAATGAACTTCCACCTCCAAAATTCCATTTGAAAAGTGTTACCAAACGCCTCCCATATCATTTGGATATATATAAAGTCAAATGTGTTCACAATCGAAAATTGTTTGAGTTTGTTCACAGGATCAAATTAATATATTTATTTGAATATTTGTTCAAAAATCCAACATAATCATGAGCGTGTATATATTTATACATATTATTATGAGAGATATAGATATAGATTCACGAACTATTCCCATATATAATTACTCTATTTTCTATTTCACGAACCATCCCCGTATTTTCTCTTGATCATCCATCTTTTACTTCTTGCTTAGGTACATTATTCAGCATGCAATTAGTCAAAGCTGCTAAAAACAATATTCAAATCCTAAAAAGAATGCTAACTAATTCAAAGATGTGCGTGTCCGATCCCTCAATTAGAAGACGATGTCATCAAATTTTAGAACGTGATAATATATATTAGACTCATTTTTTTTAAAAAAAAAAGAATTGATTATGATACATGTTATAAATATCAAATTTCGACCAACTAACAACTACTACAATCATTTAACAACTATTATGAAAGTAAAGAGAAGCTCATACGTTTTTCGGTGGGAGTCGGACCCAAGACCTTTAATATTTTGGGGCCTCAGCTTCACCATAGAGAAGTGCGCGTGAGAACCGCACTTAATACACTTTACCGTGTGAGATATATAGACACTAGGACCATTAAACTCGATCTAGTATAGATTTTTCCAGCCAGGTTTTATTGGCTACTAGACTCCATGGATCAAAACTTATACTAATTAACACTAGCACAATTATTAGTCCAAGTCAAGACGAGTATTTTGAAGTTAATATTTTTTCATTTGAGGAAACACGTTTGAATACCTATAAGTATTCACTTACCCATAATGTAATTCACATCTTTTCTGCTTCCAATTTCAAAAGTTCAAAAAAAAACACTAAACCTCCCGACATGGCTTCATCTAGGTTTACAAATTTTCTTATTTCAACATAAAAGAATCAAATGCAGTGAGATCTTTTGGTATTGAGCAACAAGTAAGGATACAAACTCCATTACTAGCATCTCTTTCACGAGGTCAAATGCCGTCAATATCTAATGGTTCTCCATGCATATATGTACATCCCTAACCAGAGCATCTCAGCAGTGACGCTCGCTCGTTGAACGAAAAACATTTTTTTCGTGGTGACTCCACCCATGCACCACCAGCTTATCCTAAAGGTAACATAGGCTTTGAGGTTGCAAAGGAGAAGGCCTCAACTTATTGAGCATTATTTGACATACAAATTAAAAGGCCATTAATATTAAGCAAACACACTTTACTTTTGGGGAAATTACCCATCGGACCCTTGACTTCAATTTTATTTTGTTGGTATCCAAGATGGACTTACATGAACATATTCAAGACTTTTACATAGACTATGTTGAGGAGGCCTAACTCAGGCGACAAATTAACATTCAACAAACTATATTGTTATAATATTGTGAATCATAATAAATATATAGAAAAAATTACTACAAAAAAACCTAGAAAATAAATTATATCTAAAAGACCAATTGAAAAAATTAAATAAAAAATCTGTTTCACCAAAATTTTGTTAATCCTAACATTTAGGGTTCGTAACTATTTGAACTCAATTACCTGTAGTCTTTTAGATTAAAAACTAATCAGTTTTAATGTTTTATGGAAATATTTTACTTAAATTTTTTAAGATGCTAACTTTTATTGTTTATATTTTAATTCTAGTTTTTTTCATATCTTCTAAAAAATAATAAAGAATATTTTACCCATCCGACCCTTGACGTCAATTTTAATTTGTTGGTATCCAAGATGGACTTACATGAACATATTCAAGCCTTTTACATAGACTATGTTGAGGAGGCCTAACTCAGGCGACAAATTAACATTCAACGAACTATATTGTTATAATGTTGTGAATCATAATATATAAATATATAGAAAAAATTAATTAAAAAAATTCTAGATAAAAAAAATTCTAGATAAAAGACCAATGAAAAAACTTTAAATAAAAAATCCGTTTCACCAAAATTTTATTAATCCTGACATTTAGGTTCGTAATTATTTGGACTCAATTACCTGTAGTCTTTTAGTTAAAAACTAATCAATTTTAATTTTTTATAGAAATATTTTACTTAAATTTTTTAAGTTGCTAACTTTTATTATTTATATTTTAATTCTATTTTTTCATATATTTTAAAAAATAAAAAAGAATAAATTAAATATAATTGACATGTTTAATTCAAAAAATAATACATAAAGAGTTTTAAAATATTTGATGATGTTGAATTTTAAGACCCATTGTGCGATTTTTAACCATTCGAAAAGTCCAAAACAATCTAAAAAAAACAATTAATTGATTAGTTCATAATCTAAGAATTTAAAAGTAAGTTAGTCCAAGTAATTGATAACCTTAACTTTTGAGTTTTTTGGAATGAAAAATGAGTTTAATTTGTATTTTAATAGGAATTTATTATTTAAAACTTTTATAGATAACTAATTAATATTGATAATGATTTTAATTTCACATTAATTTTAAATTTATTAATTGTCTAAAAGATAAAAATATATATTTTTTAGATGATTTCCATGTTAAACTCAAAAAGATATTATATAAAAATATTTAAAATACTTAATTAATGTGAAAAGTTAAATTCGTATTAGCATATATCTATGGAAAAAGTCAAAACAAAAAGATTTTGGTAAAATAATATTAATTGATAATCTTAACTTAAGAAATGAAGGTGATTTGGTCTAAAAAGTTGTTAATCATAATTTTTGAATTTTTTTTCGAAGTAAAAGATTGTAGAATGAGTATAGGTTAAAAAATGTTTTCACAATCTTTTTTTTTTTTGGAACAGTAAGCAATTTTATTTCATTCAATCAAAAACATCTACATCAGGCATACCTGGCTCAAAACTTCTCAAATTTACAATTTACACTACAAATTCTCTCGACCACAGTTTCGACATTACTATTTCCTATCTGAAACACTCTTCTATTACGTTCCCGCCATATACAAAAATTTGTTTTTTTGGATATAAAAAACAAATATTTTTAAGGAAGTTTTAGTAATTTCAAATTTATTTAATAATGGCAAATATAGCTTCTATTGTGACAGTTAAAAGAAAAATTCTTGTATACACCTGATATGAGACGCAGATGCATGTAGGAAGACACAACAAAATAAATGAAGCATTGCTTATGTCCTTTTCCAATCTATTTTAATAAATGAAGTAACTTAGAACATTCAGAGATCCGCGTCTTTGAATTCGAAAGAGACAATATTTTGACTTCATAGGATCAAATCTTAATAATAATAATTTCCGGTCAGAACTTGACAGTAGTACTAAGACAATTGGGAGGCCAAGTCAAAATTAAAATTTAAAAATCAACAATTTCCACCTCATAAACAAGTTTGAAATCCTTTTATATATAATATTAATCTTCACATACATTTCATTACCAAGAGACATATGGCTTCATCTAGGTTTATAATTTTTCTAATCTTCAACATTTTATTCTTTTTCTCTATATCCGTAAAGGGTAAGGACACAAACATCGTTATTAGCGTCTCTTCCACGAGGTCCAGTGCCAAAATCCGGTGGTTCTCCATGCACGTATATCCCCGGTCGAGGCAGCGGTTCCTGCAAGCTGAACGAAAAACACTTTTTCGGTGGTGGCTCCGCCCATGTGCCACCGGCTTCTCCTAGGGCTGGCATAGCTTCTGTGGTTGCAAAGGATAAAGTTGTGAAGGATTTTGCTTCTTGAGCATTTATCAAATTAAAGTTTAAGGGATACAAGATTTTGTAATTACATACTTTCTTCTCCCATTTTTTATTTGTTTTATTTTATTTTCTTACATGGACAGCCATCAAAGTTTTGTTGTTTATCACGTGACTGATGTAATAATTCAATTACAGTAGAATACTTCTTTGTTTTTGATCAATGCAATATAAAATATTGTATGATTATTGATTGAAAAATTAATGTAAGAATTGTATATTTAAGTTTGCGAGTAAAGTTACCAATAGGGAAATATTTCTGATTATTATTTAAAAGATTAATATTTATTGATTATTAATTTTATCTATAAAGTCACTGATTTAGTTCGATCCACCCCTCTCTCAAATAAACAAAAACAAAAACAAAATTTGTTCGCATATATATGCTCCTAAAACATGAGTCCACATGCGGAAATATTTGTTCAAATTAATATATATAAATAAATAAATATATATCATGGGTTTAAACCTAACTCACATGACAAAGAAACTCTATTTCTTATATGAGATTATGAGTTTGAATTTCGATAAAGTGGACATATTTGTTCAAATTAATATATATACACACACTAGATTCGTTCTACTTTATGGGTTTCGTTACATAATTCTAGGTTATAACTAATTAGTAATTAATTAGTGATGGATTTGTAGAATTAAAGTTGATTGAGTCCCAAGACAAACTCAAAATATATTGACTCTAATATCCATTTTTACCTGAAATTCATATCATAAATATGATTATCAATCCTAATATGCATGGACTTTGAAAATTACTACACATTGTTATTATTATAAATTTGTTTTTCACATTTTTTGACAAACCATATTGAACTTGCAATGCAAGCCAAAGAATGGGGTTTGAAACATTCATCTAGTAATTAAAGAAAAAGTCAATTCTCTAAAAATGTAAATTTTATTCTAACACGTTAGAGTTAGAGTTGACGAGGTGATCTGCAGTTTCTTTCTTGCTTCCATGTTCCCAACGTTACCAACTTTCGTACGTAATAATACTAATAAATTAATTAATAGATAATATTAAACGATATTGCTATGATTAGCACGTAATTAAGCATTGGAATTGCTCAACTTTTCACCTCACACTAAATCGGCCAAACTTTTTCAGAGATGAGTACACAGAACAAATACAAAGATTTCTTTATTAGAAATGAAGAAGTCCGTGTGTGTATATATATATAGGATATGGATCAAATACATTTTTATACTTTAGGTAAGATATAAGAGTCAATCTAGACCATTTAAACCATTTAATCTCAAGGTCCATATATTTAAAGCCATTATTTCGGTTTTTGTCTTTAATTTAATGATGATAGGGGCATTTTAGTCAATAAGTCTAACAAACCCATGCAAATAATATACATGATCAAAATCAAATCCCTTATTATACGCAATAACAGATTCCTCTTCCCTTTTTAATTATTCATTCCAATTTTCACTTCCCAGAAAGTTACGATTGATATAGAAAACCTTAAATTCATATTCAATTCATATACCATCAATTCATCATCGGCGTTTGGAGAAAAACAAACCATTTTTCAGGCAATTGCTGGCACTCGCTGCCACTGCCATTGAAATTTATTGAAGAGTTTCAGAGTTTTCCGTTTTCGCCGAATCGATGGAAATGATGTTCAGGTTTGGAGGTTTGATTTCTGGTAAAGCTTTGTTTCCAGTGAACGTTGCCACTAGAAATCTTTTAGTCCACCAATCACAGCGTTGCTTATATTATCAGGAAGGATCAAAATGATGGATGCATAATTATACAGTGGGAATATTATAAACGGGTTGGGAATATTATACAATGGGCATAATTATAATATAATGTGTTATACCATACTGTATAATGTATTATAACATACTATATAATGGCTTATAAAATATTGTATAATTGAATATTTTTAATATGTTATAAACACATACTGTATAATGAGTTATAATATACTGTACAACGTATTACAACATACCGTATAATGGCTTATAAAATACTGTATACTTGAAAAAATTTAATATGTTATAAACACATACTGTATAATGAGTTATAATATATTGTATAATGTGTTATAACATGTTGTATAATGGCTTATAAGATACTGTATAAAAGAATTATAACATACTGTATAAAAGAATTATAACATAAAAGTTGACTTCTTTCTTCCAAGTCTAGCAACATAAAGCAAGCTTTAGACAGAGAGGGGGCCCGACTCACTCATTTGTGTGTAATAATTAAGTTCATGTATTTATGTATGTATACGTGTATGTGTGTGTAGAGTGAGTTAATCACCAGCATCAATGACCGCATCTCAGTCAGTGTTTTCATCCTAAGTCTCAATGTATAATACCATCTCATGCTCTTTATAGCAAAAATAGCTAAGTAACTTCAGCTTTTCTATGTTCATTGCTTCAAAGAGAAAATATTCTCCTCCTACGCTGCTGGATAACTAATGAATCAACAAAAGACACCAAAGCAATCTCTTTGGCACTAATGTAGCCTGAGTGAGAGGTGATTCCTTTTCTACATAAAATTCCATAAACGAAATACGACACTTTTGATAGATAAAACATGTTATTAGAATAAATGAATAGAGTAAATACAATAGCGATATACAGTGTGTGATTAGTGACATACAATTAGTGATTTCAAACCATTATACAGTATCTTATAAACAACTATACAGTATATTATAACACATTACACAGTATCTTATAACCAATTATACAGTGTGTGTATACGTCATATAGTTACAATCTTATAAACCATTATACAGTATCTTATAACCCAGTATACAGTATCATATAACCCATTATACAGTCTGTATTTATACATCATATAGTTACAATACACCAACTAATTTAACAATATACAGCATCCATTACACAAATATGCATACCAAATCAACAAAAACACATTATTAAACCCCAATCAATAGCTAATCTACAAATCAAGAGACAAATCAAGCTTTTTGATCATTCTTCCTATCATCACTATTCTCATGCACGCTATGATTAATCTTCTTCATTTCCAATTGAATTATCCTATGCAAATTCTTGCCCTAACCATCGCATCTCATCATACTCTGCAGGCGTAGTTTTTATTGATTTCTTTTTTCCCAAGTTTCTTGAAATTACTCCACTTTACATGGAGTTGCACGATTGGTGCCTGGTACACTGAAATTCATTCCATTTTCATCTTCACCTTCTCTCATTATTGAATTTGTAGAATTTGATTTAAGATTGAATTTTAATTATATTGTTGAAGCTTTCAATTTGGCAACAGATCGAGAGATTATAGGAGAGATTTTGGCAGTTTCAATTGGAGAGATTTTAGGGAAGTTTTTGTGCCGTTATTTTTTGGTATGTTGATGTTGTATAATGATGCCATTGACTATTATACCCCCTGATACAATTGGAGCCAAATGTCCCGCCTATTTCTTGATTATTTTTGGACTGTTGGATTTAATGTATCCAATGGTGTATATTGGGTCTTATATCTTATCTAATAGAGGGTATGTATTAGATCTTGACCCTATATATATACATGTCTATGTGTGTGTATATATATATATATATATATATATATATATCTCCCATTTGATTTCATATATTCACACATATATACCATGTCATGAATATATATACACCAAATCAATAATCCTTCACATAGAGTCATGTTCTAGCGCTTCGAGCTCGCTCTCGCGACTTAAAAACGAAAGTTTCACTCTAGTACGCTCTTAGAATTCTTAATTCTTGCACTCAAATTCATAAATCATATCTTCAAGAAATAATAGAGTCTTTTTTTGTTTTACAAGTAGTTGACATGTCATGTACATTCAATTAAAATTCTTCCATTTTAAAATAAGTAGAAAGAATTCCCCGTAAAATAAGGAAAAATGAAACAACAGATATGTAGAGATGCAAAATATTGTAAAGTTGTAACGTTGAGTGTTAGACTAAATATGATAATAAAAGCATAAAGATCAAACGAAACAAGAATTACATAGTTCAGCAATTGCCTACGTCTACGAGAGAGGAGGGGGTATTCACTAATAACGAAAAATGTACAGAATACAATGAATGTCAAAAGTATGAACTAAACCCAACTCCCAGATTTTCCCCCAAAAATATAGCGAATCGTGCTTCGCGCTCTTCGGAACTGCCCTTTTGATGATGGACTTTCTGCTTAATATAGAGTCTAAGACTTTAAGACATATACAACATTGAGTTTGAACAGCTAAGTCTCCAAAGAAAAACAATCACATCATCTAATTACTTTCAAAATTTAAGTTGAGTAATTTTAACATGAGCGTAAAATATCGAAGTAATCCCCAAAGATAATTTGTTCTAGCAATTTGTCATAATTATTTGATTTTATTTTATTAACCTACGCTTTAATGAAGGCGCGCGCACCCTCCCTTAATTTTGACGCTCTCATGCTTCCTCTCTTGCTCTCACTCCCGCTTTTATTTGACTTTGTCTATACATATGGCGTATGTGTGCGATATGAAATATCGACTTGTAAAATCAGGGGCTCGCCTAATTACGTCTTGAATTAGGTAACCAGTTACGTACATTTTTCACGGTGACATCACGAGTTTGAAGTTTGAAATTACATATTTTTTTGGCAATTCATTCATATCGGTTATGGGATTATTGACAAGTTTGCTCTTTTGCAATTAATCAGTTGTTTTATATCACACAATGTTGATGGGATTGGTGGTAGACTCTTGTAGTCACGTACGCCCAAATGAAGATTTGTTTACGATACATTAATTTTGCATTGCATTTTAAATACTTAGAGAAAAGTTGAAAATTTAATGTTTTTAGATCTACGAAATTGCGTATGGATATTGATTTAGGCAAAATGTGTACTTTGGCTCGAGTTGAAGATTTAGAAGGGGGACACTGAACATTAAGGCTATGTTTGGTTATGTTTACAAGTCATATTTGGTCCAAAATTTCTGTCAAACAATGTTTGTTTCACATAATATTTCATCAAAAATACACAACTTTTTTCATCCAAAAAAACATAATCATTATTTTTCCTCTTTCTCTCACTTTGTCCCCTATCTCATTCTCTCTCCTCTATTTTTTATACAAAAAGTTTCTCTCTCCTCTTAATATCCAATATCTCTCTCTCCTCTCTCTATCCCCCTCTCTCTCCTCACTCTCTCTCCTCACTCTTTCTCTTCTCTTTGATCGTGTCTTTTTTTTTTTTTTTTGTAATGTTTTGTCATATCTTTGACCATATACCATTAAACTTTAAAATAGAAAAAAGTTTGTTTGTTTGTAATTCTATCATGAGAAATAGTATTGATAAAATATAGATTAAAATTTGTGAAGTTTTCTAAAGTAAAACTTTCAAATTTTGTTTTTCAAATTAGTTATAGTGAAAGTATTTGGATTTATATATATCTATATTTATATACATATATATGTTATTTGTACATATTATTTTAAAGTTTTACTTATTTTTTATGCATGTGGCTGTGTATAATTTATCTCATTACTAAATTTGTGATTTGATTGTGTGTGTGGATCGAGAAATGCATGTGTGTTACCCATATTTATGTGTGTATGTTTTCTTAATGTATATTATGTGGAAAAAAAAAGGTCTTGGGACAGTCAAAGGCAATTTGACCATGGTCAACTCGGGTTTGACCGAGTCAACCGTGTGGTCAACGCGGATTTGACCACGTGAATAGTGACTTGAAGCAAGGGTTTCTTATTTCGTGGTTTTGGTTTGAATTTGGTAATTGACTTGTAATAGAAGTGACCTAATTATCTAAGAATATGATTGTATTTTAATTATTTTTAAAATAAATTACTTATTAATATTTTTTTTATAAATTAAATAAAAAAAAGGAAAAAAAAGAAAAAAGAAGAGGGGGGGGGGGGGAGACTGTTCATCGTCTTCCCCAATCTCCCCCAACCCCCCTCACACCACTTTCCCACGCGCACACACACACACACAGTTTGAGCGCACACAAACACACACAATTACACACATAGTCACACACACACACAGTATTACAGGCACACACAATTACACACACAGTCACACACAATTACACACACAGTCACACACGCACACTGTTACACGCACTCTCACATACGCTGATATATATATATATATATATATATATATATATATATGAATATATATACTTTTCTTTTAATTATATATCAACTATTATTAACACTATTTCTTATATATATATGTGTGTGTGTGTGTATATATATATATATACTTTTCTTTTAATTGTATATAAACTACTATTACACATATATATATGTACACTAATATATATATATATATATACACACACTACTATTACTTACATATATACATATATATTTATCTATATAATAATTATTTCAATCTCAATATTATATTATAATTTTTAATTATTGACAGACAAAAACTTACATGATTTGACAGCTACAGTAATTAATGTTCCCTCTGAAAACAAAACCAAATACTATGTCACCAGAAAATCACTCAAAAACCAACTCCCAAAACATAACCAAACATTATCCCATCAAAATTGCACGTGTCCCCATAAAATTTTCACCAATAATTCTCACCAAAATACCATCCCAAAACATAATCAAACATAGCCTAAGTATTGGGCCCACTTACTCAGGTCAGGCCCCTCAAAAGCATGACTCTGACATTAGCTTAGATCGTGATTTAACCATTTGGCCTATTTGTGACTTTAGTTCTTGAATTAGTATACTATTGTATGAGTCGAGTTATGACCCACATCTTACAAATATATAAAGGTTAGGACTTCTTGTATTTTAAAGATGGAAGATAAATACCCGACTCATTTTGTTTGTGAAAGGGGATGAGAGAAAAATAGATGGTGCAGAATTTAGACGTATCACACACACACACACACACACACACACACATATATATATATATATATATTCTGAAGTATCTACGAAGTCCTCACCCCACCCCACAAACAAGGGTTTTGGGTTGTAACAAAAGATTAAGTTGTCTGAATTTTCATTTTCTTGCATATTTAAAATCATATTGTAATATTGTGGAAAGTGAATGTAACACTGTAACACTAAAAATAATATATAGAAGAAGTAAATGTCTACTGCAAATCATTAATACACGAGTAAATGAATTGAAAATATATTACTTATAATCGACTAAAAGTCATACTACGTACGTACCACATATATATATATATATATATATATATATATATATATATATGAAAGCATACAATATTCCCGGAAGAGATTGTTTCCAAGCTTGTAGAAGTACAAAATTTATTGTACATTAAAATAATGAAATAAAGTAATCTATGAGAGTAAAATAATTGAAAAAAATTTTATCGCATCATATGGTGTAACTTTACGCTTTATTTTTTTAAAAAAATTATTTTCCTTTCCTTTACTCCCGCTAAAATTCTTGATCGAAACATAGCGTGAGTTCCAAATACCCTGTATAAAAAGAAAATATTATTAATGTAAAGAATCACTAGTTTCGTTTCTATTTAGTTGACACCCCAAATGAAACCGCTGAATATAGGGTGTGCCACCGCCACCGCTGCTGAGACGAGGCAGTGGACCACCGGAAAAGTTCATTCCCTGGTCGGAGGACAGTGACCGCCGCCACTTCCCGGGATGTTAGTGCAGTCTGATGGCCCTGAAGGAGGGACAGGCTCCCTTTTAATTGAACTAATAAAAAGTCCCTTTACTTTCGAACTTTCATTTTGGTCATGCAATAGTCTGCTGCTTTGACCTAATTGCACACATAAAAGAATGCTTACTATTACAATTATAAAAACTCTAACGTGCCTCATTTTGTAGGTATAAATAAATTAATTTGTGTCCTTTTGAAGGCTAAGAGGTGTGTATTTATATAGGAGAGGACATAAGGAATTTATAGCTCATACTGTTCTATGTGCTGATGGCTTTTGACCATTGACAAAAGAATTGACTATTTGAATGAAATATTAAGAAAAGTTTAAGTTAGAAGATTGGAATTTGAAATTGTGCCCCATGTTTTTTACTCATGCATATATATAATAGCTTATGATTCTCAATCTATGGACTTCATTTCTTTTTTTTATATATAAATATTTGACGTAGATTATATATATATAGCGGGTAATAGTGGTAAGAAAATACTTGAAGTTTAAGACAGGGAAATAAACTGGATGTTTGAAATTCAATTTAAGAACAAATTTCGAGTGATAAAAGCTTATTTTTTAAGCTAATTATGCGTGACAATCAAAGTTGAACATTTATAACTCAATGTTTGTTTGCCTAGTGATATCAGCTTCCACTTTCATGTGGAAGGTACTAGATTCAATTCTAGGCTGTCACAAGTTGTGACTTTTCTCTTCTTAGTTGGAGTCCTATAGGGTATGTGTGGCCCATGATTAAACTATCGGTCCAAGTTTGTCGGGTCAAAATATCCCCCTTCGCCTAGAAATAAAAAAAAGGTTGAACATTTATACTTGTTTCGAACTCCACTTCATATATACGTGTATTAAAAGTAATGAGCTAGTCAAGTTTAATTTATGTTCACCTGATTAGACCTTATTTGAGTTCATTTCGTCATTAATGCGGTTCGTTTTTACACCAAGAAAGTCCTGCAAATTCAAACACGACTTTATTTATATGAATATGAGAAATCTAATTTTAGAAGACGAATGATTTCAAAAATAAGTAAAGAATTTCGAATAAAAACTAGCAAGAAGAAGACTTAAATTCCATTTATTTTATTTTCGACTTTCACTTGAAGAAAATGAAGAAATACAATCATGTTACATTCTTTTTTCTCAATTGTCAATCTCCCCTTACAAATAATGAATTTTCTCCTATTTATCTACCCACATGGCCCATTTTTCTCCCTTTCTTGTTGAGGAGGGGGGGGGGGGGGGGGGGGGGGGCAGCCACTTCCTTATTTTTGGGGAGATGAATGATCATCTCCCCTCCTTTTAAGGATATTAGGTAACATTGGATATGATTTGATCCTTATCCAATCTTATCCCTTTTTCTAGCTATCCTTCTTGATTCACGCCTACCACCATTGCTTCTAGCTATCCTCCTTGATCCATGTCTTCGGCTTCTTTAAAACTTACTCGGCTATCCTTCTTATTTTAGGCTTCCTTTGAGCCCTCTTTCATGAAGCCTCCTCCGAACATTTGGGCCTCCTTATTTTTGGCACACTACTTCATCCTTCGTTTGGGCCCATTTTTTAATAAAGCTCAAGATCATGTCGTAATAATTTACGGGCATATCAGTCATATAATTATATCAAACTCAAATAAAATTTGAAACTCAATTAATAAGCTACTCTTATCCAATTTTAACTATATTTTATTGGAGTCAATTAATATTTTATTTTCCTAAGTCTAACTTGACTTTGTTGTCACTGTTGAAGTGTGGCTTATTTTTGAAAGAGGAAAATATCCCACATAGATAGAATTTGTAAAGAGTGGGCTCATTTGTTGTATAAAAGGAGACCACCTCTTCACTTTGAAAAACATCCCAAATTGCCTAAGTCTTTTAGCAATTTCTTCTTTCTTCCTCTATAGTTTGTAATAGTTTCACTTTAGTCCTTTAGTGAAATATTTTGGTGGGGTCCGAGGACATAGGCTAAATTAGCCGAACCTCGTTAAATTTGGTGTTCTTTATTTTGTGCTATTCTTCAAGTAGCCATTGTTAGTTATAGTTGTAGTGTTATATTGTGCTATTAAATTCGTCTAGTTAATTCTGTCGAGGAGGTTGGGTTTTAAGCGCGACCGTTGTGACGCCTCCAATCTTTCTTGGGAATTAAATCTAGTGTGGTTTTCTAGTACAATATTTCTCTCGCTATTTCTATATTTGGTGGAATATGACTCTGAGTTCCACAACAAGTGGTATCAGAGCTCGGGTATTCTGAGTATGCTCTGTGGTCGCAGTTTAATCTGATCTTCCACATCAGAAAAGTTTTCCCGGGCAATTTGGCTTTCGCATTTGAAGGGCTATTGAAGAATAATTTGTAACCAAAAATGGAAGTTACCTCAAAAGCATTGTCGTCGTCCATTTGGGCGAAAACCACTGTGGTGAATACACGATTGGCAGTGGAGTCTTTTGATGGCACAAGTCATTTTGGTATGTGGCAAAGCGAAGTTGTAGACGCACTCTTTCAACAAGGTCTATACTTAGCTATTGAAGAAAAGAAACCAAATGATATAGAGGAAAAAGAACGGAAATTTGGATGAGAAGGATTTGGCTCTGATGTTGCTGGGATCCCTTCCTGAGGAGTTTGAGTTTCTTGAAACCACTCTACTTCACGGGAAGGCTGCTGCTGTATCTCTTAGCGAAGTTTGTGCTGCCCTATACAGTTATGAACTAAGAAGGACAAGCAAGTTTGTTCAGGCGGAGATGCGGAAGTTTTGTTCATCAGAGGTCGTTCACAAAACAAAAGGAGTGAAATACTCCAAATTGGAGTTTTGTGAACTTTGTGTTCGTGGGAAACAGACAAGGGTTAAATTTGGAACAGCAATCCATAATACTGATGGTATCTTGGATTATGTTCATTCGGATGTGTGGGTCCCTCAAAAAATGAGTTCTTTGGGAGGGAAGCACTAGTTTGTAACCTTTGTTGATGTTTTTTCCCGGAGAGTTTGGGTGTATACGATGAAGACAAAGGATGAAGTGTTTGAGGTATTCCTCAATTGGAAAAAGATGGTGGAAACTCAGACTGATAAAAAGGTCAAACGTCTCCGTACAGACAATGGTGGAGAATTTAGGAGTGGTCCATTTCAGAAATTTTGTGAGGATGAAGGCATTGTCAGACACTTCACTGTCAGACATACACCACAACAGAACGGAGTGGCAGAACGCATGAACCGGACTTTGCTGGAGAAAGTTCGGTGTTTGTTATCCAATGCTGGGTTGGGTAAAGAATTTTGGGCTGAGGCTGTGACATATGCGTGTCATCTCGTTAATCGTCTACCATCTACTGCTATTGATGGAAAAACACCATTGGAGAAATGGTTTGGAAAGCCTGCTGCTGATTATGATTCCTTACATGTGTTTGGTTCCGCTGCATATTATCATGTTAAGGAATCAAAGTTGGATCCCAGAGCAAAGAAAGCTGTGTTCATGGGGATCACCTCTGGTATAAAAGGCTATCGCCTTTGGTGTCCAGAAACAAAGAAAATAATCTTTAGCAGGGATGTCACCTTTGATGAATCTACCGTGTTGGAAAAGGTGAATGCAGAACAGCAGGATGGTACTCCCAAACAGGTGGAGTTTGAAAAGTTTGTTGTCCCAGCAGATCAAGAAACTCTTGATCATTCTCCTACGGTAGAAGGAGATTTTGAAGAAGAGGAAGTTCAACCCCAAGAACTTCCACAGCAACTTGAATCAATTGCAACTAGCAAGCCAAAGAGGACAATCAGAAAGCCTGCTCGCTTTGATGATATGGTGGCTTGTGCATCTGCAATTGCCGCTGATGATGTTCCTACCACTTATATTGAAGCAGTCAAAGGACCAGAGAAAGATAAGTGGAGGATTGCCATGAGTGAAGAAATGCAGTCCCTTCATAAGAATCAAACATGGGAACTGGCCAGTCTCCCGAAGGGAAAGAAATCAATTGGATGCAAATGGGTATTTGCAAAGAAAGATGGATTTCCTAGCCAAGGTGATGTTCGCTACAAAGCCAGATTGGTGGCCAAAGGTTACGCTCAGAAGGAGGGCATTGATTACAATGAGGTGTTTTCTCCAGTTGTAAAACACTCCTCCATTAGAATTTTGTTGGCTTTGGTAGCATAGTTGGATTTTGAACTAGTTCAGTTGGATGTAAAAACTGTATTTTTACATGGAGATTTGGAAGAGGAAATCTATATGACTCAGCCAGAGGGATTCAAAGTTGCTGAAAATGAAAATTTGGTTTGTAAACTTCAAAAATCGTTGTACGGATTGAAGCAATCTCCGAGGCAGTGGTACAAGCGATTTGACAAGTTTATGATGGGAATTGGGTACACAAGAAGCAAATACGATCATTGTGTGTATTTGCACAAGCTACAAGATGGATCCTTCATATATCTTCTTCTGTATGTTGATGATATGTTGATTGCCTCCCCGAGTCTAATAGAAATTGAGAAGTTGAAGACTCATTTGAAAAGGGAGTTCGAGATGAAGGATCTAGGTGAGGCGAAGAAGATTCTCGGCATGGAGATTTTCAGAGATAGAAAATTGAGGAGGCTTTGTTTGACTCAGAAACAATATCTGAGTAGGATGTTGAGGCGTTTTGGCATTGATGAAAAGTCAAAACCAGTTAGTACTCCGCTTGCTCCTCATTTTAAGCTTAGCGCCGCTTTGTCACCGAAATCTGATGCAGAACGGGAATACATGTCAAAAGTACCGTATGCAAATGCTGTTGGTAGCTTGATGTATGCTATGGTGTGTACGAGGCCTGATATTTCCCAAGCAGTGGGGGTTGTGAGCAGGTATATGCATGATCCTGGAAAGGAACATTGGCAAGCTGTGAAATGGATTTTGCGATACATCCATGACACAGCTGATGTTGGTTTGATATTTGAGCGGGAACATAGTCAGTATGTAGTCGGATATTGCGATTCAGACTATGCTGGTGATTTAGATAAGCGTAGATCAACTACAGGCTACGTATTTACTCTTGCTAAAGCTCCAGTCAGTTGGAAGTCTACCTTACAGTCAACGGTTGCTCTGTCTACAACGGAAGCAGAGTATATGGCAATTTCAGAGACTGTAAAGGAAGCAATTTGGCTTCAAGGGTTGCTTGGTGAATTGGGGATTGGACAGAAGTTTGTCAAAATACATTGTGATTGTCAAAGTGCTATCCATTTAGCAAAGAACCAAATCATCATGCAAGGACGAAGCACATTGATGTTCGGTATCACTTCATACGAGAGATACTCGAAGAAGGTGGAGTCAGAATCGAGAAGGTCCATACTACTGAGAATCCTACTGATATGTTGACAAAAGTTGTGACTGCAATCAAGTTCAAATTTTGTTTGGACTTGATCAACATTGTCAAAGTTTGAAGATTGGTTTTGGTGACCCCGTTTGACGAGGAGATTGAAGATTTTGAAATTCGCCAAGGTGGAGATTTGTTGAAGTGTGGCTTATTTTTGAAAGAGGAAAATATCCCACATAGATAGAATTTGTAAAGGGTGGGCTCATTTGTTGTATAAAAGGAGACCACCTCTTCACTTTGAAAAACATCCCAAATTGCCTAAGTCTTTTAGCAATTTCTTCTTTCTTCCTCTATAGTTTGTAATAGTTTCACTTTAGTCCTTTAGTGAAATATTTTGGTGGGGTCCGAGGACGTAGGCTAAATTAGCCGAACCTCGTTAAATTTGGTGTTCTTTATTTTGTGTTATTCTTCAAGTAGCCATTGTTAGTTATAGTTGTAGTGTTATATTGTGCTATTAAATTCGTCTAGTTAATTCTGTCGAGGAGGTTGGGTTTTAAGCGCGACCGTTGTGACGCCTCCAATCTTTCCTGGGAATTAAATCTAGTGTGGTTTTCTAGTACAATATTTCTCTCGCTATTTCTATATTTGGTGGAATATGACTCTGAGTTCCACAACAGTCATTAACCCGTGTTAGACTTTGTTGTCACCAACCCCGTCAAGTGGAGTTGTTTGATGATGCATATTGTAAACCTCATACTTCTGATGTGCGGGATAGAATATCATGAGGCAATTGTATAAAACAAATGAAACATTTTTTTTATAAAGGCACAACGATTCTGATCACTTAAGTATTGAATTCAAGCCTGTGCATTTAGAAAATAATTGTGAAAAAAGACAATTGCGTCTGACAATAACTCGATTGGAATTACTTTGAGAAAACCAATATATACATCTATGCATACATATACATTTATATATATATATATATATAGTTACACTCATCTATGTGAATGTGCAGAATTCTCTGTGAATTTCTTTTCAGAGGAAATCTCGTGATAGCTACACTGCTTATTTGCTTGGTTTCCACAACTTTGAAATTTTAATATTTGAGTTTTCTTGTTTTTGTCAAACTTATTAGCGGACACGTAGAAAATATTATGCATTCTCAATTTAGCTCGAAATATAATATATGGATGAAAGTCAACTAAAAATTGGGTCAGGACTATCCTAATTTCTTATTACCGACTTTCTTAAAGAGATTATAATTCAAAATTTGTTCTAATCAAATCCAAACAATTATATTATAAGTATAATCCTATTTATCTTATAATTCGTCATTTTTCGTGAATGAGAATCAATGATATGATATGACAAACGTAACAAGCTTATATATGTTATTTGATGACCAAAATATAAACATAAATCACAAATTAAGAACTATTAGAGTTGACTTTAATTCGGCAAAAATGTATTTGAACTATAACTGCCAAATAAAATGTGGAAAAAATGCGTAGACTTGCGTGATTTTAGATATCATATTTAAGTATAATTAGAAAGAAATGAGTTGAGTTGAATTTCAAATCTTATTAAATAGAAAAATTTATTCAAATTTCTTTGCGATGTTTAACAAATTGAACTCAAAATAATTTTATCAATTAATCTTTAGTAATTTGATTTATTTCAGAGCATTTATGTTCCCCACGTTATTGACGTATCAATTTTAGTGAAAATTAAGACTCGATATTCTACTATACTTTCCCTAATTTTCTTATTTAATATTGTTTGACTTTGAGACCAGGACTTCCAAGTTCGAACCATTCATGATCAAAATAACGTCTCTTACAATTTTTATTTTTTCATTTTCTCGACATATTTTCATGAGTTATACGTGTTTAACATGTATGAACGTTAGTAACTTTTGAAAAGATAAAAAATATATGTATTGATTATTTTTTAAAATCCATGATCTGCTTCATACACAACAACTTTATAAATTCTCTTTTCTGTCAATAATCTATTTTTTTTAAATGTCATTTTATTTCATTCAATAAAAAGTTTACAACGTTAAGAACATACAACTTAAATTGTCTCTAAATATATAGTTAAGAACATGCACCAAATATCAAGTCCCTTCAAGATAACAAATTTTAAGAAATAACATACGAGCACAAGAAAACTCTTGTGGTAAAGACAAAACTTTTATTCAAGAGAGACGAAACTCTCAATTTAGAGAGAACAAACTCTTATGTCATTTCCCGGCTCGTTATTTAGGATATTTTTGGTATAATATTCCATGATATTTGATATTATATATTAAAATATAAAATAGTAAGAATTTTAGAGGAGATGGGGATCAGAAGTTGAGGAATAGTGATTTGAGGAAGAAGAATTTGAGAGGTGGGAGAAGCAAGAAAGCTGGAGATGAAAAAGATACTCTAGTTCACTCTCTGATTAACAAATACCCAATACCTACGCTTATATAGAATATTACTCACTAAAGGAATTGAAAAACGTAAACTAGAATGAGTAAAATAAAACACGACTTTAATAGCAGCAGACACGCTTTATTGGCATTCCTATCTTGCCCCTCTATCATTTAATATATTTATTTGAATATTTGCTCAAAAATCCAACATAATCATGAGCGTGTATATATTTATACATATTATTATGAGAGATATAGATATAGATTCACGAACTATTCCCATATATAATTACTCTATTTTCTATTTCACGAACCATCCCCGTATTTTCTCTTGATCATCCATCTTTTACTTCTTGCTTAGGTACATTATTCAGCATGCAATTAGTCAAAGCTGCTAAAAACAATATTCAAATCCTAAAAAGAATGCTAACTAATTCAAAGATGTGCGTGTCCGATCCCTCAATTAGAAGAGGACATCATCAAATTTTAGAACGTGACAATATATATTAGACTGCATTTTTTTTTAAAAAAGTGATTTATCTCCTCAATTCCCCCCGCCCCCTTTTCAAAATGAATTATATGATACATGTTATGAACATCAAATTTCGACCAATCTCCTCAATTCCCCCTCCCCCGCCCCTTTTCAAAATGAATTATATGATACATGTTATGAACATCAAATTTCGACCAACTAACAACTACTACAATCATTTAACAACTATTATGAAAGTAAAGAGAAGCTCATACGTTTTTCGGTGGGAGTTGGACCCAAGATCTTTAATATTTTGGGGTCTCAGCTTCACCATAGAGAAATGCGCGTGAAAACCACACACAATACACTTTACTGTATGAGATATATAGACACTACGACCATTGAACTCGATCTAGTATAACTTTTTTCAGCCAGGCTATGTTGGCCACTAGACTCCATTAATGGATCAAAACTTATACTAACACTAGCACAATTATTAGTCCAAGTCAAGACGAGTATTTTGAAGTTAATATTTTTTCATTTGAGGAAACACGTTTGAATACCTATAACTATTCACCTACCCATACTGTAATTCACATCTTTTCTGCTTCCAATTTCAAAAGTTCAAAAAAAACACTAAACCTCCCGAGAGATTTGGCTTCATCTAGGTTTACAAATTTTCTTATTTCAACATAAAAGAATCAAATGCAGTGAGATCTTTTGGTATAAAGCAACGAGTAAGGATACAAACTCCATTACTAGCATCTCTTTCACGAGGTCAAGTGCTGTCAATATCTAATGGTTCTCCATGCATATATGTACATCCCTAACCAGAGCAGTGGCGCTCGCTCGTTGAACGAAAAACATTTTTTTCGTGGTGACTCCACCCATGCACCACCAGCTTATCCTAAAGCTAACATAGGCTTTGTCGTTGCAAAGGAGAAGGCCTCAACTTATTGAGCATTATTTGACATACAAATTAAAAGGCCATTAATATTAAGCAAACACACTTTACTTTTGGGGAAATTACCCATCGGACCCTTGACGTCAATTTTATTTTGTTGGTATCCAAGATGGACTTACATGAACATATTCAAGACTTTTACATAGACTATGTTGAGGAGGCCTAACTCAGGCGACAAATTAACATTCAACAAACTATATTGTTATAATATTGTGAATCATAATAAATATATAGAAAAAATTACTACAAAAATCCTGGAAAATAAATTATATCTAAAAGACCAATTGAAAAAATTAAATAAAAAATCTGTTTCACCAAAATTTTATTAATCCTAACATTTAGGGTTCGTAACTATTTGAACTCAATTACCTGTAGTCTTTTAGATTAAAAACTAATCGGTTTTAATTTTTTATGGAAATATTTTACTTAAATTTTTTAAGATGCTAACTTTTATTGTTTATATTTTAATTCTATTTTTTTCATATCTTCTAAAAAATAATAAAGAATATTTTAAGGATAAACATGTTTAATTCATAAAATAATACATAAAGAGTATTAAAATATTTGATGATGTGAAATTTTAAGATCCATTAAGTTAGTCCAAGTAATTGATAACCTTAACTTTGAGTGTTTTGGAATGAAAAGTGAGTTTAATGGGTATTTTATATAGGAATATTATTTGAAACTTTTATAGATAATTGGTATTGATAATGGTTTTCATTTCAAATTAATTTTCAATTTGTTAATCGACTAAAAGATGAAAATATATATTTTTAGATAATTACCATTTTAATCTCAAAAAGATATTATATAAAATATTTAAAATACTTAATGTCAAAAGTTAAATTCGTATTAGCATATATCTATTGAAAAAGTCTAAACAAAAAGATTTCAGTAAAATAATATCAATTGATAATCATAACTTAAGAAATGAAGGTGACTTAGTCTAAAAAGTTCTTAATCATAATTTTTAATTTTTTTTTCTAAATAAAAGATTGTAGAATGAGTATTTAAGATTAAAAAATATTTTCATGAATTTTTTGGATATAAAAAACAAATATTTTTAAGGAAGTTTGAGTAATTTCTCCTTAATTTTATAATGGCAAATATAGCTTCTATTATGTCTGTTCAAAGCATTGCTTATGTCCTTTTCCAATCTATCTCAATAAATGAAGAATGGTAGAACATTCAGAGATCCGCGTCTTTGAATTTGAAAGAGACAATATTTTGACTTCATAGGATCAAATCTTATAATAATAAGTTCCGGTCAGAACTTAACAGTACGTACTAACACAATTAGGAGGCCAAGTCAAAATTAAAATTTAAAAATCAACAATTTCCACCTCATAAACAAGTTTGAAATCCCTATATATATATTAATCTTCACATACTTTTTACTTACCATTTTTTCTCCTTCCAATTTCAAAAGTTCAAGAACACATTAAACCTCCCAAGAGACATATGGCTTCATCTAGGTTTACAATTTTTCTTATCTTCAACATTCTATTCCTTTTTTCTATATCCGTAAAACAATCTAATGCGATTAGATTTTTGGGTACTGAGCAACGGTTAAGGACACAATCATCGTTATTAGCGTCTCTTCCACGAGGTCCAGTGCCAAAATCCGGGGGTTCTCCATGCACGTATATCCCTGGTCAAGGCAGCGGTTCTTGCAAGCTGAACGAAAAACACTTTTTCGGTGGTGGCTCCGCCCGTGTGCCACCGGCTTCTCCTAGGGCTGGCATAGCTTCTGTGGTTGCAAAGGATAAAGTTGTGAAGGATTTTGCTTCTTGAGCATTTATCAAATTTAAGTTTAAGGGATACAAGATTTTGTAATTACATACTTTCTTCTCCCATTTTTTATTTGTTTTATTTTATTTTCTTACATGGACAACCATCAAAGTTTGGTTGTTTGTCATGTGACTGACGTAATTCAATTACAGTAGAATACTTCTTTGTTTTTCATCAATGCAATATAAAATGTTGTATGATTATTGATTGGAAAATTAATGTAAAAATTGTGTATTTAAAGTTTGCGGGTAAAGTTACCAATAGGGAAATATTTCTGATTATTATTTAAAAGATTAATATTTATGATTATTAATTATATAAAGTCACTGAATTTAGTTCGATCCACCCCACTCTCAAATAAACAAAAAACAAAAACAAAAATTTGTTCGTATATATGCTCATAAAACATGAGTCCACATGCGGAAATATTTGTTCAAATTAATATATATAAATAAATAAATATATATCATGAGTTTAAACCTAACTCACATGACAAAGAAACTCTATTCTTATGAGATTATGAGTTTGAATTTCGATAAAGTGGACATATTTGTTCAAGTTAATATATATATAGAGAGAGATAATTACACTATACGTACCCTTGAGGTATTGCTAAATTACAAAAAATATCCCCTAATTTAATAAATTACATCTAACATCTATTTCATTTATTCCGTCTAACATTGAGCACCATTCGTTAGGGTTTCAGTACGGCGCCGTTAAATTTTTCAGTAAACTTTTGAAAATGCCCCTGACTTTTTCTGGACTTGAAAATCCAACTTTTTTCGGACAATTATACCATTTTGGTGTTATTTGTAATGTTTTGTAAAAGTATAAGTGTTATATGTAATGTTGTGTATGTAAAGTATACAAATAATTATTGATAATTAAAAATTATTTTCAACAAAATTATTTTTTTATAGATTATTAAATTTATAAAATAAAAAAAATATGTGTAAAATATCATTTTAATTTTTTAATTAAATTAATATTTAATAGTTTATATAATTTAAAAAATTTATATCTCAAATTAATTTATGAAATTTATAACTAAATTTAAAAATTGTGTGAGAAATAATTTTTAAAATAAATTACTTATTAATATATTATTTTATAAATTCAATAAAAAAGAAAAAGAAAAAAAAAGAAAATGAAAAAGAAAATGGGGGTGGGGAACAGTATGTCGTCTTTCCCATACCCACCCCTCTTCCCCATCCCACCCCAGCCCCGCCACCACCCACACAGACACACAGCAACACACACACAACAATACACACATAGAGAGCAGTACACACACACACACACACAGAGTCACAGACACAGAGAGCAATACACACACACACAATTACACACACAGTCACACACACAAATACACATATTCACTCACACATTTCTAAGATAAAACACATACATATACACACACACACACACACATATATATAACATTTTTTCTTTCAAGTTTAATTTTTTATTTTAAAATTGATATTAGAAGTAAATCTAGAGATGTAAAAGGGCAATATGGTCATTCAGTTTTTTTTTCATTTTTTATTATTATTTTTTAACATTCCGTAAGGGCGTTTATGCCTTTTGACACTTTCCATCCATTTTTACATCACTATATGAAAACTTAGGATGTTAGATGTAATTTATTAAATTAGGGGATGTTTTTTTGTAATTAGACAATACCTCAGGACCTCACTAGATTCGTTCTACTTTATGGGCTTCGTTACATGATTCTAGGTTATAACTAATTAGTAATTAATTAATGATGGATTTGTTGAATTAAAGTTGATTGAGTCCCACGACAAACTCAAAATTATTGACTCTAATATCCATTTTTACGTGGAATTCATATCATAAATATGATTTTCAATCCTAATATGCATGGACTTTGAGAATTGCTACACATTGTTATTATTATAAATTTGTTTTTCACATTTTTTGTCAAACCATATTGTGCTTGCAATGCAAGCCAAAGAATGGGGTTTGAAACATTCATATAGTAATTAAAGAAAAAAGTCAATTCTCTAAAAATGTAAATTTTATTCTAACACGTTAGAGTTGACGTGGTGATCTGCAGTTTCTTTTCTTGCTTCCATGTTCCCAACGTTACCAACTTTCGTACGTAATAATACTAATAAATAAATTATTAGATTATATTAAACGATATTGCTATGATTTGTACGTAATTAAGAATTGGAATTGCTCAACTTTTCACCTCACACTAAATCGGCCAAACTTTTTCAGAGATGAGTACACGGAACAAAATACAAAGATTTCTTTATTAGAAATGAAGAAGTCCGTGTGTGTATATATATATATATATATATATATATATATATTTACATGTATATGTGTGTATATGTGTATATATATATGTCTACACATATCTCCCATTTGATTTCATATGTTCACATATATATACCATGTCATGAATATCTATACACCAAATCAATAATCCTCCACATAGAGTCATGCTCTAGCGTTCCGAACTTGCTCTCGCGACTTAAAAGCAGAAGTTTCACTCTAATACGCTCTTCAAATTATTAGTTCTTGCACTCAAATTCATAAATCATATCTTCAAGAAATAACAGGGTCTTTTTTTCTTTTTTTTAAACAAATCTTTGACATGTCATGTTCATTTAATTAAAATTCTTCCATTTTAAAATAAGTAGAGAGAGTTTCGCGTAAAATAAGGAAAAATGAAACAACAGATATGTAGAGATGCAAAATATTGTAAGTTGTAACGTTGAGTGTTAGAATAAATATGATATAAAGATCAAACGACACAAGAATTACACAGTTCAACAATTGTTTATGTCTACGAGAGAGGAGGGAGTATTCACTAATAACGAAAGAGGTACAGAATACAATAAATATCAAAAGTATGAACTAAACCCTGTTGGATATTTGTGTTATGAAAAGTGTGTTGGATACGACTTTTGCCTACGAAATTCGAACACCGTAAGTGTCTGGGATACGAAATATTATTGGATAATATTACTCTACGTTCCGAGTAGATGAATTTAGCATTTCGAATTTCTCAAATCGGATTAAAAACGAATGAGAAATTAAGTGCTAAAGTGGGGTGTTTGAAGTGAGTTATCCCACATAGGATATGGATCAAAGTTTGGAATGGTTTGTGACCCATTGCCTTGAAACTAAGGGTTGGCCCTTTGGGTCATAAGATTTTTGTGGTCTTTGTGAAGGGGATGGACCTAGCCATGATCCGGTCCACCACACACGCGCTTGCAATATATTAATTTTTATGGAGAAAATTAATTCCACAAAATCTGATCCATTATTTATTTATCCAATATGTGGAAAAATCTGAACCGCTAAATGGAGATTGATCAGACGCTGGCCACGTTTTGTCAAGTTAGCCTTCTAGAAGGAGCAACGTTCGAGCGTTGGGGGTCTAACGTTCGAACGTTGACTGCTTCTAGAAGAAAATTTGAAACGTTTTTGCGGTTTCAGCTGGATTTATAGCTAAACACGTTTTGACCCAACGTTCGAACGTTGAGTGCAGTTTCAGTATGCTAATTAATTCTTGTATTTAATTCTTGGTTTTTTCCTTGCCTATATAAAATCCCCTCCAGCAGAATGAAAAATCACACCAAAGCAATCTGCTTTCTCTCTTCTCACTCTCAAAAATTCTCTCTCAAGAGTTCTAAGTTGCCTAAAGTTCGGTGTTTCTAAATTCGAAGTGGTCTCAATTTTAGAACGTATACCGTTGTATCTTGGGACGTTTGTTGTATAAACCCGTACCACATAGGCGGGGCAATTTAGCGTTAAGGATAGAGAGTTCTCTCTCGCCTCGATATAAATTTTTCTCTGTTATTAGTTGTTTTGACACGTTTGTGAAGTTTTGATCCAACAAACCCAACCCCCAGATTTCCCCCCAAAAATATAGTGAATCGTGCTCTTCAAAACTGACCTTTTGATGATGGGCTTTCTACTTAATATAGAGTCTAACACTTTAAGACATATCACAACCTTGAGTTTGAACAGCTAAGTCTACAAAGAAAAACATCATCTAATTACTTTCAAAATTTAAGTTGAGTAATTATTTTAACATGAGCGTATAATATCAAAGTAATCCCCAAAGATAATTTGTTCTAGCAATTTGTCATAATTTTTTGATTTGATTTTATTAACTTACGCTTTAAGGGGCTCACTCTCTTAATTAGGCGAGCCCCTAATTTTGACGCTCTCATGCTTTCGCTCTCGCTCTCACTCCCACTTTATTTGACTTTGTCTAACACATATGGCGTATGTGTGCGATATGAAATATCGACTTGTAAAATTAGGGGCTCGCCTAATTAAGTCTTAAATTAGGTAACCATTTACGTACATTTTTCACGGTGACATCACGAGTTTGAAGTTTGAAATTACATGTTTGTTTTTTGGCAATTCATTCATATCGGTTTTATGGGATTATTGACAAGTTTGCTCTTTTGCAATTAATCAGTTGTTTTATATCACAGAATGTTGATGGGATTGGTGGTAGACTCTTGTAGTCACGTACGCCCAAATGAAGATTTGTTGACGATACATCAATTTTGCATTTTAAATACTTATAGAAAAGTTTAATATTTAATGTTTTTAGATCTACGAAATTGTGTATAGATATTGATGTAGGCAATATGTGTACTTTGGCTCGAGTTGAAGATTTAGAAGGGGGACACTGAACATTTAGTATTGGGCCCATCTACTCAGGTCAGGCCCCTTAAAACCATGAGTCTAACATTAGCTTAGATCGTGATTTAACCATTTGGCCTATTTGTGACTTTAGTTCTTGAATTAGTATATATACTATTGTATGAGTCGAGTTATGGCCCACATCTTACAAACGTATAAAAGTTAGGGCTTCTTGTATTTTAAAGATGAAAGATAAATACCCGACTCATTTTGTTTGTGAAAGGGGAATGAGAGAAAAATAGATGGTGCAGAATTTAGACGTATCACACACACACACATATATATATATATATATATATTCTGAAGTATCTACGAAGTCCTCCCCCACCCCCCATCCCACCCCCACAAACAAGGGTTTTGGTTTGTAACAAAAGATTAAGTTGCCTGAATTTTCATTTTCTTGCATATTTATGAATACAAAATCATATTGTAATATTGTGGAAAATGAATGTAACATTGTAACACTAAAAATAATATATAGAAGAAGCAATGTCTACTGCAAATCATTAATACACGAGTCAATGAATTGAAAATATATTACTTAAATCAACTAAAAGTCATACTACGTACGTACCACATATATGAAAACATACAATATTCTTGTAAGAGATTGTTTCCAAGCTTGTATAAGTACAAAATTTATTGTACATCAAAATAATCAAATAAAGTAATCTTTGAGAGTAAAATAATTGTAAAAAATTTCATTGTATCAGATGGTGTAATTTTATGCTTTGTTTTAAAAAAAAAAATTATTTTCCTTTATTCCCCTAAAATTCTTGATCGAAAAATAGCGTGAGTTTCAAATATCCTGTATAAAAAGAAAATATTATTAATGTAAAGAATCACTAGTTTTGTTTCTGTTTAGTCGACACCCTAAATGAAACCGCTGAATATAGGATGCGCCACCGCCACCGGCACCGCTGCAGCGACGAGGCAGTGACCACCGGCAAAGTTCATTCCCTGGTCGGAGGACAGGGACCGCCGCCACTTCCTGGGATGTGAGTGCAGCCTGATGGCCCTGAAGGAGGGACAGGCTCCCTTTTAATTGAACCAATAAAAAGTCCGTTGACTTTCGAACTTTCATTTTGGTCATGCAATAATCTGCTGCTTTGAGCTAATTGCACACATAAAAGAATGCTTAACAGTACAATTATAAAAACTCTAACGTGCCTCATTTTGTAGGTATAAATAAATTAATTTGTGTCTTTTTGAAGGCTGAGAGGCGTGTATTTATATAGGAGGGGACATAAGGAATTTATAGCTCATACGGTTCTATGTGTTGATGGATTTTGACCATTGACAAAAGAATTGACTATTTGAATGAAATATTAAGATAAGTTCAAGTTAGAAGATTGGAATTTGAAATTGTGCCCCATGTTTTTTAGTCCTTGACTATTAAGGCATATATATAATTGTTGTGGAACTCAGAGTCATATTCCACCAAATATAGAAATAGCGAGGGAAATATTGTACTAGAAAACTACACTAGATTTAATTCTCAGGAAAGATTGGAGGCGTCACAACGGTCGCGCTTAAAACCCAATCTCCTCGACAGAATTAACTAGACGTATTTAATAGCACAATATATCACTACAACTATAACTAATAATGACTACTTGAAGAATAGCACAAAATAAAGAACACCTAAATATAACGAGGTTCGGCTAATTTAGCCTACGTCCTCGGACCCCGCCAAAATATTTCACTAAACAAAGAAAGGACCAAAAGTGAAATATACAAAACTATAGAGGAGAGAAAAACAAAATGCCTTAAAGACTTGGGCAAATGCTGGGATGGATTCTAAACTAAAGAGGTGGTCTCCTTTTATAGGAGAAAGAGACCACCCTTTACAATATGTTTCCAATGTGGGACAAATGTGCTCTTCATTATCAAAGGAAATGAGTCATTTCTTCACCATACTTCAACAAATCTCCATCTTGGCGAATTTCCAAAATCTTCAATTTCCTCGTCAAACGGGGTCACCAAAACCAATCTTCAAATTTTCCAATATTCCTTTCTAATAGGATCATGCATATACCTGCTCACAACCCCCACTGCTTGTGAAATATCAGGCCTTGTACACACCATAGCATACACCAAGCTACCAACAACATTTGCATACGGTATTTTTGACATGTATTCCCGTTCTGCATCAGATTTCTGTGACAAAGCGACGCTAAGCTTAAAATGAGGAGCAAGCGGAGTACTAACTGGTTTTGACTTTTCATCAATGCCAAAACGCCTCAACATCCTACTCAGATATTATTTCTGAGTCAAACAAAGCCTCCTCAATTTTCTATCTCTGAAAATCTCCATGCCGAGAATCTTCTTCACCTCACCTAGATCCTTCATCTCGAACTCCCTTTTCAAATGAGTCTTCAACTTCTCAATTTCTATTAGACTCGGGGAGGCAATCAACATATTATCAACATACAGAAGAAGATATATGAAGGATCCATCTTGTAGCTTGTGCAAATATACACAATGATCGTATTTGCTTCTTGTGTACCCAATTCCCATCATAAACTTGTCAAATCGCTTGTACCACTGCCTCGGAAATTGCTTCAATCCGTACAACGATTTTTGAAGTCTACAAACCAAATTTTCATTTTCAGCAACTTTGAATCCCTCTGGCTGAGTCATATAGATTTTTTCTTCCAAAATCTCTATGTAAAAATGCAGTTTTTACATCCAACTGAACTAGTTCAAAATCCAACTGTGCAACCAAAGCCAACAAAATTCTAATGGAGGAGTGTTTTACAACTGGAGAAAACACCTCATTATAATCAATGCCCTCCTTCTGAGCGTAACCTTTGGCCACCAATCTGGCTTTGTAGCAAACATCACCTTGGCTAGGAAATCCATCTTTCTTTGCAAATACCCATTTACATCCAATTGCCTTCTTTCCCTTCGGGAGACTGGCCAGTTCCCATGTTTGATTCTTATGAAGGGACTGCATTTCTTCACTCATGGCAATCCTCCACTTATCTTTCTCTGGTCCTTTGACTGCTTCAATATAAGTGGTAGGAACATCATCAGCGGCAATTGCAGATGCACAAGCCACAATATCATCAAAGCGAGCAGGCTTTCTGATTGTCCTCTTTGGCTTACTAGTTGCAATTGATTCAAGTTGTTGTGGAAGTTCTTGGGGTTGAACTTCCTCTTCTTCAAAATCTCCTTCTACCGTAGGAGAATGATCAAGAGTTTCTTGATCTGCTGGGACAACAAACTTTTCAAACTCCACTTGTTTGGGAGTACCATCCTGCTGTTCTGCATTCACCTTTTTCAACAAGGTAGATTCATCAAAGGTGACATCCCTGCTAAAGATTATTTTCTTTGTCTCTGGACACCAAAGGCGATAACCTTTTATACCATAGGTGATCCCCATGAACACAGCTTTCTTTGCTCTGGGATCCAACTTTGATTCCTTAACATGATAATATGCAGCGGAACCAAACACATGTAAGGAATCATAATCAGCAGCAGACTTTCCAAACCATTTCTCAAATGGTGTTTTTCCATCAATAGCAGTAGATGGTAGACGATTAACGAGATGGCACGCATATGTCACAGCCTCAGCCCAAAATTCTTTACCCAACCCAGCATTGGATAACAAACACCGAACTTTCTCCAGCAAAGTCCGGTTCATGCGTTCTGCCACTCCGTTCTGTTGTGGTGTATGTCTGACAGTGAAGTGTCTAACAATGCCTTCATCCTCACAAAATTTCTGAAATGGACCACTCCTAAATTCTCCACCATTGTCTGTACGGAGACGTTTGACCTTTTTATCAGTCTGAGTTTCCACCATCTTTTTCCATTTGAGGAATACCTCAAACACTTTATCCTTTGTCTTCATCGTATACACCCAAACTCTCCGGGAAAAATCATCAACAAAGGTTACAAAATAGTGCTTCCCTCCTAAAGAACTCATTTTTGAGGGACCCCATATATCCGAATGAACATAATCCAAAATACCCTCAGTATTATGGATTGCTATTCCAAATTTAACCCTTGTATGTTTCCCACGAACACAATGTTCACAAAACTCCAATTTGGAGTATTTCACTCCTTTCAACAATCTTTGATTTATGAGGAGATTCAAGGATTTTCCACCTGCATGTCCCAAGCGCATATGCCATAGCTTAACTGCTTCTGAATTCCGATCATCAACAGTAACTGCTGCTACTGCACCCACAACTGTACCACCCATGTAGTGATACATAATGTTGTTCTTCCGAATTCCCTTCATTACCACGAGTGTACTAGAGATGATCTTCATCACCCCATCCTTAGCTCTTACTTCAAAACCTTTCGATTCTAAAGTTCCAACGGAAATAAGGTTTTTCCTCACTTCTGGTGCATACCGAACACCCTTTAGGGTTATGATTGATTCATCGTGATTCTTTAAGCGAACTGAACCAATCCCAAGTGTAGTAAGAGGAGCTTCATTTGCTGTGAAGACAACGTCATTTTATTCTTTGAAATCAAAGAACCAATCCAAATGTGGTGTCATATGATGACTACATGTTGAATCCAGCATCCATACTTCAGAAGCACCGCTGGATGATGTCGCCAATGAGAAGTCCGATTCGGCATCATCACACGCGGTTACATTTGATTCCGCCACGGCTTTAGAATTGCCTTTAGTTGTCAACTTTGGGCAATCTCTCTTCCAGTGTACTGTTTCTCGACAGTAGGCACACTCGTCTTTGCTTAGTTTATGCCTGGACTTGGATCTCCCTTTCTTTCCTTTGTTTTTGTTTTGTGAACAACCTCTGACGAACAAAACCTCTGCATCTCCGACTGAACTAATTTGCTTGTCCTTCTTTCTCAGTTCATAACTGTACAGGGCAGCACAAACTTCGCTAAGAGATACAGCAGCCTTCCCGTGAAGTAGAGTGGTTTCAAGAAACTCAAACTCCTCAGGAAGAGATCCCAGCAACATCAGAGCCAAATCCTCGTCTTTGAAAGTCTCATCCAAATTTATCAAATCAGTAACCAGTTGATTAAAACTGGTAATGTGACTATTCATAGTGGAACCCGAAACAAATGTGAAGCGAAAGAGCTGCTTCTTCAAATGGAGCTTATTCTGACAACTTTTCTTCAGAAACTTCTCCTCCAGTGCCATCCACAATTTATATGCCGAGTTTTCTTTCGAAAACGCATATCTCTGCTCTCTGGATAGACACGAACGAATTGTTCCACATGCCAACCGATTCATCATACTCCAATCTTTTTCCTCTATATCATTTGGTTTCTTCTCTTCAATAGCTAAGTATAGACCTTGTTGAAAGAGTGCGTCTACAACTTCGCTTTGCCACATACCAAAATGGCATGTGCCATCAAAAGACTCCACTGCCAATCGCGTATTCGCCACAGTGGTTCTCGCCCAAATGGACGACGACGATGCTTTTGAGGTGTCTTCCATTTTTGGTTACAAATTATTCTTCAAGAGCCCTCCAAATGCGAAAGCCAAATAGCCCGAGAAAACGTTTCTGATGTGGAAGATCAGATTAAACTGCGACCACAGAGCATATTCAGAATACCCGAGCTCTGATACCACTTGTTGTGGAACTCAGAGTCATATTCCATCAAATATAGAAATAGCGAGGGAAATATTGTACTAGAAAACCACACTAGATTTAATTCCCAGGAAAGATTGGAAGCGTCACAACGGTCGCGCTTAAAACCCAATCTCCTCGACAGAATTAACTAGACGTATTTAATAGCACAATATATCACTACAACTATAACTAACAATGGCTACTTGAAGAATAGCACAAAATAAAGAATACCAAAATATAACGAGGTTCGGCTAATTTAGCCTACGTCCTCGGACCCCACCAAAATATTTCACTAAACAAAAGAAAGGACCAAAAGTGAAATATACAAAACTATAGAGGAGAGAAAAACAAAATGCCTTAAAGACTTGGGCAAATGTTGGGATGGATTCTAAACTAAAGAGGTGGTCTCTTTTTATAGGAGAAAGAGACCATCCTTTACAATATGTTTCCAATGTGGGACAAATGTGCTCTTCATTATCAAAGGAAATGAGTCATTTCTTCACCATACTTCAACAATAATAGCTTATGATTCTCAATCTATAGACTTCATTTTATTTTTTATATTAATGCATATTTTTTTTATATATATATAGCGGGTAATAGTGGTTAGAAAATTAACGTAATACTTAAAGTTTATGACAGGGAAATAAACTGGATGTTTGAAATTCAATTTAAGAACAAATTTCGAGTGATAAAAGCTTATTTTTTGAGCTAATTATGTGTGACAATCAAAGTTGAACATTTATAACTCAAAGTTTGTTTGCATAGTGGTATCAACTTCCATTTTCATGTGGAATGTCTTGGATTCAATTCTAGGCTGTCACAAGTTGTGATTTTTCTCTCTTTATTTGGAGTCCTATAGAGTTTGTGTGGCCCATGATTAAAAACTATTGGTTCAGGTTTGTCAGGTCAGGATATTCCCCTTCGCCTAGACCTAAAAAAAACTTAATTAATAAGCTACTCTTATCCAATTTTAACTATATTTTATTGGAGTCAATTAATATTTTATTTTCCTAAGTCTAACTTGACTTTGTTGTCACCAACCCGTCAAGTGGAGTTGTTTGATGATGCATATTGTAAACCTCAAATTTCTGATGTGCGGGATAGATTATCTTGAGGCAATTGTATAACATATTTTTTTTATATATAATGGCACGGCGATTCTGATCACTTAAGTATTGAATTCAAGCTTGTGTATTTAGAAAATAATTGTGAAAAAAGACAATCGCTTCTGATAGTAATTCGATTGGAATCACTCTGAGTGAACCAATATATATATACACTCATCTATGTGAATGTGTCCATGATCTCATGCAGAATTCTCTGTGAATTTCTTTTTTGAGGAAATCTCGTGGTAGCTACACTGCTTGCTTGCTTGGTTTCCACAACTTTGAAATTTTAATATTTTGAGTTTTCTTGTTTTTGTCAAACTTATTAGCGGACATATAGAGAATATTATGCATTCTCAATTTAGCTCGACATATAAAATGGATGATAGTCAACTCAGGGACGGAGCCAGGGGCCTGGAGGGTGCGCTCCCCCTCCCCCTTCCTCAATTTTGAAAAATTATTTTTTTTACCTTACAAAATTTTTGATATTTGAATTTCGCTCCCCCTCAAAATCGAAAAATATCACTTTTTCTCCCTTTTCTTTGAGTTCGCCCCCTCCCAAATCCAAAATCCTGACTATAATGAAAGAGATATAAGAGTATAAAATATGTCAAAAGTTGTAATTGAACCCAATTCCTTATTATATTTTTCCAATTAAATATAATGTACCGTACCACAAGAGGCAAGCCCTCCGCACCCCTCCTTGAATCCTTCGTCTATCTAACAAAAAAAAGTGTGTAGCTATATCACAACAATCTCGCCCCCTCCCCCCAATAAAATTCCTGGCTCCGTCCCTAAGTCATCTAAAAATTGGGTCAGGACTTTCATAATTTCTTACCACCGACTTTCTTAAAGAGATTATAATTCAAAATTTGTTCTAATCGTGTTTGTCTTATAATTCGTCATTTTTGTAAATGAGAATCAATCATATAAATGATAAGTGTAATAAGTTTATATATGTTATTTGATGACCAAACCATAAAACTAAATCACAATTTAAGAACTATTAGAGTTGACTTTGATTCGGCAAACATGTATTTGAACTATAACTGCCAAATGTGGAAAAAAAATTAAAAGATATGCTTAGACTTGCGTGATTTTAGATATCATATTTTAGTATAATTAGAAATAATTGAATTGAGTTGAGCTCCAAAATTTATTAAAAAAAAATAAATTATTTACATTTCCTTGTTATGTTTAATAAATTAAACTCAAAATAATTTTATCAACTAATCTCCAGTAATTTGATTTCAGAGTATTTATGTTCCCCAAGTTATTGACGTGCGATTTTAGTCAAAATTAAGACTCGATATTCTAATATAAAAATTGAGACCAGGACTTCCAAGTTCGAACCATTCATGATCAAAATAACGTGTCTCACAAATATATATATTTCAACTTATATACATACATGTTGAAATAAGAACATAAAAACTACTTATGTTTAAATTTTAAATAATTTTCATTGAACCAATAACAGCATAACAAAACCAGCCTTGGTCGTGCTATGAAACCATTACAATGCTAAACAAAGTAAAACAAGGTAGAAAAAAAGAAGCTAATTAGTTTATCCCAATTTTGATGATTTGAATCTTCTTAATTACAATTTGATGATTCAAATAAACAAAACAACAAAAAATGATACTATTTACACCTAAGCAAAAATTGGATTTGGGCCTATGTTTGAGTGAGGCCCAAGAAAGGGATAATCCCGACAAAATCAAATGGACCTGCAAATAATGAAGTCCAAAAAATCCGAATGCTTGATTCGAAAAGAATATGGGCTAAATATAACTAATGCCCAACAGTCATATAGGAAGAAAGATGAAAAGGAAAAGGGGGTCAGATCATGAGTTAATCCAATATTAGGAAACAGGCGCCAAACGAAGAAATTCAAAGAGGAAGTTGGTAGCAGTTTTGGAAGAGGTGGAGAACGTGGAAGTTGCAAGAAACCGAAAAAAAGGTGGGAGATATATATACGAAAAGAAGAGGAAAGAAGAGGAGGACTCTCAGACAATTTCTACACAAATCTTCATTTCATTACGAGTACGAGTAGGGTAACTGTAGCTGTTAGAAGTAATTAGGTTTAATTAGAGATAATCTTTTGTACTTTCTTAGTTCAAGATAGTTTTTAGTAGTATTCGAAGGCGTTTAATCTCGGTCTTGTTCAAGCATTGTAATTGGAGTAATTCAAATGAGGAGCTCTTCATGGAGGTATATTTCTATTTAAATTTTTAAGTGTTAATTAATTGCTTGAATTTTAATGTATCTTTTTTTTAGTTGTTGTGAGAACTGCATAACGAAAACAATTAAAAGACGTAAACCACAATTAGCATATATAAGCAGGGGTTATTAGATAATTCTAAGTTGTGAATTATCATGGGGCTTAGATCGACCACTCGAAATCCTTTCTTAGTCTAGTTTGTTTAAAAACGTGAAACAAATTTTTGGCGACCACAGTGGGAGTTAGTCGAGTTTGACTTCCATAAGGTCATTATAAGATGTCAGAAGAATCTTCTAGAGAAGAGCCAAATGACGATCTCGAAACATAACCTGTATCTTGGCACAGGATTAGAGCAGATAAGATGTATGAGCAATTTGTTAAAGTTATGAAACAAACTTTAATAGGGGCTCGTGATGATCAGCGAAGAGAGTTCAATGATCAGTATAGGGCATTGACTCAAGAATCTGCTCGAATATTCACAGCGATAGTACAAGATATCGCTATAAGTGCCCAAGAGGGCCTCGCTTGAAGGGTTACTCGAATTGTAACCGAGTTAGGAGAAATATTTAACTAAACTTGTGATGCATTCTCAAGAATGGTAAATGTTCAAGTAATAGCCGCCCTGGAACCATTAATCGAAAAACATAATATTTTGGTAGAAAAAGTGTCGCAATTAATAGCAGTTGAACCTAGAACTCAAGCAAGATACTTGAATGCAGGAGAACCACCGCCTGATTACCCTAGAGAGACTAGAAATAGGAGTAACCGTTTTGAAATTGGTCAAACATCAAATACCTCCCTTGTAAACGAACACAACTTTCTAAATCTATCCATGCTTGGGGGGCAAACAGGAATGGGACCACAAAATTTTACCCAAAATATGGTCCTTTTTCGAATATTCCTCAAAATATTAATGCAAATCCATTTCAGTCACAACCTTCGAGACCATGCTTTCCTACCCTACCAATTAGATATGGGTAAGTGCCTGCGGGGTACCCCACTAACGACCATTCTAATAATTTCGAATCAATTCCAATTTTTACCCAAGGGTAATACCCTGGGGAACGAAATCAAACACCAGCCTATCCAGGAGTCTCGAATGTTCCTTTTCCTATGGGAAACAATGGCTTCTCGCATGTACTGATAAGTCAAGGAATGCCTACGTTCCCAAATAATATTCAAGTATCATATACATGGACATATGGGAGGAAATATTGGGGGACAATTCTTGGATCATCTCCAAAATCAAATCGAAATGATCATCGAGAGAATGTACGGACCTGGGTTTAGGTTAATGCCAAGAAAGCCTTATCCTGATTGGGTAGATAGAAATTTCCCTTTTTCTCGAAATTATAAAATTCCCGACTTTACCTTATTCTATGGAGACGACCATGTCTCTGCCCTCGAATATCTGTCTAGATTCACTTGCCAGTGTAGAGAAGCCTCATATCAAGAGTTTCTTAAATTAAGGTTGTTTCCTAGTTCATTAACAGGATCAGCCTTTAACTGGTATATAAGCATATCCCCAAACTCTATAAATAGTTGGGATGAGATGCAGTTCCAATTTCAAAATCATTTTTCTCGAACAGATCCAGGGATCTCGATGAGTGATCTTGCTAAAATAAGGCAAGATATTGGGGAATCCGTCGAAGAATTTCTAGTACGTTTTAAGAAAGCTAGGGTTAAATGTCACCTAAATTTACCCGAAACCGAATTTGTCCAATTAGCCCAATAGAATATGACTTTCGAATATAGACTAAGGTTCGACGGTATGTCTTTCGCTGATTTTAGAAGTTTGGTTGAAAGTGCTATAAGGTATGAAAATATGCTTAAAGAAGAAAGTAATAGAAAACACCAAGGTCTTAATGCCTTCGAAATAGGAACCCCATGGGTGTTCGAAGAAGCTTATGAAGTCGACCTAGCAAAATTTGTAAAAGGACCTCCCTATCACTATGGAACCCTCGAACAGAAAGACTGTATGGCGACTGGGTCATTACAAACAAAAAAAGAAAAGAATTACACTTTTGATGTAACGAAAACTGAACAAATCTTCGATTGGTTACTCACCAACAAGAAGTTAAAATTTAAAGAAAAACATAGAATTCCTTTGAAATCTGAAATAAAAGAGAAACTATATTGTAAATGGCATAATGCATTTTCACATGACATGAACGATGCATTTTATTTCGAAAGTTGATTCAAGAAAAGATAGATTCGAAAGACCTAATTTTTCCTAGTATTAAAAAACTAACATAGATTAAGATCCATTTCCTGTTATGAATCTCGAAGTTAAGACTCTCGAATGTTCTGAATCTCAGGTCACTATCAAAACAAAGGTGGCAATCAGGACGTTCAGTCGTCTAATTGATGAGAGGGTTCTAACTTTCCCCAAGGTCAAGGACGAAGGGCTCGAAGGGATGTGCAGATGGCACATGAACACCCTTCATACCACTGATCAATGCCAGATCTTTAGGCGTTTTGTGGTGAAGCAGCTCGAGCAAAACTTGATAAGCCTATTCTCAACTGAAAAGAGGATCTTAGGTTTGGATCAAAATGGGAAACTGAAAGAAAAACAAGCGGAAATCGAACCGCCAAGTGAAAATCAAAAGAGCGATGAGAGAATATATAAACAGGCGCTCGAAATGCCCATGTATGAAACTATTTACGAAACTCCGGCGAAAGTGGTGAATAATTTGATCAAACTACAGAGAGCATTATGCAACCAGTGCGTTGATGCTCTCCATTTCGAGCTGGTGAGGTTGCAAGTGATACCAAATGATCCGAATTGGGTCCCTGCATATCAAAAGGTAGAGAATTGGAATAAGAGGCCGAGACAAGAGTTTGGCAACAGAATACCAGGCCTAATGCCCTCTCAAAGGTGTTTTCGAAGGCGTAGGGGAAGAGGATTGCACATAATCATCCAATGGGGAATGATTATCGCAAAAATTTCGAATGTGGTAGAGGTAACAGGGCGAAGTCGATAGCCCAGCAAATAGCCTATTCGAGGGCCGCAGTTGTGATGGAAATGCAGCAAGAAGCAGTTATCGCCAATTTGAGAATTGAGGAAGAGACTCTTGCTAAAGGGATTCTGAAATCAAAGGTAGTGGGGAAGTTGGATCAGGACGACTTTGAAACAGAGTTGGACAATCTAAGTGATCAAATGAAGGATACGAACCTTCAAGGTAAGAATGCTGGAGCAAAAGAAGATGAACTGGGAGATTTCAAATCGGGGAATGATCAGGACATCCTTTTAGACGATACACTGGATGAAGTGGAAATTAAGGAGAAAGAAGCCTCTATTCGAAGGGCTATGAATTTCGAAAAAGGAAAAGACTGTAACATGGTAACAATCTTACTGGCATAATTCGCTGCGAAAGAGGGCGAATTAGATAAGGAGGAAAAGACACTGGAAGCATTGACTGCTCCAGGAAGAGGTAACTCTCCTTGTTTCGAATTTATCAACTATAAAAATGATGAAAGAAAAAATGAAAACGAACATTTTCTAGAGTTAGTGTTTTCAAAAGAAACAATCAATAATAACCATATGAAGCCATTGTATGTTCAAGCTAAAATCGAGGGCATTAAGGTTAACAGAGTATTAGTAGACAATGGGGCAACCGTCAATGTGTTACCCGAAAGCACTTTAGTTACATTAGGAAAGTCCTCAAAAGACTTGGTGGCTGCCGAAGTGGCAGTTTATGGTTTTTCAGGGCAAGCAACGAAGGTGTTAGGAATCCTACCTTGTCGGATTAAAGTAGGATCCATGAGTTCTTACTCTGCATTTTTTGTAGTGAAAACGAATTCATCCTTCAATGCATTACTTGGTAGAGATTGGATTCATCAGAATTACTGTTTGCCTTCGACTTTGCACCAGTTTTTAATATGTTGGAATGGTATCAAATTCGAAATTGTCAATGCCGAAGCTAACTCATATTTTGTTGATACACAAATTGCGAATGTTAGGTACCGAGTCGAAGACCTCGAATTGAAGGACAATGAGGCTTCGTCTTTCCCGATCATCGAAAAGGTTGAGGAAGAAGTTAGAGCAGAAGTGAAAGAAAGACCTGAAGACCAATCCATAGGAAGGATGAAGGAGTGTACCCAAATCGAAAGGGAACTGGTTTAGATTACTAGTAATTGAAATATTTTTTAATTTGTATTTATGGATAATCCCAAACAATTGAATGTAATCAACCATGTTTTCAAGAAGTTAGTACTTGAAAAAATTAAGATGAGTTTGCATGATTATTCTGCTAATTTGATTGAAGAGAATGATTCGAATTATGATATGCATAAGGATTATAATTTCGAACAACAAAGTCAAACTATAGAGAATGTAATTGAAGAGGGGATTCTAGACCTGGTAAAGATATCAGGCAGGATATTCAAGACCCATTAGAAGAGGTTAATCTTGGTACACTCGAAGAACCTAGATTAACTTATATTAGCTCAAAGATAGAACGAAACGAAAAAGAAGAATTAATCCAAATATTACATAATTACAAAGATTGTTTTGCTTGGGCTCATCCCGAAATGTCAGGAATAGACATGTCAGTAGCTCGGCATGAGTTGCCCATAAAACCTGGATTTAAGCCAATTATTCAATCCCCGAGATGATTATCGACTGATTTGATGAGTGTGATTAAAGAGGAAATCGAAAAATTAGTCGAAGAAAAATTCATTAGGCCAACTTGATATGTTGAATGGCTGGCAAACATCGTCCCAGTAATAAAAAAGAATGGCAAAGTGCGAGTTTGTATTGATTTCAGAGACTTAAACAAAGCTACACCAAAAGACGAATATCCGATACCGATGGCTGACACTCTGGTTGATGCAGCGGCTCGATTTCAATTCTTATCTTTTATGGATGGTTACTCAGGGTATTACCAATTGAAAATAGCCGAGGGCAATAGAAACAAAATAGCGTTTCGATGCGCAGGCGCTATAGGCACTTTCGAATGGGTAGTAATGTTTTTTGGCTTAAAAAATGCCAGGGCTACTTATCAGAGGACCATGAATTACATGTTTCATGATCTTATTGGAAAATCAATGGAAGTATATATTGATGACATTGTTATCAAGGCTCAAACTCATAAAGAACATATAAAGTCTTTAATCGAAGTTTTTGAACGAAATGAGATGTTTTAGTTTAAAGATGAATTCTTTAAAATGTACTTTTGGAGTAAAAGCAGAAAATTTCTTGGGATTTTTAATCCATAACAGAGGCATCAAAGTTGATTGAAATAAGTCCAAAGCAATCTTAAATGCAAAACCTCCTGAGAATAAAAAGGAGTTACAGTGTTTTCTAGGACAGGTCAACTTTCTAAGAAGATTTATATCGAATTTGGCGGGAAAAACTGAAGCATTCTCCCCACTTCTACGTTTGAGAGATGGAGAAAACTTTACTTGGGGAAAAGAACAACAGGAAGCTTTCGAAGCGATAAAGGTACCTAACACAATCCCCAGTGTTAATTCCTCCTCAAAAGTGGAAGAGATTAAGGTTATATATATCAGCAGGAGAACATTCGATTGGATGCCTTTTAGTACAAGAGAATGATAGGGGATTCGAGCAAGCAACCTTCTACTTGAGCAGGTTTTTAAATGACGCCGAGAAGAGATACACTTTAACTGAGAAGTGGTACCTTAGTCTCTATTTTGCGTCCTTAAAGTTGAGGCATTACTTTTCTGCATATGTTATAGAAATTGTATCACCAACAGACGTAATTAAATTCATGATTAATCAGCCTCTGGTGAAAGGTCGTTTAAGTAAATGGAGTCTTAGCTTACTCCAATTCGATTTGGTCTACATACCCCAAAAGGCCGTAAAAAGGCAAGCATTGGCTGACTTCTTGGCTGATCACCCTTTGAAGACTAATAGTTTTGAATTAGAGATCATTGAATTAGTACCATGGGTTCTATACTTTGATGGTTCTAACACCAGAGATATTGCGGGAATTAGGATATATATTATATCTCCAAATAAAGTAATTACCAAGAGATACGCCAAAATCGAAGGGGTTTGCACGAATAATAGAGCAGAGTATGAGTCCCTTATCCTACGATTGGAAATACCACTCGAAATTCTTCCTTAGTCTAGTTTGTTTAAAAACGTGAAACAAATTTTTGGCGATTCTCAATTAATCATAAATTAAGTAAAAGGAATATTCAAATGTATAAGCTCGGTGGCCGTGGCCTCGTTTGCCCAGGTACACGAGTTATTTAAACAGTTTGAAACTATTAAAGTCACATATGTCCCAAGAGAAAATAACCCAATATCCAATGATTTAGCCCAGTTGGCATCAGGGTATAAGTTCTATCCCTACCTGTTCGAAACAGCAACCCAACTCGAACTAAGGATGCTAGTATTTTTCGAACAGAGACAGTTGTCTATAAATAAAGTGAATATTATGAAGAAGAGAGAAGATTGGAGACTCAAAATCATTGACTATCTCAAAAATCCATCAAAAGGGGGTTTCTCGAACAAGTTAAAATTAATGGCTCACCATTATTGTTATGATGGACAAAAATTATATAGGAAAGATTCTCAGGGGATTTTGCTAAAATGTCTCGATTTGGAAGATGCTTTGATCACGATGGCAAAAACACACGAAGGTGTATGTGGTGCCCACCAAGCAGGCCAGAAAATGAGATGGTTGATACATAGATACGGATTTTATTGGCCTACAATCCTACAAGATTGCATAAATTATGCCAAAGGATGTAACCAATGTCAAAAATTTGGCAAAGTCTTAAGGCAGCCTACAGTCGAATTAAAATCCATAATCAAACCCTGGCCCTTTCGAGGATGGGCTATGGACATTATTGGCGAGATTAAACCAGCCTCCTCTAAGAGGCACAGTTATATTCTGGTGGCAACCGATTATTACACAAAGTGGGTCGAGGCCAAAGTTTTCGAGAACATTAACTCGAAGCAGGTGGCAAACTTCATCAAGGAAAACATCATAACTAGATTCGAAATCCCTGAATCTATAATTGTGGATCAGGCCAGAGTCTTTAATAGCACGGAGACACTCAAATTTGGGACTCAATTCGGTATAAAGCTACTGAATTCTATACCATATTATGCACAAGCAAATGGACAGGCTGAATCATCCAATAAGTTGATTAAGGTATGTATTTCAAAAATGATAAGCAACAATCCAAGGAATTGGCACGACTTGCTAATTGATACTTTGTGGGCCCTAAGGATGATTAAGAAAGATAGTCTTGGGGTATCTGCTTTTCAGTTGGTTTATGGCCACGAGGCAGTAATACCAATGGAGATCAATGTGAAAATCAAAAAGAATTTTGGAACAAACACTACTCATAGCAAAGGAGTATGCTGAGAACATAAACATTGAAAAGTTGGATCACGAAATATTACAAGCATCGGCTTGCAACAAATTGAATTTCAAAATAAGAAAGTTGAGAAAAGTTACAACAAGAGAGTGAAAGAAAGATCTTTTGAGATGGGAGACTTAGTGTGGAAAATGATTTTATCAGAAGGTTCGAAAGATCATTTTTATGGGAAATGGTCACCTATCTGAGAAGGACCATTTTTGGTTTCAAAGAAATTACCTGGTAACTCGTATGAACTTCGTTACTTGGATGGAGTTGAATATGGAAAAGCACTAAATGTACGATATCTAAAAAATTATGTGCCCACAATATGGGAAATGAAAAAACAAATCATACTCGAAAGGTTACCCGAAACAGCAAAAAATTTCCTTAAAGATAATTAGTAATATTCGATGATTACACAACAAAATACATAAGAATCTAAGACATGATAAAGTTTAAACAAGTGAACAAAATATCCAATGAAGATTCGAAAGCCTCTCATTCCAGGAGGGCAGGTTTAAGTACCACTTCTTCGAGTTCGTGATTTATCTGAGCAATTTGGCCATTAAAATTTGTCATGTCCTCTTCAACTTGGCTAGCCGAATTAACAAGCTGCTTTCTATGGGCTTGAAGAGTGGCTATCTGGGCATCTAAAGAGGCAATTTGGGACAGATAATCAGCCTGAGTGCTCTCCAAGGTAGCAATTTGATCTTAGAGGTGGCTCATCTGTTGGTTATGAGCGATAGACACTTTCTCCTCGAAAGGGTTGATACCTTGAGCCATCAAGGTACGAAGATTGTTGAGACTGGTTTCGAGTACTTCACTCGTGATTGAAAAATATGTAGCCACTTCTCAGTCAATCCTGAAGACACCTCATCAAGGTAAAAGTGCAGTGTTTCTATCAACGTGGGGTCAGTTGGTCGAACCCTAATGTCATGAAGCACTTCATTAAAACCAACCTTGGAAAATTCCAAGGTATCTGCATTATAAAACAATACAATATGTCACTCGAAATGATAGTTGAGGAAAAAGAAAACCTAAGAAGTAAAACAAAGGTAAATTATACATTCGAGTAAAGAACTTTGGGTTGCCACCACGTTCAAAGAAGAAGGGGCCGGTTCCTCGATGCTTGTCTCAGTACTTGAAAATAATGAAAACATCATAAGAATTAACTAGAGATAAAAGATTGGTTCCTAAAAGAGAAAAACAAGAGTGGTACGAAACCATACCTTCCAGAGGAGAAGTAATGGCCTCCGCCAAATTCGAAGTGGAAGGGGCGGAATACGATTCAATGACAATCATAGGACTTTGGTCAATCGTGCCCATTTCAAGATCCTCATTAACCCCTGAAATCGAATGAGTGATTTAAAAAGCTAAGAAAAGGGAAACATTATAAGATAATTTAAAAGACAAACCATACCTTCGAGTAGAGACCCTGAAATTTGCTCCTCCGCAATTTCTTTGAGTTGAACTGAGGAGGAAGGGATTGGCAGAGCAAGAAAATCGAAACTTCCTACATGATCCGCCCCAAGACTACTCAATATGCTTGGGTCTACAAATATGGTACTCGAGACTCCAAGGGTTGAATAAGAGAACCTAAGTGAAGAATGTAGAGGCGAGATAGTTAAAGTCGTGTTTGTAGATGTCGAAACAACCACAAAAAGAAAAGTATAAGGAGTTTATTTACATCGTCTAGTTCGAAACCCATGAAATCGAATAAGTTGGTAACACAATTAAAAATTACTTGGGGATTGAACAATCGAAGGACTAGGAAGGATGTCCATCAAAGGGACAATAACTCTCTCTCGAGAAAGAGAAGCAGGAGCTTCTTCGAAATAGACTATTGTAAAAGATAAATCAAAGTAAGTCAAAAAACAAATGCAGAAGAGAAAAACTGAGAGAAAATAAATATTCGGGACCCGAAAGGTTACCTTCGACTTGTTCCGTCCTGGAGTCGAAAATGGTCGTTTCCTGATACTCGGGGGCTTCAAGGGACAACTTGAATTGAGGTTTCCTCATCAAAGGTGCGGATGAATCCTCAATCTCGATTTCAGAATAGTCATCCGGTCCAACCTCAATAGTTGTTCCAAAGATAGGCATATCAGGGGAGTCGCCACCACTCGATTCGCCAACTGGAACTATTGTACATAAAAAATATTCAAACTCATAAGCAAGATAGAATTTTGAAAAGATACCCGAATTCAGAAAAACTAACTTACCATCAACATCAATGGGTTTTTGCAAGCAAAGACGTTTTTGAGCTTCGTTATTGAGGGCAAAAGGATTTACTATTTCAGCACTTTGTGTCATCGACCGGGATGCTAGGAGGAACAATTCGAGAAGCCCTAGGGGGCCGACATTTCTGAGGCACAAGGGCCGGGGCCACAAGACCTTCCAGTCGAGATTCCTCTACGGCGGAAGAACCTGCTGAAGGATCCACTCGGGCTATGAAGGTGACCACCTCGAAGGTTGGGATCGATTCTGAGGGAGACAGAAGGTTGAATAGGAATGGAGTGCTCGAATATCCACCCAGAAGTTAAGGCATATGGGATGATGTAATCCGAATCCTGTTGATATAAGAAAAACAAGGAAGTACTAGATGCAAAGTAAACAGAACTATTGAAGCATAAAGAATTAAAAGAGATAAGGTGTTAGTACCTAACAGATGATTCGAGATTGGGGACAAATCAATTGTACCAGTGAGGACCGGCCAGAGTGAAGCAACTTGTTTCCAAATAATTCATCTCGAGTAAAAGCGACTCAAGACGGAGTTCCAAAAATAGAGGAAATAATCCTCCACTCGAATGACCCTGCAAAAGGCAGAAATGAAGGAAAGAGACATCTTGAAAGAAACCTTCTCTCGAATAATGTTTTCCGCCTTGGCTCGTTGGGAGGTAGATGGATGATAGGTCCTCTCTGACCATGGGCGATTTAATGTGCCCAAGAAGGGTAAGGCAAAGCCTTAACTTATGCCGAATTGTCTAGAGCAAAGCTGAAATATGAAACATATAATCTAATGAAAAGACATTGATAAAAGAGATAAAAAAGAAGAATGATATTCGAAATAACTAAAGAAATTACCTGAGGGTTGTAGACCTCCACACCTGATGTGTTATCGGATAAAAGGAGGTCTCGAGAGGAAAAAATTGACCTCCAACATCCTTGGTCATTAGTACAGAGGTTAAGGGAATCGATGGGCTTTAACCAAGAAGGTAGGGCAATATGGGCCCAATGGTCTGCCTCTTGCCCGAGCCTCAACTCGAAGAAAGGGCACCATATCCCTGCGCGTGAATAAGATTGAAAATGGTGGTCAGGGCTAGGAGATAAGATGTCATCTCAAGGGGAATCAGCAGATTGATGGTGGCCTCTCCGTAGCAAACCCATGTTGAGACAAGCTTGAACTGATATCCTAGAGTTTTTTGGGACCACGTTTAATTTCTGCTTGAATTTGCTCTTCGAGGGCCCCTGGAGATCTGATGTTAAGTGATTCTGGATAATATAAAAAGGCCCAACAAGATAGCATCCATAGAGGGTCACGGTGAAGCTGAAACATCATACGGTAAAAGTGTGCCAGTAGGAAAGGGGCCAATTCGAGCGGTCCCAAAGTGGCAGAAATGTTGGCCGACAAGACAAAAAAGGTCTTATTCATGGCGCAACCGGCATTCATGAGTAGTCAGGAAAAGACAAAGTTGAGGAATAACACATCTTCGACTGGCGTGACGAGGTAGGTAGAATTGACAAAATGTTTGACTAAATTGGTATAGGCAATATTCGAGCCTTTGCCCTTACCATTTAACCTCATCCAATGCTCGGCAGCTTTGAGTAGTTGAGGAGCACCATCCACCAGTTCCCCCATAGAGAGACGTATACGACTTGGAGATAATCCAGTGATAAGGGCAATGTCTTCCAAAGTGACTGTTTGGAACCCCTGAGGCAGGGCGAAACAGTTGTAAGAAGGGTGCCAGGAATATGCCAAGGTGTTTGACATGACATGCTCGAAAGGCAAGATGGGGTAGCAGGCCATTCGAATGAGCCCTAAGATGCAATTGCCATCCCATTTGGTGTGAAATTGGGCCAGGCGTTCGAACCATGGAAACGCGTCAGTAACGCCAATCCAACCGTTGATTGGCTTACTCGAATTATTCCAGGCAAATTCGATTGGCTTGGAAAGGAATAATAGGATACCGGATCCCATAGCAGGAAAAGTGCCCAAAAGTTTGGGGTTTCCCGAAGAAAAGGGTTTGAAGGGTTGGGGTTTGAACGGGGCCCCAGGACGAGATGGGCGATCGGTTCGCCTTGACGAAGGGTCTTCCAGGAAGGGATGATATGAGTATGTTTGAGGGAGGTTATTTTGGCATCTCGGTAGTGAGAAATGAAGTCTTGAATCAGTGCGTACGGAGCTTGGGCATCTGCGCAGTTTAAGCGGATCTCTTGAGAAACCAAATTAGAAAGATCGTGAAGGTCAAGATTGCGTCGAGCGTCTGCCAATTGTGAAGACTGATAAAGGAAATCAAAGAAGCTCGAAGGATTTTTCTACTGTAAATTTGAGGAGAAGGAGAAGGTGAAAGTTTATGATAATAGCAAAAAAGGAAAGATTTGATATATATATATATATATATAGGGTCAAGATCGAGTACATACTCTATCTTAGATAAGATATAAGACCCAATATACACTATTGGATGTATTTAATCCAACGGTCCAGATTTATCAAGAAACAGGCGGGAATTTTGGGAAAACAAGGGATTAAGGGTATAATTGTCCAAAGAAAAAACATTATGCAGCACCCACTTCCCAAAAATATGCCCATGAGCTCCTACAATCTCTCCCAAAGCTGCTCCAAATCTCCACTCCAATGTCTCAAAATCTTCAGGCAAAATTGACGCGATATATATATTACTCAATTAAACGTTTGTTCGCACAACAAAACACCCAAAAATCCTTCCATTATCGGCGCATAAAACCCTTCCATACAAGCAAAAAACTGACTGTTTAGCAAAAAATGAGGTCGAAAAATGTTGGCCCAAGGATTGGTAAGCATTCTACAGTCAATTTATGTTTTTGTTTGTATATATACTGCGTAATCATCTGTTATTGTTGTTAAAAATAGAATTTATGTTGAATTTCTGTGTCAATACAATGTTTCGATGTATATTGGCTTGGTTTTTGTGATATATGTGCTTTATACTCTTTGATTATATGATTCATACTAACTGCATAGTTTATAGTTTATACTCTTTGATTAGATGATTAGATGATTTATTTGGATTGATTTTTATGATAAAATATTACGATTTGCCTGATACTATATAATGCGTATAAAAATTTCTGTATGATATACACATATTGTATGCTTGAACACGTTGTACTGCACAATATTATTATATACTATATAGTTTGTTATGTGTTGCTATATAATTTTTCCAAATCAATGGTTTTATGGACAATATGATCACACACTGCATAACATGTTGAAAAAATTGTATAGTTGTTCAATAAATACTGTATACTGGTTTTCTCTCTAATCAATGTGTGCCACTAATGTTTGTTGTACAATGTCTTACTAAAACTGTATAATGTGCAGTTACTGGGGAAAAGACAACCTCAACAGATTTTGCTAAGAGTATGCAACTTGTGACTTCAAACATGGTTGAACCTATAAGGGTCAGACAACCTAATTCAGATGATGATTTCGTACATCCAGACAATGAATTGTATGACACCGATGAAGACACCGAAACACCGAAACAACCCGCTCCAAGAAAAAGACGAGCAGAACAACAACCCAAAAAAACACAATAAAAAAAACAGAAATCACATTCCAAAAACCAACCAAATAAAAAAATGGTTGATTATACCCAAATCAGGGTCTCAATGAAGGTATTGATTGAGGCTGTTTCAAAACTCTCCAAACGACAACGGGAATGGGTGAATCGATCAGGTTTCGGCTGCTTTTTGAACTTCCACATTAAGGATCTACCGCACAAACTTGGATTTAAAATTGTAAAGGCTTTAAACCCAGGAAACTTCACACTTATTCTGCCCGGTGGACAGATTACAATTACCGAACAAGATGTTGCCGAGGTTTTGGGTTTTCCACATGGAAAACGACATCTAGACCTCACAACAAAAAATACAAAAAGGGCAAATGCATGGACTGCCCAGTGGGGGCTTGATAAGTCCCAACAATTTAAGGTTTTAGCTCAAATGGTATTAAAAGCAATTGAGTCTGAAAGGCATCTGACAGAGCAATTCAAGCTCAATATCATGACAATTATATACAATTATTTGGTGGAGTCGCCTGGTACGGCATTCGTAAACAAAAAGATGCTGAATTTCCATGGATCTCTTGATAATCTAGCAAGTTACATGCGCTCGTTCTAAAGAGTTTGGGAAACACAAAAGATGTTTGGGATGAAGATCCCGCCCGATGTATGTATACATGACCTCTCCTGTTCCTCATTGTAAGTGTGCATTGCCTCTTCTGCTATTGATTATTAACTGATTTGGTATGCTTATTTGTACTATATGCTGAATAATGTTTAATTATTAACTGCAAATTAACTGTATGATGTAATCACATATACTGTATAATGGTTAATAAGTTCGTGTATAATGTGTTATGTGAGATATATAATTTGATAAATAATACTGTATAATTCTCTCATCACATTATTATTTTTTCATCCAAATTCAGATATTGTACGTTGACAGAGTCAATTACATGGGGCAATTGACAGTGTAAAGGTCCATTCCAACGTGGCTTGCTTGGACAGACTCTACACTCAAGGAGAAGGGTAACAAAGAAATACGACCAGGAGTTTTTGGTAATGGGATCATATCCAGGGGGCAATAGGGGTGTTCACCGAGCCGAGCCGGCTCGAAAAAAACTCGGCTCGAGCACGATATTTTTCGAGCTCGAGCTTTTTTATAAGTGTTCGCGAGCTCCCTTTATATATATATTTTTTAACTAATATATTTTAATATATATATATTATAATATAATATTTATATAATAATATAATTTATTAAAAATAAAAAATATATATGTTTAGCTCGAGCTCGAGCTCAGTGGAAATAATCGAGCTCGAGCTCGAGCTCCTGCTATACGGCTCGATCGAGCTCGAGCTCGAGCTCGAGCCCAGACACAAATAATCGAGCTTGAGCTCGAGCCTAGAAAAATGACCAAGCTCGGCTCGAGCTCGGCTCGTGAACACCCCTAGGGGGCAATGGGAGTTGAAAGCTGAAAAAAGGAAACATGTTGTTCAGCAAATTCAAGCTCAAAAACAATCCCCTGCCTTTTTAGAACATCCAATAGAAGCAGAAGAATCAATCAAATGGACAACTGTTGAAGAGGTATACACTTTTTCATTTAGTATAATACAGATACAATAAAAATGTTATCCATTACCTAGTATATGACCTTTATGAACTTTACATAAACAATGTTACTCATTAATTTTATATTATACCAGGGGCTGATGAACAATTTAGAAGGATCTACATTAAACTTGATTGATGTTTTAATCAAGTACAGTGGATACATGCAATCATGTGATTCCATTATTCCAGGGAATCCACGATTGAAGGATATTGACAAAATGGTGTTAAACCAAATTGCAAAACTATATAGACCACACCCAATTGGGACAACAGAGCAACAAGGAACATCTTCCTCACATGCACACCCTGCAGACCAACAAGAGCAGTCTCCACAACAAGCAATGGTTACATCCGAGAAAATTATATGCACACCATCGGGCTCCCAGCCAAGTTTCAACTTGTTGACACAAATAACACCGCATAAAAAACAACAATCTGAAACCCCCTCAATTCCTCCTTTTAACCTATTGTCACAACAAACACCGGAGAACCCGCATCAGGATGAACCAGAAGGTACTATATTGTCAATTGCTAGACAATACACCGATGGTATCTCCGAAACCACTGACCAAATGCCGCCATCAACTTCATCTGTGGCAAAAAAGGCTGATTCAGGGAAGGGTACAACTGCAGTGGAGTTCATTGGTTACAAGAGGAGGCAATTGAAACCAGGGCGAGTTATGTGTTCTCCTTTCATTCAACAGGTTGTACAACTCAACACAAAGCCGAGCCCCCTTGAAAAAAGGCTCTGGGATTGGACACCTCATAGTGATGAGGATGACATGTAAGTAGTTTTAAAATACACTTACTTTTATTGAGTTGCCTGTTAATGAATAAATACACTGTATAATAAATCAGTGAACAATGTATAATGTAACAATGATTACTGCATAATAAACCATTACAAAACGTATATTATATAGTTTATATTGATTTATAACATTCTGTTATAATCCAATCCAAATTGCTTGAATGCTAACTCAACACAAACTGTATACTTGTATTTCAAGTCCATTCGTTTCCAGCACAGTGATATACTGTGCACTATTTGGGATGTAAATTCCTTGGATTACCGCACTGAAGTTTTATCTGGTGTGATTGATACTTGGTCATACATGTTGAACAACGCGGAAGCGACTAGATCAGCAGCATCACCGCTTAGATTTTTTTTCCACCTGTCCGACACTGTAATTATATTTCTTATGTTTTATTAATATAAACATTATAATAACTGCACGCTACCTAATTACTTCGGGAATATGAATAACATGTTTTCTTCGGGAATAAAAAGGGAGACAAGAGTCCTGATGCGCTGCTGCCAAGATTCGTGGATAACATTAAACATCATATGAACATGTTTCCAACAATCAACATAACAGATGTTAGTTTGGTAAGTTAAAAAAACATTCAATTGTTATAATTATCGTATTTAATGTAAACTTATTCACTTCATTTTCATCCATGAAAATATATAGGCCATCTTTCCTATTTTCCACGCCGGACACTACTACATAATATGCTTTAATTTGAAGCAACCGGCAATTGAGATCTTGGACAACAGCGTGTATGAGTCAATCGAAACCAAATATCAACAAGTGCCCTTCACTTTGGTAACTATACTTGAAAAATTAATATAATGTATATTAATGTAATTCTACCCTTAATCTTACAACTTTTATTTGTTGTTTCAAAACAGAAAGAAATGTTTGTAAGGTTCCTGATGAGTATCAAACATCCAGCTAGAACCACATTGTCAACCGAACAAATTGTACGACTTCCAATGTCGTGGCGTACCAAAAGAAACAAGTCAGATTGTGGCATATTTGTCATGCGTCACATGGAAACCTACCTCGGTGGAGTATTAAAGAAATGGGATCCAGAATTGGGAAAAGAAGGGGTAATATTTTACACTATTTTTTATACAGTGTATAATCAAATTTGTGAATATCAATATTTTTTTATCTATCTCACTTTAAATTTTTACAATGCAGAAAGCACAAATTGCAAAACTGAATAGATTGAGGGAACTCTATCTTGAAAAGATCCTCACTTCCGATCTCAACATACTGAAAGACGAAAACATCAAAAGATCAAAGCAATTTGAGCAAGAACAGGCTGGACAAACAAGGTAGCATAGACAACATGTACTGAAAAATCAATTAGATGTGGTGTTAATAGTCTAGACTTTTAAATTTCATTGTACAAATTTTTTTGGTACTTATTTCTATTTTAATGCAATATAACTTTTATTTATGTTGTTAAAATCTGCACATAATCATGTATTGTTCTACATATTCAGTTCATCGAGTACTCATAAATTATATAGTATATACTAAGCATGATAACAATAATGAAAAGTTCATTAAATAGATTATAAACTCACATTATACAGTGCATTTATATGCATAAAAAAATAACTACAAAATCATTCTACAAACTGAATAAATACTCAATTTTTGTAAACAATGAATAACACTTCATATACACTATATAGGGTATCAATACATTGGACTGAATTCTTTGTACATTGAACAATATTTCAATACAGTGTATATATCTCTATTATACAGAGTATATTACTTCAATGTACAATAACAACTGTAAACAAAAGAAAAATATTTCTAAATTTTCTTTGACGGACAAGTTCTTGCATTATGCCCATCAATTTTACCGCATGCAGCACATTTCCTCCTCTTAGGAACATGCTTGGAAATCTCCACACTACTCTTAATTCTTTTACCACACCCTTTAGTTCGACTCAATTGGGGGTTTCTAATCCCAAGCTCGTTCTCGATCTGTGGTCCCACTAGAGTCTCAATAACAGCGTTCCTGATATTTTTAATGTTGTCATCAGCACCAACACTCAAATGCAACTTCATATCCACCAATTGCTTTTTTAAATATTCGAGTTTTTCTTTGTTGAAACCTGCAATATTTAAATATGCTTGAAAGTCTATCCAAATTTGGCTCACATCAGTCGTAGTCTTTTAAATCATCAATCGATATTGCGTGACGTAATTGTTGATTGTATCAGAAGCCATACTTTCTGCATTTTTTCTCCATCTCTTTATAACATACTCGGTTAGCAATTTGTGTATTCGACCATGGTTGAATGCAAAAAAAATGTGCCTACACAAAAAAACCCTCCTCCTAAACATTCTGCAAGAACAATCAACACGATTGTTCAAGACAACATGTTTAACCTGTAAACACATTAAACAACCTATATTATACAATGTATATAAAGTTCATATACATTATGTGAAACGAAATTATACATTATGTAAAACACTATCATACAGTCTGAATTATTTAATATCAGACAGTCTGAAAAACATAAAAAATACCTCATATGCCTTTGATTCATTGTCAGCATCACCTACAACGAACAATTTCACACCGTCTACCTCATCAAATCTTCGAAGTATCACTTTATACGCGGAATCTTTGATCTCCGCTTGAACATCATAAAATACAGCACGAGTGTATACATCAGCAGCATCCTCCTCTATCTGCATAGGAGTGTCGGTTGATGGCTTAGACACCAAAGACTCATGATTCAATCTTGCATTCGTATTCCTTTGTTTGTCCATAGCACTCTCAGATCTACTATAAAATTCAATAATTGTATCACCATTCACATAAAACTGATTGGAAAATGAGTTAACAGACTCTGAAATCGATGTAGTCATCAGTATCCCACCCATCGAAACATCTCGATAGTAAGCCGATATCCAAGATTGTCTGTTCTCATAAATATCAGAAAGCCAATCAATATGGCTTAGTTGGTGCTTAGAAATGAGATCCTTCCATCCCTCTTCAAACTCACTTGGAGTGATATCATCATTATACACAAAATTGTTCACCTTCCTCATCAATTCTTCATAATTACTTGTATGTGGTGAAACCTGTAAACATTATAAAAAAAATTAAAAACATATTACCTACTGTTAACTAGTATTATACAGTAAAACACACAACATCATATAGTTCACCAAAAAAACTTATACATTATCACACATACCTTGGTAGAAAACTTCTTCATAATATGCCATGCGCATAACCGATGACTAGCAGTTTTAAACACACTAGGAATAGCTTGCTTCATGGCCGGACATTGGTCAGACACGATATAGTTTGGTTCCCGTCCCATCGATCGAGTAAAGGCTTCAAATACCCACGTATACGACTCAATATCTTCTTTTGCAATTAAAGAAGCACCAAATGTGACTATTTTCTTGTGGTTATCTAGGCCAGTAAATGGAACAAACTTCATTTGATACTTGAAATATAGTATGAGACAATATGTTAAAAAAAAATTTAAAATAATGATGTAATTGTACTTATATTATACATTTACTATACATATATTATACAGTAATTGTATATGTATTATACAGTCATTGACATTTATTTATACATTATACATGTAACACTGACTTAAAAAAATGAAAAAAAATTTAACTTATCATTATACAATCAATGTATATGCATTATTCATTAACTATTGAAAACATATACATTATCATACTTTATATTCAAGAAAATAAGCTTACTTGTTGGATCGAAAGGTTGCATCAACTGAACAAACATCGCTAAAAAGTTCAAAATTCCGAATTGCAATTGGATCAGCCCAAAACAACTTAGTCATACACCCCTCAACGTCTGTGTCGTAATCAAAGAAGAAACCTTCACACTCTTTTTTCATATTCATAAATTTCCTAACAATCATCTCCCCATCATTCTCACCAACATACTGCTTCACATCTCTTTTTGCATTTTTAAAATCAGTAGATGATAGGAGTCATTTTTACGTGTTATTAAGCCCCTTTGCGTTTATGTTTTAGGTTCATTTATCGCTTGATTTTGTCACTTGTGCGTTTAATTCATGCATTAAGTGATTTCAGGCCTTAAGTGGATACAATCGAATAAAGGGTGGAAAAAGGACGTATAAAACAAGTTTAGGCCAAGATGTTTCACACCTCTACGACCAAACAAGTAAGAAACAAGCTAGAGTTAGCCAAAATCATATTTTAGTACCATTTCCGCACACCTGGGCGCCAAATCAGAAACAACCTCCACATTGGAACGTCATTTTGATATATTTAGAGACAGAATTGGATGAAGTGGCCTTCTACAAAGTTGTATATGTATGTCTTATCTTCACATGGGGACTTGAAGCATCAAATTCGGAGGTCTGTGGAGAATTTTATGAATAAAACACTATCTCTGCGCTGGAAAACACGAAAGTGGCAGCTCCCATTCTTAGTAGGTGGAAAACAAGAGAATGGTAGTTCACATTCTTGGTAGATGGAAAGGAAGAGAATGGTAGTTCACATTCTTGGTAGGAGGAAAGTAAGAGAATGGTAGGTGGAAAACAAGAGAATGGTAGTTCACATTCTTGGTAGATGGAAAGCAAGAGAATGGTAGGTGGAAAGAAAAGAGAATGGAAGCACATGTTCTTGGTAGGTGAATTTTTTGGCTATAAAAGGAGGATTGAAGACCATCCTATAACAGACTTGAAAACACATTCCCCATTGGGGGAGCCTAAACACATCCTATCATCATCTTCATCATCCTTAGATTAGTTATGAAAATTATCAAGAACCTTTGAAGGTGAACAAATCAAGAAGCATGGAAGAGATGAAGATCGAAGTTCAACCATCAAAAATACGAGGGAGTTTCTTAGATTTAGATTTGTTTTTGTCTATGAATATGAATCTTAATTTAAGTTCCTATCTTTTATCTTTTATGATGAAATAGATTCTTCGAACTAAGGCCATGTTGAGGCTAAATTATGATAATTGAGTTATAAATTGTGTTTTTCATATTAATTCTATTGTTGTTTTGTGTCTTGATCTTGTTTGAATGCATCATATGCTTAGCTACCCCATATGCATGATTTATTGCTTAAATTATTCGTTCGAGATAAGGTAATTTAAGGTGCAAAGAGGATCATCACATAATCCGTAAAAAATAGGGAATTGCCCCTAGAGATAGGTAGAGATTCCCGGGTGCAGTTAGCTGGATTAATCCGGGGAAATTCTAGAACTTGAATGCATGATTGTTGGTTAGATTCTCGAATAGACATATCTAGAGAACCATCAATTAATCATAGGATTATTACAGCCGAGAAATCGGGTAGTAATTATTTAAGGTTTTTTCCACCAAAGCAACATTAGTCTAATAATATGAGAACATGTTTATAATAAAAATTGATTAATTTATGCCAACACATGTGTCTTAGTTGCTCTTTTCCATAGCTATCTTGATTTCGACATCTTGTTTCTTATATCTTACTTCCATAATATTTTAGTTAATTCTTGTTTTAGTTTAAGTTCTTCAATTGCTTTAAAATCATAAACTAAAATACAAGTCCTTGAGGTTCGACAACCCGGACTTTATTGTCCACTTTATTACTACACACGACCAGTCCACTTGCTGTTTAATACACGTAAGGATTTTTCGTGTCAGTAGACGTCGAACCAACGTTATTAAATCCCCCCGCAATCTCCTTTAGAAATGAATGAGACCTAACCGCACCAACATTCACCTTTGATGCATTCAGGCAGAACATTATCTGAGACGAATCAATATTCCGATTAATTTTCAGAAATTGCTTACCCTCGTCTGTTGCAAGTTCATGATTGTGCCGCTCAATAAAATTCTTGATAACATATCCCTCTCGAACACTAAACCTCAGTAAAATAATCTTAGCATTACAATCACATCGTCCAATCATAGATTTCTTTTTCCTACAGCCATCATCCTAGTTTCTGTAAATACCGGAACGACTGCAAACATAATGCTTCGATATAACCGTCTCATCCTTATGTGTTTTTTGTGAACACTTGCGGACATCAAAACCACATAAACGAGCGTAATTTTTGTAAAAATCAAATGCAATCTTCAGGCTCCCAAAAGCCTTCCCAATGCAAGGTTTTACCTCATACGCGCACACTGGAACCCAATATTTAGAGCCTCCAGGTGATGTGATCGAATTAGATGACAATGAAGATGCAACATTCTGATTCTCAACATCAAAATTATTAAACAATACTGATCCTGAAAATAATACACAGTATAACCTATCAAATTTAACCCATATAAAGTGTATAACCATTATAAAATGCGTGAAAAAACATCATATAGCGTATATATTATTAAACAGAAAATACACATTATGATAATATGTATAATGTAAAAACATACACTGTATATCTACATTATACTAAATGTATAACGACATTCTATTGTATCTATTACTCAACTGGCTCCGTGGATTGCATTTAAGAAGACACTGTATAATATCATTCAAAAAAACTGTATAGTACAATATAAAGTATTGTATAGTTGATAATAAAACACTGCATGATAATGGCATATTTGAGAATTCTAAAACCAAAGTCAATTCATAAGATTTGATAATAAAATACCCATACCTGTTTCGATTTCAGCCATGAACCGTGCTAAATATATGAATATATCTAAAATTGATCTCGAGTCGTCGAAAATGGTGAACTGATTTTGCCAATGTTAAATGAAATTACCGATAATGATCGCCAATGAGTACCGAATGATAGTTTGGAGTTTTTTCGAAATTTGGTGAAACTCGCCTGGAATTAATCGTCAATTCAGAGTTTAGGATATTGATTTGATGAATTACCGATCGTTGAATTGCCGATCGTTGAATTGCCGAAAATGAAATTTCGATGATTGAAACGGCCAATTCAGAGTTTAGGATATTGATTTGATGAATTGCAGATCGTTGAATTGCCGAAAATGAAATTCCGATGATGGAAACCGTAAGAAACTGCAGATTTTCTGAATCTGAAATTAGAAAAAAATCGAAAAAAAAGGAGAGTGAATCAGTTATTGCATAAATTTGGGATTTGATTTTGATCCTCTTGCGTGTTAGTTGCATGGGTTTGTTAGACAATTTGTCTAAAATACCCTTCACGTTATTAACTTAATATAAACTCGAAAATAACTGCTTAAAATATGGACCTTGCGATCAAATTGATTAAATGGCCTAGATTGAGTCTTATATCTTATCTAAAGTATAGGGATGTATTTGATCCATACCCTATATATATATATATATATATATATATATATATATGAAACAAACACCCGATCATGAAAAGGCGCGCCTTTTCAACATCTATATAAGCTATTATTGAAATTGAACCATTTATACTCATAAAAATAATTTTATTTAGTACTAAATTGCACCTATATATACATAGAACAATCTTGTGAACTATTAATTTCAACTTCATGAACATTCAACAATAATAATTATTTTTTAGTAAAAGAATAATATTAACTTTTTATTATAGGGTCTTTTTGAACTATTCACACTCATAATAACAATTAGTATTAATATCCGCTAAACATATACATTGACCAAACTAGTGAACTATTAGTTTCAAGTTCATGCACTTTCATTATTAAGAGGGTAATGTTAATTTATTACATAGGGATATTTTGGTCTTAACAAAAACATTAAGAAATGTAAATCATCCCATATGTAAATAATGTAAATCATCCATATTTTTCTTTTTATTTCAACTCTTCAAAGTGATACGATTCAATTTACAAGATGAGTTCTATGTTATTTAAATAGACAAAAGTGAAATTAAAACCCTAATAGATTTAGGAAAAAATAAAAAAAAATCAACCCTATGACTTAAAAAAACAATCCTCATCAAAATAGGATACAAGAAACATGTCAAAAATACATCAACCACAAAAAGACGAAAAAATGCGCTTTCAGTTGGACGAACCAAGCCACCTTTCTGCCGGCGGCGCCTGGCAGCGTGTGCGCCCCCTTGCTTTAATTTTTCGTCTCCTTTTTGTTCTTTTGTGATCTTAGTCTAACCCCGACCTTTCTCGGCTCTATCTTGGCTCCTTTTCCAACCTATTTTAACCCGACTCCACACAATTGCCCAACAATAATGATTGATTTCATTTTATTGACATACGATCTAAGGCGCTTCCTCTCTTAAATAATTTTAAATTTGACGCTCTTACGCTTCCGCTCTCGTCCTCGCTCCCCCCTCTATTTGACTTAGTCTATATGTAGCGTATGTGGGTAGTATGAAATATCGACTTGTGAAATTAAGGGCTCGCCTAATTAAGTCTTCAAGGGTAACCATTTACTTACATTTTTCATAGTGACATAACAAGTTTGAAGTTTGAAATTACTTGTTTTTTTGCGCAAGTCATTCATATCGGTGCATGGGATTATTGACAACTTTGCTCTTTTGCAATTCATTATTTGTTTTATATCACACAATATTGATGGGATTGGTGGTAGACTCTCGTAGTCACGTATGTCCAAATGAAGATTTGTTGACGTTACATCAATTTTGCATTTTATATACTTAATTATGAGAAAAGTTGAATATTTAATGTTTTTATGTCTACAAAATTGTGTGTATATATTGATGTAGGTAAAATGTGTATTTTGGCTCGAGCTGAAGATTTGGAAGGGGAACATTGAAAATTAAGTATTTGGGCCCACCTATTTAAGTCAGGCCCTCAAAAGCATGAGTCTAGTATTAGCTTAGATCGTGATTTAACCATTTGGGGCCATATATGACATTAGTTCTTGAGTTAGTATACTATTGTATGAGTCGAGTTATGACCTACATAAGACATACTTATAAAAATTAGTGTTTCTTGTATTTTGTAGAGGAAAGATAAATGCCAACTCATTTTGTTTGTGAAAGGGGATGAGAGATTCAGAAAATAGATGGTGCCAAATTTAGACGCATCACACTCACACATACACATATATTCTGAAGTATATACGAAGTCCCCCTCCCCCCTCCCCAAACACACACACACACAAGGGTTTTGGGTTGTAACAAAAGATTAAGTTGCCTGAATTTTCATTTTCTTGCATATTTATGAATACCAAATCATATTGTAATATTATGGAAAGTGAATGTAACACTGTAACACTAAAAATAATTTATAGAAGAAGTAAATGTCTACTGCAAATCATTAATACACGAGTAAATGAATTGAAAATATATTACTTATAATCAGCTAAAAAGTCATACTACGTACGTACCACATATATGAAAACATACATTATTCCGGAGAGATTGTTTCCAAGCTTATATAAGTACAAAGTTTAGTGTACATCAAAATAATGAAATAAAATAATCTACGAGAGTAAACCAACTGTGAAAAATTTCATCGCATCAGACGGTGTAACTTTACGCTTTATTTAAAAAATATATATATTTCACTTTCCTTTATTGTCGCTAAAATCCTTGATCCAAACATAGCGTGAGTTCCAAATATCTATAAAAAAAGAAAATATTATTAATGTAAAGTACTATTAATATTATTAATAGTCATGTTGGCACGGTCAAGGATTTCGAGAGCAAACTTTTCTTGGCAGAAAAAAAGACCAGAAGAGAAATGAGTGACAAAAATACCGAGGAAGTAATGAAGGGGACCTAAGTCAGTCATAGCGAACTCAAAAGAGAGAAGAGAAGTAAGATGAGAGAGAAGAGAGGAAGAGGAGGCAGTGAAGATGATGTCATCGACATAGAGCAGAAGAAAAGCAGTACACGAAGATTGATGAAAGATGAAGAGGAGAGAAAAGTGGCAAACCTATGGTGCCAAGCACGAGGAGCTTGTTTGAGACAGTACAAAGCCTTTTTAAGGAGACAGACATGATCAGGATATGCAGGATTAGTGTAACCAGGAGGTTGTTTAATATACACCGTTCCAGAGAGGTGACCGTGAAGAAAATCTTTTTAACATCAAGTTGATGAAGAGGCCAAGAAGAAGAGAAAGCAATGCTAAAGACAGTACGAATCGTGGCAGGTTTCACAACCGGGCTGAATGTATCCTCATAGTCAATGTCGGGTTGTTGAGTAAACCCTTGAGCAACAAGACATGCTTTGTAGCGTTCAAGAGAGCCATCAGAGCGGAATTTGTGATGGAAGATCCATTTAGAGCCTACAAGATTAATATTGGAAGAAGGTGGAACAAGATCCCAAGTACTATTTGATTGAAGAGCAGATAGCTCGTCATCCATGGCTTGTTTCCATTGAGGAACACTAAGGGCTTGCGTATGGGAGCAGGGAAGAGGAGAAACAGAAGAAAGGAGAGAAGCTGAAAGATTAAAAAGAGTTCGTGGTCGAACGATACTGGATTTGGAGCGAGTAATCATGGGGTGAATGAGAGAAGGTGAAGGAGCAACCGGTTGTGGGAAAAGAAGGTCGGATGATGTGGCGGGTGACGTGGAGGCTGGTGACGGGGCAGCGGACTAGATATGAGGTGATGATGTGGCAGCTGACTGGACAGGAAGTGGGGACGTGGCAACTGACGTGGCAGCTGACTGGACTGGAGATGCGGATGTGGCAGCGGGGAAGCCGGGGGGAAGACCGCGTATGGGAGAAGAAGAATAAATAGGAAGGAGACGAGTCGAATCATCATCAGATTGGAGAGAATCATAAGACGGGGAGGACGACGGAGGAAAGAACGAGGAGTAGGGGAAAATAGATTCATCGAACACAACATGACGAGAAAGGATAATTTTGTTTGTGTGGAGATTAAGACAACGGTACCCTTTGTGATTAGAAGAAAAGCCTAAGAAGATACAAAGATAGAAACGGGGGCCGAGTTTATAAGGAGAAGTAGCAGAGAGATTGGGGTAACAGAGGCAGCCGAACACACGAAGATGGTCATAGGTGGGAGATATATTGTAAAGAACTTCAAAAGAAGTACAGTAAGAAAAGGTGGTGGTGGGAAGAATATTAAGAAGATGGATTACCATGTGTAATGCTTCGACCCAAAACAAGGGAGGTAAGGAAGATTGAAGAGGAGAGTTCGAATTATATTGTTGACAGTTTGAATAGTGCGTTCTGCTTTGCCATTTTGTTGAGAGGTGTGGGGACAAGAAAAACAAAAATGAAGTCCATTTTTATGAAAAAAAGAGTGAAAAGATTTATTATTAAATTCACCACCGTTGTCACATTGAAATGGTTTTATGTTGCATTTAAATTTATTTTGGGCATAGGTGTAAAAATTGACAAAAACACTAAAAGAATCTGATTTATTGCGTAAAGAAAAATTTCACAAGAAATGCGAGAAATCATCTAAAAAGAGAATATAGTATTTAAAACCACTAATACTTGAAACCGGGGAGGTGCATAAGTCTGAGTAAACAATATCAAAAATACTAGAACTAGGCGAACTAGAATGAAAGAAAGGAAGACGTTTGTGCTTGCCTAATTGACAAGCATGACAAAGAGAACAAGATAAATTTTTATTACAAGAAATAAATTTGTGACAATTAAGAAACGAGAAAATAGCAGCTCCGGGGTGACCGAGACGTCGATGCCATGTCTCGGGATCAATGGGGGAGAGAGATGAAAGGAGAGCGGTGGAGGAGAGACAGAGAGGATAGAGGTCGCCATCACTGTCACTGCGGAGAAGAAGATTGCCAGTCCTAAGATCCTTTACAGAAAAACCGAAGGGGTCAAATTCAATTGAATAATTATTTTCACGAGTAAATTGACAAACGGCAATTAGATTTTTGACTAAGGAAGGGAAGACAAGAATATTGGACATAGATAGAGAAGTAGAAGACGAAGGAAAAGAGAAAGAACCAATAGAACTGATAGGAAGAATAGCACCATTACTAACCGTAATTGAATGTGAATTTAAATTAGGTACGATATTAAATAACTTACCTTTTTTTAGTGTCATGTGAGAGCTTGCTCCGGTGTCGAGGTACCAATTTTCATCAGGCTGAGTAAGGCTCATTATCTGGAAAAGGGAGGAGAGATCTGTGGGCTGCGGGGGAGCCTGAGTTGCTGAATTAAAGGCCTGATGAGGTGCCCAGTGTGGTCGTGGGCCAAGTAGCCCAGCAGCTGGAGAAGGGGATGGGATCGGCTCGGTGCTGGTTGGCGTAATGGGTTGAATGTTGGTGGAAGCCCAGGCAGTGTTAGATGTTGCTGGATTGTTGGAGATAGGCTGGGAAGGTGAGTCCCAGAAAGCGGAAGGTGAGAATGAGAGTGGGCCGCCGTTATTTGCTGAAGAAGTCTGACTTGGGCCAATTAATTTCGGGCCTTAGGGAGTGTTTTGCACCAACTGAAAGGAGAATCCAGGAGGAAGCCCAGCAGCGTTTGGAAAATTAAAATTGGGCCTGGGCTGTCCGTGTAAAGGGCCACCACCACGGCCTTGATACCGGGTGTTTCCCCTACCTCGATTTTTTTTCCATTGTTGTTACAATATGTGTTTTGATTGTGGTTCGGGGAAGGGGTTTTAGAGAGAAGGGCAGTGGCCGAATTATTGGAGGAGGGGGGGAGGAAAAACGTGACTCACGAGATTCATGAAGAAGTAGAAGGTTGCGAACTTCGGAAAAAAAAAGGAAGGAGAGATTTTGTGGTGATAACAGTAACGAAGGGAAGATAGGATTCAGGCAAACCTTGCAAGAGTTGTAAGATGAAATCTTGTTCTTTGACAGGACTATCAAGATCGGATAAATTATCGGCTAAGAATTTCATCCCTTGGCAATATTGCGAAATTGAGAGAGACCCTTTTTGTAAATTTCGAAAACGTTCATTAATTTGAAGAGAACGTGAGGGTTTATTGTTACGAAAATTTTCTTCAATGGAGAACCATAAATCATGAGAAGTGGCATATTCTAAATCGATATTTTTTAAAAGTATAAGGTCAAGAGTAGAATGAAACCACCGTTTAATGGTGGAATCAATAGCAAACCATTCATCATCTTGATCATTAGCGGGTTTTGATTGACCAGAGATATGATGAAAAATAGAATAACTGCGACATAAATCCATAAACATACCACGCCAAAGTTTATAATTTGAATCTGAATCGGTTAATTTGAAACCAAAAGATGTTTGAACATTACCAGCGGCGAGAGAGGGATGAAGGACGGGTGGTTTAGAGAATTGTTTGTCGGTTTCGGAAGTGACAAAGGGATCATCAATGGCAGACATAGTGAAATCGAAACATGTAATAATAACAAGAACTAAAAAAATGTGTAGAGAGAGACGGCAAGAATTGTACCAAGAGGATGAAAAACCTTACCACGAGAAGAAGAAAAATCAGTCGAGGAGACCGTGAGGGGCTGCTGGACGAAAAAGATTGGGCACCAAAACGCGATATGTGTGCGAGTTAAATGTTGTTGAAGGCTGATATAATAAAGAGAAGATGCGTTGAGAGGAGCAATGACTTATCGGGGGAGGAAAAATATGGAGAAATTGAAGTCTCACTGGCGGCAATGGAGGAAGGAGGGCGGCAGTGATAAGGCCTAGGAACTAGGTTTTGGCTGATACCATGTTATAATATAAAATCCCATTGAGTATTATTATTCATAATGAGAGTTTATATAGAGTACAAAATAAAAACTTGTAAAGGAAACAAACAACTAAGCATATAGAAATAAATAAGGAAACAATAAACTAGTTAATAATAATATTCTAACAATAACAACATAACAAAACCAGCCTTGGTCGTGATATGAAACCATTACAATGCTAACCAAAGTAAAAGAAGGTAAAAAAAAAAAAGCTAATTAGTTGATTACAATTTTGATGATTTGAATTTTCTTAATTACAATTTGATGATTCAAATAAACAAAACAACAAAAAAAGATACAAAAGTAATAACAAATAACATAAACCAAATAGGTTAGGTTGTTGAAATGGCAAGGAACAGCAATAAGCCTCTAACAATCTCCCATTGGTGGCCATTTTAATGATTAAATTCTTCAATACTCGAAAAACCCTTCCGCCGGTTTTCTAACCTTATTACGTTAGCCCTCGGTTGCCTAGTACCAGAAGGAACTCTAAAAGTTAAATTTGTGAAGTCCACCAAATCGATACGTTGTTTGCTTAAGGCTTTCAAATTTGGTTACTCTAATTAGAAGGTTGATTCATTGTGCTTCAAACCTCATGCTAACAATTTATTAATTCATTATAAGAATAACATTATTTAATACTAAATTCCACCTATATATGTATATATATATATATATATATATTGAACAATTTTGTGAATTTTTAATTTCAAGTTCATGAATATATATATATATATATATATATATACTAGGTACTGGCAACCACGGCGCAAAAATGCAGTGAAAATTGTCATACTAAATATTTAAGCAAGATTGCTTTCAAGGGATTTTTTTTTCTGTTTATTTTCAATATATTTAAAAAAATTTAAATAGTATTTTTTATTTATTATTAAACAAGTAAATGATTGTTTGATTATTTAACACTATGATTTTGGCAAAGCAGGGCCCAATAAATAAATGAATCCATCCCAATACTGGGCTCAATGGCTTGTGTAATCTTTTGGGCTCAAAACTCAATCCGATGGCTATATTTTTTTTACCATTTTTGGCTAAATTGCTATGGTCCATACAAGTGGGGAAAAGGAAGAGGATCATGCCCAAGCCAATAGTAATATATCAACTCCAATGTACTTATTTAATATGACCATAGGATAAGTAGCCTCTAGAATTTATGGCCTTGTTATCTTGTTTGATATATTTAATTTTTTTAAAAATAAATAAATTAAATGATCAATTTGAATCTACAAAGTATAATTAATTTACTTTGCATTGTGTTGCTTCGTTCTTCTTTGTTGCTTGATTCTCTTTGGTGCGTGATCTTTTTTTAATATAGTTCCTTTTTGTTTTTTGTGATTTCTTTGTGCTCTGATTATTATTAACTAATCCATGATTTAGGTTTGTCTGTTAATAATTAGTTAATGATTGAAAATTAGAATATAAAAAATATAAACTCAATTAGTCAATTATAAGTTATATAATCTTATCAATCAACAAATCCTATATAAATCTTAGCAAAAATATATTCAATACCATATGCATGTAGCATATTTAGTATGCCAAAAGTAAGATGCCATAATATATTAATTTTTTTTTGACATATGAAATGACAACCTACAACATCACACTATGATGGAGTTGAACATGTATAAATATTGTAGGACAGTAGAAAGAAATTGTATTCTTATCCTATAAGACTTTGTTGGTCGTTGAGTATCTGATCCATTATTTAGGTGATTTTTAACAATTCTTAGTTGGATTTTAAATTTGCATATAAATTTGCATTGTATTCCACTTGTGTTGATCCAAGTATCCAACCTACTCAAGACAATATGTGTTTATTCGGATTTTAATATCTTGCGAATTTCAAATTAAAATATGGATGTGATCAGAACCCTCAATTTAGCAACTAATTTTTTCATCTTAGGATGAACAAGAGACGAACTAATCTCCATTGGAACAAAATCGAGAAGTACAAGTGCACTTATATGGAAGCATAAATCATGGAATCACTTATTAAGTAAACACAAATATCAATATGGAAATATTACTGAAACTACCCCTTTTTAGATTTGTTTTAGGGATTATATCTATATAGAAAGGAATATTCACTGAAACTATCCTTTTTTCAGATTTGTTTTAGGGATTGTATATATACATATATATATATATTACATTTATATTGAAGAATAAATCATGGAATCACAAATTAAAGAAACACAAATATCAATATTACTTATATATATATATAAAGAGAGAGAGAGAGAGAGTAAGGAATATCCACTGAAATTATTCTTTTTTTTAGATTTGTTTTAGAGATTGTATTTATAGAGTAAGAAATAAGAATGTGCATCTCTATGTTGGGTGTTCTATATAGAAAGGAATATTCACTGAAATTATCCTTTTTTCAGATTTGTTTTAGGGATTGTATATATACATATATATATATATATATTACATTTATATTGAAGAATAAATCATGGAATCACAAATTAAAGAAACACAAATATCAATATTACTTATATATATATAAAGAGAGAGAGAGAGAGAGAGAGAGAGAGTAAGGAATATCCACTGAAATTATTCTTTTTTTAAGATTTGTTTTAGGGATTGTATTTATAGAGTAAGAAATAAGAATGTGCATCTCTATGTTGGGTGTTCTTATGGTCAATAATTTTTTTTATCTTAAATTTTAATGAAATAATTTAATTTAAGTTTTTTTCCTTCATCTTCAGTACCCTTTATCCCTCTCCACCGGTGGCCCCCGCCGTCACCCACCACCACCGAACCACCAAATTCCACATGCACAGATCTACACTTTTTGGAGATTTGTTTTAGGAATTGTATATATATATAGATATTTGTATATATATGATGAAGTGGAAAACAACCATTAATGGATGCAAATGTTATTGGATGTGATTGCTTGCAGCAGATATTCCTTTCCTTATAGCCAAAATCGCAAGTTATCTCCATGTGATCTAACCATTTTTCCAGACGTAGGGTCTTTGGGATTCATTTAATGTAAGGACTAATTAATTTCAAATTTCCTGCCATATATTTAAACTAAATTATCTCTCTCGGGTATAAATTATTCAATATTGGCAAATAAATTATGGTATCAATTTCGGAACTAAGTAATATAGTAACATATATAGACATATATAAATATATATACAACCATATTGGATTATATTTGGTGGTTCCCAAAAGTCCAACTTCTGGGAAATATCAACCGCACAGTGTGTTAAAATATGTGTGGGGTCCACAAACCATATTATTTGATAAGACTTGCCATAGATATAGGCATCCAGTATGTGCATACATATATATATATATATATGTATATATCTATATAATATATACATAACATGCATATTTATTAGATGCACCCCACCAACCATATTCATTTAACAGGATTTGCCATAAATATAGGTTACGTATACTATATAACATGCACACCAACCATATTCACTTTGATGTTATATTTTGTTTATATTCATTTTCCATTTTTGTTTACCCCTACTCAAGTCCACATCCGAATATTCCCCCCAATTCACAATGATACTTCTTCTTTGTTTTTTTTGAAAAATTAATAGAAATCATCTATAGCTCATGCAACTTTCCTCCAAATTTCCCTTTACTAAACAAACAATAAAGCATGAACTATATTTGACTGTAAAGAAAAAAATTATTTTACTAAAAAATAAATGTCATGGTTGTAGCATGATTGTGATTTGTTGTCTATAATTTTTATTGCCTAACCAATATAATAAAATCAATTAACAAGTAGACTTTTCAGTGACAATTTTTTTAACGTCACTGTTAATTCCAAAATTGTCCGATTAAGTTGAAGAAGGAGAGTAAACAGTTACATAACGAAGAAAATTGCTACATATGTAGCTATTTATATACTTTGGGAACATACATATTACATATAAAAAATGATTTGATATCATTGCACAATCACTCGCGAATGCTTGCATAGGGCATCAATCTTAATTTTCACACCCCTTTTTTTAAGAAGAAGGAAGTGATATGGTTAACAAAGTCATCAATCCCAGCCGTCATATGTACCTTGAGAACCACCCGAACATAGCACAACATCACCACCGAACGATTCAGGATAAGAACTACAGGAACCATTACTAAAAGATATCGTATGAGTGAGAGCTTGAATGCCGTCAACACTCGTCGCTGACATGTTTCCCGATGGACATTCCAGAATTTCTTTTTGCTTTTTCTTTTCTGCATAGGACGCCCTACGACACAATAACTCGCCCTGTCGTAATTCACAACTTCTTTGTGCATAAGAAGCTCTACGACACATTAGATCACTGTGTCTTTGCAGTGGACCTTTAGCGGATAATATCAAACGCTGTAATTTATTTCGTGCATCCTTGTCCATAACCTTTCACTTATAACTGGAGTCATGTACAAAATTATGATAGCAAAGAAAAATACACAAGAAATGAATACACATACGACATTGCTACTAAAATCAACAAAAGCTAGCTATTTGTTTTCAAGATTATATATATATATATATATATATATATATTTTGTTGGCAAGCAGGTATCAGTATATTAGTGTAAAAATATGAAAATGTTACTGGGAGCAAATCTAAGTAAAACCAAGAAGCATCATTTGGAAGGAATAATCCAAGATAGCACAAAACCAATAAATCCTACCAAAAATCAAGTAGATGTCAGTATATTAGTGAGAAAAAAATGGAATTGGAAGTAAATCAAATTAAAACCAAGAAGCATATCATTTGGAGGGAATAAGCTAAGGGAATAATCATCCGGAGGGAATAATTCCAAATATTCTAAGTGAACCAAGTAGATATCAGTAATATACTGATTTAGTAGTAATCAAAAGCTCGTCATTTTATACTGATTTAGTAGTAATATAATGAGAATGGACTAAGAGAGGGCCACTTTCATAGAGAAAGAAACATGCACATGAGAGAGAGAGAGAAGCACAATTAGGTGAGCACATGTGACTTCTGGTTGGGAATATAATTTTCGGTGTGAAACGATGTCATTTGAAGGGCTTGCGGGGGGGGGGGGGGGGGGGGGGGGGAATTAAATAAAAAATGGCCCAAAAATATGACGACCAAATTTAACTGTTCATGGCCATTCCCACTTATAATATATGGTAATACACACACACACACATAAAAATATATATATATATGTCCAACAAATAATCAAATTGCTGGAAATACCATCCTTCGTAAGAAGTCCAGATATTATATTCCGGACGTGCACTTCGAACCTTTTTTTTTTTTTGGCCAAGCATGTTAAATTATAAACAGGTGTCCTAATTGCTTATATATATAAGCTATTATTGAAATTGAACCATTTATATTCGTAAGAATAATTTTATTTAGTACTAAATTGCACCTATATATACAATTATACATAGAACAATCTTGTGAACTATTAATTTTAAGTTCATGAACATTCAACAATAATAATAATTATTTTTTAGTAAAAGAATAATATTAATTTTTTATTATAGGGTCTTTTGAACTATTTACACTCATATCCACTAAACATATACATTGACCAACTTGTGAACTATTAGTTTTAAGTTCATGCACTTTCATTATTAAGAGGGTAATGTTAATTTATTACTATAGGGATATTTTGGTCTTAACAAAAAAAATTAAGAAATGTTAAATCATCCACATTATTCATACTTTTAGATTAGAATAGATATAGATTATGCGTGACAATCAAAGATGAACATTTATAACCCAAAGCTTATTAGCCTGGTGGGATCAGCTTCCATTTTCATGTGGGGCTCGCACTCAATTTCATCTAAAATAGACGGAGCAGACCAAATGTGCAACGGTTTTTCATCTTGTGCAATTTTCTTTTGAACTATTTACACTACATATATTACGTATTATAGGGACCAAAAGTGCAATTTTCTCTGAGCTTATAATATCAAAATAATCCCCAAAGATAATTTGTTCTAACAATTTGTTATAATGATTGATTTCATTTTATTAACATACGCTTTAAGGCGCTCACTTTTTTAAGTAATTTTAAATTTGACGCTCTTACGCTTTCGTTCTCGCCTTCGCTCCCGCTCTATTTGACTATATGTAGCGTATGAGGGCGGTATGAAATATTGACTTGTGAAATTAGGGGCTCGCCTAATTAAGTCTTCAAGGGTAACCATTTACTTACATTTTTCATAGTGACATCACAAGTTTGAAGTTTGAAACTACTTGTTTTTTTGCGTAAGTCATTCATATTGTGCATGGGATTATTGACAACTTTGCTCTTTTGCAATTCATTATTTGTTTTATATCACACAATATTGATGGGATTGGTGGTAGACTCTCTTAGTCACGTACGTCCAAATGAAGATTTGTTGACGTTACATCAATTTTGCATTTTATATACTTATGAGAAAAGTTGAATATTTAATGTTTTTAGGTCTACAAAATTGTGTATATATATTGATGTAGGTAAAATGTGTATTTTGGCTCAAGCAAGATTTGGAAGCCAGACAATGAAAATTAAGTATTTGGGCCGACCTATTTAAGTCAGGCCCCTCAAAAGCATGAGTTTAGTATTAGCTTAGATCATGATTTAACCATTTGGGCCTATATGTGACCTTAGTTCTTGAATTAATATACTATTGTATGAGTCGTGTTATGGCCTACATAAGACAAACTTATAAAAATTAGTGTTTCTTGTATTTTGGAGAGGAAAGATAAATACCAACTCATTTTGTTTGTGAAAGGGGATGAGAGATTCAGAAAATAGATCGTGCCGAATTTAGACGCATCACACTCACACACACGTACATACGTGTATATATATATATTCTGAAGTATATACGAAGTGCCTCCCCCCCCCCCCCCCCCGGCCCCAAACACACACATGTACACACAAGGGTTTTGGGTTGTAACAAAAGATTAAGTTGCCTGAATTTTCATTTTCTTGCATATTTATGAATACAAAATCATATTGTAGTATTGTGGAAAGTGAATGTAACACTGTAACGCTAAAAATATTATATAGAAGAAGTAAATATCTACTGCAAATCATTAATACACGAGTAAATGAATTGAAAATATATTACTTATAATCAACTAAAAAGTCATACTACGTACGTACCACATATATGAAAACATACATTATTCCCAGAGAGATTGTTTCCAAGCTTGTATACGTACAAAATTTAATGTACATCAAAATAATGAAATAAAGTAATCTATGAGAGTAAACCAATTGTAAAAAATTTCATCGCATCAGACGGTGTAACTTTACGCTTTATTTAAAAAATATATATATTTCACTTTCCTTTATTGTCTCTAAGATCCTTGATCCAAACATAGCGTGAGTTCCAAATATCCTATAAAAAAAAGAAAATGTTATTAATGTAAAGTATCACTGGTTTCGTTTTTATTTAGTCGACACCCCAAATGAAACCGTTGAATACAGGGTGCGCCACTGCCACCGCTGCAGCGACGAGGCAGTGGACCACCGGCAAAGTTCATGCCCTTTTCGGAGGACAGTGACCGCCGCCACTTCCCGGGATGTGAGTGCAGCCTGATGGCCCTGAAGGAGGGACAGGCACCCTTTTAATTGAACTAATAAAAATTCCCTTTACTTTCGAACTTTCATTATGATCATGCAATAGTCTGCTGCTTTGACCTAATTGCACACATAAAAGAATGCTTAATATTACAATTACAAAAACTCTAAGGTACCTCATTTTGTAGGTATGAATAAATTAATTTGTGCCTCTTTGAAGGCTAAGAGGTGTGTATTTATATAGGACGGGACATAAGGAATTTCTAGCTCATACTGTTCTGTGTTGATATATAGCTTTTGACCATTGACAAAAGAATTGACTATTTGAATGAAATATTAAGATAAGTTTAAGTTAGAAGATTGGAATTTGACATTGAGTCCCATGTTTTTTAGTCCTTGACTATTAATGCATAAATATAATAGCTTATGATTCTCAATCTGTAATTATAGACTTCATTTTTTCTTTATAAAGATTTGACGTATAGAGAATATATATATATATATATATATGTGTGTGTATATATAGATATATGGTGTAATAATGGTAAGAAATTAACGTAATACTCAAAGTGCAAAACAGGGAAATTCAATTTAATAACAAATTTCGAGTGATGAAAGCTTATTTTTAGAGCCAATTATGCGTGACAATCAAGGTTGAACATTTATAACAAAAACCTTGTTAGTCTAGTCATATCAGCTTTCACTTTCATATGTAAGGTCTTGTGTTCAATTCCAAACTATCACAAGTTGTAATTTTTCTCTTCTAATTTGGAGTTTTGTAGGGTTTGTGTGACTCATAATTAAAAATTATCGGCTCAAATTTGTCAGATCAGGATATCTCATTCGCCTAGAATTAAAAAACAAAGTTGGACATTTATAATTGTTTTCGAACTCCGTGCATGAAAAGTAATGAGCTAGTTAAGTTTAATTTATGTTCACCCAATCAAACCTTATTTGAGTTTGTTTCGTCGTATAATTATATCAAACTCAAATAAAATTTGCAACTTAATTAATAAGCTATTCTTATTCAATTTTAACTATATTTTATTGGAGTCAATTAATATTTTAATTTCCTAAGTCTAACTTGACTTGTTGTCAACAACACCGTCAAGTGGAGTTGTTTGATGATGCATATTGTAAAGAGAAAATAGCAGATACCTCCCCAAACTATTAGGTGATGTGCACTTTGCCCCCCAAACTATTAAAAGTTGCAGTCAACACCCTAAACTATCATATATGTTCACTTTGCCCCCTCGGTCAGCTTCGAACAGCACACAGGGGGCAAAGTGCTACAAACTGCATAGATGAGGGGGCCAAGTGCACATTACCAGATTTTTTTATTTTTTAAAATTTTTACTAATTTTACATTTTTTAAATTTTTTATTTTTATACTTTTTTTCATTTTTTTTATTTATTTTCATGTTTCCGGATTTTTGAATTGTCTTTTTTGTTTTTAGAAAATTATGAATATTTGAATTTATACTTCTTTTCATTGTTTTCTTATTTATTTTCATGTTTTATTTTTATTTTTCTTATTTTTCATATTTGATAATTATTTATTTCAAACCTAGAAATAATATTTCAAGAAAAATCCAAATAAATCCCAATATGCATGATTTAAATTGAACGATGAATGGGTAAAAATTTTCCCGAAGCTAACCGAGGGGGGTTAAATTAATATTAAGAATATTTGAATTTAAAAAAGAAAAAAGAAAATAGCAGATACCCTCCAACCTATGAGATGATATGCGTTTTGCCACCTCACCTATGCGGTTTGTAGCACTTTGCCCCCTGTGTGCTGCCCGAAGCTGACCGAGGGGGCAAAATGCACATATATGATAATTTAGGGTATTGAGTGCAACTTTTAATAGTTTGGGGGTAAAGCGCACATCACCTCATAGTTTGGGGGGGTATCTGCTATTTTCTCTATTGTAAACCTCATACTTCTGATGTGTGGGATAGAATATCTTGAGGTAATCGTATAAAAGAGATGAACAATTTTTTTTTAATATAATGGCACGACGATTCTAATCACGTAAGTATTGAATTCAAGCCTGTGTATTTAAAAAATAATTGTGAAAAAAGACAATCGCGTCTGACAATAACTCGACTGGAATTACTATGAGAAAACTAATATATATATATATATATAATTTTATTTTTGGTTACAAATATATATATATATATATATATATATTTATATATATATACACACACACTCATCGATGTGAATGTGTCCATGATCTCATGCAGAATTCTCTGAATTTCTTTTCTGAGGAAATCTCCTGGTCGGTACACTGCTTGTTTGCTTGGTTTCCACAACTTTGAAATTTTAATATTTGAGTTTTCTTGTTTTTGTCAAACTTATTAGCGGACATATAGAGAATATTATGCATTCTCAATCTAGCTCGACATATAAAATGGATGATAGTCAACCAAAAACTGGGTCAGGACTATCATAATTTCTTACCACCGACTTTCTTAAAGAGATTATAATTCAAAATTTGTTCTAATCGAACTCAAAAAATCATATTATACGTATAATCCTATTTTGTCTTATAATTAGTCATTTTTTGTAAATATAAATCAATCATATGATATGACAAGTGTAACAAGTTTATATATGTTATTTGATTACCAAACCATAAAAATAAATCACAGTTTAAGAACTATTAGAGTTGACCTTGATTCGGCAAACTTGTATTTGAACTATAACTGCCAAATGTGGGAAAAAATTAAAAGAGATGTGTAGATCACTTGCGTGATTTTAGATATCATATTTAAGTATAATTAGAAAGAACTGAGTTGAGTTGAGCTTCAAATCTTATTAAATAGGAAAAGTTATTTAAATTTCTTTGTTATGTTTAACAAATTAAACTCAAAATAATTTTATCAACTAATCTCCAGTAATTTGATTTCAGAGTATTTATGTTCCCCACGTTATTGACGTGCGATTTTAGTCAAAATTAAGACTCAATATTCTACTATACTCTTCTTATATAAACATTGAGACCAGGACTTCCAAGTTAGAACCATTCATGATCAAAATAACGTGTCCCACAATTTTTATTTTTTCATTTTCTCGACATGTTTTCATGAATATGCGTGTTTAAAATGTAAGAACGTTAGTAACTTTTCAAAAAAAAAAATATTATTGATTATTTTTTTAAATCATTGATCTGCTTCATATACAAGGGTAATTCTATATCAGACAAAGTTCAATGATCCGAGTATGAATTCTGTGTCTATCTCTCTCACACAAGTGTATGTAGAAATTGCACACAATACATTTTATTGTGTGAAAGATATAGATATTAAGACTATTAGAATCGGTCTAGCATAAATTTTTCCCATATACAACAACTTTATAAATTCTCTTTTCCGTCGATAATCTATTTATCTTTTTAAGAGAAAAGACATTTTATTTTATTCAATAAAAAGTTTACAACGTTAGAGCATACAATTTAGATTGTCTCTAACGATATAGTTAAAAACAATTGAAGCACCAAATGTCAAGTTTTTTCAAGATAACAAATTTTAAGAAATAACAAACGAGGACAAGTAAACTCTTGTAGCAAAGACCACACTCTTATGCAAGAGAGACGAAATTTTCATTCAAGAGAGCAAACAAACTCTCATTCGAGAGAAAAAACAAAATACTAAACTAAAAAATTATATAAAATCTAATACATCACTCGTCTTCGTCTCGTCAAATCTATCTCTATCTTGTTAGATTCATCTCCGTGTTGTCAAATTTGAAGTTGGGATACACAACTTGAAGATGTGTGCTCCAATTCAACCTACCGATAATAGAAATGGCAACAGTGGTGATGAAGGTCACTCCTTCCGTCCCATAATCCATCTATGTTGATAACATTTCTATATGCATTTCAATGGGTCAAGACCCAATCACTGTGTCTGGGCCTTGGCCTGCATCACAAGTTATGGGTTCGGACATGAACTTGGGTCATTCCTGCTCATTGATAGCCCTTCATGCTGACAAGACACGCCCAAACCAAATGGAAAATTCTATGATGGGCCGTTGGATCCCCCACATGGGGGGTTAAATGGGATTTTGACCCCCCTTGTTGGGGGGATCCAACGACTGAGCTGGGTCGAGACCAAAGCATAGAATAGCCCCAAACCAAATAATCTCAATAGTTTTTTTTTTTGTTTGATAATCTTAATTGTATCCATTAACAATAAAACAAACATTCGAGGCTATACATCTCCATCGCATACGTGGATGACTTAATTGAACGTAATTGCACCATATATTAATTTAATTTATATATCCTTTATTTAATTTGGATAGATACATTTATTAATCTTTATTTAAAATATCCAAAATTTAGAATTCAAGATAAGATAGTTACCAAAATAATTTAGAATTCAAATAGAAGAAAACCAATTTTTCTATATTTTATGATATTATCAATTATGTTATTCTTAATATTTATGTTATTCAAGTTTACTAATCATGTACTATTCTTCTTAAAAAAATAATATAATTCAGTACTCATATAAATAAATTTCTCCATAATAATCATCAAACTTTTAATTCGAATCTTATAAATAAATATATTATATAATGATATATTATATATATTTGATCATGTCATATGCGTGTAAATCAGTATCCCGCATTGTATTAATATTTACAAGTAATTTTATTATATTTCAAAGATTTAAAATACAATATGTTAAAAAATTTAAAACCACCCGGATACAAAATTATATTAGGATCGAGTATTCTAGCAACTTTAAACTTTTTAAATTATAGACGTAGGGGATAGCCGAGTATTCTATAAAAAAAAAAAAAAAGGACATAAAGGATACCCAAACTCGACAAATCGGGCCCCAAAGTTATTAAAGTATGCACCATTCATTTTGTTTCATGGCAACTTTAATTCTCGCGCGGTAAAACATAAATCTCCCATTTCTTTTTGCTGCTAAAAATCGATCGCTGTAAATCTTGTTTCACTTCTGGAGTTGCCGCCATGAATTCTGTGCCCTAATTTCTTGTTTCGAACGGAAATTAGGTTTGTGATCTCGATTAATTTGCGACGAGCTTTTGTTTAGTGGAGGAAGTCGAATAGGAATTGCAGAAGCATCGAAAATTGAAGTACAAAGTAAGAATCGGTGTTAATTTCGTTCGATTGTGTTCCATTTTCATTGAAAATTGAATGAATTAGTAGAACACTCGATAAAAAGTATAATTTGTTTGGGAATTAGGTATCTGGTTCGTGTTCTGTATTGTCTGTGACTGTGAGTATGTGTTGCTTCAGTATTGTATCTATCTGCTATCTCTATATGTGCGTGTGTTTAGTGCGAGAAATATTAGTTTCACGGTAAATGTGTGGTGCATTCGCAGGGGTGTAAGTTTTTAGTTCACTTTGCCATGGAGGATGAAACTAACCTTCCTTTCAAAGTTGGAGACCTGGCTGAGGCAAAGTCTTTCCAGCTTGGTTTTCGTGGTGCGTGGTTTCGATGCAAGGTATTGTAGAATTTGATGTCGTTGGAAACATGGTTACACTTTTAGTCCTTACTTATGTTGTGCTAAAGTTTTATAGTTCATCCTGAAAGAGAAAGAGGGAATATACGACTAAATTTGTTTTTAGACATGTTAGTATGTTACTCAATGATTAAGATGGTTCTATTTAATAGGATTGCATTCTATTTGTGTTGAAAATCTTGTGTTTTGTTTCTGTTTCTGATGCACATAATCTTTTAAAGGGAACTTTGAGCCGTATGCATTCGATGTATGTGCGCCATCACAAACACATCTCAGATTTATCATTGCACATGTTCATGGCTGGGAGGCCGGGCTGAACATGAAATTGTCGTCGCTCCAAGTGACAGTTGCAGAACTTGTGCATCATTAATTGTTTGACATGCATCAAAGAAATGAAAACTGTCCATCTTCATGATCATAAATCTAACTGCTCTTGAACATCTTGACCTTCCAGTACTACCCAAATGAGAAACAACATATTTCAGGGCTTTGAGCTTTATTTCTAGCCTTTTGCATAACTGATATGGGCATATAGGATTAGTGCTTGTTACTGTGATTTCACTCGCAATCTTGGGAAGTAAAATTGTTTGTACTGGCCAAATTGCCTTTATGATGTTACAAACAAAGTCGGTGCCAATATTTTTTGGGGAATGATTTCGCCTTGTCCAAATAAGAATTCTAGTTTGGGTTTCAAATTCTTTTCTCTTCATCTTTGTTACATGGAACTTTAAGTTCTTATATTTTCTTTGAGCAGTGCTAATTCTGCAAAACTGTTAACTATTCTGGTATTTATTAGATATATTTTGTTTCTATCAGATTTTAGAGATTAAGAAGAAAAAAGAGCACATCCAACACCTCTTAGAATATTATGACTTCCCTGATGACAGTAAGTCTGCAGTGTGCTTTTGTTGATATATTTTCTCTTTGGTTTCAAGTTTATGATATAGGTGTTGTAAGCTACTTCTCTAATTGTTTTACATCAGTTTGGCCAATAGACGTAGATAGTGAATCAGTGAGAGGGTGACTTTGTTGCTGCCAATTTCATATTGAAAAACTTGTTTGATTTATAAAAGTCATTGGATCTAGTATTTAGTACAACTCAATTCTTTGATCCAGTAATAGATCAAGTTCTGAAGTGAGTACATTCATACTTCTCAAAAGTGAGCTGTATTTGTTGAGTGATTTTGTGATTCTAGAAATTTAGATAGATCAATATTGTTCATTTCTAATTCTGAAGATAAACTCAGCTGACTGTGCTTGATACCAACTTGCTGAATTAGAAGACTAGTTTATGTAAGGAAGATGTATATGTTAAGCAGTTATATTTTGCGGCTACAAAGCAGAGAAACCATATGTACATTGTGCTCATGAAACAGCTCTACTTTCTGAACTTTGGTTCTCAAACCAAATGAATTGGAGATGAATTACTGGATTGACTGTTTCACTTAATAAGACTGGACTTTGCTTTATTTGCATTTGTAAAAGATATTGCAATGGCTTTATAATCTAAAGACAAGAATTGACTGTAGACTAAGTTAATATACTTTTTTTCTTTCATTACAATTTAAGAAGTACAATGTGTGATAGAAAACAATGATAAAACACAATGTAGAATTTACAACGGCTCTTGGCTCTGAAGTCCCTGTTGAAAATGAGGGATCTTTCTGTCTCTTGTACTTCATTTGAAAGAGCAACTTGTAAGGTTACCCAGGGAGGCAAACTACATGGAACTAACCCAGGATTTAAATGTATATTTCATTATGGTAATATGAATATCTAGGAAGAAAAGAAATGAAGTTTTGCCTCCTAAGATACATAAAAAGAAGATGGCTTCTCATCTTAAACCTCTCTTGAAGTATATCAGATTTATTGCACTGGATGAAATATATAACCAAGAGAGTGTACGGAAATGGAAGTTATTTTGGCAAGCAAAGAAACATTTTCAGTGCCTATGTATGGTATGAAAAAATTCTTGTTTGAAATGTTTATTTTCTATTATTCTCTCCTGGTTTTTTTCCCAGGGTGGGGAACCAAGGATCTCCCTAGGCTTTTTTATCATTAAAAATAGGAAAAATTTATATTTTGTACTCCTTTATTTCTACTGGTATGTTGGGACAAACATCTGAGTCATGTATGCTAAAGCAAGCATCACGTGTCCTAGGGTTGATTGTACTTGGATTGATGTGATTTGAACATGGCATTCTTCTTGCAGTGCGGATTTTATCTTCACAACTATCTAAATAATATAAATCCGCTGCAATCTATTGAAACTTTGTTTTGAGGGATGTGATTCATTTAAAGGTATATATAACAACTTCTTTCAATTTCTATTTGTTCTTTTTGCAGAACCAAAATGGACACGGCTATATCATGTGACCCCTTCTTATTTGGGAAAGTCAATAGATAAACCCAGGGAATTGATGCTAAGGCCTTGCTACCCACCTATCTATATTGGAAAGCAAATGCCTAATGTCAATGAGATTACAAAAGTGACAGTTGCTGTTCATGATGCCTGGAAAGTGGGTGATTTAGTGGACTGGTTTGCTACTGGTTGTTATTGGTCTGGAAGAATAACACAGTTATTGGGTGATGGCAAGGCCCAGGTAAAAGTTCTTAGTGGTTTGTTTGGTAACCATACACTTAGTTTACCTCACATGTCGAGTATTAATCTTATTCTTCTATAATTTTTCGAAACGTGGAATTTAATATACTAATCCTTCCATGATCGATCTGGTATATAAGCCTGCATGTGTCATCATTGTCTCTTAGGCTAAATTTTTAAATATCCATTAACAGATGCAAAATTGATCTTGCTCGACACGTTAATCCAGATTCTAGAGATATTGTCATTCCTTTCTTGTACATATTGTGAGTTGTGACATTATCTTGATCTTCATTTTCCAATCTCTTGATGGTGTGGCTTGAAAGGCCATTACCAACTTGCTTGGGTAATTCAGATGTTAACATGTGAGCCTATGTAGGATTCTTTAACTCATGTAGTTGCTTTGAAGAATATGAATGATCTGGACAAGGGTTCACTGATTAGAGATTACATTCTTGTACCTTTTAGAATTTCCAGAATTTATGTTGATCTTTAAATTGGTAAATTTGGGACAAGGGTTTAGACGGGCGTGTAATGTTCATAATACTAATAAATTTAGTTCTACTCTTCTCAACCTTACTTATTTGCACTTGTTAATATTTTCGTCACATATTTTCATTTGTTAATATTTTAATCTCAACACAAAGTGGAGGTAGTCAAGTTCAGTTGGGCTTTTCTTACCTGAATAATGTTAATATTTTGTGTTGGTTCTTAAAAAGCGAATCGGATATAGTTTAGTTGCTTTAGCAATTATCGATAGACTGGAAAAAATGCATCATACCTCTCTCTCATTGCTTTCTGTGTCTTTTGTTTAGAATATTTAATGATTGTTATAGAAAACATTAATTCAAATTTCTGTCTTCATTAACCCAAATTTGAATCATCACTACTCCTTACCTTGCCGAGGTACAACACATTTCACATGATACGAGTCTTTAAGTTGAAGACTTTATTTCCATTACTAACTCATCCAAGAGTATCTTGTCAATGTGTGAAATTTTAAAATATTGTATATGAAGTTTCGTATAATTTGCAACTGTGTGTGGCTATTCAATCCTTGTATACCCAAATATTTTAACTCAGATTCTTATTTTTGGGGTTTATGTCCTTAGATGGAGCTGAAACCAAAACCACTTGGAGAAGGTGAATCTTATGACATTCTTCTCAAGGATATACGCCCATCTTTAGATTGGTCTCCAGAAAATGGTTGGACGATGCCTACTCAGGTTCGTTTATTTTCTCTTGTAATTGCCTTTGTGAAGAAATGTCCCTCAGTTGAAATTTTCTGTCCTGATACTTTGATTTTCTGAAACACTTAAATGTCAATATACTTGTCAATATCGGAAATCGCTGTGCCTGATATATTTGATTGAAATACTATATCAGATTTCTTTTGCCGTCTATACATTATAGAGTATTGAGATCCATTTTGGGTGCTGATATCATTTTAAGATCACTGACCCCGACCCGGACAGCCCAAAGAAGAAAGAGTTGCCCTATTATTATTTATTTGTTATTTATTTTGGGTGTTGAACTGGATTGGGTTGGGCTATATTTGAGTCAACTTAAGGTCAGAAATGAATGGCATTTGGGTTGTACATGGGTCTTTTTGGGGAAAACAAGGGCAGGATTAGATCAACTCTAGAAAGACGCATTTAGACAAGGTAAACAAGATTCATCTAAATTTAATTTAAAATCTTATTTTGGTGAAATTCACTTGTAAGTTCTTGATTGGCAGCTTATCAGGTGCCTAGGTGGGTTTTTCAAAAACACTGAATTTGGATTGATAGATATTATACCATGCCTAGGACTGCTAATTAAAAAAATATAGCATCATAATTTTATTAATTTCCTAACGATACTTGAGTCTTCAGGAATCTGTTTTCTAGCAAAATAATTTTTTTGGGCTCCCTTGTGTGCTTTATCGCAAATACCGTGTAGAAGTGAGTAGCTGCTGTTGCTTCTTTCAGATGCTTAAAGTTAGAGTGGTCTTACAAGTGGCAAAAACTCGCTGATTTCTTTGAGGGTGTCTTTGGATGGAGGGATTTGGATTTGAGGAGTAGATTTGGAAGAAGGATTTCAAATGACTCTAAAATGGAGTCATTTGAAATTCACCATAGTGATTGAGAAAATAGCTCAAAATGAGCACCGAAGGATTTGAAATCCATTACAACTTGAAATCATCCAAATGAACAAAATGGATTTATTGATGAATTTGAAATCTATGGTTTCAATCCCTCCATCCACACACCGTGAGATTTTGTGATTCCTTTTATGTATAGAAAACTTAATATCTGTTTAATGACCCATTGCAGGAAAGTGACACCAATCGCCCTTCTGCTCGTCTTATTAAACCTTTAAATCAAGGTATGACCAACAATCTAGAACCTGTTATTGATTATTGAGCAACATGGACTCTGTTAGAATGCCAAATAGTTAGAAGTGGTAGTGTATGCAAACACAAGTGAAAAGTGATAAATGTGTAAAATAACTTTGATTTAATTACAAATTACCATAATCAGTTTTAAGCATCCCTTACCAACTTAGGGATTATAGATTATTATCACTTAAATTTAGAGAATTAGAGTTTGCAAACACTCCCTAAAAGTCATTGGATCAAAATATAATGATGCCATAAATTGAATGGTTGACATCAATATCTATCTAACGGTCCACGATCCAATTGGGTAGTAGCATCTCACAATTGTGTTTATCTTCTCCAGCTCCCTCCAACTCCTTAGCTGCTTCAGATGAAACGAAAAACCGAGGAAGTGGGAATAGCAGCATAAGTAAAACGAGTCGGGCAGATACTAATTCCGGGCAGACTTCGTCTGAACCCATAGCTGAAGAAGACCTAAATTCCAGCTGCCCGTTAAAGAATTCCAAAGCCAGTGAAGAAGGAACAACTCTACGTTCTGTGCACTCCGACACTATGGAAGCAGCAATTTTGGACTTGGACGAATATTTAAACAAGGTTAAATGGCTTAAAGGAATCCTGGAATCTGGAATTTCATCATCTGATGTTCCTAGGTCCCAATGGGAGTTTGTAGACCCTAATGCTGCCCCATCAACCCGAAGGTGAACACGGAACAAACAAGTAAGGTAGCTCTGCACGTTTTAAGGCAACTGAATGCAGATTTTTGAAACTGCTGTAAATGTATTGGATTTGCGCCTGTAGATGTGTCGGGTCGTTTCAATGTAGGGCTCGTGAAATTTTACTCACTTAGGTACTGACTGTGTAAGTAAGGTTGTGAACCGTTAGATTACATAATCTTAAACATTAGAAGGTGTGGATTATGATCATATTGCCGTGCAAGTATATGCATATGATATGGCATAATTCACGGTGTTTGAAAGAATTTTTTAGTAGATAAAAGCAGCAAGATTTGTTATATCATCTTGAATAACAACTGGTCGAATTAACCAAAAAAAATAAAAAGGAAATACAAAACGGTCACCTCAATGTCAACGAATTCAAGAGTGAAAGGAAGTTGAACAATATCGATCAATTAACAGAACAAATCTTAAATACTTAAAAAAGTTAATAACATCAAGATCATCAAAAGAATATATTAGAAATGAATTAAAAGGTTAAATAGCTTAATTGTGTTAGCTATCAAATAAATCACCTATCTGGAACCATTGTTGTATATATGCAATATTAATTACATTATTACATATCGTGGGCGAATTGCAATATGTGTCCAATAGGATAGTAGTGTTTGTTGCAATTTTAGTCCAATTGATGATAAGTTTGCAAAATTAGTTCTACACGATGCATTTTCTTGTAGTTCCTAACTGTCAAAACTTTAACAGATTTTCGCGTGTGTATGCCATTAATTTTATTACTGATAACATGCAAGAAACGTGATCGAACTAAAGGTTTTTATTTTTTTTTAACGGCTGGGACTAAAATGCAAATAAATGCATCTTAAGGGATGAATTTAGCAAGTTTGTAAATAATGCGACTAAAAATGTAAGTATGCAACCGACCGAATCTCGTGAGACTACTATTGCAATTCTCCCATATATGGAGAATCACATGTAATTAGGGACGGAGCCAGGGGCTGGTGGGGGAACCCGCCCGTTCAACTTTGAGGGGTAAAAAATTTGCCCCCAATTTTTTCGAATTTCAACTTTTCGCCCTCCAAAATAAAAGAGTATCAAAGTTTGCACCCTTTTCCTTGTATTCGTCCCCAAATTTCAATTCTTAGATCCGTCCTTACATATAATATAAGTGATGTAGAATGCCATATTTTGTCATTTTCCATAGCATTTGGCCAACTTAGTGCTCAACATTAATCTCAATGCCAAATTTCCAACAAAATCCAAAACAATTATCCAATCTCTGAATTCTAAAATGTTCCCTTATTTGTTCTCTACCATCTATATAATCCCTCTATATATACATCAAAACAATTATACATACAAAGCCACACACCTCTACTAAACTCAAAAATGGCAACCCTTTCTCTCCACACAAGCTACGGCTTACTAAGCTCAAAAACCTCAAAAATGGCGCCAACAAACCCTACTCTCAACACATGCACAATCCAACAGCCACGCGCCGCCCTCAGCCGCCTCCACATGCTCTTCCATTTCGCCGCCGTTTCGGCTTTACTCTACTACAGAATCTCAAACCTCATGCATGGCGCCGTGCCGCTCCTTTCATGGAGCCTGATCACACTCTCCGAGGTGATTTTCACGTTCATATGGGCTCTGACGCAGGCTTTCCGGTGGCGGCCGGTGGTGCGGACAGTGGCGCCGGAGAATTTGCCGGCGGACGATAAGCTGCCGGGGGTGGACGTGTTCATATGCACGGCGGACCCGAAGAAGGAGCCGGTGGTGGAGGTGATGAACACGGTTGTGTCGGCGATGGCGATGGATTATCCGGCGGAGAAGCTTGCGGTTTACTTGTCGGACGACGGTGGCGCCGCCGTGACGTTGTTTGCTATGAAGGAGGCCTTTTTGTTCGCGAAGTGTTGGCTGCCGTTTTGTAGGAAGTATGGGGTTAAGACTAGGTGCCCTGAGGCGTTTTTTTCGTCGTTTGGGGATGATGAAAGGGAGGTTTTGGAGAGCGATGAATTCAAGGCGGAGGAAGAAAAAATTCAGGTGATTTTTTTTTATAATTAAATTCTAGTTTGCTCCCGACTCGGACAATTCCCAATGTATCTCATTAATGAATAGTCAATCGCATGACAAGCGTAATTCAATCACTTTGTACAATACGTTTCAATTTGGACAAGCCGGCGGCATTTTAGAATTTTCGGAGTTTTATTTAGAAACTTGGGAAAAGGACAGAAAAACTAGGTGCACTGGGTCGTGCAAAATCAGCAATGTATGAAACACCCGGTGCACTAAAAAATTTTCCACAATAAATGGGTTTTCAAGGAAAGTTATGTCATAAACTTCCTATTAAGTTTTTATCATTTAATTATGAATTGGGAGATTCCTGTAGACTACATCTTTCGTATTCTAAGTAATACACTTATCTGGTTCAACCACATTCAAGTGCGTCCAAATTTATTAACATATACAGTATTTTAGTGTCACTGACCAATCAAATGACAAGTGTAACTCAAGTGCTTTATGAACTACACTTAGGTCTGCGGCCAAATGGGGAGCGGGTTAGAACTTTTTGTCTTTGTTGGTAGTATTTGACATGATGTTACATATTTGCAATATTGTGCAGTCAAATTATGAAGCTTTCAAGAGAAATGTGGAGAAAGCTGCAGAGATTGAAGATTCCATCAACGACGACCGCCCTCCTCATGTTGAGGTATTAAACACTAAAACTCAATTAGTTATATATATCATCTTATTTCCTAAATTTTATTTCTTATATAGTTTAAAAGAGATGATATATATATATATATATATGTGTGTGTGTGTGTGATCATTAGTAATATTGGATACAAAAATTGCCAAATTAACAACATATGTTTATATAGAGTATATTTTATTGCTATAGTTTTCTTTTCGTCTCATCTTAAACCATTGGTTATATACTTACTGAAAGGTAAATTACAGCTCAAATGGGAAAATATAGGGAAAAATTGCAATTTTTGTTTTCAATATCTAGATAGTAAATACTTTTAATTTCTCTTACAAGTGGGATTGCTATATACATCTTGATGTTGCAGGTGATATATGACAACAAGAAGAATGAAGAAACAATGGATGATCAATCCAAAATGCCACTTCTTGTTTACGTATCCCGCGAAAAAAGACCATCCCGCCCTCATCGCTTCAAAGCCGGAGCCCTCAACGCTCTTGTACGTGGTCATTTTCCTCTTTGCACGATATTTGTTTGATACTAGCTCTAGCAATATTTTGATTAGCTGAGTGTGGTCAAACCCGATATATATACGAAGTATAATAACTTGTTAATATATATTATATTGTAGCTTCGAGTTTCGGGGATTATGAGCAATGGCCCTTATGCACTAGTACTGGACTGTGACATGTACTGCAATGATCCTACTTCAGCCAAACAAGCAATGTGCTTTCATCTTGATCCAAAGTTATCAGATACCTTATCATATGCACAATTCCCTCAAATCTTCTATAATGTTAGCCAAAATGACATTTATGATGGCCAAGCAAGATCTGCTTATAAGGTACACAATAAAGTCTCACCCCCTTCAATTTGTGCATGAAATTGAGCTTTTTACGAATCATTTTATTGATTGACAGACTAAGTATCAAGGCATGGATGGGTTAAGGGGTACAGTTTGCGCGGGTACCGGCTACTATTTGAAGAAAAAGGCTTTGTATTGTAGTCCAAATAATGAAGGTATATATATGTGCTTAATTTGGTTATTTTGATCATGTTCTTTTAAGAAAGAAAAATGGATTTATTGTTAAATTTTATTTGTTTTGGACAGATGAATTCCTTCATGAAGCAGAAAAGAATTTTGGGTTTTCATCCAAGTTGATTGATTCAGTAGAAGCACTTAATGGAAAAAAAGTGAGTGAAAGGCAAAATTTATGTGATGCAACTTTAGAAGAAGCCAAGAAACTAGCCTCTTGCACATATGAACACAACACCAGATGGGGAAAAGAAGTAAGTCCAGATCAAACTTTTTTATCTATGGTTAATTACATCTAAAGTTTCTTCAAACGAGATCTTCTGTTGCAACTTCTATTGAAATGCACAAATGAGTGCTACGTGATAGAAAATTTTAAGTTCTTTTATTAGATAATTCCTTAGTCGGACACGTGCAACTCATTTATGTCTTGCAATAAGAGAAGTGTAATAGAAGATCTCATTTGATGTTTCTTCAATTTATTTGAAAAGGGTTCAATTTAATTTTGATAATTGACAGATTGGTTATTCTTACGACTGTTTGTTGGAGAGCACGTTCACTGGTTATCTAATGCACTGCAAGGGATGGAACTCCGTCTATCTTTACCCGGATAGGCCGTGTTTCCTTGGCTGCACCACTATTGACATGAAGGATGCCCTTGTTCAACTCATGAAATGGGCGTCGGGTTTGGTTCAAGTCGGGCTGTCGAAATTTAGTCCCCTCACTTACGGGACATCCCATATGTCGATCCTCCAAAGCATGTGTTACGGATACTTCGCGTTCTCTCACTTTTTCTCCATCGCGTGCTTGTTGTATGGCATAGTTCCTCAACTATGCTTCCTTTATGGAGTTCCTTTGTATCCTAAGGTAAATTCAGGTGATTTTAAGTTGTTTAAGGTCGTGTTTGGGTTAATATTAAGATTTTAAGGACGAACTGGAGTCAAAAATGTCAAATGTAGGGAAGTTTTATATATGTCCTTTGGTAAGAAAATAGTTCAAACATATAATAGTAACTAAGAATTATGGTTAATTACATATACAACACGTGATTTAGTGAAACTATGTAGCGGCCACACCATCTTTTGAAATTTTAAGAAATCAGTAGGTATTTATGCAAATTATCCAATTCTTGCGAAACCGCATGCCACTTGCGAAATTTCATTCATTAAATAACGGATGAGACCAAAGTTACATATAAAAAGAAGTCCTATGGGACTATAATTTTTGCAACTTCGGAAACAATATGGACTAATTAATTTTTATCCCATGAGAACAATATTGCAATTTTCCCCAACATATATTACTTATCATTGATCATTTAACAAACTCTCATGTTGATTGTCTATTTCTAGGTTACAAGCCCCTGGTTTGCAGCATTTGCAGCAGTTTTTCTTTCCTCCATTTCCCAGCATTTATATGAAGTCGTCTCCAGCGGTGGCTCAATCAGGACAATGTGGAACGAACAACGAATCTGGATGATAAAATCAGTGACAGCCTGCCTGTTTGGATGCCTGGATGTCCTAATGAAGTATATAGGCCTGGCTAAAGCTAATTTCAGGCTGACAAACAAAGCCATTGATCAAGAAAAACTCGAGAGATACGAAAAAGGAAAATTCGATTTCCAGGGCGCCAAGATGTTCATGATACCTTTGACAATGCTGGTTTTGATCAACCTCGGATGTTTCATTGGCGGTGTTAAAGGGCTGATTAGTGGTGGAAGTGTTGGAGAGATGTTTGGACAGGGATTATTGTCATTCTATGTTCTTGTTTTGAGTTTTCCTATACTTGAAGGACTTGTACCCAAAATTGGAAAATGAGTTTTTCCTATGCTTCTTTTAAGGGACATGTGTGTGTATAGTTGAAGGTCTAATTTTATGACATATTTCAATGAAATAATAGAGCATTTTATATTGTAAGTGGATGGAAGTGTTGTGTGTTAGTACATTATTATATGTTTTCTTGTATTTTAGAAAAGAAAAATGTTATACGGTACCGGTTAATCTTTCACGGGTTTATTACCAGTATTTGATACATTAAGATATTATTTTGTTATAATAAACATTTTTTTGAGCAATTGTTATATTAAGCATTAATCACGCAAATATAATCAATTGTATTTATTGTATGTTTTTCTTCGTAAAATTAGAAAAAGATAATATAAATTGCAAAGAGAATAGGTCACATATTGTGCGTTCTAGCTAATGCATACCACAACATTTACTCCTACAATAAAAGAGTACTAATCATTTCACTTCTTAAATCCTCATTTTTTGGTTATTCCCTCCATCCCAAAAAGATGTCCCACTACCACAAAAAAGCCCTATTACAGCGTACCTATGACAGCGATTTTGAAAACTGCTGTAATAGGGGGTACTCGGTTCGGACCTATGACAGCGGTTTGAGCCAAAACGCTGTCATAGGTGTCAAAAAAAAAAAATTGAACACGTCAGCGGTTCGGCCGAACCGCTGCCACAAACACACATGTGCCAGCGGTTCAGCCGAACCGCTGGCACAGGGGCTGGGTTTTCTACAACCCACCCCCCCTCTCTCTCACTCTCACTCACTCTCTCTCTCTCTCTCAACTCTCTTACCACCGTCCGCCGCCCCTCTCGATTTCTCTCTCTATCTCTAGATCTACTTCTCTCTCTCTCGGTTTCTCTCTCTATTTCTAGATCTACTTCTCTCTCTCGGTTTCTCTCCATCTACTTCTCTCTCTCGGTTTCTCTCTCTATTTCTAGATCTACTTCTCTCTCTCTCGGTTTCTCTCGATCTACTTCTCTCTCTCGCCGCCGGCTGCCGCTCCTCCGCCGTCCGCCGCCGTCACTCCAGTAGTATCTCTCTCTCTCTCTCTTTCTCTTTCTATATATATATATATGTGCATATATATGTATATATTCTCTATATATATAAAATTAACTCTATATATATATAGATAGTGCGACCGCCGCCGCCCACCTCTGCCGCCGCCGCCGCCCATTTAGTTTTGGTATTTTCTTTTAGATAAATATATATATATATACACACACATAGAGTATATATAGATGTATGTATATGTGGGTGTATGCATATATGAGTGTATGTATATATATTTGTGTATATATGGGTGTATGTATATATATTTGTGTATGTGTGGGTGTATATATATTTGTGTATGTGTAAGTGTATTTGTGTATATATGGGTGTATGTATATATATTTGTGTATGTGTGCGTATATTTGTGTATATGTGGGTGTATATGTATATATATTTGTGTATGTGTGGGTGTATGTATATATTTGTGTATATGTGGGTGTATGTATATATTTGTGTATGTGTGGGTGTATGTATATATATTTGTATATATTCTTGAAATTTGCCTATTTATTAAAAAAATTAAGGGAACTAAGAATTTGACTGAATTTAGTATTAATTTTAGTTAGTCGGGTGTTAATTCCGTTTGATTTGAGATTAAATTGTGGTTATTTGGTGGTTTAGGGTACATTGATCCAACTGGTGATCTATATTTATACTTAGTTGCTGAAAATATGATGTTTTATTTATAGTTTTATGTGATTTATGTGATCCGACTGGTGATCAATATTTGTAGTTGTTGGAAATATGATGCTTTATGTGATTCAATTGGTGATCAATATATTTTTATAAAATGGTGCTTTATTTTTAGTTTTATGTGATTTATTTGATCCAACTGGTGATCAATATTTGTAGAAATATGATGTTTTATGTGATCCAATTGGTGATCAATATTTTCGTATAGTAAGATCGGCATTTTGGGTTTGTTGTGGGTGGAAGATTATAATATTGGGTTTGTTGTGGTTGAAATATACGAATTTTGTTGGTTGCAAGTTTGGGGGAATATTAAGTCGAGAACTTGGTAAAAAAATTTGCGTCGGTACTCTGCCGAATTTTTTCTAGGATAACGTGAAATAAATTAAAATGAAAATATTTTAAATAATTTGACTAAACTGATGTTAAAATTGTTTAATTTAATTAATTAAGATCGAAATTGGATTTTAGCGGATCGTAAGATCTGAATTTTGTTGGATTCAACCTACCCGGGTGAAGATTAAGTCGAGAACTTGGTAGTAATTTTTGCGTTGTTACTCTGCCGAATTTTTTCTAAAATAATGGGAAATAAATTAAAATAAAAATTATTTAATTAATTTAACTATCAACTAATGATAAAATTGTTTAATTTGATTAATTCAGAATCAAAATGGATCGAAGTTGGATTTTAGCAGATCGTATGTCGGAACAGTATGAGAAAGGTGTGAAAGAGTTCATAAAGTTTGCGATTGACCATGCACCAGATCGAACTAAGATCACTTGCCCGTGTTTACGTTGTTGTTTTGGAAAGAGAATTAGTCCACGTGAGTTGGAAGATCATTTGGTGTGTAATGGAATTGATAAAAGCTACAAACGTTGGACAAGACACGGTGAAAGCAGTGTCCCGTTGGATGATTTGGGTGGTACATCATATCCATCACACGATTTCAACATGAATGATTATGAGCCTGATCGTTTGGAGGAGATGACAAATGTGATTGAGGAGGATTTGCGAAATTGTCCTAAAATGTTTGACAATTTGACAAGTGATTCAAAGACACCACTGTATAGTGGTAGTAAATTCACGAGATTGAAAGCAGTTCTTAACCTATACAAGTTAAAAGCCAACAATGGGTGGAGTGATAAGAGTTTCACAGACTTGCTTGGTTTATTAAAAAGCATGCTGCCTGAGAATAATGTGTTACTTAATCGTACTTATGAGGCTAAACGGATGTTAACCTCAATTGGCATGGGATATGAGAGGATACATGCATGTCTCAATGATTGCGTATTATTTAGAATTGACTATGCATCATTGAAGGCCTGTCCAAAATGTGGCGTCTCACGGTACAAGAAGAATGGATCTGCGCCTGTCAAAACCATGTGGCATTTGCCTATAATACCATGATTTAAGCACATGTACAGTAGTAAAGAGTTAGCCAAGGACTTGACATGACATGCTGATAGAAGGCTTGAAGAAAGGATTGAAGATGACAAGATTCGACATCCCTCAGATTTTCCTTAATGGAAAAAGATTGATGATGATTTCCCTGAATTTGGTGAAGAATCAAGAAACCTGCGCCTTGTATTGGCTACAGATAGCATGAACCCTCATGGCTTGCAAAGTAGCTCACATAGTACATGGCCGATGATTTTGATGATCTACAACCTTCCCCCATCGCGATGCATGAAGCGAGAGCATATAATGATGCCTATACTCATTTCTGGGCCGAAACAACCTGGAAATGATATAGATGTCTACTTGGCTCCTTTAATTGAAGATTTGAAGGTGTTGTAGGACACCGGTGTTCAAGTATATGATGGGTTGAGAGAAGAAAATTTTAATCTCAGAGTCATGTTATTTGGAACAATCAATGATTTTCCGGCAAGAGCAAACCTCGAGGGATATGGTGTACATGGCCAATGTGGATGCCTCATATGTGTCAAGAGTACAGATCAATATCGATTGACACACTCCCAGAAATATGCATTCCAAGGGCAACGGAGATGGCTAAATCGGAACCATCGATATCGTCGGTGGAAGAAAGTTTTCAATGGGAATATAGAAGAAGGCCGAGCTCCCAAGTGCTTAACTGGTGAAGAAGTGTTTGAAAATGTAAGAGACTTGGAGGTTAAATTTGGAAAGACTTTTGCATGTGGCCTTGCAAAAATTGGGTGGAAAAAAAGGTCAATTTTCTTTGAGTTGCCGTATTGGACGTCTTTACATGTTAGACATTTTCTCGATATAATGCATATTGAGAAAAATGTATTTGATAGCGTCATTGGAACACTTCTAAATGTGCCCGGAAAGACAAAAGATGGCGTAAAGGCACGGTTAGACTTGGTTGAAATGAAGATAAGAGGAAAATTGGCACCAACAAATAAGGGGAAACGTACTTATTAACGTTTTTTTCGGGGAATAAATGCGATAAATAAAGCTAATTAAAATTCCAATTATTAACGTTTACCACTATTATGGATTAAGATATAGCGAGTTTTTCTTATTTAAAAACAATTATATATATATATATATATATATATATTTGCAAAATCTGCACTTTAAAAGAAAGAATTTTGAAAAAATGCGAAAAACTATCGAATAACAATTGAAGCGAGAGTTGGAGTCTCTATATCCTTAAAGCTATATTGCCCCGCCTACGGCGGTACATGTTCGTGCAATTAACTTTTCAAGATACAACAATTATGTTTTGTTATTGAACCACTTCAAGAACAAAACCCCACGAACTAACTATGCTCAAGAACTCTCAGAGAATAAGAATGCAGGAATGTTATTTCGTTTTTGGTGTGTATTTTCATTCAGCCTGGGAGAGCCTTATATAGGAGAGAAAATCAGACAAACCATTAACCACATTAATTCTATTTTAATTTTTAAATTGTAACAACAAACGTTTCAGCCTGATTAATCCCACGTTTTGTCTATTAAATTCAAAAAATTAAAATCAGATTTAAAGAGAGCAAAAACCGTAAAAAAACGTGGCCTTTGTCTTTTTCCGTTTCCGATTTCTATGTCTCAGATTTCTGCTGCTGCTGGAAAGAAATTGGGCCCAAGTTAATTAGTAAATTAATTTTAACTTTGGCCCAAAAGAAAAATAACTAGGCCCAATTCAAATTTGGCCCAAAAAGATAATTCTTTGAGTCCAAAACTAAACCACCAAACCCAAACCTCGGCCACGGCCCACGACTCGCGCCCGAGCCAGAGCCGGCCAGCGGCGGCGGCGGCGGCGGCGGCGCGGGTGTGTGCGAGCGCGCGCGAGGCGCAACGGACTAAGGCTAAGTCCTTACCCCTCCAAGCCCACACAAAATTGTCATGACCCAAGGGCCCAAACTATCATTATCCTACCATTGTATATAAACATATTTGTATTTTATTTCCAATGTGGGATAAGGCACATTTCAAACACCCAACTTAATCACTTAATTTCTCATTCGTTTCAACTCCGAATCTAGAAATACGAAATGCTAGACTTATGTACTCCCAGAGTAGAACAAGAATATCCAATAATAATTAGTATCCTCGATACTTATAGTGTTCGAATTTCGTGTGCAAAAGTGGCTAAACACACTTTTCACATATCCCTTTTCCAACAATCCCCCACACGAATGAAATTAATGCAATGCATGAAGCTGAGAGTTCAAACGAATATTTATCACATCAGAAGAGGTAGTTTTTGGCTTTGAACCTTTCTTAGTGAGATATCATCGGGTTTATTATGCTACCCAATGAACATGATGTCTTGAATTGGTCAGTCGTTCGTGTAAAACCAGACAATGATATTCACATGATAAATTTTCTAAGCAAATTTTTAGTTCTCACTGTTGGGCCCATTTCGGTCGTGGCACCCCTTCTTGGATTCATAAGTATTTACATTTTACTCAATGTTGAGGTGGCCTACACCTCACACTTACATATGTGATCTCCTATTTAAGAGTATCCTACCATACTCCACTTCATTTTCATGACAGTATAAGAATCATTAAAAGTTCTGAACTTAGCCTTTGCTAAATTTATAGGATGCACTTCTTTATCCTAAGCAATGGGTTTGGAGTTTAAACTCCTAAGTGTCATACTGAATTCTCACAACTTAGTTGTCCCATTGAACTATGATCTTGGGATCTCCAGTCAACACGGTAGGGTTATCGCTATGTCAATTCTTAATTTGTAGACTTTAATCTCATTCCTCTTGATAGGCAGTATATCTGATCTCTAGGCAATCCTTTCTTCAAAGGATCTGCAATATTCTCCTTTGAATTCACATAATCAATGAAAATAATCCCGTTAGAGATCAACTGCTTAATGGTATTATGCCTACGATGAATATGTCTAGACTTACCATTATACATACTACTCGGAGTCCTCCCAATTTCCAATATACAGTCGCAATGAATCAAAATCGGAGGCACGGGTTTTTCCCAATAGGGAACATCTTTTAAGAAAATTTTTAGCCACTCAGCTTCTTCACCAGCTTTATCTAAAGCTATGAATTCTGATTCCGCCGTGGACCGGGCGACGCAAGTTTGCTTAGAAGATTTCCACGATACCGCTCCTCCACTAACGGTAAATACATACCCACTTGTGGGCTTAGAGTCGTTCGCGTCTGATATCCAGTTAGCATCGCTGTATCCCTCTATTATAGCTGGATATCTTGAGTAGTGTAATTCATATTCTTTAGTAAACTTTAAATATTTAAGAACTCTAGTTAAAGCATTCCAATGCTCTACACTAGGATTACTCGTGAACCTACTTAACTTGCTCATAGAATAAGCTAGATCAGGGCAAGTACAGTTCATGATATACATTAAACTTCCAATGACCCTAGCATATTCTATTTGTGATACGGGTTCGCCATGATTTTTGTGTAGATGAACACTTAAATCCACTGGTGACTTAACTGGTGCACTATCTCTAGGAATGAATTTTTCTAAAATCGTCTTAACGTAATGAGATTGCGATAAGACTAGTCCTTCAGAAGTTCTCAGGATTTTAATCCCTAAGATGACGTCTGCAAGTCCCATATCCTTCATGTCAAAGTTCTTCTTTAACATTCCTTTAGTATTCATGATGATTTCATGATTACTACCCATTATCAACATGTGATCTACATATAGACACACGATGACGTATGCGTTATGTGTTTGTCTAACATACACGCATTTATCATACCCGTTGATCTTGAAACCATTTGACAACATTGTGCTATCAAATTTTTCATGTCATTGCTTTGGCGCTTGTTTAAGTCCGTACAAGGACTTTACAAGTTTACACACTTTCTTCTCCTTTCCAGGAGCAACATACCCCTCGGGCTATTCCATGTGTATTTCTTTATCTAATTCTCCGTTTAGAAACGCAGTCTTGTGATAGCCTCTTTCCAGAATTGAGCATCTGGACCTGACATAGCTTCCTTAATCGTTCTTGGCTCCCCTTCTGATGTATATGATACAAAATCGGGACCAAATAATTTTGGAACTCTTGCCCTTTTGCTACGACGTGGTTCTTCGTCCCCGGGATTAGAACTACTCGTAGACTCATCAAATATTCTTTTAAAAGAAACTTGCTCGTTTCTTTCCTTACTTGGAAAGATATCCTCGAAAAATGAAGCATTTTTAGATTCCATAATAGTACCTTCATGAATCTCAGATATTTCTGATTTACGTACCAGAAATCGATAGGCACTACTATTAAGAGCATAACCTATGAATATGCAATCAATAGTTTTAGGTCCTATCTTAACTTGTTTGGGTATTTCTACCTTAGCCAAACACCCCCACACTTTGAGGTACTTGTAGGAAGGCTTTTGACCTTTCCAAAGTTCGTACAGAGTCTCACTCCTACTTTTGTGGGGAATCTTGTTAAGGGTATAATTGGCGGAGAGGATCGCCTCCCCCCACAAATTCTGCGGTAATCCAGAATTTTACAACATCGCATTCATCATTTCTTTGAGAGTGTGATTCTTGCGTTCAGCAACGCCATTTGATTGAGGTGAGTATGGTGTCGTCGTTTGATGAATAATTCCAGAGTTGGTACAAAATTCATCAAAAGGCGCTCTGTATTCTCCACCTCTATCACTTCGAATAACTTTTATCCTTTTTCCAAGTTGATTTTCAACTTTTGTTTTGTAATGTGTAAAAGCTCCAACGCTTCATCTTTACTTCTTAGTAAATACACATAACAATACTTTGTGCAATCATCGATGAATGTAATAAAATACTTTTTCCCACCTCTAGTTTGCACAAACTTCAAATCACAGATGTCACTGTGAATAAGTGGTATTTCTTTCCACTGAAGGAAACAGTTGTTTGACTAGTTTTGCCTCAACACAAATTTTACATTTATGTTCATTTTCAACTTTAAAAGTTGGTAATAAGTTCAAGTTGACCAATCTTCGAATGGTATTATAATTTACATGTCCTAGTCTAACATGCCATAAATTAGAATACTCAACCAAATAAACAGAATTTTTAATAATTTTAATGCTAGTGTTATCGGTTACAATAGAGCGGATTACATTCATAACATTCATCTTAAAAAGGCCCTGCTCAAGGTAACCTTTTCCTACATAAATCCCTCTTTTTAGTAAACGAAAACCTATCAGTTTCAAAGACTAACTTGAACCCATTCTTTACTAAGGCCGAACCAGAAACCAGATTCTTGTGAATCTCCGGAACATGCAGCACTTCAGTCAATGTCAGCTCCTTGCCTGAAGTCATCCTCAACACAACTTTCCCTATTCCGACTATCGGAGATGTGGCCGAGTTTCTCATAAACAATCTTCGTCCATCAGTTGGGGTGTAGGACGAGAAGGACTCCCTATCTGAACAGATATGGCGAGTAGCTCCAGTATCAATAAACCACTCCCTTGGGTTGTCTACCATATTAGTTTCGAACACGACAGCAGTGAGATCGAATTCAGACAGATCGATTGGAACCCGATTGTCAGACAAGTAATCGATCATCTTGTTGATGCCCTAGATATCATCAATAGCTAAGTGCACCTGATTTTGCACTTGGTTCGGAACTTGTTCTGAACTTGATTCTTGCCTTTATTTTTGCCAGAACCTCTCTTCCGAGACTGATTATTATTTTTCTTGGGCTCTTTATAGTCTCTAGCCCAATGACCAGTACGGCCAAAATTAAAGCAATCGCTGTCATCATCGCCACCCTGTTTCGGCTTTCCTTTCCCAACTTGTTTCTTCTAGGCCTGGAAATTCCCCTAGAACTTCCTTTTTCGGTTAGAACTTTTCGGAACTTCAATGACATTTGCCATTGCTTGAACAGGATCCCTCTTGATAGAAGCCTGATTATCTTCCTCAATTCTGAGTCTGACAACCAACTCTTCTAAGCTCATCTCCTTTCATTTATGCCTTAGATAGTTCTTGAATTCGTTCCATGAGGCCGGTAATTTTTCAATCACAGACCCCACTTGAAAATTCTCACTCAAAGCCATTCCCTCGGCATGAAGCACCGAAATCAGACATTTTTCAGAATTTTTGAAAAGTCACAGAAATCAACAACAAATATAGCTTTAAGCTTGTTGCAAAATCTGCACTTTAAAAGAAAGAATTCTGAAAAAATGCGAAAAACTATCGAATAACAATCGAAGCGAGAGTTGAACTCTCTATCCTTAAAGCTATATTGCCCCACCTACAGTGGTACGGGTTCGTGCAATTAACTTCCCAAGATACAACGATTATGTTTTGTTATTGAACCACTTCAAGAACAAAACCCCATGAACTAAACATGCTCAAGAACTCTCAGAGAATAAGAATGCAGAAATGCAAGAATGTTATTTCATTTTTGGTGTGTATTTTCATTCAGTCTGGGAGAGTCTTATATAGGAGAGAAAATCAGACAAGCCATTAACTCACATTAATTCTATTTTAATTTTTAAATTGTAACAGCAAACGTTTCAGCCTGATTAATCCCACGTTTTGTCTGTTAAATTCAAAAAATTAAAATCAAATTTAAAGAGAGCAAATTAGTTTCAGCCTGATTAATCCCAAGTTAATTAGTAAATTAATTTTAACTTTGACCCAAAAGAAAAATAACTGAGTCCAAATTAATTAATTAAATTAATTTAAATTTGGCCCAAAAAGATAATTTTTTGAGTCCAAAGCTCAACCACCAAGCCCAAACCCCGGACATGGCCGCACAAAATTGTCATGATCCAAGGGCCCAAACTATCATTATCTCATCATTGTATATAAACATACTTAACTTGTATTTTATTTTCAATGTGGGATAAGACACATTTCAAACACCCAACTTAAACACTTAATTTCTCATTAGTTTCAACTCCGAATCGAAAAATTTGAAATGCTAGAGTTATCTACTCCCGGAGTAGAACAATATTATTCAATAATATTTAGTATCCCCGATACTTATAGTGTTCGAATTTCGTGTGCAAAAGTGGCTAAACACACTTTTCACATATCCCTTTTCCAACATATATATATATATATATATATATATATATATATTTCGTTCATTTTGCTTCACCTATTTACCCCTCCCATCTAGGTATAGTATTCATTATTACTTTACCTGGACAGGGGTGATAAATAGGTGAAGCAAAATGCACCACGCAAAAAGTCCAAATAGAACTTCAATTATTGAGCGACTACGTACAAGCCAAATCTCAAGTAGAGCTTCAATTTGGAAAATTGTAAAATTGCTCCCCAATTATAAACATGTAACGTAGTGCACTAAAAGTCTAAAAGTAAAAGAGGAACAAATTACAAGACCAAAACAAGAACTAGTTTCACATTGCGCTAAGGCAAAGGGAAGAAAATAAATTTACCCAATAATGTGGGGAAAATTGCATATAACCCCCTGTGTTATTATTTTTTTGCTGAAAACCCCTTTGTGTTAGCTTAAACTCTGCACGAAACCCTCAAACCTACATCAAATACACTGCGCGTGTATGCTACTCTCCGCGAATTTAACACGAATTGGGGGTTTTTTGCAGGGTTTAGACTGACACAAGGGGGTTTTCAGCAAAAAAGTGATGGGGATTATATGCAATTTTCCCCAATAATGTGCTCTCCAAAATCTTCACATCTACAATAAACCAAGATTATCATTAGGTTAATTATGTGATTTGTGGAATTGTACAAAACCATTATATATATATATATATATATATATATAATTACAAGACCAAAACAAGAACTAATTTCACATTGCGCTAAAACAAAGGGAAGAAAATAAATTTACCCAATAATGTGCTCTCCAGTATCTTCACATCTACAATAAACCAAGATTATCATTAGGTTAATTATGTGATTTGTGGAATTGTACAAAACCATTATATAAATATATATATATATATATATTTTTTACAGTACTTCTGGTTGCCGTCACGTTCACAAGTGAACCGCCAATCATCAAGTCAAGAACACAATTCGACAGAATTGTTTAGTTTTGAGGTGAAACATTATGCGCACGAAGGGCACGAGGTGCAATTATACCATAGATAATTATATATATATATATATATATATATATATATTTATTTATTTTTTACAGTACTTCTGGTCGCCGTCACGTTCACAAGTGAACCGCCAATCATCAAGTCAAGAACACAATTCGACAGAATTGTTTAGTTTTGGGGTGAAACATTACGCGCACGAAGGGCACGAGGAGCAATTATACCATATCTAATTATCTATATATCTTTACTCTATTCAACAAACCCAACTATTCATATTACTCTATTCATATTACAATATAAATATATAAAATTTTAGGTGGTTGGGCCAAGTGGTAAGCGGCTTGTGACCCCAAAGGCGACAAAAATTCGAACCTACTAGAGGCACCAACCTGGAGAGAATGCATTGACAATTTTGCATGCCGAACTTTTATTTCAAGTTAAATATCTCATCTTATATAAATGTGAATTATACACAGTATGTATATATTCAAGTTGATATTTAATGCATATGCTGAATATATCGGAAATGAGATATTTGATGAATAGAAATCTTTTCTTAAAAAATAGCGCCTATTTGAACAATTTATTTTTAAAGGCAACTCTTTAGTCTTTATTTTCAAAAATAAAAGCTTCACTTTCAAATTACATCTCTCGTTAGGGAAAATTTCACTTTTGGTCTCATAACTTAATTAGGCTTTTTTCAATTTTGGTCTCATTGTTTACGGGTTTATCACATTTAGTCCCATAACTTGTATTTTTTCTCAATTTTGGTCCCATTAATAATTTCCGTTAGCTAAACTAACAGGGTGACAACACGTGTCCGTTAGTCAAACTAACTTTTAAAAAAAAAATTATTTTTTATTTTTGATTTTGATTTTTTTTATATGCATATACATATACATATAAAATACATATACTTATATGCATATACATATACATATAAAATACATATACTTATATGCATATACATATACATATACATATACTTATATACGGGGTTGGGGGGGGGGGGGTGAGAGCGGCTTGTAGGTGGTGGTGGCGGGATTGGGATGAATGGGTGGCGGCGGCGGCGGATGAAGCTGGTGGTGGTGGCGGGATTGGGATGAATGGGTGGCGGTGGCGGCGGCGGCGGATGAAGCTGGTGGTGGTGGCGGCGGATGAAAGTGGTGATGGTGGCTACGGATCTGGGGGTAGAGGTGAGCGCGGTGGTGGTGGCTGCGAATCTGGGAGGGTGAGAGTGGTGGTGGTGGTGACGGATTTGAAGGTGGTGGTGGTGGCGGCGGCGGTGGATTAGTGGTGGTGGCGGCGGCGGCGGTGGATTGAGGGTGGTGGCGGCAGCAGCGGCGGCTGATTTGAAGGTGGCGACGGCGGTGGAGGTGGGGGGAAGGTGGTGTTCATGGTGTTGGTGATGGAGTTGGTGTAGAGATAAAATTAGGGTTTTTTGGAGTATTTTTGGTGAAGAAGATGAAGAAGAAAAAGGAAAAATCAAAATAGAAAATAGAAAACTAATCAAAAAAAATATGTTTTTATGGATTTTTTTTTTTAAGGTTTGACTAACGGATCACATGCCACGCACGTGCCGATTCCGTTAGTTTTTGGACGGAAAACGTTAATGGGACCAAAATTGATAAAAAAATGCAAGTTATGGGACCAAATGTGATAAACCCGTAAACAATAGGACCAAAATTGAAAAAAGCCTAAATTATAGGACCAAAAGTGCAATTTTCCCTCTCTCTATCATGTCAAATCCTTTGTTTTACGTATATTTTCATTTTTGTATTCCGTCTAATATTGGCATAGCTTTTACTAAAACGAAGTGAAAGTAGTTTTCTATAAGTAATTGTATGTGTATGAAACTAAATTACGGAATAAAATAAAGTCAATAAATATTACTTTCTTAAGAAACTAGTAAGTAATACGTGGGATCTCGTTACAAGAAAAAATGCATATAAATATTGTCCAATTTGAAATGTTATATTAGTTAAAAACTCTTATTTTATTTGTATAATACGCGTACATATGTATAATTAAAAAATACTTCACTTTTCCTTATCCACTCTGAATTTTCGTATAATACTCGTACTTTTGAGTTGAACAATTTAATACACATTTTTTATGTATCCCCTATTATACTTAACGAATAATACTCCAATTTGACAAAAATAAATTGTTTTTTTTTCCCTAAATTTGAAATTTATATTAATTATTTGTAAGTACTAAATGAATATCATACAGTTAAAAACTAAAAATGTTTATATTAGTCAAAATATTAATTATTGTCAACCAGTAACTCATGTAAAATACCTTTTTTATATAAATTGACCAACCCCCAGCGGAGTTGGTCGGGCAGTAGAGCCTTGTGCTTTAGGGCACGGGTTCGATTCTCCTTGAGGAAATGTCTATTGGCCTCCTTTACTATGAGTCTGTCAGCTATGAGCAACCTAGGTTGGTTTATCTCTCTTGTGTGATTTGCAGGCTATAACACAGGAGCGGAGTTTACCCAGTGCGCAACCTAAGGGGAGCGAGTGGTAGTTTCCCTCGTCATCCCAAAAAAAAAAAAAAAGCGAATATAAGCAATAAATCTACAAACTTATATCAAAATAAGTTGTATGTTTACTCCCGAATAATTCATTATATTCGTACATCTACAAGTCCATTTATTTCCCATTCCCCTATTTTTTCACTGTATACAGAATTTCGCAATACGCTCGTACTTGCTACTTCTGTTGTCCCGTATTTAACTAACTACAATATATATTTCAAAATTTAAATAATATATCACATCAACATGTCTGTGAAATGAATATCATTCACTCAATTTTATTTGTTGCAAAAAAGAATATCTTCAGTAGGCCAAGGCCAAAGACATGTCTTGCCAACAGTACTGAAGAAACCAACCAAACTTCACTACAACCTGCTAAAACTTCATCTCTAAACCAAGCTCAAGCTCCCTCAACAATGGCGGGCACTACCCCACCTCTCCATCTCCACCACGTCATGAAACCCGAACTCGTAATTAACCGTCTCCACATCTTCCTCCACGCAACCGCTCTATTAGCCCTACTCTACTACAGAGCCACAACTCTCCTCCACATCATCACAACCAATGAAACCCCATTTTTGCCCTATCTCTTAATCTGCATCTCAGAAATCATACTCACATTCCAATGGATTCTCGACCGCGCTTACCGATGGCGTCCCGTGACACGGACCGTGTACCCGGAGAGGCTACATCAAGACCACCACGACGATCACAACTTCCCCGCGATTGATGTATTGATATGCACGGCTGACCCTAACAAAGAGCCGTCTTTGGGGGTTATGAACACTGTTTTATCGGCTATGGCGATGGATTACCAGCCAAATAAGATTGCTGTTTATCTGCAAGATGATGGGGGTAGTTTGGTAACTTTACAAGCCATGAAAGAAACATGGAAATTTTCTAAGTGTTGGATTCCTTTTTGTAGAAAGTATGAGGTTAAACCTAGGTGTCCTGAGGCTTATTTTAAGAGTGGTGGTGATGAGTTTGTTGATAGCAGTGAGTTTTTAGCTGAGAAGAAGAAAATCCAGGTCGGTTACATAGTTATAGTTGTTAGGTATTTTAACCATAGTTCAAAGTATTGGGCCGACGTCCGATAATATTCGGTCGATACGTATTCGAATCGGCACTTGTCGATCCGATAGTATCGAACCATATCTAATGTTCTCTGAGGTAATATATATTCGCCGAAAATATTGGATCATATCACCGTTACAATAATATTATCGATTTTATCAGCACTGATAATAGCGGATGATATTGGGCATCTCAGATGTCGTTTCCAATAATAAAAATTTTCATTTATGTTTTTTTGTAAATATACTTTGTGATATAATTTAGGTTATCAATAAAGTCTTTCCTATTACAAATTTAGGTTAAACAATAACATTATATTTAAATTTATTTATTTCTAATACATATTATCTGTATCAATTAGATGAAACTTTTATTTTTTCATATTTTCTATAATTTTACAAATTTTTTAGAATTTTTTTAGTATGCCATCATAATTCATACAGGTATTTCGTATGGCCAGATAGTATGTCAATATGCCGCGATCGATATGAGAAAACACCCGCCGATATTATACCCATACCACGACTTTGAACCATGATCTGAACTATTATTATTTCATATTTGATTTGTTTGTTGCAATTTTTTCTGAAATTTTGTGGGTTTTGTGTGCAGAAAAAGTATGAGGAGTTTAAGGAAGTTCTGGAGAAGAATTCAGTAAATGCGAGCAGTTCTGTGAGTAGAGATCATGCTCCTATTGTTGAGGTAGAAGGATTATTAAGAATCAAGTTCAGTTCATAATTTACTATATTTATTATTATTAGGTTAATAATCCAAGTTGAAGCTATTAGACAATTTTACAAGGACTAATATTGTTCAAGGAGTAAGTTTAGTTGGTCTAAATGAACCACGATTTTCGAGATTACTCTGTTCGCGCGATAGTATCGGACTATGATTTCGAGATTGCTCGATGGAAGTAGACGTGGATGATTTTAACATATATCGGATATTTTCAATGTATGCATCATCTGAGAAATTTCAATTTTGTCCTCATTTTCTTCTTGATAGATGACAATTCTTGATATAGTTCAGAAAAGAACAAGATTCTACGAACAAAGTCTAATACGATTGTATCAACAGATGATAACGGATGCAGAGGAATCGATCCAACAAGAAATCCCTTTTCTTTTCTATGTTGCACGGGAGAAAAGGCCGTCTCGTCCTCACCATTTCAAAGCTGGAGCGCTTAACGCTCTTGTAAACTCTCCACTCTTGCGCCTTAATGTTTATGGTTAATTTCTTGCTACTCTAGGAGTATCCTATTCAATGCAGGTCTATGGATTATTTCGTAACTTCATTTACGAGCTCGATTTTCTATCTCAATTTGATGTTTCATCTAGTATTCTATAATCCAGTTCGCGCCAGTATATAATATAGAGTACAAGATGAAACACCAAACTGAAATAGCTGATATGGACTTGAAATATAGTTAAGAAAACTCTCATTTTCTCATTTAATTCTCTTTTTAAATATTTGTAAAATAATTTGCAGATCAGAGTATCTGCTGTTATCAGCAATGCTCCAATCATTCTTGTGTTGGACTGTGACCATTACTGCAATGATCCGACAGCTGCCCGCCAAGCAATGTGCTATTACCTCGACCCCGAAATCTCCCCAAAATTAGCTTTTGTGCAGTTCCCACAGAAATTCCATAACATTAGTAAGCATGATCTCTATGATGGTCGGCTGTACTATTATTGGGTAATGTATATGAGTATTTGTGCAGTTATACTATGTTATTATACCCGTTGTCGTTGATATTGCCTTTTCCTCTTCGATCAATTAAACTTTGCTGAAAAACGTGCAGAGAAAATGGCTCGGGATGGATGGAATTGCAGGACCATCCATATCTGGCTGCAATTTGTTCTTGAAAAGGGAAGCGCTGTATCGAACCAAGTTTATTACAAGTGGTACTATTAATTATCTTAACTAACACGTTTTTTCGTTTTTTGAGGATTGTAACTTAGGTAACTAGATGTTTGATAAGATATCCTCTTCATTCATTTTGTGTGCAGATGTTGATCTCAACCAGTTGAGGAAGTCCTTTGGTCCGAGCAACGAGTTAATCAAGTCGATTTACAAAAATTACAAACCAGAATTGTTGACGGATGGAAAATTATCGGGTGCATTAAGGAAAGAAGTCCAGCTTCTAGCCTCATGTGATTATGACAATCAGTCGGAATGGGGGAAAGAGGCAAGTAGCTAGTATCATATATTGAATGTGAAAGGAAGAAAAAGTGTGCATAGAAGTGAAGAATTGTAGTAGCTACTAAAACCGTATGAAACCAATATTGCAATTTTTCCTGTCATTAAATATACAAAAGAAAAACTTGCAGTATTAGTCCTATAGGATACACGTCCCATTGCAATTTTAATCTCATTGTTTTAAAATTTATAAAATTAGTCTTGCATTATGTCTTTTTTTTTTTGCATTTTTAGTTCAGCTGTTAAAAGAAGGATGGAAATCGTTAGTTTAGTCACGTGTCTTGCACCTAATCAGCACTTAATTAATGGCGTGTGTATTCCATATGTGAAATTCTATCCGTTACTCACCTTCCTCGCTAAAACTCCATCTAGCTTTTAACGGATTGGACCAAGAATTGCAAAAAATAGGAATCATGTGGGACTATTTTTACAACTTTGAAAAGGATGGCACTAAAATTGCAGTAAGCTCTATCTAAAATGCCAAGTCTCTAAAATACACTTCAGTTGTTTATGCAACAAAAAGGCTAATATACTTGGCATGCATACAAGTAAATGGAACAGGAGATGAAACACAATTTGGAATAGAGAAATTTCTAGCCCACTCCCGGTGTGGCCAATCCCAAGTGTATTTCACAAAATGAGTGAATTACACTTATCATATGATTGGTCATTCACTTTATAAAATACACGGGGGTTCGTCCGAGCCAGGATGGGGCTAAAATTTTCCTTGGAATAGAGGATCCGGACTGCTATCTACGGGACCAATACTACAAATTCCCCTATATTAAATATTAAATGTTTTTCATCTAACAGCTTAAACTTTTAAATGAGGTATTCGCTCAATAAACGCGTTACGTTTGTATGTTCGAAATGCAGGTGGGATTCATTTATTTCTCGGTTGTGGAAGACAATATTACAAGCTTAATGTTACACTGTCAGGGATTGATATCTGTATGGGTTGACCCTCCAAGGCCATGTTTCTTAGGATCATGCCCTACAAATCTGAGTGATATGTTAGTTCAACAGACAAGATGGGGTCTTGGCCTAATGCAAATTTCTCTATCCAAGTCTTGTGCTCTTTGGTATGGACTAGGAAAAATATCATTTCTGCAAAGCATGTGTTATGCATCAGGGACATTCGACCCTCTCTTCACTGTTCCGTTTTATGGTTTAGGCATCGTTCCTCAAATCTGTCTACTTCACGGCGTTTCCCTCTATCCGAAGGTGAGTTTTATACGAGGTTTCAAATACCGTGTTTCAACTTTTCGTTTATAGAATGTGGACAATGATGAATTGATCGTGCCTAAACCATGCAATAGGACTCATGAATTATGCTCTTTCATGCTCCCTCTGTCCTAAAATCATTAGTGTACAATTTTCGTGTGTCCTGGTTGCGAGTTAGTGGTGTCAATTCTTTAATTGATAGAAACGTTTTGCAAAAAGAAAAAGGATACATTTTAGGAAATTGAGTCTCATTTTGGGACATCAGTTTTAGAGCATGATGTGATATCAAATTAAGGCTGCTTCAAGGTAGTAAATCGTGATTGAATGGTCTTGAAGATTGTGTCTAACGATAATACCACATCATAGCATAAATTTGATCGTAAATTTTTTTAACCCATTCTTTACTTAGGTCCAAATTCTTAAATTACCATTGATCATAATAAGGCACATCATAGCATAAATCTGAGACATAGAACTATCATTCCACATTGCACACCTTCTTAATGCTAGCTTTTCTCTTGCTTCATAGGTTTCGGATCCTTTCTTTCTCGTCTTTGCCTTCATTTTTCTCTCGTCCCAACTCAAACACGTGCAAGAGGTCATGTTTTACGGAGATTCATTCATGACATCATTGTATGAACTAAGAGTTTGGATGATGAAGTCGGCTTCGTGTTACTTGTACGCAACTTTGAACGCCGTTTTGGAGAAAATTGGTCTTCATGAAGCACATTTTACTCTAACAAGCAAAGTGTACGATGATGAAGAAACCGAGCGTTACCAAAAGGGTATATATGATTTCCAAGCATCGCCTTTCTTGATTGCTCCAATGTGCAGCTTGTACATTCTAAACATGGCTTCGTTTATTATTGGAGTCGCGGGAATTTTTTGGAGTCGGAAGGGCATAAATGAGATGTTTGCACAAGCTTTTATCCCATTGTTTGGGATGATTGTGAATTATCATGTGCTTGAAGGGATGATCTTGAGGAAAGATAGAGCGAGAATTTCACCATCTGTTTCTCTTGTTTCTGTTGCAATTGCTGCCTTTGTGTTGTGCTTTGGCTCTCTTATTCTCATTTATTGAGTGATTGATCATCAAAGTTTGGCTATCACGCACATGAGAAATCGGTTCTGGTTCCTTTAGTGTGCTGTTCCAGGACCCGCTTAAACTATGCAGGGCGGTTTCGAGTCCAAAGTTTGGCTAGGATTCTTAATCTCCAACTTAATTTTATTTCCGTTTTATAATAGGAATAAGATTCCTCGTTTTAGGAGGCGTAGAAACCATATAATTTGCTTTTATGGATAAAAGAGTTCTGTTTACTTGTAATCAGGGACGGAGCCGGGGGTAATGGAGGGTGCGCTTGCCCCACCTCAATTTTGAAAAATTATTTTTACATTTTACAAAAAAAATATATATTTAAATTTCGCCTCCCCCTCAAAATCAAAAAATATCATGTTTTTTTCCTTTATTTTGAGTTCGCCCCCCCCCCCCCCAACCCCAAAATTCTGGCTATAACGAAAGAGATATAAGAATATAAAGCATGTCAAAAGTTGTAATTGAACCTAGTTTCTTATTATATTTTCCCCTATAAATATAATGTACCGTACCACGGGGGCTATCTGGCAAAAAAACAAATGTGTACCTATATCACAACAATCTGACCCTCCCTTATTAAAATTTCTGGCTCCGTCCCGGCTTGTAACATAATATAATCCGAAGGCAATTGTAACAAACTCGAGTCATCAATGGGGTAAATGCAAAGGGATGTCGACAGTTGTTAGTTAATTTTAGTGAGTATACAAGGAATGTAGGTTTTGGGTATAAATTCCAATAATGTATATTGTACCGATCTCACGTAGTAGAAGAATCGAAACTTTGATATGAGTACGGGAAGTTAGTTGTACCACATAAATCTTTATTTACTGTGTTTATTTTGTCATGTTTAGCACTTTTTGTAGTATAATTTAAATTTTTGGGAAAATTACTAAAAAACCCTAAAATAAGTTTTTTTATCCAAAACACACATAAAAATATTTTTTAATTTTAAAAACCTATGCTACAAACTTTTCATTCAAGATAACTCAAAAGTTAGTATTAATAACTTTTTGGACTAAATTACGCTTCATTAGAATGTTTTTATTTAAATTTTTTCAAATTGATAAATAGTATTATATGGATTTTACTTTTTAATATTAAATAGTTTTAATATGTTAATATAATTTCAGTTTTTGTTTTATTATTGTAATTATCTAAAAATATATTTTTTAATTTAAAATCTGAAGGTAAATCTCTGTCGGTCACCCAACAGAGCAAACCTGTCCATACACAATAGCCCGCAAACCACGTATGGAGGTAAGCCGCCCTAGGTAACTCATAGGCGACGGACTCGATAAGCGCAGGGGCCCCCAGGGCAGGACGGAGGAGTAAACTCCCCAAACCAAGCATCACCTGGGTTTTGAAACCACCCCCTCAAGACAGGATAGGGGAGAAAACTCCCCTTACCAAGCATCACCTGAGGTTTGAGCCTGGGTGGATTCTCACGGCCAAATTTATTAACCTTAAAAAAAAAATTATTTGGGGAGGGGAGGTGTTGGAATAAAAAGTTGGTGGAATAGATTTTTTGGATTATAAAATATTTTTATGAGTTTTTGGATACAAAAATTTAGTTGAGGGGTATTGTAGTAATTATACCTAAATTTTAATATGATCATAATTATTTATAGATGATACATTTATTCATGGTTTTTCAAAACTGCACCATACCAATCGTACCATATCAGACCATACTGAATTGAAGTTGCGATTTTTTTTACATAAAATCCTGGGTCTTGATATGAGCCAAGACCATACCTATTATTTTGGTATGATTTTGATTTTAGAAATTCTAAACCGGTAAAAAATCGTACCGGACCGTACATTATATATAATAATTAATTATATTATTCATGTTATATAAATAAGTGATTTTACTAAAAAAATTCTAGAATGTATAGGGACAAATACACTAAGAATTAAATTTGTTACACAACTTATGTGGGATTTGGAAGATTTTAAAAAATTATGAATCTAGGAATTAGATAATAGAATTTAACTAAATCCTAGTAATTAGTATTTTTTGAATTGGTTTCAACTATAATAATAAGAGTTTGATTCTTATTTGATTTTTATTTTTCATTGCCTTTATTTTAATGCTAATAACTTTTGTATCTTTTAGTTTATCATGCAAATCGTTTTGAAGTCCGTCTAAGGGTCTCTTATGCGATTAAGTCGAAATCAATGAGTATAGGATAAATTTCACTTGAATTTTGTGCATAAAAGACGGACATAATACTATGTCGATACATTAATAAAAAATAACGTAAGACCGTACTGAAATCGCATGACACCGGAAGCAATGGTACTGGTTTCCAAAAGTCCGATTTTGGTTTTAAATATCTAAATACCGTAATTATTCATATGGTATAAATTTAGTGAAAGAAATACAAAATCCGAACCGTGTGCACCCCTATATTTAAGGGTAGAAATCATCCCCCAACCTATGTCATACTGAGCGCTTTGCCCTTTATTCTAAAAATTTTCGCGCTTTGTCCCCTCAAACTTTTGATTTTTGTTCCAGAACACCCCTTTTAGCGAAATATTCCACAAATATTAGTGAAGTATTCTGTAATAAAATCAAAACTTGAGGGGCAAAGTTTTAAAATATTTAAAATAGGGGGGCAAATGCGCGACCTATCATATGTTTGGAGAATCTACATTCTACCCTATTTATTGGGTTTAAATGAAAAAAAAAATCTTGTGGTATAACTTTTTTGCTAAAAATCCCATGGGATCACGAAATAACCCTTATGTTCTTAAAGGAGTCTGCAAAAAGTCAAATTGTGTTTAAAAAATTAGCGTATTTTTTAGGTTTTTCACCTTTATTGACATACTTATTTATCATTTATACACTCTCCAAATAATATAAAAAGTAAAATAGCATTATTTCACCCAAAAAACACATATTTCTTTCTATCTTCTTAACAAAATTTGACTTTTCGCAGATTTCTTTAAGAACGTAAGGGGTGATTAGACTATTTTATAATCCCATGAAATTTTTAGCAAAAAAGTTACTAACACATAGGGTTTTTGCATTAAACCCAATTTATTGCACCCTAAATTCAATGTGGATCCCATTGTACTAAAAATTGTCACATAAAAATTCTAAATGTTGAGATCACATACAAATGACCCGTAAAACATGCAAACCATGTTTCTCAATTAAAAGATGTTCCTTTTGAAAATCTAGGGCCATTGATTATTGTGCTGGATGAATTTCCCCTGTTTTATGGCTGTTGCGACGTACAAGCTTTCATGGAAATCCACGAGTCATATTTGGAGCTCTCAAGATTTGGGATTTCCAAATAATTTCCACATCATATATATATATATATATATATATATATATGTGATGATGGATTCTCCAAATATATATTTATATATGTGGTGTGGAGATCACTCGAAACTCTAAATCTTTAGAGTTATCAAGTATCACCCGAAGTCCACATAACACCCATACTTGTCTCGCAAATGTACATCACAATGATTCATGGATATTATAAGGTCCCTTAGACAATGATTTTATTTTATTTATTTATTTTCTTTTTGCTCTAACCTTCTTTAAAATTTTAATTCATTAAAAAATAGGACAAATTCCAAGAGAAACACCCACAAACTACTTTTCTATTTTTTTAGAGGATTGCTATGGTCACTTTTCCAATTTCACAATATTAATAAATATCTTTAAATTTTACTATATAATGCATGACAACATTGCTTGTATAAAATATATTTTACAAAGAGTAAGGCTATGTTTTGGGATGTTATTTTGGTGAGAATTATTGGTGAGAAATTTATAGGGACACGTGCGTGTTTGATGAGATTGTGTTTGGTTTTATTTTAGAAGTTGGTTTTTAAGTGTTTTTTTTTTGTGTGAGATAATGTTTGGTTTTGTTTTCTAAAGGAACAAAGGTTACTGTAGCAGTCAAATCATGAAAGAGAGAGAGCACATAGAGAGGAGTGTATGGACAAAGTAAGTGTAGAAAGGTGGAAAATAATTATTATGTTTTTTTTACCAAAAAAGTAGTGTATTTTTTACCAAATATTTTATGAAACAAATATGATTTTGTGAGAATTTTGGACCAAACATAATATGAAAACATAACCAAACATTGTCTAAATGTTTCATAATGGTTAGTCATCTAGAAAAGGGTTTCCGACATAGAATCAAAGTTTGAAATACAATAAAAATGGTTGTATTATTAAGAGAGAATTACATGTACACCCCCACACTTTAGTGCAAAATTACTGAAAATTTCCTGACCTTTTCGAGATTACATAAAGTCACTCTCATATTAAGATATTCTAACAATTACACTCTCTGTGTATTTAAGAACTCTTACAATTTCACCCTTCTAAACCTTATAAGCATCCCTTTAACCCTTAAAGGGATCTCGTTGTAATTTACCAAACTTCAAGGGTGGTTTTAGTAATTAACACTAAAGTGGGGGTAGCATGTAATTCACCCTATTATTAATTAGATTTAGTTTTTCTCTGACCATACTCAATACATTTACATCGCAAAGTGGCAATATATATATTGTATTATTATTTGTTATTTCAATATATACTTTTTTTTTAACACATATTTTAATATATACTTTGATCGTGAATAACATATAGGAATCATATCTCTTAAAATATTGGCAGCCTATCAATAATTGCGCGTGGCGACAAATTTGTAGTCATTTTATGCCAATGAATAATTCTAATGAACTGGACCCAATGTGGCATTATTTTTATTTTTATTAATTATGAAGCTCCAATAGAATCACATGTTGAACAAAGTCCCATCTTGTACGACTAAAGCGAATGAGTATTTTTATTTTATTTTTTGGTTTCGATGAGATTCTCCAAACCACAAAACAACACACCACGTTAGGAATAGGATTAATCTCGCTTCGCGGTACTAAATTTGCCGCTGGTTTGAGAAAATTTGTTATTGTGAGAGTCGAACACGCTTTCTACTCAGAAGCATAGTGGTGGATAAGCCACTACGCAAACCCTTCGGATTTTTATCTTTGTAAGTGCTTTTTATATCTTTGTGGTGGACAAGCAAATGAGTATTATTTTTATCTTTGTAAAGTGCTTTTTTTAACAATTTTTTGTTGGGTTAATTTCATTTAAACCTTTCCAAAACAAAATAAAATTACCTTTTTTCCCTCTCAAAGCTTGGAAATTACAAAGACACCCAAAATGGACATTTAACAAAATTAGGGTTTTGGAGGAAAGCTATTAACGTCAACAAAAGAAAATTGGTGAATATTGAATTTTAACCCTGACCCATTTGTACTTATACTATTTGAACAAAGCATTTTGTGAGTGATCGATAAAATACTCCTTAAAATGTCCTTATGCTTGTAAATCAAACGACACAAACACAAGGAATAACCACAAGCGATTAACATTTGGCGGAGCTTATATAAAAGTCGTGCGTTTCAAGAAAAAGTTTGTATAATTTTCAAAGTTCAAAAAGATAAAGTGATAATAACGTTGTTTTCAAAAGAGTGCAAAAATAATCAATCATCATTTAATTATATACATATTTAATATATATAATTAATAGATGAAGGGTCTCCTCAAAGAAAAGGATAAAGGGGTACCAAGAGTGATTAGTTTAGAAAAATTATCCAGTTAAAACATGACTTCATGCATGTGTTAGGCCGATGAACTCAACCCGAATTTTATATTTGTGATTGAAAGTATGCTAATAATAATTCAAAATAAATGATTTGTCATCTGATCTATTACGGGATAGAAGATATGAACTCATTTATATTCTATATATGATAGTGTATAAAATATATAAAATTATTTAAGGAACATATTTATACATTATCATGCACATAAATATATAAAAGCAAGAAATAAAATATAATTTTAGAATAGAGGATACGGTCTGTGATTTTTTTAATTTTTTTTTTAATAAATCGGTTTGCGCTTAACTAGTCTCTTACGCAAATCTAGATAGACATTATCATTATGATAGATTAATAAAAAGAATCTTTTTTATCATTTGACAACACATTAAAATTCGTACAAGATAGTAATAAAATAATAATAGTGGGTATATTAAAATATAAGCTACAAGGAGACACGCTTATTTTTTTTATTTGTGGTATCAATGAGGTAGGCGTTCTTTTCTATGCTTTATTAGGTGGACATATATAAACTATATATGACGTAAAGAACCTATATAATAACAAAAAGGAAAAAAGAATCATAAGAAGTTTGAAAAACCTATTTGGTATAAATTGTCAAAAAAGGAAAGAAAAGAAAAGAGAAAGAACCTATTTGGTGTGAATGACTAGATTTCCATTACTTTATCACCCATCTATGAAGGTGAAGAAAAATTAGAAAAATAAAAAAATAAATTTAACTAGGCAAAAAGATTAAGGTGTAACTATCAATCTCTTTCATGCTTTGATATCCTTATCTAAGATAACCAAAACAATTAATCTAAAGCGATGTTATATAGTTATATACTATCTATGTGCGTACCTATAATACATGAATACTCCTAGAAATGATCTTATGCTGTACGTATTTATATTATACTCGTATCCGCTACAGATACTTTCAAATATCGTGTCCATGATCATTTTTGAAATGTCCAAAAATTAAAAGAAATTTGAATATCGTATCCGATACAAAATTTGAAATATACGCCTCGAATACCATGCAGAGTATTTTTTTTAAAAAAAAACATAGAAAATTTTTTGGGCTAAAATAAAAAAATAGATAATATTTTCGGTTTTTTGTTAAAATTAAAAGTTAAACAAATAACAAAGCAATTTATAGAATTAGAAAAAAAAATTATGTATGTCAATGAATCTATTGAATTAAAAAAAAATTATATATTATACATGCATATATATATATATACACGTATCATCGACGTATTAAATTCTTAAATTTTAAAATTTGTCGTATTTTGTATCTGTATCGTATTGTGTCTGTATTCTTGAATCCATATCTATGTATCATAAAAAAAAAAATTTGTTTCAACGGGGGGATATCCGTGTATCTTAGATGCGTAATCACTACAAATTTTGTTTTTAACTTTTATTAAGTAATATTAGTAAGACTTTTCACGAGAAGAAATAAAATTGGCCATAAAAGGGAAGCTTCAATTAAGATTGAATAGAGACGGATCTAGTGTTTATGGGACGATGAGCGAAATTCTCAGCTTATGTCTTTTACAGGTGATTTTCGGAAAGTTATTGTATTTTAAACTTCGATATAACTACAATTATATGTGTGTAAAATCAGAGTACAGATTTATAAGAATCACTCATATTATATATGCTAATGTAACGAGAGTTCTTATCTCTGTTGGTTAAAACTAGTATTATATATATAATGCACTTACGTATATATAATTGAAAAAAGCGCTCATTTCTCGTATGTATTCTGAACATAACGAATAATACTCGAACTTTTAAGTTAAATCATTTAATACACGTACTTTATATATCACGTACTATATTTGACGAATAATTCTCAATGCTCCAAAAAAAACAACATATTTTTAATTATATTGAAATTATTATATTAAAAAAAAGGGTAAATTATTAATTTATAAAAATATTGTTAGGAATCGATGCGCATAAAGATAAAAGTAAATTGAAAAGCAAGAAAACGAGATCATAATGTCTACGTCCACATAACTATAGAGAGATTTTATTGATTTTATAAGAGTTATCACATACGAAAAATGAATAACCATCTACTCATATAAATAAGTTTGGAGAGTAGAGACTAAGCTATCAAAGACCTAATCTCATAAGGTAGCTTAAACCATCCAAAATAGCCCGAAACTCGAAAAATCACGCATTCAGCTCGGATGACCCGGGCCGCAGCGAGCACTGGAGCTTGCTTTAGAGCGAAATTGCAAGCGACTGTATGGCCGTGTTGCGGATTTACTTGCCCTAATCCTTTCTTAGCTCAATTTTAGCCTTCTTCTTGCTATTTGTGATTTGTCCCCACGTATTAACCCATCAAGTATTAATTATTATCAACTATGATCACACAAAATATTTTTTTTCCATAATCTAAAAGTGATTACAAGCAATCTTCGTTAAAAAATAATATATAAATAAATTATATTTTTACTCGTCAATAAATCATTTTTATTCCTATTTTACCTATATGCGTACGAATCAGTTTATTTTCTGTTTCCAAAATTTTGGTCGATTTTCTCGTCGTAATTTTCAATAGAAAATCGTAATATATTCATACATATTACATACTAAATTTTTATCTTTTGTGGAACATTCCACTATTCAATTTGTTAAATCAACTTGCCAACTAGTCCACTAATGGAACCTTTTTCGTCAAAAGATGATTAGTCTTTTTCAAAAATTTCAATGAGACGTTTTTCACTTTGCTTGTGATAGACATAGTAGAATTTGATTTTTAGAATTAGAATCAAAATAGCATTTAATTTCAAATTTTTTTACGCAAATCTGTTGAAGTTTTGAGAAGTTTGACTTGGTTATTTACTATTTTTGTTCTAAAATAATTCAAAGATAAATACCCTGAAATTTTATTTCCTTATTAGGTATATGTCCAAATTTCACTAATTCAAAGAAAATTTCGATGTTACTTTTCCTTGAAAGTTCTTTTCTGAGCCTTTTGTTGTACTCTGTTTGGAGCAAAGCTTTTTTTTTTTTCTCAACCAAGGGTGTCCACCATCGGTAACAGTAACTAATTTTTTTCGTCGCGGGAGCTCTCCGACCTCACATGAATTGCTAAGGATCCAATAAGTCCAATATACGGGTGGCCACAAAATGTGCTTCATTTTCATGGGCAGGAATCGAACTCTTGACCTCATGATTTAGGGATAAGGTGAGCTTACCACTACACCACACCTCATAGTTGTTTGAAACAGAGTTATACCTTTGTTAATTTTGAAAAAATAATAATCGATTACATATATTAATTACATCCGGTTGATCATATTACCCCGAGAAGATAAATGAATATCCTAAATCATCATTATTCAGGGGCCCCTTTTGTCTTCCTTCGTTTATCAGTTTTTGCCCTACAGAATTTGGAGCACATGTATTCCACAAAGTCACTATCACTTCTTATCAAAAAAAGAAAAAAGTCACTATCACTTTATTGCGTTCACGATTTTAGGGCACTGGTAATTTCATTTTACTTTGAGATTATATTTTTTATTTCCTATCATATATTTTGACTAATAATTTATACTCGTCACATCTATATATAATATAAAATGTAAAATGATATATCAACTCGAAATGAAAGATCCGAACTAAATATATAGAATGTTCTCATTTATCTTGTTAAAAAGTATTTCGTCATTTGTACTCAGGTATTAATATGTAGGAAAAATATCATTAATAGCCACTGAAGTTTTATTTATGTATCAATTTTGTCTTTACAATACCAAATGTTACCCTATTATATCTAACGTTAGTTTATGTTTCACTTTCGCCCTTCAAACCATCATTCGATGGAATCTGAATGAATCGGGTAATATGTGCACCTCACATGACCAACAACAACATAAACACCTCATATTTGTCTTTAATAAATGGCACCTGTGCATGTGCTCTCCAATCCGGTCAAGATTCACCAAAAGGTGACCCCAAGATTGAAAATGATGCACAAATTAAACTTTAGAGGGATAATAGCATAATATGTAGTACTTTAAGGACCAAAGTAATACAAAGATGAACTTCAGGGATTATTAATTACATTTATCCAAAAATCACATTTTTTGATAAGAAAATTCAATTTCAAAGTACATCTCATTACTATATTAGAAAACAAGTAAATGGAAACACGTAGCTTTGTTTGGATGTGTTTTCATTTCATTTTCAACCGTTATTTTTTAAAACGTATGGGAAAATGAGTTTTTTTATTTTTGTGTGAAATGACTGTTGGTTGTGTTTCTGCAAATGATTGGAATTGATGAGTTGAAAATGTGTGAAATGATTGAGTTAGTTAAAAATAATGATTATTTATATAGTATGGATAAAATAATAGATAATATTATATTGATTAAATATACTTATTAGTAAAAATGACAAAAATTAACGAGAAAAAAGCACTAAAAATATCCAAAGTCTGTCTTAAAATGTGCACAAGCCTATAAAGGTTAATATAATGTATTTTATTCACTATAGCAATGAAATTTTAGAAGGATATGTGAGAGAAATAAACAGGTGAGTGTGAATTGGTAAAGTAAAAGATAGTAATTGGAGAATGTGAAAGTAAAAATGAAAATAAGTGTATTTTCAATTGAGAATGGTGTAAACGGTGTATTTTCATTTTCAAATGATAATGAAAATGAAAACGTGGCTAAAAAAACACAAACAAACATAACTATAGTTTCCAAAATAAAATACCCAACCTTTGCTTAAGGGAAAGAGTGCCGTACCATTCCCACCAATCACTTGTTGATATTTCATCACATTACCATATTAGAAAACAAGTAAATGAAAACAAGTAGCTCCCAAAATAAAATAATTCCAATTGGTAATAAATTTATTTTAATTACTACCTAAAGCCACAAGATATATATATATATATATATATATATATATATATATGGGGAAAATTACACCTACACCCACTGTTATAATAGTTAATTATACAAATTATTCCTCTTATAATTGAAATTACAAATACCTAACTCACTATAACTGAAAATTATATTTATCCCCAGAAACCTTCGGTCAAAGGTCAAACAATGATAAATGACATTTTTGCCATTCGCTTAAATTATTAAAAAAAATAAAAAAAATTGGAATAATATTTTTGTTACGGCTGTACCCCTCTTATTATGTGTAATTACCAGAACCCCTTTTTGCTTTTAAAATTACCAACACCCTCTATAGGGGCTAATGGTAAGATTTTATGAATTAAATTGTAAGAGTTTTTTAATGCAGAGAAGAATTATTGTAAGAAGTGCATTATAACAGGGGGTTTGTGTAATTTCAAAAATAAAAGGGAGGTTGTTATAATTTTTCCTAAATGATATTTGAACAGGGCATTTTTGGAATTTATATGATAATGTCATTAAAAAATTGTCTCAAAGGGATAAATATAATTTTCAATTATAGTTAATTAAGTATTTATAATTTTAATTATAAAAAAATAAATTTATGTAATTATAGCAACGTTAGCGTAAATTTTCAAAAAAGAAAAACAAGTCGCAGCCTCTTTTGACGAATCAAATTATTGGTGGGCCAACCAAATGTCAACCAGTCAACACTAAATTAGTAGTAGAATTCTCAATTGGGTCACATAAAAAGAGGAAAAAGGAAAATATAAGCATTGCGCGGATGTAACCATTCAGATCCTTCTATTATTAAGGAGAGCGTTTCATCTGATTTTCGTTATCTACATTTTCAGTTTGTTACAACACATTTTTCCTCCTCTTCACAAACATCATCCTCATACCTAGATAAATACATTTGTAACACCTTCCGCCGCCGCCGCCGCGGTTTTCATTTCTACCGGACAGCATAATCGTCTCTGGTAATTTTCCTGTTTTTTACTTTGAATCTTCATTTAGTTTGAATCTTCATTGTTATTTGATGTTTCAATTATACCGTACAACATAGTCATCTCTGGTAATTTTCCTCTTTTTTTTTTTTGATGTTTTTAGTTTGAATCTTCAGTTTTATTTGATGTTTCATTTCTACCGTACAACATAATCATCTCTGGTAATGTTCCTGTTTTTTGTTTGATGTTTTTAGTTTGAATCTGCATTATTGTTTGACGTTTCATTTCTACCGTACAACATAATCATCTCTGGTAATTTTCCTGTTTTTTTTTTTTGATGTTTTTAGTTTGAATGTTCATTATTATTTGATGTTTCTATTCTACCGTACAACATAATCACCTCTGGTAATTTTCCTTTTTTTTTTTTTTGATGTTTTTAGTTTGAATCTTCAGTATTATTTGGATGTTTTTTAGTTTGAATCTTCAGTATTATTTGATATCTCAATTCTACCGGACAACGTAATAATCTCTGGTGATTTTCCTAATATTTTTTTTTTGATGTTTTTAGTTTTGAGTCTTCAGTATTATTTGTAAAGTTATGATATATTTCTATATTTCACCGATTATTGTTCGCTGTATTATCTTTTTTAGTTTGAATCTTCAGTATTATTTGATATCTCAATTCTACCGGACAACATAATAATCTCTGGTGATTTTCCTAATATTTTTTTTTTGATGTTTTTAGTTTGAGTCTTCAGTATTATTTGTAAAGTTATGATATATTTCTATATTTCACCGATTATTGTTCGCTGTATTATCATTTCTTTTAATTTGGTAAGAATTGGACGATATACCACTCCGTTATTGTTCGCTGTATTTTCACTTCTTCAAATTTTTGGTATAAGAAATGGGCGATATACCACTCTGTTATTGTTACTCTGTATTTTCACTTCTTTTAATTTTTGTAAGAATTGAAGGCAATAAATGCATTTGATTTGATATCCGTAATTTACGTTTATACTATAATAAATAGATATCTTACTATATCGAGATCAGAGAAAAAAATGGTGAAATAGAATGAACAGTGCTATATTATTTGAATGCCAATTGTCGAATATTTAGGGCACTGAGATTTACTAATTCGTGTTCTCATTTCAATTAAGGGAAAGGAAAGTGAGAAATGGCTGGTCCTTCACCTCCTCTGAATGAATGCCGTCCGATGAAAATGAATCTGCTTGTCAACAGACTCCATATTTTGTTCAATGGAATTGCTATTGTGGCCTGGTTTTACTATAGAGCTACCCATCTTTGTAGTATTATCAAAACCAGGGAGACTCCTCTTGTGCCTTATCTGATTGTCTGTTTCTCTGAGAGTGTACTTACATTTCTTTGGATTCTTGATCAAGCTTATAAATGGAGACCTGTTAAACGATACGTGCGTCCCGAAAGTTTGCCGGAAGATGAGAAGCTTCCGCCACTTGATGTTTTCATATGCACAGCTGATCCAAGCAAAGAGCCCTCTCAGGGGGTTATGAACACTGTAATATCGGCTATGGCGATGGATTACCCTCCTGATAAGCTTGCGATTTTTCTATCGGACGATGGGGGTTCTTACGTCACTTTGCAAGCTATGCAAGAAGCCTGGAAATTCTCTAGATATTGGATTCCTTTTGTTAAGAAGTATGAGATGAAAACCAGGTGCCCAGAGGCATATTTTTCGGAGGCTGGAAGTGCTCATGACAAGTTCAGTAACAGCAGCGAGTTTGCAGCTGATAAGAAGAAAATTGAGGTTGGTTACAACAGTATCTCTAGAGCTCTTAGAACATTATTCTTTTTATGTCCGAATCTGCCTTTTCGTTTTTATCTCTTGATTTTGACTTTTTTGAATCTCTTGGGCTTTCTTGGTTGCAGCAAAAATACCAAGAATTCATGGACAATCTGGAAAAGAATTCTGTAAACGCAAAAGCTTCTGTTAGCAGAGATCATCCGCCCAACGTCCAGGTGAGCATGATATATGTGACGGATAAACAATTAAGAGACCATACATGATTCTTTAAGGGCTAACGTGGTTTTATGGAGTAAAGTGCAGTTCATTGGTGTGCATAAGCCATGATTGATGAGTATATATTGTTCATGGGCTAGTATCAGATTTATGTTCTGGAAACTTAAATTGAATTTGATTACAAATGCAGACCTTGTTAGTTGGAAGTGAATTTTCAATTAGAAGAGCTTTTTGATTGTAGATTTGAAATCAAAAGTCCAGCTTAAGCAACACCTTAGGGCATCTCATATCTCCACTTTTCACTATATAGTTTGGAGGGACTTCTATGCACTTTTAGCCGCTTGGTCTCTAAGTTTATCTTTTTAAAGGTGGGGGATTTTATGTATTCAACCTGCTCGTCTTTTGGTCTCAAATGAAGAATATGACGCTTATGCTATACTCGGTGGAATAGAATGACGGCCGGATTCCTTGAATTGAAATCCATGATATCCAGTTACTATATTGTCCCAAGCTACTAAATGCACCACCAGTCATTTCATCGACTTTATCTTATAGTCTGGTGCCTCATTTTGTTACTGACTAACAAGAAAGTAATATAGCCTGGGCCAATAAGGTGTTTCCTGTATTAGTAGATGGTTCATGTATTGCTGTATGTTGTAAATATAAAACTGTTGCATGCAAAACTTAAAGGGGAAAAGAAAGGAAGATCTAAAGCAAGATTTATAAACTCTTAACTAGCAAAACAAAAGAAACGGATATATAGCCTCTCATTGCTGAATAAAAGGTATGAACTTCTAATAAAATTGTATTGACAGGTGATTACCGATGAAGATAGCAATGCAGTGGGTTCAGACCTAAAAGAGATGCCTCTTCTTGTTTATGTTGCGAGGGAGAAAAGACCTTCTCATCCACACCATTTCAAAGGAGGAGCGCTTAATGTTCTCGTAATCTTTCTTCATCCCCTCTGCCTTTTATTTTGTAATTGGCTTCTTTGCCATTCTTTGGTGTTCAGGACAGCAACATTTGCAAAATGATTGAGAGGATACTGCTATTGACATTAGACACATTTATTATCTCATTAAAAGAAACGTACTCTCCGCATTAGCATGTGAACTATTTGTGTTTTGCTCACATGTTTCTTTTCCCTTGTATACCTGTATTAAAGTAGCAAAAATTATTTGTAGCTCCGAGTATCAGCGGTGATCAGCAATGCTCCATACTTTTTGGTACTGGACTGTGACATGTACTGTAACGATCCTTCAGCAGCCCGCCAAGCTATATGCTTTTATCTTGATCCTAAAATATCTTCAGATATAGCTTGGGTTCAGTTCCCACAGAAATTCCGTGATATGGGCAAGCATGATATCTATGGTGGTTCGCTCAACCCCATTTGGGTATTGTACCTTAAAATCTTTGAAGTTATACAATGTCTGATATTGTTAATAAGATTGTTTTCCTGTTTAAATCAATGAATTCCTCTTCTATTGTCTGACAAACCATACAGAGAAGGGGGCAAGGGTTAGATGGGCTTAGAGGACCAACCATATATGGCTGCAACTTTGTCATGACAAGGGAAGCAATCTATGGACTTGGCAAAGCTTCAAAGGGTAACGTTAATTTTCATAAATTAGATAAGACTTCATTTATATACATTTTGAAAATTTTAACCTAAGTAGCTGTTTCTCAAAACATCCTTGTTTTTGCTTTGTGTATACAGGTAATGTTGATATCAATCAGCTGAAGAAGTCCTTTGGTCCAAGCAATGAATTCATCAAAACAATCAACAAAAGTTACAGACCCCAGTTACCTGAGGACAGAAAGTGCTCTGGTGAATTGCAAAAAGAGATTCAACTTCTAGCCTCTTGTACTCACGACAAAGATACGGAATGGGGACATGAGGCAAGTATCTACTTTGAAAGCGAGTATTTTGAATGTGGACACCTTCGTCCCTCCCTCCCCAAAATAAAGAATATTTTTTGAAAGTCATGTACTAAGGGAGAATTATAATTTACTTGTATGTTTCAATTGCAGGTGGGTTACAGATATTTTACCGTGGTGGAGGACTCTATTACCAGCCTTATTTTACACTGTCAGGGCTGGATTTCTGTGTTTATTGATCCTGCCAGGCCTTGTTTCTTGGGTGCATCACCTATGAGTCTGAATGATATGTTAGTTCAGCAGACACGATGGTCTTTTGGCCTAATGCAAATTGGTCTGTCAAAGTTTTCTCCTCTTATATACGCCCCCTTGAGAATGTCGATTCTGCAGAGCATGTGTTATTCCCATCTTATACTAGAATGTCTCTACGCTGTGCCCTTTTATTTGATAGCCATCATTCCTCCAATCTCTCTACTTTATGGCATTCCTCTGTACCCAAAGGTGAGTGTTATAAGAGAAGGATTATAATTAATTACTTCAAAAATCTGTTTTAAATTGGTAAGTTATGGAAAGTTAGTCACCAAAAATCAATTGCAAGTGAAATTGACTAATCCATCATGTCCATGTCATTGAGTGTGTTTTCTTATTTTGAAGACCTAAATATCTGAATTAACTTCATTGACTAAAGGGTAAGTTACATAGATACCCCATGCGCGAGACCTTGATTACGAAAAACTCCCCAATGTTTGAGAAATTAGTGTAACTTCCCTACTCAGTAGCATTTTACAATTTCACTCATGATTAAAAGTAGACTACAGTATCACCATCTGTTTTTCGAGTTTTTCGAGCTGTCACGATTTGACATGGGGTATCTTAGTAATTTGCAAAACTTCAAAGGACTTCTGGTAATTATCTAATAAGTACGGGGTGTGCATGTACTCGTCCCTTGCCTAAACTGGACTGATGAATTGTGCACCTCCATATCATGTTAATTTAGAGACCTTTCTAATGCTTGCTCTTGTTCCATCTTTCACAGGTTTCAGATCCATTTTTCCTCGTGTTTGCCTTCATCTTTGTCTCATCGCTACTCAAACACGTGCAAGAGGTCTTATCCTATGGGGATGATATCATGACCGCACTGTACGAACTGAGGGTTTTTGTCATGAAGTGTGCAGCATGTTACTTTTATGCAAATTTGAACGCAGTTTTGGACAGACTCGGTTTGCTTCAAGCAAATTTCTCCCTAACAAACAAAGTAGTCGACGATGAACAAGTCAGGCGTTATGAACAGGGCATATATGATTTCCAAGTATCACCCATGCTGTTAGCCCCGTTATGCAGCTTGTACATTCTTAATCTGGCTACTCTTACTCTTGGAATCCCAAAGCTTCTTAACAAGGGCGATGAATTGTTCGTTCAAGCTGCTATCTCATTGGTTGGTTTAATTTTGAATTACCATTTGCTCGAAGGTATGGTGTTGAGGACTGACAAGGGCCGTATTTCCCCGTCTCTTCTTCTGCTTTCTGTTGGAATTGCTGCAGCTATTTGGTTCGGTGGATCTTTCCTTGTCATCTTTTGAGAATGGAGGCTTCATCACTTAATATTACTTAGTTTTTGAAATTGAAGTCTTTGAAACTGAATTCATACATTGAGTAGATTTTTCATAAATTCCATTTCTAGTATGAGTTTTTTCAGCTGGAAAAGGAGCAAGTACGAAGTATTGAGTTCGAGTTTTACCAGACTTGTGGTGTTTTCTGATCTTATATTAGTTTTTGATGTGAGCTTTGTCTTTTAATTGTTCGTGGCACCCAATTTGTTACTTATTAGCATTTGCCTAATGTAGCACAGGATAGTTACTTTTTAAGTAAAACATTTTATGGTTTAAAACATAGACTTCACATATGATTGTAATTTTATTATTGCTTTTATGTTAAACTAGGAAGAATCATGTGCGTCGCCCGTGGTTGTATAATGAGAGGCTAAATAAAAGTAAAGAATTATTAAATTTATGATTAAGTATGGAAACCTTTCCACAATAGAACAAATAATTGAGTTATTTATACATTTATATAGAGGTTAGATTAGATAGATAAACTAGATAGATTAGTAACAAATAATGCGTGTAACAAACGTATGACGCGAGAATAGAACATCTATAACAAACGAATGACGCAAGAATAAAACATTTATTAGCAAATATTATCGTGATTTTTTAATTACCAATGTGTTTGTTTTTAATTTTATGTAATTGTTTTAGCTAAACCTTGGTCGTAACTCGTAAGTTGTAATCCAACTTTATATATAGCCCTTTTGCTATACATTTTTTTTTCCCTGTGTTTGTATTAGATTTCATCTGACAACTTTGAAGTATCTTGTAAATAAAAACAAAGAGCGTTACAACTTCTATAAAATCCTAAGAGAGTCTAAAGACGAAAATTAATTTTATTTTACTCATTGGTAAAAGAAAGTAATTTGGTCAGCACAAAAGATTGAATAATGGGTGCAATGAACCGACGTTATCCAATATTGAAGAACCTAAGTCACAAGCTAAGAAATCAAATTCCTATTTATTTATTTTTATTTCTAGATTAAGTGGATATCCTGATCTGACAAATTCGGATTAATGATTTTTAATTATTGATCATACAAATTCTATAAAACTCTAAATAAAAGCAAAAAAATCATAATTTATGATAATTTGAAATTGAATCGAGTAACTCTCATAAAAGTGGAAGATGATACGGCTGACTAACAAATCTGTGATAGAAATCAAATTCATTTTGGCTACATTGCAATTATTTGAGTCGTTCTTGTTTGACCTTAATGATAATGACTGCATGTAAGGTTACCACGTCTGATTGTGAACATACCATTAAAATATTCAACTTTTGAAAATTCCAATTGTCCAACATTATCTCAAAGTGATTTTTTTTATATTTATTACGTCGGTCAAATAGACTTTCAGAACATTTTTGTTTTCCCATTTTATTATGATAAGAGTTTTTGAATTTGCATTAATGTTTTTGTGGGGTTAAATTATATTTTAGTTGTCTCATTTACTAAATTTATAACCACATAATATAGGATAGAAATTATGAAACAGATATTATTCAACATAAGAAAAGTTTATATTATTGAAATAAAAAAGGCGAGAATGTACAATGCACTTCTCGCCAAAAAAACCAAACTGGAGACTATGTCAAAATTAAGGGATCACAACGATAAATATAAAAAAGTTAAGGGACTAAATTGGAACTCAAAAATTGAATTAATATTGTTACCCTTAAAGTAGTCACCTGCAGTGGTACTAACCGATCATACCTACTCGAAAATGGACTAGAGGTACCACTTTGAGACTTGGTTTTAACCCGAAAAACTCAATCGACGCGATCGAAGGGTGAAAAACTAAAACAATTCTAACACAAAAGTTAAGATATAAAAAATGACATTATTTGTTTATAGCCTAGTGGTATTAGCTTTCACGTTCATGTGGAAGATCTTACGTTTAATTTTAGGCTGTCATAAATTGTGATCTTTCTATTCTTATTATTTGAAGTCTTATAAGATTTTAATAATTCGTGATTAAAAATTATCTGCCCGAACTTATCAACTCATATGTCTCCTTCGTTTAGAATTAAAAGAAAAATAGTATAACTTGTGGTTTTCATAAAAAGCATAATACAATTTTGGCAAGATAGAATTTAAAATGCCCCCCACTCTACTCTTGCCACGTTTCACATTAGAAAAAGATAAATTGGTCCAAAGTCCAAAGAAGGATCGCAGAAACTGCCACAGAAAGCAAAGAATTATACATTTTAACAAGTTTCAAGTTTCACGTGTAATATTAATATCTTTAATCTGATTCGTTGCTCTTCATATATATACCCCTCGTCATTATCCACAATTCAAAACCTTCCATTTGTAACACCCTCCGCCGCCGGCCGCCGTGTCATTTCACCGGAAAACAACATCTTCGGTAACTTTTCTGCTTCGTTTTTTGTTTCGATTGTTCTTAATTTGTGACTTCACTGTTATACTGTAGTGCGAAATCCGATGTTCTTAATTTGTGATATCATTATTGCTGTAGTGCGAAATTGATGTTCTTCATTTGTGACTTCATTGTCAGTGTTGTGAGGAATTGATGTTCTTCATTTGTTGCTTCATTGTTAGTGTTGTGCGGAATTGATGTTCTTCATTGTTATTGTAGAGCGAAATTGATGTTTTTAATTTGTGACTTCATTGTTAGTATTGTGCGAAATCGATGTTCTTAAATTGTGATTTCATTGTTAAGTGTTGTGCGAAATCGATGTTCTTAATTTGTGACTTCATTGTTAGTTTTGTGTGAAATCGACGTTCTTAATTTGTGACTTCATTGTTACTGTTGTGCAAAATCGATGTTCTTAAATTGTGACATCATTAATACTGTAGTGCGGTATCGATGTTCTTAAATTGTGATGTCATTAATACTGTCGTGCGAAATCGATGTTCTTAATTTGTGACTTCATTGTTACCGTTGTGCAAAATCGATGTTCTTAAACTGTAATATCATTAATACTGTAGTGCGAAATCGATGTTACTGTAGTGCAAAATCGATTTTAAATTGTGACTTCATTGCTACTGTAGTGCGAAATCGATTTTTAATTTGTGACTTCATTGTTACTGTAATGCGAAATCTATGTTCTTAATATGTGACTTCACTGTTAGTGTAGTGCGGAATCGATGTTCTTAATTTGCGACTTCATTGTTACTGTAGTGTTCTTAATTTGTGACTTCATTGTTACCGTAGTGTTCTTAATTTGCGACTTCATTGTTACTGTGGTGTTCTTAATGTGTGACTTCATTGTTACTGTAGTGTCCTTAATGTGTGACTTCATTGTTACTGTAGTGCGAATCAACGATTTTAATTAGGTCACCCAGCTTTACTGATTCAATTTTTGTTGTGTTCAATTTAGGGTGAGGAAAGTGAGGAATGGATCGATCACTTCCTCTGAACGAAACGCGTGTATTGAAAGGCCAGCTGATCATCAACAGGCTGTATTTATTCCTAAATGCAATTTCTATATTAGCCTTGTTTTACTACAGAATTATCAGTCTTAATCGTATTATCAGAACCAGAGAAGCTCCGATTTTGCCCTATCTTCTCGTGTTTATCTGTGAGATTGTACTCACATGTCTTTGGATTGTGCAACGGCCTTATATCTGGAGACCAGTAAAACGAACTGTGTATCCTGAAAGATTGCCGGAAGATGAGAAGCTTCCACCAATTGATGTGTTCATATGCACAGCTGATCCAAGCAAAGAGCCCTCTCTGGGAGTGATGAACACTGTTATATCGGCTATGGCGCTCGATTACCCTCCTGATAAGCTTGCTGTTTATTTACAAGACGATGGGGGTTCTTACGTGACTTTGAATGCCGTTCGAGAATCCTGGAAATTCTCTAGATATTGGATTCCTTATTGTAGGAAGTATGAGGTGAAGATAAGATGCCCTGACGCATATTTCTCGGCTGCTGAAAGTGCTCATGACAAGTTCATTAGCAGCAGTGAGTTTGCAGCTGACAGGAAGAAAGTTGAGGTTGGTTAAATCAGAGTATATCTTGAGCTGTTAGAAGACAATAAACACGAATAACATTATGTTTTTACATGTTTGAATTTGCCTTTTCTTTTGTATCTCTTGATTGTGATTTGTCTAACATTTTCTTGGTGCAGCAAAAGTACGAGGAATTCAAGGAAAATCTGGAAAAGAATTCAGTAAACGCAAAAGCTTCTCTTAGCAGAGATCATCCACCTATTGTTGAGGTAGACAGTTCATTGCATGATTAGTCTTATTTTACAATTCAAAATATATTTTAGCTGGACAATGGACATGATGGATAACTAATTGAAAGACTGTATAAAACTACGAATATAAGATACGTTGTATTATTTTAGTCCAAGTTGAAGATACCAGACATAATTCTAGAAGGGTTAACCTGGTTTTAAGGAATAAAGTGCAGCTAACTGGTGTGTATAATTAATGAGCTAGTATAAGACTGATTTTTTTGCTGATGTGTGCATGAAAGAAGTAGCTATCTTAATGCCGTAAACTTAATTTGAACATTTGATTAATACATGCAGATCTCGGTAAATTGAAGAGTTATTAATTTGTAATGAGAAAGGCTTCTCGATTGTAGATTTGAAATGAAAGGTTCAGCTCAAAAACAGCTCAAAAAAACCTCAAGTATTGTTGTAAATGTGAGTTCAGACCAGTTTGGTACTTCCCGGTATTGTGAGATTGTAAATGTGCTATGTAATATAAATATGAATGTGCAACCAAAGGTAAGGAAAAAAGAAGAAGACCGAGAGCAGGATAATATACCTTCAGGAAATGGATTTGGCTGAATAAAACTTTTTTTAACTCTTATAAAATTGTACTGACAGGTGATGACGGATGAAGATGGCAATGTAATGGGTTCAGACCTAAAAGGCGTGCCTCTTCTTGTTTATGTCGCGAGGGAGAAAAGACCTAACCATCCACACCATTTCAAAGGAGGAGCACTTAATACTCTTGTAATCTTTCTTTACACCTCTGCCTTTCTTTCCAGTTAAATACTTGCTATCTTTGCATGATTTTTCTCAGTATTCAAGGTAGCATCAGTATAATATTCTTGTCGTGAAAATGATTGATAAGCAATTGGTATTTTCAAATTTCAATATACACAATTACACATGTATTTTCTACAATAAAGAAAAGTAGTGTCCACAGTAGCATGGAAATATTCATGTTTGCTTTCATCCCCCCCCGCCCCCCACACACACACAGAGAACAAAAAAAGAAAAAAAGAAAAGAAAACAACTATGTTATAACTGACATAAGTTGATTTGCAGCTCCGAGTATCTGCTGTGCTAAGCAATGCTCCATACTTTTTGGTTCTGGATTGCGATATGTACTGCTATGATCCTTCATCAGCGCGCCAAGCTATGTGTTTCTATCTTGATCCTAAAATAGCTCCAAAAATAGCTTGGGTTCAGTTCCCGCAGAAATTTCGTGATCTGAGCGAGCATGATATTTATGGTGGTTCGCTCAACGCCATCTGGGTATTGTACCTTAAAACTTCTCAGTAATACAATGTCGAATATCATCTATCAGATCATTTTTCCTGTTTGAATCAACTGATTTTTGTTCTATTCTCTGAAAAACCACACAGAGAAAAGGCCTAGGCTTAGATGGAGCTAGAGGACCAACCATATATGGCTGCAACTTTTTCATGACAAGGGAAGCAATCTACGGAATGGGCAAAATTGATAAGAGTAATGTCAATTCTCATAAATAAGACTTGGGACGTATTTTTTGGGAATTACAATCTAAGTTGTTTTGCTGTAAAACATCCTTGTTTCTTTTGTTGTTTGTTCAGATGTTGATCTCAACCAGCTGAAAAAGTCGTTTGGTTCAAGCAATGAGTTACTCAAATCACTCTACAAAGATTACAAGCCTCAGTTGCCTGAGGACAGAAAATGCTCTGATGCATTACAAAAAGAGCTCCAGTTGCTAGCCTCTTGTACTTATGACAATGGCACACAATGGGGTGAAGAGGTAAGTATCTACTGTTAGACTGGAAGGTTCCCCACCCCTCAATAAAAAAAGAAAAGAAGTAAATATTTAGAACAGAAAAAAGAAAGAAAAAGTTATGTAGGTGGGGACAATTGTAATTTACTTGTATGTTTCAAATGCAGGTGGGTTATATGTATTTTACTGTAGTGGAGGACTCCATTACAAGCCTTGTTTTGCACGGTAGGGGCTGGATTTCTGTGTTCCTTGACCCTGACACGCCGTGTTTCTTGGGTTCATCCACTACGAATCTGAACGACATGTTAGTTCAGCAGACACGATGGGCGTTTGGCCTAATGCAAATTGGTCTGTCAAAGTATTCTCCTCTATTATATGGTCTCCCGAGGATGCCGGCTCTTCAAGCCATATCTTATTGTGCACCTATATTTGAATGTCTTACCGCTATCCCTTTTTACGGTCTTGCCATCATTCCTCAAATCTGTCTAGTTCACGGCATTCCTCTATATCCCAAGGTGAGTATTATTAGACAACAAAAGTAGGGCCCAAAAATGTGTTTGTTCGTTCATTTAGAGAAAGTGAAAATGACTAATTCATCATGAATTGACCGTCGAATGGTTTCTTATTTCGAAGACCAACATCATACTAACTCAAATTGCCTAAATTGGACCCTAAGCGTGCTCTTTATCTTAATATTAAAATGGGATAATTACATGCATACCCCTCGTCGGATCTGACAACTCGAAACACAGAGGGTGAAATTGTAATTTGCTTTTACTGATAGGGTAAATTAAGGTAATTTCTTACATATCGAGGTTTCGTAATTAGGGTGTTATGCAGGGGTGCCTATGTAATTTACCCCATTAAACTATCTACAAAATATACCTTTCTGATTCTTGCTTTTGTACCTTGTTCCACAGGTGTCTGACCCATTCTTTATCGCAGTTGCGATCATTTTCATCTCATCCCAACTCAAACATATCCAAGACGTCTTAGTCTATGGAGATTCATTCATGACAGCTGTGTATGAACTGAGGGTTTGGTTGATGAAGGGTGCGGCTTGTTACTTCTATGCAACTTTAAATGCAGTTTTAGACAGATTTGGCTTGCATGAAGCAACTTTCTCTCTAACCAATAAGGCGGTTGACGAAGAACGAGCCAGGCTTTTTGAGCTAGGCTTATATGATTTTCAAGTATCAACTATGCTGTTAGTTCCAATATGCGCCTTATACCTTTTGAATTTGGCTTCATTTATTATTGGGATCCCAAGGATTCTTCAGAAGGGCGATGAATTGTTCGCACAAGCTGTTCTACCGTTGTATGGGGTAATTGTGGGTTACCATTTGTTTCAAGGTATGTTCTTGAGGAAGGATAAGGGCCGTATTTCATCATCCATTATTCTCCTTTCTACTGCAGTTGCTGCAATTATATTGTGCTGTGGATCTATTATTGTCTTCTTTTAAGTGAGAGGATGTAGGCTTGATCATTTGGTATTGCTTGCTACTTTAGTTTAAATTTGAAGGGATTTGTTATAAACTTCGATTCTATTATATGACTTGTTAAAATAACAAAAGGAGCAAGTATGATGTCTTGAATTCGAATTTTACCAGTTTTGATGCTTTGTCATCTGATTCTGGAATGTTTTTGATCTTTCGTCTTGTATTTCAAATCATATACGCATGTCACTTTAATTTTGAGTCTGTTATGGCAAATTTGTGATCTAGGAACAACCTAGCTCATTAAGTAGTAGTGACCTAGATCATTAAATATTCCACCTCTCCCCCTCCCCCTTCTTACTAAGCAATTCAACCTTGGAAAATATATGAAAATGCAATGCATGATCTCCAAATTTGGTTGCATTCTTTGTGAAAATACTAAAGTCTATTTACATGCTTAAAAGCACTCAAGTCTTAATAAGACCTAAAATCTCACTTTTTGAAAAATTAGAAGTTACACTAAAACATTACATTTCGATCAAAATAAGTAAACCAAGTAGCTACTTTGTTGAAAAGATTAAAATTTGTACTAAAAACTATATTTGATTAAAAAAAAACCTAAATAGTGACAAGATATTAAGATGTCATAAGATTATATTTTTTCCTCATCGATACAGATCAACTGCAGAATTCTAAAATAATCTCTAGATGCATATATGATTTGAATATTATAATTGTAAATTACACATGCATGGTTAGAACAAATACCAAACTTCATGTACATATGCAACAATATAAAATCTGATAAAAAAAGGGATTGAAATTAATGCCAGAAATTAGACAAAATGCTTGCAATGTGCAATACTCCATTGGAACTTATATAGTCCAAATATTTTAGAAAATAGTCTTCAAAAACATCAATATTAAGAAATCATGTGTAATTCCAATTACAAAGCCTCAATGTATCCAAAAGGTACCAAAACAAAAACATTAAACAACAATTCTAACGTAGGATCACTCAGAACAAGACAATAAGTGATCCAAAAAACAGAATTGTCCCCGAAATTACAACAGAGAGTGTCGTAATAGACGGTGAAATTCTGGCTCTGTCCTTCCTCAAGAACATCCCTTCAAGCAAATGGTAGTTCACGATTATCCCGAACAACGGGATAACAGCTTGAGCGAACATCTCATTTATGCCCTCATGACTCTGAAAAGCTCTTGCAGTTCCAATAACAAAAGAAGCCACGTTTACAAGGTACAAGCTGCACAATGGAGCCATGATCTGAGGAGATGATTGGAAATCATATATGCCCTTTTGGTGACGCTTCGTTTCTTCTTCGTCGTATACTTTGCTTGTTAGAGAAAAACTTGCTTCTTTCATACCAAATTGGTCCAAAACTGCATTCAAATTTGCATACAAGTAACACGCCCCAGACTTCATCATCCACACCCTTAGATCATAGAGGGCCGTCCTTAGTGGATCACCGTAGGACACGACTTCTTGCACGTGCTTGAGTTGAGCCGAGATGAAAATGAAGGCAAACACGAAGAAAAATGGATCCGTGACCTATATGGAAGGATATATTATGAGCATAATCACAAGTTTAGTACTTATTATCGACTATATCAAAGTGTATATGATTGTCAAGTTTATAGCTAAGGCGAAATTTTGTACATTGAGCGTTTATCTGCTATGGTATTCTACCAGATGAAACACTACATTAGAATACAGAATCCTAACTGCAAGTTTAAGGCGATATTTTATACATTTAGCGTTCATCTGCTATGTTGAATAGTAGATGAAACACTACATTAGATTACAAAATCCGAACTGCAAGTTTAAGACAATATTTTATACATTTGGCGTTCATATGCTATGCTGAATAACAGATGAAGTCCTAAATTATTATACAGAATCCAAGCTGCAAGTTCAATTTGGTGATTTAAAGTAAATAAGATGTATTCCTCAAATAAGCACAACCTAATGGTCTAGGCATGGTCAACTATTCATGATAAAACTGACATTTAGGCTTTCGTTTCTTATCTACACTCACCTTGGGATATAGAGGAACGCCGTGAAGTAGACAGATTTGAGGAATGATGCCTAAACCGTAAAAGGGAACTACGTAGAGAGGGTCAAGTGTAAGAGCTCCATAACACATGGTTTGAAAGATGGACATCCTCAGCGGACCGTATAAAAGAGGAGAAAACTTGGATAGAGTCATTTGCAGTAGTCCAAAAGCCCATCTTGACTGTTGAACTAACATATCATTCAGATTTGTAGGGCATGTGCCTAAGAAACATGGCCTCTTAGGATCCACCCACACTGAAATCCATCCCTTGCAATGTAATATAAGGCTTGTCATAGAGTCTTCCACCACGGTATTATATCTCGCACCCGCCTGCATTTTAGACATATAAATTACGAGATATATATGAGATAATTACATGCACACCCCTCAGCAGACCTAGAAAAAGTCGAAATCAGGGGTGCAACGGTAATTGTTTTTACACACAGGGGAAGTTATGGTAATTTCTCAAAACTCAGTGTGTTTTTGTAGTTAGGGTCACAGGCATGAGGTGTGTACGTAATTTACACAAATATATATGTATTTGCCCTTTTGTGGGCTCTGGATGAGTATGTTGGTCCTGGTCCACTACTCTTAGATTGAACGGGCCAGGATCAACACACTCGATCTGACCAAGAATTTCGTGGGGTGAGATTGATGGGTGGGGCGGGTAAGATTAGCTTCTTGCCTCGGTTCCCCATTCTGAGCCATTGTCATAAGTACAGGAGGCTAGAAGTTGGATCTCCTTTTGCAATGCATCGGAAACCTTTCCTACGTCCCTCGACACTTTTGGTTTGTAATTTTTGTTAGTTGATTTGATGAATTCATCACTTGAACCAAAAAACTTCTTCAGCTGGTAGTCATCAGGATCTGGACATAATCACAATGAAATTTTTTAGAATGTCCTAATCAAACATCTAATTCTTATGATCTCCAAAAAGTTACATACATATCCTATATATATAACTTATATTATAAGCTAATGATCATGAGAATTAAAAGTACCCTTTGGAAGTGTGTCAGTTCCATAGAAAGCTTCCCTTTTCATGTAAAAATTGCAGCCAGTTATGGTTGGCCCTCTAAGCCCATCTAACCCTTCCCACTCTCTCTGTATAAGACAATATAACAAAATATTTTGATTCAACACACAAAAAAATCCAATCTTATTAGAGGGTGTTTGGCTAAGTTTATTTTAAAGTGTTTATAAGATGTTTTACTAAAAAAAATTACCAAATGCTCTGCAATATCTTATAAGCTCTCAAACAGCTTATAAGCTATTTTAAAGATCGCTTATAAGTTCAGCCAAACACTTTCTTAATGTTGTGAATTAAACATAGGACTATTGTAAGAGTTCTTAGATACATACCCAATAGTAGTGAAGATTACCATCATAGAGATCATGATCACTCATATTATGGAAATGCTGAGGAAATTGAACCCAAGCTAGTTTTGGAGATAATTCAGGGTCAAAATAAAAGCACATTGCTTGTCGGGCCGACGACGGGTCGTTGCAGTAATGGTCACAGTCCAGCACCATAAAGTATGGAGCATTGCTTATCATAGCCGATACTCGGAGCTGCAAAACACGAAAAAATGAAAAAAATACAGTTAAATTGAAAATGTATAGAAATCTTCCTAAATATAAAAGGCAAGAGGGTTCCAAGAGAGTTTACTAGAGCATTAATGGCTCCAGCTTTGAAATGGTGAGGATAAGATGGTCTTTTCTCCCTAGCAACATAAACAAGAAGAGGCATTCCTTTTTGGCTTGAATCATTTCCATCATTGATCACCTGTCAATATACACAATCTTATACTAATTTTAAGTTGATATAATTTGTTCATGTAATATGTTCCAAGTTATATAATAGGAAAATTGCATTTATAGTCGTATATAATTACGAGTAGTTGGTAATATTAGTCCTGTAAATTGTCGTATATATTGGAAATTTAAGAGCACTGTTCAATTTTTCGCAATTTAAGGACAAATTGCATCGGAAACAAAGTGTCCGCAAGTGGCATGTGCGAGTCATATGACCATTTAATTAGTGAATTTTAATTTTGGAGATAAAATAGACTCTGTTGTGCAAGTGAGGACTAAAAATGCAACTTCACCCAATGCAAAATTGCAGTTTTAGTTATGTAAGTTATGCTAAGTGAAATTCTTGGTCGTCACTTGATGATTTTCTCTTCAAAATTGAAAATGCCTAAATTAAAATGTTATGCACTCGGTACATGCAAATTTCCGACCGATTTTTCAATTTTCGTTGAACTTTGTCCTCAATCCACGAAAAAATTGATAATTAGCGTCCTTAAATTGCCAGTATCATAATTTACATGACCAAATTTACCGGCCCATATATGTAACAAAGAGGAACAACGAAATTTTGTGTATATGCTTCAAAATCTGTCAATCTCTTCATCTAAAAACATCTTGCCAAATATGTTTTCAATTATATACCTCAACAATGGGTGGATGATCCTTGCTGGTAGAAGTGCCTATAATTTCTAAAGTCTTCTCCAGGCTTTCCTTAAACTCCTCATACTTTCTCTGCAAAAAAAAAAATTGAATCAAATATATAAGAATTCAATATTAAATCGCTTCTAAAATTCACACACACAAAAAAAAAAAATTAAAAAAAATCTATTTTATCCACAACCCACCTCCATTATCTTCTTATCATCCACAAACTCCACGTCAGCACTTTCCGGGCTCGAAAAATAAGCATCAGGACACCTGTTTTTCACCTGATACCTTCTACAGAACGGAATCCAAACCCTGGCGAATTTCCAGGCCTCTTGCATGGCACGTAACGTAACGGGGGCCCCACCGTCGTCCGAAAGGTAAACAGCAAGTTTATCAGGCGGGTAATCCAGGGCCATAGCTGATATAACAGTGTTCATTACTCCCAGTGAGGGCTCTCTGCTAGGATCAGTCGTGCACACGAATATATCAATGGCGGGAAGCTTCTCATCTTCGGGTAATCTCTCGGGGTAAGCGGTTCGGGTGACGGGCCGCCATTTGGATGGTCTGTGGAGAAGCCACAGGAAGGAGAGAAGGAGTTCAGATATGAAGACGAGAAGATACGGTACGAAGGGAGATTCCCTGGTTCTGATGATGTGGGCGAGTGTGGTGGCTCTGTAGTAGAAGAGGGAGAGGAGTGCAATTCCATGGAGGAAAATGTGGAGCCTGTTTATTATTACATCGGTTTTTTTGACATGGCAGACGTGGAGAGGAAGTGAAGTAGTCCCCATTTTGTTGTTCTTTGGCTTCGTCCTTAGTCTAGCACTTGGACTTGCTTCGGAAGATCACCAATTTATAGCAAAATTTGATGATACTTGGGGCTCCCGGTATCTGGGGTCGTTGTATGGAAATTAATGGCAAAAGTAGAATTTTTGTGGTGGGGGCGGTGGGGGTGATTCTTGGGGTCTTTCGCTACCTGGGGTCTGGGTGATATTTGACCCACATGTATAGATATATATGAGGGGGTCCACCATCATGACATATATATGTGATGATGGAGATCATCCCGAGACTTGGGGTTCTGGGAGTTCCCAAGTATGACCTGGGTGGTGGCGGTGTGATTGGGTACTTGTTTTTTAGGAGGATATTTTGTTTATTCAACTATTGTAGTCATAGACTTCAGCAATAAATATAAATAACATGGACATAAGTATGGGTGCAAATGAATAAAGTCGAGCCAAATGGAATATTGTTGAATTTTTTTAAAATTCTTATCAAGTTTTAAAAATTGTTTATAAGTTTCTTCTAGCGTTCATTGGATCGAGCTTCAATTGAGTTTTGCATGATTGAATGCTAGATTCTTTAACATGTATTTCATTGTTTTCAACTAATCGATTGATCAAGCCGAAATTCAAGTATTATGTAGCAAAAAAATGTATTCGAGCGTCGATTGTTATAATGAATTGAGTTGCTTTGATGGACAGACATTATTTGTTGAACAATATAAATCTTATCTCGTGTGCTTGATTATTTCTTCTGTAATCTTATATTGGTTAATTCTTTACTAACAACAGTAAAAGTGACATGAAAGAAAATACAAAATAATCAACTATTAAAATAATATAAGCTCTAGGAGATCGTTTATCAAAAAGAAACATCACGTCTTGTGTCGACGAACTCGTTGGACCCGAGAAGTACTTTGGAAGTTGGAATTATTTTTCTTTTTTAGATTAGGAAATTAAATGTAGTCTGCATCATTCAATTTTTAACCTGAACCCGTTGGTGTGGTCCATGAAAATTTGTGGAGTATTTTTATTGGTATATTGTATTTAGCAAAGGGAATTGAGTAGTAACAAGATGAGCCACGAGGACATAAAAATATGGACTTATAAGAGGTTCATCATCGGACATCATGAGTCGCACGAGGATACAACAATGTTAGAGACCATGAGCCCCACGAGGAGACAACAAAAGTAATATAATACCATACATATATAGTGAATTCCAAGAAATGCCATATATAATGTTTAGAATTTTATTCTACACTCAATTATATTAAATGTTTTTTTAGCTTTAAGAGTATCTTAAGGTATTTGAGTCACTTAAAAGTAGAAATCTTATCCCCACTAATTAATTTTTTTGAGACAAAAGTGATATATAATGCAAAAAGGAAAAAAAAACATTTTTCATGTCTCTTTTAAAATTTAATGGGGAATCAAAATTAAGTGAACATAACCCCTAAATGCAAACAATAAAATCGGTAGATTAGTGAGCATACCCTAAGTGACTAAATGCAAGACAAGTATCTTGATTTTCACAAAACGTAAGCTATCGAGGAATATAAATAAATTGTCGACATTTGTTAATAATCCAATCACCCAACACATTTTCTTTAGGTGTAACATATAATAAATTAATTTGAATTTCTATTTGGGTTGGTACAGAGTAGTCTAGTACTCAAAAAATTCTAGCTCAAATTCGATTCGGCGAAATCCACCAATTACTATCCAAGCGACCTTCTGTGTGATTAGTCACTTTGTTATGGCAACGTGTGTATGTCAATTGTAATAATTTTTATCATATGAATGACTTGAGTTCAGCCAATCAGAGTTCAAGTTAGGATTTTACGAGAATCAAAGAGAAAAGGAGCCATATCGGAGTGAAAATGTTGGATCTGAATATGAACTTGTGAGGTATACTGACTTGAATATCTACTTAATTAACTTGGAACAAAATACTACAGTTTGGTCTCAATTTTTTTTTTAACTCGGTTCCGATTCGGCTAAATTTCGCCAATCACTTGGTAGTAAATTTCCTTTGTGATTGGTCATTTTCTATGATGTGTACATCATACACATATCAAGTGAATTATCTTATTTTGTGAATGACTTGAGTTTGGTCAAGCCAAATTCTAAACTAGGATTTCACCATAATCACAGAAAGAGGGGATATGTTGGAGTGAAAATGTTGGATCTGAATATGGACTTGTGAGGTAATGTTTGGATCTAAAGTCCAAAATTCCAAAGTCATTTTAAATACTTTAGGACTAGGCTTAATGGGGAGTAGTAGATTGGGCCACCACCAATTATTATGTCATTAGTTATTGGGCTAAGGCCCAATAAGAGCTGAACCAAATTGGATTGGGCTATCATAGATCTTATTTGGTCTATTACACTCTATGCCCAGTTCAATTAAATCAAAAGTTAGATTTAAAGAAACTCCCAAGCCCACAAAAGGAATTCGAATCAAAATTGATGTTCTCAACCAATATAAAATCAATTTATGAATGGGGGTCATTAATTATTGAAGGGACCCATTGCTAATCTAGAACTGCACGACAATTCACAAACGTGTTGAGACTTTATAGCAAAATAAAGTAAAAGAAAAGGAAAGAAGTTGCAAATTTTGTCATTTTTGGACTCTGATTTAATGGTTTAATACTTCAATTAAACATGCCAACAACATTTTTCATGATCAATACTTTTCAATAATAGATGCGAGATCAATAAGATAGAGGCTCCGCTGAGTTACATTTTAAGTGGTATTATATTTGCTTTGTGAGAACCCAGGTGTGGTGGAGTAGAAAGTACTCCCCTCCCTTAACCAATTGGCGAGGGTTTGATCATCGGTCTTGAGTATAGAGAGCTATTGAAAATTATGAGTCAACTGTCCCACTCTTTTAGGTGTCTCCAATCAGCGAGGGGATTAGTCACTGCAGTCAGCGGTGGAAATCCTGGGGAAAATTAAAAAAATATTTGCTTTCTATTAGTCACTCTTGTGTTGTACACTGATCACACGACATGTTTATAGAATTCACTAATGGCATGATTGAGTGTAAAGATGATTAGATTCAGCTAAACTAGATTCGAGCTTATAAAATATAAACATAAATGCCAGTGCTGTCATCACTCACCATGTTAGCAACGGATCAAACTAGAAAAGAAAATTATAAAGAGTGATAAAATTTATATGATTTGCTAAATAATGTCTATGATCATATAGAGCTGCTTTAGAACGTTTTAGTAATTTTTCAATAAAATGAAATTTAAAACGGTTTGCTATCACTATAGCAAAAATAATATTTGTGACAAAATTTAAAGTGACAACGTTAAAATTGTAACTAGATGTTTATATTGAGTGACAACAATTTTGATTTGTCACAATAAATTTTTTTAGTGACAAGAGTTTTTATAAAATTGTCATTATTGACAATTAGCGACACATGTATAGTGACAACACAAATAAAATGACAACTATAATTGTTGTCACTGAGTTGTCATAAAAAATGTGTTACTAATTGTAAATAGTGACAACACAAAGAAAGTGACAATTATAATTGTTATCACTGAGTTGTCATTAAAGATGTGTCACTAATTGTAAATAGTGACAACAATTTTCTTGTCACTATTTAATATGTGGAGCATATTTTAGTGACAAAACAAAAGTTCTTGTCACTAAAGATTGACAATTATTGACAATTTTAATATTATCACTTTGCATTTTGTTACCAATGTCATGTTTTTTTGTAGTGTGTCTAATAACGATGCTCTAATGTCAAAGATCATAACTACTTTAGAAACATTTTAGCAATTTTTTCAATAAAATGAAATTGAAAACAATTCTCTAGTTATAAATGCTCTAGTGTTCATGACCATATCTGCTTTATAATGTTTCAGTAAACTTTCAATAAACTGAAATAGAAAACAGTTCGTTGTCAAGTCAAGTAATAGATACTCTAGTGTCAATTATCATAACTTTTTTAAAACGTTTTAGTAACTTTTCGATAAAATTAAATTAAAAACAAACGCTGTCTAATTATAGATAGAACCTAGAGTTATATTAATTAAGTTTTGAAAAATATCAAAATGTACTTCTCAAAACTTTTTGTCCTTAACTGCGTCAATTTCAATTTAGTGGCTCACAAACTTAAATTAATTGAATTGTACCACAGTGATAAATGTAGTACATTGTCAATGTTATAGGCCACTCATATTCACGTGACTTTAGATATTTCTCGATCTGACATAGACAAATCAAAGTTTTCTAGAATGCATTTTGTTGTTGCCTGACGTTTGAAGATGAATTGAATATCACATTTCCACCCATTAAAAATGTAAAGGTTGCAGTCGTTTTATATTCTGGTAATTAAAACTCGTATTATATCCGTATAGAATATGTACATACGTATAATTCAAAAATATTTCCACTTTTTATACACTTTATAAACATAATGAATAATACTCGTAATTTTTAGTTGAACCGTTTAGTACACATATTTTATGTATCTCATATTATACTTACAGATAATACTCCATATTTGACCAAAAAATATTAATTTTATTTATTAAATAAAAATATATTAAAATTATTAATTGAATATTATACGATTTAAAAACAAAAATACTGATAATTTATCAGAATATCAATTATTGTCAACTAATAACTCATACAAAATATTTTTTTAATAATAAAAAAGCAAGAACAATCAATATACCTTACAAAATAATATGAAAATAAGTCGTATTTTTACTCCTGAATAATTCATTTTTATTCGTATTTTACCCGTATGAGTACTAATCCGTTTATTTTCTGTTTCCGTATTTTTCAGCCGATTTTTTCACTGTAACTTTCAATAAAAATTCATAAAATACTCGTATGTATTAAATAATGAATATTTGCCATCCCGTATTTAACTAACTAGGGTTTATGGATATAATTTTTTTTTATTTCTAGCATATACCTTGATGTCTATAAGGATGAAAAATTCTAGTTTAAATTCGACCCTGCTATTAACTTTTTTTTTTTTTGGGTTGATAATTCTGCTGTTAACTTATATAAAGTGACATTATAAAACTCAATGTACACACAAGGAACAAGTAGTACTTATATTGTATGTTTGTTGACTCGAAGTCAACTATGAATGAAAAGACATGCATTTGAATATTTATGAAGAAAATGGAAATACATTTTGACCATGCGGTCGGAATGTTATCAATCGTCTTGTTCATGTTTCATCCATTATTTTGTGAGGATACGTATTAAATACCCTTTTAGATAAATTTCTAAAAAGTTTTTTAATTCAAAATATTCATTTTATCAACTTTCCATTCAGAACACAACAATTTAATCCTTTTTTCCAGTAATTTCTTCACTTATTATGTTATGGATTAACAAATTGCTATTTTCTACACAAATCTTTTTTTTTTTAAATTGACAAATTGTATAATAAGAATTTTATTTTGTAAGCTTTTAACCTAAATAATACCTTTTTTTTCCTTCTTGAGAATATACGAAAGAGTTGTAATTGATGAAATTGGACATTCCAAGTGCTGAAGCCTATACACAAAAATGAAAATTGAATATATATACATATATATTTTGTTATGTACTATAACATATTTTTTTCCCCTTAAAAACTTCAAATTTTAATTCTTGTTGCATAAAGTTCTCTTGCATAGAGCCGGGTCACATACATCTTCTGAAATGATTAGAAAACTCTCACACCTAATCATCATACTATTGGAAGCAGGGACGGAGGGAGGGGGCTGGTGGGTGATGGTATGTTTTGGTCTCGGTCCAACTTTGGCCGTTGGATCAACAAATAAGGGGGGGTGTTAATTTGCTAAATGACCCCCCCTATTGGTGATTCCAACTGGGCCGAGGCCACATAGAACGACCCGTGGGTGACCGCCCCCCTCAACTTTTATTTTATCCAATTTCCACATGTAAAAAATTTGATTTTGCTCCCCTCAAAAATTGCAAACCTAATTTACATCCCTAATAAACTAAAGAATAACTCATATATATGGTAATTTGTAAAGTAGCTAATCCACTTTTAAACTCAAACGGACTACAACTATATATTTCGGCCCATATATTCAAATATCAAGCTAAATTGTATTTCACTTTTGTATATATCTATCATTTAAAACAGTCCAATAAATTTGACTTAGGAGTTATGACTTAAAAAATTTTCCTTTAACTTTCCCCTCCAAACATACTTTTTAGGCTTTTTATATTTTGTTTTATTTAATATTAGGACCATTTTCTATTTTAGTTTTAAAACTATATTTTATTTAATTAGTTACGAATAATGTATCAAATATTATTTCTATGTAGTTCGGCAATTGCCTACGTCCACGGGAGAGGATAAGAGAATTTCACTATTAACAAAAGAGGTATAGAGTACAAAGTATGTCAAAAGTGTTTTTACTAAATCTAATCCTCAATTTTTTCGCATACATATAGTGTACCGTACCGCGGGGGGCAAGCCCCCTACAACCCCATACAATCCTTCGCTACCGGGTAAATGAAACTCACAAAAATCTCGTCCCCCACCATAATTCCTGGCTCCGCCCCTGATTGGAAGCTCAAGGTTGTACATAGTTTGGCCAAACCTCAGCCCATAGTTGAGTGACAGATATAATATACTAAGTATAATTTATTCACTATAGAAATTACATTTAGATTCAATTAAATTGGGTTTCACTAGAATCTTCTTCTCCTACTATGGGAAGTTCAAGCTCGCACATTATTTGGTCTAACTCAAACATAAAACTAATAATCAATTATAACTGATAAATATAATGGGGTAAATTAAACGCATACTCCTTCACTTTAGTGCTAATTACCAAATCCCCCTAACTTTTGATAAATTATAACAGGTACCCTTCAGGGGGTTTATTTGATACGGTTTACAACGGGTGAAATTGTAAAATTTTTTAAATATACAGAAGCTGCAATTGTAAGAATGTCTTAATATAAGAAGAATTTATATAATTTTGAAAAAATCATAACACTTTCGATAATTAACCATAACATGATAAAATCCGGAAGTAAACTATCTCAACTATAATTCACTCACATTATAAATTGCCGTAATGCAACCCAAACCATTTCCTCCTATAAATAGAAACCTAATCTCATGCAGCAATTCACACACCATCATATACAAACCAAAAAACAAAAACAAAAATGGGGAATTCATCACTTCCTCTCAATGATTATCACATCAATAAAACCCATGTAACCCTAAACAGGCTCTATATGTTCATCCATGGCATCTTTTTATCATCTTTATTCTACTACAGATTCACAACCCTTAACGACCTCATCAAAACGAGCTCGAAAACCCTTTTACCCCACGTTCTAATCCTCATTTCTGAGCTGATAATCACCTTCATATGGGTTCTCAATCAGGCTTCGAAATGGAGACCCGTGACCCGAACCGTTTACCCGGATAGATTACCCGAAGACGAAAAGCTTCCATCAATTGACGTGTTTATATGCACTGCTGACCCGAACAAAGAGCCCACTGTTGGAGTGATGAACACACTTATATCAGCTATGGCCCTGGATTACCCGCCTGATAAGATTTCAGTTTATCTTTCGGATGACGGGGGGTCGAATGTAACGTTTCGTGCTATTAAAGAGGCCTGGAAGTTTTCGGAATTTTGGATTCCGTTTTGCAGAAAATATTGGGTGAATAACAGGTGTCCCGAAGCTTATTTTTCGAGTACTGAAGAAAGTGGTGGTGATGATTTGGTTGAGTTTGTAGCTGAGAAGAAGAAAATTGAGGTTTGATTATTATTGTTATTACTATTATTATTAGAGAAAATTACAATATTGGTCACGTAGGATATGGACTATTGCAATTTTAATCTCATGTTTCCAAATTTACAAAAACAGTCTCATAAATTTAAGTTTATTCTTTTGTAATTTTGGTCCTGTATGTTTTCATGCACACGCCTTTAATGTTTAAGATAGATTGGATAAACTGTATACTCACCTTTATAACTCTAAACCCTGAACGAAAATCAAAAAATGAGTTTTTTTTTTTCAAGTTTTATACACTATATGATATTTTTGTGTGAAATTTATACAAACTAACCAATACTCACATAGTTTTCGTCCAATTTTGAGCAATTAAGACTTAAGAATACAAAAACATACATCCTATGAACTAAATTTGGAAGTTTGCAGACAAGTGAGTCAAAATTAAAAGCGAGATATTCTAGGGGACTAATACAATAATTTTTCCTCATTATTATAATTAAAATTATTTTAGTTTGTATATATCTTGGTTAGAGTAATTTGTTTGATTTCTTGTGGGATTTTATATGCAGAAAAGGTACGATGAATTTAAGGACAGTGTGTTGAGGATTGTTGCAGACACAAGTACTTGTGTTAGCAGAGATCATCCGCCCATAATTGAGGTATATATTAATTGATTGAAAACAATGTTTAAAGCAAGACTTTTATGGTTTGATAAAAACAAGAAAAACCCCATTCTAGACGTAATTGATTAATTAACTATTGGACAAAAGATATAATGAAAGTTCGGAGATATCCTAGATAGTTGACTGAGCTTGCGTCTGAATGTGGACATGTGAAAGTGAAAATGACAATTTGCTCAATTTTTCATATATATATATATATATATATATATATATTTTTTTTTTTTTTTCTTTTTTGCATTTTTTATTTATAAAATGGAGCGGGACACTACCGAAAAAAGAAAATATTAATGATAATATGTCAAGTGACAAATATTAAAATTGTCACTAATTATTAACTTTTTATCACAATTTTTTTTGTTTTGTTAGAAAAACATATTTTGCATGTTTAATAGTGACAAGAGTTGCATTTAAGTTGTTATCCTTGATAATTAGTGACAAAGAAATTGTTGTCACTATTGACAATTAGTGACGCACCTTCAGTGACAATTTAGTGACAACAAATATAGTTGTTACTCTATTGTATCGTCACTAAACATATTTCGCTAATTATCAATAGTGATAACTTTAAAAAAACTCTTGTCACTAAAAATATTTATTGTGATAAACCAAAAATTATTATCACTTAATATCGAGTAACAACTTTTAACATTATTGTTTTGTCTCCAAACTTGACTTTCTTACATTAGTGTTTTTGCAAATAAATGTGTATGGGGTCTGGAATACATTTATTTGCAATAGTTTATTATCAATAATTACAGAACAGTTTAATTTCTAATATAATTAATGAATTATTTATTATATGGGCAGGTGATAAATGGAGTGGACCCAAAGCAAAAGGAGATGCCACTTCTTGTTTATGTTGCTCGAGAAAAAAGACCTTCTCATCCTCATCATTTCAAAGCTGGAGCCCTTAACGTGCTTGTAATTATCTCTCTCCCCTTGATTTTTACATTCATTGTTTGGTTCTTTGCTATTATACAATCATGTACGTGTCTATTAATTAATTAGTTGATTTATAAAATAAGTAACATATTTCAAATCAATGTTTACATTAATTAATTATATATAAGTATGAATTTTGCAACACTTGATGTGTTTATATGAAATAAAATGCAAAGTGAAACATTATTTTAAAACGCGTAATCTAAAGTACTCGCGGATTCATAAAGAAATGGCAAGAGCTGGCACATGCCTGCTAGGTCATTGGACAGAAAATGTGTCTCCGAAAGTATTGAGTGAAATATGAAATTTGACAGTTGACGGAAACTAAAATTCAATATTTGGATGGTACTATGCTACACTTGGACTTCCCATATCATCAGGGACGAAGCAAGTAATTGGGGTTCGGGAGGGTGAAATCTCAAATATCAATAATTTATAAGGTGAAAAAAATAATATTTTCAAAGGTGAGGGGGGACGGGTGCCCCTACCAGCCCCTTAGCTCTGCCCCTGCTCATGATAGACCACGTGAATTGTGGGAGAAATTTTGCAATTATATATAAGTAGATGATACAGACTACTTTAACATTGTGATAATAAACTATTTCCACAAAACGAGAACAATTGCAAGGGCAATTCTATGTTGGTCTCGGTCCAGAATTCATCATTGGATCCCCTAATAGGAGGGACATTTACTAAATTACCCCAGATCCAATGGTGAATTCTGGACCGAGTCCAGCATAAAATTTCACTCACCATTGGATCCCCTAATAGGAGGGACATTTACTAAATTACCCCAGATCCAATAGTGAATTCTGGACCGAATCCAGCATAAAACTTCACGTAGATTATCACTATTAGTAATATTTGTTTGCGGGCCCTTATCCCGTGGACCAAAAACAACATTATCATTGGACATCTGTCTCTGTTTTGTACTATTATTTTTATTTTATTTTCGACTTATAATATTTGATTAATGTTACAAAATAATTAATTTGCAGCTCCGAGTATCTGGCATGATGAGCAATTCACCATATATACTGGTTTTGGACTGTGACATGTACTGCAACGATCCAGCATCAGCCAAACAAGCAATGTGCTTTCATCTTGACTCTAAATTATCACCAAATCTTGCATTTGTTCAATATCCACAGATATTTTACAATATCAGTCACAATGATATCTATGATTCTCAGATCAGATACGTTTGGGTAATAAATCTTGAAACTCATCTTCGTTTTGAAAAATTACATTCACATCGTCGGGAATTATTTGGTCAAAAAACGTTGACTAGAGAAGTGCAAAATAGAAAATTTAAAAAATATTTTTTGATGACATGAGCAAATTACGTTAGTTTTTTATCGGAAAGAAGTGATTGTAAGGTTTTATTATAAGAGTGATGTTTGTTATGTGCTAAAAATATGCGATTTGAGTTCTAATTACTTTAAATAAGAGGGGCAGTTAGTGTAATTAACTCTAAATGTTACTTAATACCCCTAGTCTTTTAGTAAATATTAATTGCAATCCTTTTTCTTAATTTAATAAATTTTCAGTCAAAATTCAATGGCATGGATGGGCTTCGAGGTCCAATCTTATCAGGAACAGGATTTTACATAAAGAGGGAAGCGCTCTATGGAACTCGAAAACTCCCAAAGGGTAATTTTATTTGTTAATTCACTTTTTTTTTTTTTTTTTTGAAAATATTTTGATAGGCGTTGCGTAAGCTTGAGTTGTGAAGTCTGATAAATGAATAATATTTAGCAAAAATTACACAGTGACCCTCTCATTTAATGTATGATTACCAAAAAAATTTCTCACTTATCTACAATTTTACCCCTGTAAAATTGTAAGAATTTTTAAATACACATGAGTTTAATTGTAAGAGATTTCTTAAGACGAGGAGGACTTTATACAATTTCCAAAAAGTGAGGTGATTTTTGGTAATTACACAATAAGTGAGAGGGTCCGTCATTTTTTTGTAATTTTCCGTAGTATTATTCAAATTACGCAAATACAACGTTTATTCGTCGTAACACTTTCTTTTTCCTTTATTCAGATGTTGATCTCATCCATATGCGGGAGTCTTTCGGTTCATCCAACGAGTTCATCAATTCGATTTACAGAAGTATGAAACCAAATAACCCAAACTACGCAAAATTTTCTGATGATGCATTGCAAAAAGAGTTCCAAATTTTAGCTTCTTGTAGCTATGACAATGACACAAAATGGGGAAAAGAGGCAAGTAGTATCAAATTCTTGAAAATGAGCTAGTATTACATTTTTTGTTTACGGAAAATTGTAACATTAGTCTCATATAGGATAGTTCCCTTAATATTTTAGTCCCAATACTTACAAACTTCCAAAATTAATCCCATAAGATTCACATTTTTGCAATTTTGATCACAACCGTAAGAAATGGACGAAAACCGATAGTTCTTTCACGTGTCTTGCAATCACGATACTTAATTTAACAGTGTGTGCATTTCACGCGCTAAAATCCATCAATTCTTTAACGGATGAGAGGAAAATTGCAAAAAAAATGCATCTGACTAATTTTTAAAGTTTTTTAACAATGGGACTAAAATTACAATAGGCCCGTCGGGACTAATACTGCAATCCCCCTGTTTCTTTTATAATAAGAACTAAATTACATATATTTGCAAAGGAAACAAATGGATTCATTTTCACTTGTATGATTCCAAGTGCAGGTGGGGTTTAGATATTTTGCAGTGGTGGAAGACTATTTTACAGGCCTCAATTTACACTGTGAAGGCTGGATTTCTGTGTATCTTGAGCCTTCCAGGCCATGTTTCTTGGGTGCATCTCCTATAAGTCTTAGTGATATTCTAGTTCAAAACACGCGATGGTACGTTGGCCTAATGCAAGTTGGTCTGTCCAAGTTTTCTCCGCTTCTGTACGGGCCGATGAGAATGTCGACTCTACAAAGCATGTGTTATGCAGAATTTGCATATACCGGGCTTTACTTCGTGCCCCTTTACATTTTAGCTGTCGTTCCTCAACTCTGTCTAGTCTACGGAATTCCCCTGTATCCTGAGGTAAGCATGGAAATGTGTCCGTTCTTTTTTTCACATGCAGAAACTTTTAGAAGTGATTCAAGAATAAGTAAAAACAGATGAAGATGCAAAATTTACATAGAATATTAATGGTTTTACTAATGACTGCACTAGAGAATCTTATTCATTGCAAAGTAACAAGTTACAAAAATGGTAACAACTGTGCCTGTAAAATGATACAAATGCCCTTCTAAGAGTCAGATTCTCTTTTACAGTGTCTTTTTGTATCAGACTCGACAATTTCATCATGAAGTGAACGATGGCGAGTTGATCATGCATACAATTAGGACTAGGTCCAACATTATTGATTTATGGAACTAGATATATGCTTTGACTTATTGGGATAGTACCTAGGAGTTGAATGAGATAAAGTTTTAGATTTAATCTATTTTACATATAAAAGTTGAAACTATACCGACTTAAGATGCTTTTAACATATGATTGAATGATTCTTGACAGGTTTCAAGTCCATTTTTCTTCGTATTTTCGTTCATTTTCCTCTCATACCAACTGAAACATCTTCAAGAGATCTTCTCAAGCGGGCACTCACTCAAAGCATGGTCGAACGAACAAAGGATTTGGGCAATGAAATGTCTTACATCTTACATGTACGCTTCCTTGGATGCTACTATGGAGAAAATTGGTCTAACAAAAGCCATTTTCTTGCCAACAAATAAAGTGGTCGACGACGAACAAACGAAACGTTACCAAATGGGAATATATGATTTCCAAGCATCGGCTCTATTTATGGTTCCATTGTGCAGCTTATATATCCTAAATGTTGCTTCTTTTATCATTGGTTTGGTGAAAATTTTGCAGAGTCACAAGGGGAATGAGATGATTGTACAAGCTTTTATCCCCTTTTTTATCACGATTTTGTTCTTTCCTTTACTTGAAGGGATGGTGATAAGGAAGGATAAGGGTAGGATTTCGCCATTTGTTTCTCTTGTTTCTACGGTGGTTTCTATAGTTGTATTGTCTTTTGTATCCCTTGTTAATTATTAAGTGAATTGATTGGCGTATTGAGAGCGCAAATGTAAAATTAAATAAAAAAACATTGAAAATAACTTTAGATTGTTCTTATTCTATACGTTTTAGAATTTGAAATGTTAGATATTGTTCATGATTGTGTGTGATGCATTGGCATATGTATATGTAAATATGTTTATATTGTGAATAACATATCAAGATCAACTCTTAGGCTAGCTAGTTCCTCAAGATCCGCATATGTGGGCAGTCTTGTTGATTAATTGGGTTATTTTGCCATGTCCAAATTGGTTGCATTTGGCCCATATTTTCATAACTAAGCCCATCTATAACAATAGAGAAAAACACAATATTAGTCCCATAACTTACGAAAAAACAATTTTGGTCTCAAACTTTTTAAAATCACAAAAATACTCACTAAATTTAACTTTACAAAACTAGTCTCACCGTCAATTATGGACGGAAAAACTGTTAAATCTGACTCCCCCTTTGATCCCCAAAAAATGAAAACCCCCCCCTTCAGTATTCAAATACACACAAATATCTCAAATTTCAAATACTCCAAACCCTAACCCTATTTCTCTACAAATCATCCAAAATCCACGACAAGTTTGAGCTTCCAAAGAAGGCAATTCGCTTGGCGAAAGCGAAACGGAGTAGAGTCTTCATTCAATCGAGATGTGTGATGCGGCTCCATCATTTGGTTGATCGTCCCACACCGCACTATAGTAAGTTATTTTCTTCAAAAGTATGGTTTAGTTCTTTGTGTTCGAACATGTTTTGAACCTTTGACCCGATTATTATCTGTCCAGGAAGTTTTGATTATTGGCGGGTTTCTACAAAAGCAAGTCAAGTCGTTCATTCATATTTGTTGTGTTGGTGAAGATGAAGACACGTGTGTGTGCGTGCCTGCAGTATGTGTTTGTGAACGTGTGTGAGTTTGTGTGCATGTGAGTTTGGTGTGTGTGTGAACTTACATAGAAATAAAAGAAGTTTGGTTACGCCTTTCCCTCCACCATTTTCATTCCCTTCAAAAACATATTGCTACAGTTGGGTCGGGGAAGGCGGGGGTCAGATTTAATGGTTAAACTTGTATTTTTCATCCATAATTGACGGTGGGACTAGTTTTGTAAACTTAAGTTGAGTTATGGAACAATTTTTGTCATTTTAAAAAGTTTGGGACCAATTTTTTTTTTTATTTTTTTTAAGTTATGGGACCAAAATCTTTCTCTCACCCCTTCTCTCATCCTCTGTTTCAAACCAATGTTGCATTTTGTATTTTATATTATGTACGTGTGCTTTGTGTATATAATTCAAAATCACTTTTATATAGGAAAATTCTAGCCCGTTCCCTACTCGACCACACCCAAGTATATTTCACAAAATGAGTGACCAATTATATGACGAGTGTAATATACTCTCCTTATGAAATATATTTGGGTGTGGCCGAGTCAGGAGCGGGCTAGAATTTTCCGTATATATAAGGGAAAAAATTATACATGTGATTTATATAAGAAAAATAAAATAGAAGATATATAAAATAACACCCAAAATAAAGGATTTGGGCGACTTATTTATAACTTTTTGTGATACCAAACTTCTCACACAGGTACTCTAATATTTACTTTGTTGATAATTTTTGTTGAATTCTACTTTATTTCGGAACCTGATCTATCAAATGAAATCTTCTGTTACAACATTCGTATTACACTTCCTGATATACATTTGTCATTCATCTATGCATGTAATAGGAAATGTAATACGAACGTGTAGTAGAAGATTCGAATTGTCTATCTATTGCCATCCATCCCTAAATTGACGGGTTTAATCCTAAAAAGTAAATGTTGTCCAGTTCTCAAGTTCATAATCTTGTGCCAAATTTATGTAATTTAAATACTTCGTATATAATTTTTTTCATGAAAGAGTTATATTATTCAACTTTTTCTTTTGGTTTCATGTAAACAGTTATTAACTCACCGACCCAATAAAGTATATATGAAATAATTTTTTTTTGCTTTTCTGTTAAATTCAAGTAAGCCGCTCCCGATTTAGTCAATCCCTAATGTATTTTACAAAGTGAATGACCAAGTCATTCTCCTTGTAAAATACGTTTAGGTGCGGCTAAGTCGGGAACGGACTAGAATTATCGGTCAGTTTAATTAGAGGCTACGACTACTACATGCAAAAGTATATGCATGCATGTATGATGTATACATGAACCGTTATCAAAACTGAATCGCCTTCATTCTTTCACACCTGCATATATACATCTCTCTCCATGGATATCATATATATGGGAAATTCTAGCCCAGACTCGGTCTGGTCGAACCCATGTGTAATTCACTAAATCTATGACCAAGCAAATATAATTCACTTTTCTGATGAAATACACTTGGGTTCGGTCAGACCGGGTCTGAACTAGAATTTTCCCATGTAAAGCAGTTGAAATTCACATGAATCAAAACCTTCACTTTCAGTGCTACTCCACCGCCACATAATTATAAAAATCTCAAAACCTTCACGAGATAACCGCTTATCTCTATCACTTTCTCATTTCATTTTCTAATCAGAACTCATATAACCCTATTCAATAAACACACATAATCGATAATCGAACCTGAGAACAACAAAAAACCAATCAACATGTCTCATCAAACGAAAGAAGAAGATTATCCTCTAGACTCAAACTGCTACAAAATCGTCGACGAAATCGGCAAAGGAGTAAGCGCCATTGTCTACAAAGCAATCTGCATCCCCATGAACTCTTCAGTGGTAGCCATTAAAGCCATCGATCTCGAAAAAACGAGAGCAGATTTAGACAGTGTACGTCGCGAAGCCAAGACGAATGCACTTCTCCGCCACCCTAATATCCTCAAAGCCCATTGCTCATTCGCAGTCGAACGCCGCCTCTGGGTGGTGATGCCCTTCATGTCCGGCGGATCTCTGCAGTCCATCATTGCTTCTTCTTTCCCCGACGGCCTATCTGAACCTTGCATCGCTACAGTTCTGAAAGAAATACTAAGTGCTTTATCGTATCTTCATGGCCAAGGACATCTGCATAGAGATATCAAAGCTGGAAATATTCTGATTGACTCAAACGGGGTAGTGAAGTTAGCCGATTTCGGGGTTTCAGCTTCGATTTACGATTCGTCGATTGGTACATCCGGGTACTCTTCGTCTTCTTCGTCGATGAGGTTGACCGATGTCGCTGGAACGCCGTACTGGATGGCGCCAGAGGTAATACACTCACACACGGGTTATAGCTTCAAGGCTGATATTTGGTCGTTTGGCATTACTGCACTGGAATTAGCTCATGGGAGGCCTCCGCTTTCTCATCTCCCACCGTCGAAATCTCTGACCATGAAAATTACGAAGCGGTTTCGATTTTCTGATCATTATGAGGAGACGAAAGAGAGTAAAAACCGGAGATTTTCAAAGGCGTTTAAGGATATGGTTGGTTTATGCCTTGATCAAGATCCGTCCAAGAGGCCATCCCCGGAAAAATTACTGAAACATTCTTTTTTCAGGAATTGTAAGGGCCCGGATTTCTTAGTCAAGAATGTGTTGCATGGATTGCCCAGCGTGGAGCAGAGGTTTAACGAGACGAAGATTTTGAAGCTCGGTGATTTCGGGGAGGAAGACGAGGATGATGAAAGTTCTTCATCCGGGGAGATTGTGAAACAGAGAAGGATTAGCGGGTGGAATTTTAATGAAGAAGGATTTGAATTGGAGCCTGTTTTCCCTTCTGATCAGACAGAATCAGGTGATATATATAGCTGAAAAAACACTACGAAAACAAATAATATTAGTGATAATATTCAAAGTGACAACTTAGTTACGAGACAACTAGAGTGAGACAATAATATTTATTGTCACAAAATCGTTACTACTAAATGTCAATAGTTAAAACAACTTCGTTGTCACTAATTAAAAGAGTCAAAAACGTATATACAATTATTGTCACTAATAAACTTGTGAATATAAACTATAGTTGTGACTGATCAAAAATTCTTCTCACTTAATATTTGTAATTAGTTATAATTTTGACTTTTTTATAACTAGACATCCTCTCATTAGTGTTTTAATTTATTTATTTTTAGTGAAACAAGTTACATTTGGAGGTGAAATTGTTATTCCAGAAAACGGCATCAAATCACATGACCAGCAAGGTGGGAACGCCGGTGGCGGCGGCGGCGTTGATAAGGCGGCGGTGCTGGAGCATTTGCTGTTTCTAAAGAAGAGTTTGGATGATCAAAGGCAACAGGTCTTGCAGTTAATTGCATGGGTCCGTGGTGATGAAACTGTAGAGAACAACAGGGAAGAGCACCTGATGCAGGTGATTGAGAAGCTGAGGGTGGAGTTGGAGAATGAAAAGAAGAAGAGGTATTCAGTGGAAATGGAAGTGGAGTTTCTCAAGTTGCAGCATTGCAATGAGTAGTGGTTGTCTCTGGTTAGTTATGGTCCAGTAGCATCCAGTTGTATGGTGATTGATAATTCCTAGTTCATAATTGTTAGTGACTTAGTGTAAACGAATATTGAATCAAAAACTCATATTACAATGAGAATAAGAATTTATGGTGTTTTTCTGAGGCTATTTCTCCATTGGTATGTATATAAAATTGCAGTGGATTTACAACTATTATAAAAGAGTAATGTGATTTGAATGAATCGAAATTGGAGCGTAGGAGTCGGTGCCGCCAGAGGTTTGAGCGGCGACGACAAAGGTTTGATGGCCGTCGGGAGGTATGGGTCCTCCGTGAGGGAGGGCAGCAGAATTGTGGCATGAAGGTCGGCGACCGACACTGGTAAGGAGGCAGCAGCTGGTGGCGAGGAAGAGTGAGAGAGGGAGACGGGAGAGAAAAGAGAGAGAGGAAAGTGTTGAAGTGTGATCAAAGTTTGACTTGGTCTTTCTAAGTTGTTAGTAGAGTCTTGTTATTTATTGTGTTTACTTAGTCAAATAATTAGTTGCTATGTTAGTGACATAGTGAACTTAGTTAGTTGCTTTATTGTTGAGTAAAATTCTCTTAATTTGTTTTTGATTGTAAGCCTATTTAAAGGCACGTTTAGTTCAATTTCAGACAAGCAATTCTATCAATTTTATGCATCTGCTTTTAATTTCTTCCCAACAAATTGGTATCCAGAGCCAAACGGGAGAGAGTGAGTAGAGTGTAAACACTTGCGTGAGTTGAGTGAAATACTTGAGAGGGAACTCGATGGCTAACAACGGCAATGCAATGAGTGTTGCACAACCTCTCATTCCCATCTTTAAGGGAGAAGGATACGAATTCTGGAGTATCCGTTTAAAAACTCTACTCAAATCTCAAGATCTTTGGGAATTGGTCATAGATGGCTATACAGATCCTGATGACGAAAGCAAGTTGCGGGAGAATAAAAAAAAAAGATTCCAAGGCATTGGTAATCATTCAACAAGCTGTTCATGATAGCATCTTTTCACGGATCGCAGCAGCAGCCACATCCAAGCAAGCATGGACAATTCTGCAGAAGGAATTTCAAGGTGATTCAAAGGTCATGGTGGTGAAATTGCAATCACTTCGGCGTGACTTTGAAACCTTGCTCATGAAAAATGGAGAATCAATTGCTGATTTTTTGTCACGAGCAATGGCAATAATCAGTCAAATGCGATCTCACGGCGAGAAGATTACTGACCAGATTATTGTTGAAAAGATACTTAGAAGTTTGACTTCAAAATTTGATCATGTAGTAGCTGCTATAGAAGAATCCAAGGATTTGTCAGTTTTTTCATTTGATGAATTGATGGGATCTCTTCAAGCTCATGAGTCAAGAATTAATTGATCACTTGAAAGGAATGACGAGAAGGCTTTTCAAGTGAAGGATGCTGGTGAGCGTTCAAGTGGTAGAGGCCGTGGAAGAGGAGGATTTCGTGGTCGTGGTCGTGGTCGTGGACGTGGTAATGGAAGAGGTAGAGGTCGTGGTGGACAAAATCTGTCATACGAGCAAAAGAATACCAAATATGAGATTCAATGTCATAATTGCAAGGGATATGGACATAAAAAGGCTGAATGTTGGTACAAAGATGAAAATGCCAATGTTGCAGCGGAAAATGACAAAGATGAAAATGCCAATGTTGGCCCATTTTAATACTAATCATATGTCGAGTGATTTGTGGTTTGTAGACAGTGGATGTTCAAACCATATGACTGGAACGAGATCCCTATTTCAAGAGCTCGATGAGACACAAAAGAAAAAGGTGCAGCTTGGAAATGGCAAAGAAATTCAGGTTGAGGGAAAAGGTACCGTGGGAATTGAAACTAGCCATGGTAAACTCAAGTTTTTTCATAATGTTCAATTTGTACCTGATTTAGGATACAATTTATTGAGTGTTGGACAACTAATGGCTGGTGGATATTCCATATTATTTGATAATAATACATGTTGTATCAAATGTAAACAATCAGGCCAAATGATGATAAATATCAAAATGACCCAAAACAAAATGTTCCCATTGAACGTTGCAAATATGGGAAGCTTTGTTCTTGCTGCTGGAAAAGATGACTCGAAGCTATGGCATTTGCGATACGGGCATCTAAACATCAAGGGACTGAAATTGTTAAGCGATAAAGGTATGGTTCTTGGACTACCTAAAATTGACTCTATTGATTTATGTGAAGGATGTGTTTATGGAAAACAAACTAGAAAGTCATTTCCTACTGGAAAGGCTTGGAGAGCTTCAAAGTGTCTTGAATTAATTCATGTCGACTTATGTGGACCGATGCAAACTAAGTCTTTAGGTGGAAGTCGTTATTTCTTATTGTTTACTGATGATTTTAGTCGCATGAGTTGGGTTTATTTTTTAGAACACAAATCAGAAAGTTTTGAGAAATTCAAGCACTTCAAAGCTAAGGTGGAAAAACAAAGTGGATCCTACATTAAAGTCTTACGCACCGATAGAGGAGGAGAATTCATGTCCAAAGAATTCAATCTTTTTTGTGAAGAAAATGGTGTTCATCGGGAATTGACGGCTCCTTACACTCCGGAGCAAAACGGTGTCGCGGAGCGAAAAAATCGGACTGTTGTGGAGATGGCAAGAAGTATGCTTCAAGCAAAAGGACTTTCAAATCAATTTTGGGCAGAAGCTGTAGCCACATCCGTCTACTTATTGAATATCTCTCCAACAAAGGCGGTCATGAATAGAACTCCATTTGAAGCTTGGCTCGACAAGAAACCATCTGAGCAGGTTCCTATGATCAATGAAGACTCTACAAATCAAAGTCCCAGCCAACCTCAAATCCACCAGCTGATTCCACTATGGCGTCACCAAATTCGGGATCCTCGGCGTCACCAAATTCTCCAAATACACCTCAAAGTCGAAGCTCTTCACCTACTTCAGAAGAGTCTTCAGAGGAGACACCACCAAGAAAGTTTCGATCTTTGGCTGACATATATGCATCTTGTCAATTTGCTCTTACAGTTTCTGATCCTATAACATATGAAGAAGCAGCTGAAAAGGAAGAATGGAAGAGAGCTATGGTGGAAGAAATGACAACAATCGAAAAGAATGAAACATGGGAGATGGTGGACTTACCAGAAGGTAAAAATGCAATTGGTTTGAAGTGGGTATTTAAGACAAAATTTGGTGCAGATGGAAGCATTACAAAGCACAAAGCACGACTTGTGGCGAAAGGATACGCACAGCAATATGGTGTTGATTTTGAAGAAACATTTTCTCCGGTAGCTCGTTTCAAAACCGTAAGGATTGTTTTGGCATTGGCAGCACAATTACAATGGCCTGTTTATCAGTTTGACGTCAAGTCAGCTTTCTTGAATGGAGATTTACAAGAAGAAGTGTACGTAAGTCAACCCGAAGGTTTTGTAATGAAAGGCAAGGAAACGAAGGTATACAAGTTAAGAAAGGTATTATACGGGTTAAAGCAAGCTCCGCGAGCATGGTATAGCAAAATTGATGGGTATTTTCAGAAAAATGGATTCATGCGGAGTGAGAACGAGCCCACCCTATATGTGAAAAAGGAAGGTAAAAATGATTTCATCATTATTTGTCTTTATGTTGATGATATCATTTATACAAGTTCATCTAATTTTCTTGTGGTTGAGTTTAAGTCTCATATGAAGAATGAGTTTGAAATGTCAGACATGGGTTTATTGCATTATTTTCTTGGCCTTGAAGTCCTGCAAGGTGAAGATGAGATTTTTATCTCACAAAAGAAATATGCCAAGGATCTTCTTAATAAATTTGGCATGCTTAATTGCAAGTTTTCAACTACACCAATGAATGTCAATGAAAAATTGCAGCATGAAGATGGAGCAGACAAGACTGATGCTAAAAGATTTAGAAGCTTGGTTGGAGGCTTAATTTATCTAACCCACACTCGACTCGATATTGCATTTTCTGTTGGTATGATTTCCAGGTTTATGCAACATCCTTCAAAGATTCATTTCGGTGCAGCAAAGCAGGTCTTACGTTACATTGCTGGAACTATGAATTATGGGATTCGGTACTCGAAAGTTCCAAATTTCAGGCTGCAAGGATTCACGGACAGTGATTGGGCAAGTTCATTGGATGATAGGCGAAGTATTTCAGCACATGTTTTTACTCTAGGATCGGGAGTGATCACTTGGAGTTCAAAGAAGCAAGCCATGGCAGCATTGTCGTCCTCGGAAGCTGAATATGTTGCAGTCACTTCAGCAGCTTGTCAAGCTATTTGGTTGAAAAGAATGTTAGCTGAACTTCAACAAGAGCAAGAGGGAGCAACTGAGATATTTTGTGACAACAAATCCACAATCTGCGTGACGAAAAATCCAACATTCCATAGTAGGACGAAGCATATCGATATAAGGTTCCATTTCATACGAGATTTGGTTGCAAAAGAAGAGATAACTTTGAAGTATTGCAGCACTCACGAGCAGTTGGCTGATATACTAACAAAGCCTTTGTCAAAAGAGAAGTTCTGCTACTTTAGAACTTTACTTGGTGTTTGGAACTTTGAATCAAGAGGGAGTGTTGAAGTGTGATCAAAGTTTGACTTGGTCTTTCTAAGTTGTTACTAGAGTCTTGTTATTTATTATGTTTACTTAGTCAAATAATTAGTTGCTATGTTAGTGGCATAGTGGACTTACTTAGTTGCTTTATTGTTGAGTAAAATTCTCTTAATTTGTTTTTGATTGTAAGCCTATTTAAAGACACGTTTAGTTCAATTTCAGATAAGCAATTCTATCAATTTTATGCATCTGCTTTTAATTTCTTCCCAACAGAAAGAGGGGGCGGTGGAGATGGTGGGTAAGACCGACAATGAGGCGACGGTGGTGCCGACTGGGGAAGAGGCCATGTCGGAGGCTATGGGTGCCGTGAGGGCAATAGACGATGCCAGAGGCTCGTTTTGCCCGGTGATGATCCATGATAGAGTTCAATGTACGTAATGCTAATGAACTCTGTAAAATGTATGTATTATTACTGAATGAATATTACAAGAGTACAAAGACATGTATAAACAGAGATAAACGTGGCCCTAACGTTACAAAAGGACGGACAGTACACATACTAAATCATACACCAACACTTAAGACTTTTTTTTTGTTTACCCACGGGGGGTGTTCGGGCCAACTTTCGCTCACCTCGACTAATCCCCGCTCGCAGTGCGTGGCTGCCGCTAGCCAAACATTATTTTGACAACGCCGTAAATCGATCCTGGGAGCTCCAGCATCGACCCAAAGTTGTCCTAGTGACAGCTTTATACCACTAGGCCACTTAAGACTAATTAAAAACTAATAGTTCCTTGCGTCCATGAGGATGTGTGTGTGCCAAAGTGGTTCCTGTGTTATATTACACTTTAATTCCGGCATACAAGACATGGGACTAGAATTAACTTGACCAATATTCTAATGAGACTAATCACAATTATTTTAACACCTACATGTAATTAATTCAATGTGATCTGATCAAACGCAAACTAGATTGAAGTATGTCCTAAAAGAACCACTTGCCAATCCTTTACTATGAATGAACTGGATCGGAAGATTGGTGACAAACGTTGTTGAAATACTTTTGTTCAACACTTGTAAATATTAGAGTTATGATTTCTTTTTGTTATTTTTTAGTTAGATAATTAACGTTCTAACTTGTAAGAACTAAACAATGGTTTGTAGGGTTAATTGCATTTTTCATCCGTTATCTTTATCACTTTTGGATTTTGGTCCTATTTTTTTTTCGATGTTCAAAGTCGTCCGATAACTATTTAATTTTTGACAATTTTAATCCGATTTTGACCGGAGTCAACCAATTTGGCTGAAATTTCATTCTATTTTGTGTTATAAAGATGTGCACAAATTGGGCCACTGAAAAAATGTCTTAGAATATTGGACCAACATACAGAGGCACTTAATAAATAATTGACCTCCTAAGTTGTTTTTGGAGGCCATTTAACAAGTGCCTTAATAGAATGTGCCTCTATAGGCCCATATTTCTTGTAGTGAAAGTACAAATTTGACCATAATGACTCATGAGAAATAGGTGTGTATACACACAGTTGCATCACTATTTCATCTTCTTTCTTTATATAGAATTTAAGATCATGCTTGAGTTTAATTTGGTTATTCAACTAATCGATTTAATTTTTTTTAATATAGAAATTGGAATATCCAGTTCAAGAAACTTCATATTTCTGTAAATTCATTATTCTTTGGTTTAGCTTATCAAGCTGAACAAAATTATTGATAGGTCAAAAAAATTTCAAATTTGATTCGTGAATTTGCGCAAATCAGATCACAAATTTTTGTTAGATCTTGAAATTTGATTCTGGTCATGTGCCTTGTCGTGGTCAAGTGATTTGATTATTATCTGAATGTAATTTTTAATCGAAGCAATTGTGTAAATTACATGCAATTTTCTTGAATTTCTAACAATAGATTTTTAGAAAATGACTAACTACAAAATAAATAATATTTGTCTTTCCCAAATAGAATTTTTAATTTGACTTTTGTTAGGAATTAATAAAGGTAAATTTGATATCTTTTTCGTGAAATACTTTTTCTACAAAACAAACTTTTCTTTTGAGGATCAAAGTGATACATTTTTTTTTCTTTTGAAGATCAAAGTGACACAATTTTTTTATATTTTCTTCAAACATGGAGAAATAAGGGGCGAAAAGGACGAAAAAGGCTCTACTGGAAGTAGGGGTGTTCACGAGCCGAGCTCGAGCAGAGTCTGGTAATTTTTCCAGGCTCGAGCTTGAGCTCGAGCTCGCAAGCTAAAACATCTATATTTTTTATTTTTAGTAAATTATATTACTATATTAATATATAAATATTATAATGTATATAATAATATATATTAAAATATATTAATTAAAAATATATATTAAAGGGAGTTCGCGAGCCGAACACTTACAAACGAGCTCGAGCTCGAGTTGAGCTTTTTTCGAGTCGGCTCGCCGAGCTCGCGAGCCGATTCGACTAGGTGAACACCCCTAACCAGAAGTGTGTGTGTTGTACGCACATAATTAATCGGAAAAAAATTCCGCAAAATAGATGAAAGGACCAATATGCTACAAATTATGTACATATGAGATGAAAGTGATAATTTTTGGACATGGGGATTGCAAAAGTTAATAACACTTACTAGGACATATAATTAATTATCCAATCAACCAAAAAATATATAAAAAGTCAAATTATAAATATTTTATAACCTTCAACTATATTGTAGATTTCCCACCAATTAGTGAAATCAATTGGTTTGTTCTCTCAAGACTTCCAATTCTTGAGCTTGTTCATGATTATCTAGACTGCTTAATGCCAATATAAACACGTTTGACTTTTAATCTATAATCCAAATCTATACTTTTAATCTCTGTCTCTTTTATTCTTTTTCCTTTTCAATCCATAAACTTGAAAACATATAAACACGTACGTACCCTTGAACAAGATTTAGCAAAAACATAGCCAAGTTTGAAGGGGTGGAATCTGGTCATTTCAAAATTAAACTATAAAATATAAACAGTTTCCCAATAAACTTTAGTAATTAAGAAATAAAAATTATGGGTTAATGAAGAGAGAGACGGAGGATCATAATCACAAATCGAATAAATTTAGAAGCGAATTTGATTACGTGATCGACCACGTGGGGTGAAGAAACCGCTCCAACACACAACAAACTAGGTGGGGGTTGGTGGATTTATAGACTGCACTCGACTATGACAAGCTGCCTATGTACCCAGATTGCTGGGATCAAGTCTATTCGTAGTTCGATGATGGGGTTACTCTCTATTGCTAGTGTATTTTTTACTTGGGGGAGTAGATAATGAGATACCTCCAGCTCCTTTGGGGTATTTATAAGGAGCTGGTTATGGACTATGGGCTCTTGGGCCCTATCTTGTCATAGGCCCAATAGACTTGATTTAATTATTATATTTGTTAAGCTAGATGAATAACTGTGTTGTGCTTACTGGGATTCCAGCCCTTCTCGAGTTGGGCCAATCCTTCTACAGTGGGCCCTGACCCATGGCGGGCGCCGCGACCCTACTCGGGGGTGAGTGAAATACTAAAAAACCCTTAGACATTTTTAGCCCGCATCATATGCCCCCCACTCCCAGGTTTACTTCACAGTTTGACCCCTGGAGTATGAAGGTCACCACGCGCGGCGCCAAACTATTCTATCTGGATTGGGATGGAAGCATTAAGCTTTCCCCACCTACTTTTCTATTAACAGGGAGTAGGTGAGAAAGCTCTTTCACTTTTCACTTCTTACTAACTCTTTCACCTCTTGAGAGATCCTTTTGAAAGTGAGAGAAATTTCCTAAGAAACTCTCCTCATCTCATTGCTAGAAGTAACAAAGGTAAATATCTCTCTTCATCTCCCTTAAGTCCTTCATCTAGAGTTTATTCCTTAAGGATTTTACTTTTTACTCACCGCACGCCCGAGCGTTGGAGCATGCCCTCGATGAATAGATCACAAGACCTAGGCCTTCCAGGTCCTCGGCGTGCTTGTTGCCACGCGCCGGCGCCGCTGGCGGTCGACGCCTCGCGGCCAGCTCGAGGCCCTTGGTATCGCGCGGTCGACCGCGAAGCATTCTGACCGCGAAGGTCCCGGGATTTCACGGTAATACCGGGGGCCTTTTTTGGGCCATTGCACTTGTTTATTGATCATTACGTACTGTGCACTCCGTACCTTGTTTTAGTATCTAACCCTCGTTTCTTTAACAAATGTTGTAAGAATATTGTCGTTGATGTCCAGTGACGGGAGTTCAGATGATGAGGAATTAGTGTCTCTAGGTGATGACTATCGTGAACGTGGAGAATGGAAAGGGGAGTCCCGAAAAAGAAGGTCAGCTCGGGATCGCAAGACCGACATAACTAGCTATTCCTTGACTATCACTGACAGCGAGCTAAAGACGCTATCCAAGCAATTCCTATCGGATCTTAGGGTGGTGAAACCCTGGCCAGACGATCGTATTCTGAGCCCCCCGAAGGGTTTTGTTACCCTATACTTAGAGTACTTTCACATGGGATTTTTCTTTCGTGCAACCCTTTGTTGGGGATGATACTGACCCACTACCAGGTGTGTATTAGCCAGTTGTCGCCCAACAGTTTTGCCCAATTCGAGGACTTCATTCGGCACTTCAGAGATTTTGAATTGGCCGTGAGCCTTGAGGCCTTCCAGGCCCTGTTTAATGTTAATTCGGCTGAGCTCGGGAGGTCCGCTCTTGCATTTCTACCCAACATCCCCCTACCGATTCCTAGAAGAAAAAACAAGTTCCAACGGCAGTTGGAAGACCAAGTTCTTTTACTTCCCTATCCAGAGCTTTTCTATTCTCTCTCCCAAGCGGTGGTGCGATCAAGTTGCCCGCCCAAAAATCACAAACACCCATGAGTAGTTACGCATGGACTTTCTGGAGGCTGGGTTGTTTAAGACTAGGTACGACATCCGAGAGGTATACTGCGGAGGTAATTCATTTTCTCCATGCCTTGGTGTTGTACTTTGTTGTTTTTGATATTTATGTGTTCGCGAGTGGTGGCAAGCATCTAACTCTCCATCTTACTTGTTGGGGTATTTTGTTTCACGATCGGGGCGGCCCTTGAAGGGCAAATGCGCTTCCCAGGAGGAGACTGCTCCCTCACCCCCCCACCAACGAGCCAGTATTTTAGGTAATCTCATAGTCATTTAAATTCCATTAACTCAATCAATTTACCTTTAAAACTCATATGAAATTTCTATTTAAATTCATTAAAGGCTAGACCATGTGCAATGTTCTATATCATTAGGCTTTCTATGACACTTATGTAGCAAGTTTTAGGCCAACAACTCCAAACCAAATGACTTTAGGGCATTAAGTGTAGAGACACTTCTAAGTGCTTAAACACTCAAGTATCAAATGTCACGAAATAAAATTAGGTCATTATTCAAATTAAACTTCCAATTGGCTTGAGCAAAGCTCAAATTAGTATTATAATACAATATGTAGGCATGTTACATTTCACCTCCAGTACCAATTAGTCATGTTAAGAATGGTAACATCAGAGCACGAAAAAATAATCAAGAAAAATTAGAAACTATAAACAAAAAGAATGACAATATGAGGATTTAACGTGGTTCGACATAACTTGCCTCCATCCACGGGCCAACTCTAGATGACATATTTATTTATGAGTCAAACAAGAGAATCAACCAAATACAATGGTTACAAGCCCCTATTTATAGTGAAGGGTTTTGATAGACAAGGAAAGTTAAAACCTAAACTAAATAAGAAGCACAATCCTAATCTTAGGTAATGACCCAACCCTACGAGGTATGATCCTAGCCGTCCCCCTAGGACACGTGGCATCATCCTAATGAGGTTTCTAGATGGAAAAACAATATCCGCAGAGCGTGTAAACGCTATAAATACTCGTATTTATTGTTAAGAACTGTAGGATTTGAGTATTTAATAGAATTAGTAAACTCCATTCGTAACTTCGTTATTCAAGCTAAAACTTAACAGTACGATCTCATAACATATAAATTTGGAAACCTTCATATACAAATCCACGCCATAATTATAGTGATATACCCAATATTTGAACTACGTTAGACTTGATTCCCGAAATATAGGAAGCACGGTAGCTCGATTGCAATCTATAATCTTAAATCGGTTACTATTGATTTGTCTTATGAGGTCATCCTGACTCTCTAAATTCGAGATTATTTTTGGCATAAATCAAATTCCAACCAATTACAAAGAAGATGATATTACAAACGGTTCTAAGAATGACCTCATAAAAAAAATAAAAACCATTAAGCTTCATCCAATGGTTTCAATTTTGGACCAATCACAGCCGAGCCTTGTAAAATTCTCATCGAGCCCAGTTTTTAGAGCTCGAGCTCGAGGGACAAATGAGCAAAGCTCGAGCTCAGCTCGTTGGCTCATTCGAGCTCAAGCTCGACTCATTTGCTCGTTCGAGTTCGAGCCAAGCTCGAAATTTTGGCTAACAAAAATATTCCATGTAAATGAAAAGTTATGATTTTGAGTCTTTGTATTTCTATATAACGTTCTAATTCTAAATTTAGGGTTTAGGGTTTAGAACTTAGGGTTTAACTGTTTATGGTTTAGGGTTATATCTTATATTATTTTTCACTTTTTTTCTTAATCATCGTAACAAAACTAGAATTTTGGTATAACTCGACAAGTGTTAAATTTCACAACTTAAGTAGTTATTCAATATCGTTCAGGAAAAAAAAGTGGATAAAATCTAGGGTTTAGGATTTAAGGTTTAGGGTTCCATCTTATATTTGTTTTACCTTTTTTGCTTAACCATCGTAACAAAACTAGAATTTTGGTATGACTCGACAAGTCTTACATTTCACGATTTAAGTTGTTATTCACTATAGTTCAGAAAAAAAAAAGTGGATAAAATATTGTTTACGTAATGTGGTTACATAAATTTCGATATGCATATACTGAGCTGTTTTCAAGTTAAATTAATTCTTTACAAAAATATATACATATTATTATAAATTTCCTTATGAGAATATGACAGATGAACAATGTGAAAGCCAATAGTTTGATTGGATGAAATATTATAATTAAAAATGAAAAATTTAGATGAAAAGGTATTTTTATAATTTTTTTAAATATATTATTCCCCGATTTCTTAATTATTATTATTGTGATACTATTAGTATATATATATAGGGGTGTTCGTGGTGCGGTTTCGGTTTTTTTTTACTAATTTGAAATCGAATTGCCAAGTGCGGTTTTTTGGTAGAGAAATCTCAAATTGTCACTTTGAAAAATAAAACCAAGGGTGCGGTTTTGGGCGGTTCGGTGCGATTTGGTGCAGTTTACGTTTTTTATCTAACTAAAAATAAATATTTCAGGATATTTGCATAAAAGTGTCATTTTTTAAACATCACCTAACTAAACCTAATAATAATATTTTACAAAGATAAAAGTTATGCTTAACAAAAATTATTTATCCAAAAACTACATAACATAATCAAAATTTCGCAAAAACTTAAAATATTGAACTAAGTCGTCCTACTAAACAGTCCATACATAATAATGAAATAACCTACAAGACTTAAACGAAAACAATACGAAAGTTGGTCTACAAGGCTAAAATAAAATAAGAAAAATACAAATTTTTCGGTACTTTTAACTTACAAAACAACCTATTAATAGTTAATATTTAATATTTATAATATAAAAATAAATATACATAAAAAAATGAAAAGGCTTGCTAGCCTTTTGAAAGCTTTAGAAGTCACGGACTCAATCTTTTAGAATGAAACTTGTTTTCTTGTTCTAATATTAATCATTTTTAGTTTCATGATTAAGAATTTAAGATGAATATGAATTCAGTTTTTTAATATAATTTAATTTTTACCTATAATTTTTATTTTGAATTAATATAAAATTTTAATTTTATCTACTGTCTCCAATTGAAGATGAAATCTAAATTTATATTTTCGTCTCTAAACTCACCTCAAACTTATAAGGTTGAGACGAGATATGTGTTATACGTGCATAATAAGTTATCGAGAAATTATCTCTATCAAATTATAATTCAATTAGAACATATCATCTATAACACAATATTCAAAAATCAATTAAATAACATTTTGAAGTACCTATTTTAATTTGTCTAAAGTTCAAAAAGATATTATATTTGTAGTATATAAATTTGTATATCTAAGATTTCATTTATTTCCCCAAGTCCATGCTTCAACAAAATATGGACACGCATCTTGGGTGAAGACTTCAATCATTTTTATATACTTTTTATTGGTCCATATTAGATAGAAACTCATTCTATTTAATTATTTATTTAATCTATCATGCATTTAGAGTTTAGGGTTTAGAGTTCATGGTTTAGGGATTAGAGCTTAGGGTTTAGGGGTTAGGGCTTAAGGTATCAATTTATAGAGATGTTCATCAGTTCGGTTCATGTTATTTGATATATCTAATCTAGTATTACTTTAATCCTAATTCAAAATGAATAATTAGTTATAGCAAATGAAATTTAATTCTCAATATCAATTTCAATATGATTAAATAACAAATTCATAATTTTCATGTAAAATAATGAATTAATGTTTAGAAAATAAAAATAAATATGTATATAAATATACATATGTATAAATATATATATATATATATAAAATAATGGCGGTTTTGCGGTTCGGTTTGGTGCGATTTTGGTCCAAAACCATCACCAAACCAACTTTGCGGTGCGGTTTTCATTAAAAATCGAAACCACGGTTTGCGTAACGATTTGACGAAAACGGTTTGGTGCGGTTCGGTGCGGGCAGTGCGGGCGGTTTCAGAAAATTGTTGCCCAGCCCTATATATATATAACACAAATGAAAGTTGGTAGTTAACACTTAGCAGGTGAAGTGTTTATTCAGTATTACCTTTTTTTTAAAAATAATGTATAATTTTGAATATAATAAGTAAACACAAATATATATATATATATATGTAAATTAACAATAAAAGCTCGTGAGCCTGTTCGCGAGCTTATGAACACTTAAGTGAAAGCTCGAGCTCGAGACATCTCGAGCTCGAGCCGAGCTTTAATCGAGCTCGTTCGCAAGGCTCGCGAGCCTTGCACCCCTAAACGTGACCCAGAAAACAAAGTGCAGACTATTCGTCTGCCACTTCTTAAACAAAATTATTACACACATACAAATGACAACTCTTTGATAGTTCCCACGTAATTTACTGTTTCCACATAACCCCTCTATCTTCCATATTCAATCTTTGACAAACAGAACGAAAGAGAAAGACAAAGACTGATGTTAAAACTATAATATATACGCATATGGTCACTTGAGTTGGCCAAGATGATAATGTAGATATTTTCTGCCAAGTCATTTCGGGTTCAAACCTCTCCTTGGACATAAATCCGTCGCACAGGGCTTGCCTAGTGCGGCGCTTAATCTCCTCATGTGGTTTGCAGGGCTATTGCATCAGGGCGGGGTTTATCCAACGCGCACCTTCGCATAGTGGTTGCGGGTTCCCTTGTCAACAAAAAAAATTAAAAAAAAAAATATATATATATATATATATTAGAAAACATTGCATTATTAGTTTAATAGGGCGGGACGTGTTGAAGTTTTAATCGGGTTATTTAGAAACTGTGAAAATCAATCTCATAGGATATATTTTGTTGCAATTTTGGTCTCATCCGTTAAAACCTGAACGGAATTTCGGGCGTGTAATGCATGTATCATTAGTTTTACTACTCATCACGTGTAAGGCAGGCGACTGAACTAACGAATTTCCATGCATTTTTTAACAATTGTGACTCAAAATGTAAAAATACGAATCATGTGCGACTAATTTAGCAAGTTTTTAAACAATTAGACTAAAAATTAGACCTACCTTATCCTATAAAACTAATATTGCAATTTTCTCTAGCAAAAATTACACACAAATTATATTGTAATTATAAAAAAAAACAAAAAAAAAACTCTCACTTATTGTGTAATACCAATACACCCCTGTCTATTTGTAAGACTTATGGGGGTAAAATTATAAAAAAAATTAAATACACAAGATCGTAAAAAATATCTTAATATAAGGAAAATGTATGTAATTTTTTCAAAAGGTGAATAGAGTTTTGGTAATTTCACAATAAGGGCTGATGTGCAATTTTTCCATTTCTCTATCTATACGATTAATAAAGGGAGGAGGCTTTAGAGTAACCATCCCTGGTATGCTCATTTTTTTGGTATGACATTTTCAATCCACTAAAACTTTGATAATTGACATAAAATTATATGTAAAATTTATGCACATAAAATTTAAAGCAAAATATTTGATATTGAGAAATTTTTATTACAAAATAATATATTTATAGTTCTTAAATAATTAAACACACGAGTTGAGTGTGCCACCACAACTAGTATATTATAATGCTATGACGCTTAAGTGCTATCCAGACAAGACAACTAGCAACCAAAACAACTTAAGCCAAATCGAAGATAAATCAGTATTATATATATATATAATCTGTGTATATATATATATATATATATGCTAATTAAAAGAGGAGCATAAAGAATCATTCATCATAACTTTAACCTCCAATCATGGTTTAAGCAAAGTCATAATTATGCCTTTATTTCTACCTCTTTTTTGTCATATACTGAAATAGTAAGTGTTTTTGATTAAAAGAATAGATGGGTGATGCTACAAAGTAGATATATAGCTCACACTCTGTGTGTACTGTGTGTGCTTTTGTTTGTATTTAGAGTGTGTGTTTAGTGTGGAAAGCACTGCAATTTCGGCAGTGTAACCTTAAAAAAGTGGAACTAGAAATAGAAAAGGGATTGGAATCATCTCATTGGCCACCAGTCATTCACTAAATCTCAGCTAAATAGAGCACAATCTTTTGCATGTTCTTGAGCTCTGAGATAAATTTCTCTCTTTTTAAAGGGTAAAATGGAAAGCAAATCTTGGTTCCACTGAGATATACTTTTCTTTGAAATCTAAGAGGGGTTTGTACTGTTCTCCAAATCTTTACAAAGTTTTTGAATGAATTTAATGGCAGGGAAGAACGTGAACAACTACTTATTAGTAATCATTGCAATATATCTAATTGCTATATACATATGCGCATATATATGGCATGTCAATTTATTTTTTGGATAAGTATATGTAGATGTGTCAATTATATATTCTTAGTGTTTATAAACAAAATTATTGACGAGTTTGTGAATTCTGATATAGAAAAGTATTATAGATAAAAGACTCTGACTGTAAATTTAGTGATCAGACACTGAATTGGTGAGCGTGAGAGTGGTGACCCAAGGTGGGGTTTTGAGGTCAATCCTTTTGACCCAAATCTTTAAAAATTAAATAGTATTTGATAATTTTATAGTGGCTCTATAGAGGTAAAATTTCAATTAAAACCAAATATGTATGTCTCTTGTGATTCAAATATCAATAAAAATTTCTAGTGTGATAGTTGGCTTAAACAATTATTTACAAAATCACGTTAAAGTACTTGTCTTCTTATGTGTTTTTTAATTGTTTTACTTCTTTAATAACTATCATCACAAGATCTAAGGTTATATAAGGACTAGCTAGTTGGCAGCATACGTTTTTCCTCATCATATTTGGAGGTTCAAGTGACATATTAAAGCAAAGAATTATTACAATATGTTATCACAATATTTAATTTCTTGTACGATATATCTTTTGTGAGAAAATGTCAATTATGATAACATATTTTCTAACCGGCAAAGAAGTTCTGAATAGCTAGCTGAGAATATACAAAGAAAGCAATATGGATTCAATTATTTATAATCATTCAAGTTGGACCATTCCACATATACATACAAGAGATGATATATGTACCATATATGCAAGTGTACTGCCCCAAACCTGATGATCATAATAAATATTTACTTTGATGACGTAAAACATATGGGAGATATTCAATTTTTTGGTTGCAATATGACATAAAAATTAACACAAAAATGTCGAGAGGAATAAAGAACATCCACTAGATGTGTTTCCTAAAATGGAATGACTTGGCAGGACGAGGTTCCACAATTAGCAAGTAGTGGCCAAACATAGGGAACATGCACTGCTGAATTCCATCCAATCACATTCTCATTTTTTGACTTAAAATTTTATGCTATCTGTCACGGGTCATTCTACAGTGGACCAAATATAACATAATCATCTATTTTTACACCGTTAGATCTTGATTGCATGAGTGATTTTCATTAACCAACCCCGGTCATAAGATTGTGAAAAGTGGACATGCACTGTAGCACCCAATTCACTATAGAATTATTCATTCATCTGCCACCCCATTTCAGAGAATTGGGTACAAAATGATCGGTTCACTTTTCACCGCTAGGTCTTGGCTGAGAGGGTTCGGTGCTTTCATCTTCCAGTTATCATCATATAAATTAATGATGAAAAGTGGATCGACTATGTTGCACCACATCCACTATACAATAATCCATCAGCCACCCCGACCCCCACCCCACCCCACCCCACCCCACCCCACCCAAGCCCATCACCATCTCTCTCACACAGTACACACACTGACCCAATTCCAAGTTCTATATCATCATCACACTTTCCAGGCTTAGCCCTATGATCTTTATTCTTTTTCAACTACAAAAAAATGGAGAGAAGAAATTTGTGCAACATTAACTTGAAGCAACACGGCATTAGCAACATGAAACAAATGTATGGTTACAAGATTAAGGATTCATCATGGAATTACAGCAACGAGTTATACAACAATAATGGGGGAGAAGGAGAAGAATTAGGGTTTCCTTGGCCACCAAGATGTTATAAATGCAGCTTTTGCAAAAGGGAATTTAGATCTGCTCAAGCTCTTGGTGGCCATATGAATGTTCACAGAAGGGATAGAGCTAGATTGAGACAATCTCCTCCACCAAGCCATGGAAGTAATCATGGTCAGTTTTCTATGTTAAACCTAAATGTTGATCCTAACCCTAGTTTAAACCCAAACCCTAGTTCTAACCCCAACTTTTTTCCATCTTCTCCTACTCCATCTTTCTCGTTGACAAAATTTCCTCAATTTACTTCCACCTTGCCCCCTATTTATGATAATGCTACTGAAATGAAGACCAAAGATTTGATCAATATGAAAGCTTCGAAAGGGCTTTTCGGGGTCGAAAAGTTCAATTCATCTATGCATGAGAAAGGGAAATTTGTTAGATTGGATTTGGAGATTGGAGTTATTAGTCAGTCTGAGGAGGAATTGGATTTGGAGCTTCGACTCGGATACTCCTAGGTTTCTTGTCTGAATATGTAGTTACATGTTTCAATTTGGCATTGTTAGATGCAGAAACAAAGATTTGAAAAGGGGCAATTTTCTTCAATTTGAGAGAAGAAGAGGGAAAAAAAAAAAAAAAGAAGAAGAAAGAGGGAAGCTTTTCCTTTGTTGCAATTAGGATTTTTATTAGCTTAGTACGATCTTTGTGTTTTTCATATTTTATGTAATTCCTAAAAGCAGCTAGTCTTATTTAATTTGATTATGTTGATAATGTGATGGTTGTTAGGTTGTTTAATTGCAATTAATTATGTCACTTTATTAAGTTTTTGGTGCTATTCTCTCCTATATATGATTTGCCTTGATCTCAGTTAACTCTCTTTGGAAGTAAATATGACTAATCTGAATATAATACAATGGCTAGAGAGACTTGAATCACTCTAATTAATTAGTTTTTATTTTGAATAATTAAATCGCGTTTACAAATTCAAGGATATGTATAATCCTCAATGATTAAACAAGAATTGGGTTTTCTCATTTCGATGAGCTCTAATTAGTTCAGGATGTAGAGCTCATCATGAACAGGATTTGCGCCCAAAATGGTGAAACTATCATTTTGGTGACAAGTATATGCAATAAGTTTGGGATATATAGATATGAGAACTCTATAAATATTTAGAGCATCGATTCCAAAAGTACAATTTTTATTCATCACGAGAACTTAATGGTACTACTACTACAATTATGTGATGGAAGAGTTCGATTATGATTTGTCTCAGCATTCCCGAAAAAATAGTGACACTACTACCCCATTTTGTGGAGGAAGTTCCAAGTTCGGACCCAGTTTGAAGTATCAACATGCCAGATAAATTAATAGTACTCTACACATGAATCTGTGGTTAAAATTTCGAGTTTAATCCCAATTTGACTCAATGCTGACGTTGATGGACTAGAACTCCCATTTTAATAGGAAAAAAGTCTAATTGTTTCAATTTGTTGCATTTTCTTGATATATTGCTACATTTATGCACCAACAACGCCCAGCACAGTTGGTAGATAGTTGGGTTCCTTAAGCATGCTGTACAGGGTACGATCCCTGGTCGTGGGTACGGAAAAAGCTTTGTTGGGAGAGGCAAAACTCACTTCGGTGATCTCTACCCCTCAAAGGGATTAGCCTCCGACATTCGGTTAGGGGAAACCCTTAATATGAACCAAAAAAAAATTGCTACATTTATGCTTATTTCTTCTTCTCAAATCATTGATTACTACATATCATCATAAGCATATATACATATCATAACCAATCCCGGCTTTTTTATTCATGTACATTGTCTATGTACACACGCAAAAAATAGGGTGGTACTTCGGGCTTTCAGGACCTAGGATCTCGGTTGATCTTCACCCCATATGTATAAATATATATTTGTAAAATACACTATCACATATACATGTGATCATGTGGAGATCATCTCGAACTCATGTCACGGTAGCTCCCAAGTATATACGATCCCAAAAAACACACAGTAGCACACACACAAACAACACACACAGTATAACACTACTTGGTGTTTGTACTATGGTTGGGGGGTCGGTGTCAAATGATACTAAGTGGTGTTAAATTTGGTGGGCCAATGTTTGTTTTTCCCAAAACTTGATAGTTTGCATGTTCCCGACAATGTTAAGGTGTCAAATGGCATCATGACTTTTCCTTAAATGGAATGAAGGGTTTTGGTCAGTTTTCGAAAAGCATTACAGAGAACTAAAAGACCCTCCTTTCTTTCCTGAAATAGATCACATGTCCATTTGGATACTTCCAAACACGCCCTAATTACCATCTTCTATCTTCTTGTCATTTTTAAGGGTTTTCGTGACTAGAATTATGGGCATATGATGAATGCTCGTAGAACACATCATACTTATAGGCTTGTGATTTCACTCAATTTTAAAGTCTCAGAGTTCTTAGAAATCATTCTTATATTCCTTGTAATTCTAATTTCTAAAGTTATTAAATTTTCGAATTTTGGGATGAGTTCATTAAGGTGGACGGTCTTTGGAATACAAAATACATTATCATATCATGTGTATCTATTTGTTTTAAACTAATACTTAACGCAAGAAATGCATTAGCCTCAAAGATAGACATGTGAAGATCGTTACTCAAACATATAAAAAAAAAATTCTGATAGTTCTGTGGTGCACTGAGAGCATTGCTCTCGGTGCATTATACACTACAAAATTATTAGAAAGTGAGTGGTTTTCATCACCCATTCCCATAAAAAAACCACCAACCCAGTGATCTTGTGATCTATAGTGTATCGGGAGCATTACTCCCTCTTGCACCATAGAATTCCCCAAAATTTCTTCAAGCCCTCCTATTCTTATTGCAGGGTAGCCTACCTCATGGTCAATCACTATATTGTCAATTCAATGCGACTTAAACATGACGTGGACAAAATTGTCCTTGTTGAATTAATTAAAGTAAATTCGGATGAAAATTCCCGAGCCTAATAAATGCATGGAGGGAAAATTGTACTTTTGGTTCCGTAGGAGTCGGCTCAATACACTTTTTATCCTATAGGACTTTTTTTTGACACTTTTAGTTCCATAGGAGTGAAAAAGTGATATTTTTTATCTCAAATCTCACTTTTGGTCCTGTAGGAGTGGCGAGTGGATCTTACTCGTCATTAAAAAAAAAGAAATTCAAATAGAAATTCAAAAATATTAATAAAATAATAAAAAAAAAAAAGAAAAGAAAAGAAGAAGAAGTGTTCATCTTCTTCTTTGCCCCAAACCCGCCCGAAAATACCTTCCATAACAATAAACACTGCCGCCGCCACCGACGGCGATGGAGGTGGCGATGGCGGTGGGGCAACGGGGGGAGTGATGGTGGGTGGGTCTTCTTCACCCCCCCCCCCCCCACCAACAAAAAAAAAAAAAAACATGACCCCCCACCACTTCTAAACACTCGCCGGATGGAGTTGGCGGCGGCGGTGGGAGGCAGCGTGACGGCGGGGCGCGGGTGGGATGGTGTGGGGTGATGTTGGGGAAGAAAATGAACAGTCGAAAACACTGTTCATCTTCTTCCTTTTTTTTTCCTTTTTGTTTTTTATTTATTTAATTAATTTTTGAATTATTTTTTTATTTTCTTTTTTTGATGAACTGTCGAAATCACGCGCCCGGATGTGAGTGTGTTACACGCGGCACTCCTATGGGACCAAAAGTGTCACTTTTTCAATCTTATGGGACTAAAAGTGTAAAAAAAAAATCCTACGAGACTAAAAGTGTTTTGGGGCGACCCCTACGAGACCAAAAGTGAATATTTTCTAATACATGGATCATTGAAAATATAATTGATGAACTACCTCGCATAAATGTAGCAAGAACAAAACATCTAGCTACTAAATAATTAGTGGTGCATGAAAAATGACAATTTCCTAGTTTTTAGTGTAATTGTGCAACCAAAATGAAAATTTTATTTCGGCAAAAGCTTGAATTTTCTATTTTATCAGAATGTTGCTTTCTAATTAGCTTAATTGAGATTTTATAAAAAAAAATAGATCAAATACTCACTCAAATTGTATTAATTACAGTCGGGGACCACAGATTTTATCTTCTCAACGGCAAGCCCAATCGGCTCTTAATGCTCCAAAATAATTAAACACAAGTATTTTCAACATTTGCTATGTGCTGCTACCTTAGAAATACAAATCATTTAAATTCAAGAGGAATGGAAGTAATTTATATATCTAACCCAACAAACTCGGCTCAATAGTTATAATTTTGAGCCATAAAGGTTCTACTAGCTCCATAAAAAAGGGGAGAACCACAACTTGTACTAGCCTGCATTCGAACCTAAGACCTCTCACATAAAGTGGAAGATGTGGATACTATTAGACCAACAGGTTTTGGTGAAATACACATCATTTAATGTCTCTATTTATAACTATTTATGAAAAAGAAAAAAGGAGTGGCCAAGTTATTTGAGCTTCATTAGAGCTGGGCCGAATAGCAGAAATGTTGCTGGGACATGACCTTAAATTGAAATGGGCTTTAATCAATCCAAGGATACTACCTTGGGCTCTGCAAAAGATCTAAAAAGTGCAAAATAGGCCCATAAAAGTTTTCGGGCCCTAAGTTAGAAGCCCAAACATTTTGAACCTGCTATAGATTTTTCATATATAGTTGTAACTGTTAATGCCTACACTAGTTGGCAATTTGCAAGAAAAGTTAATGATGAGTTTGGTCCAATTTTCACACAATTCATCACAGGATAATTGATTCACATAATTGGTAATGACAACCTACGCACTACACCAGAGAGTAATATTAGTAGCAAAATTAAAAGTGATAATATTAAAATTGTCACTAGATATATATTATGAGTGACAATAATTTTTTTTTATCACAAATAGGATTTTTAGTGACAAAAGTTTTTTTAAAGTTGTCACTATTGACAATTAGTGACACATGTATAGTGATAACACAAATAGAGTGACAACTATAACTGTTGTCACTAAGGTATCACTAAAGGTGTGTCTCTAATTGTCAATAGTGACAACAAATTTCTTATCACTAAGTATCAAGAGTGACAACATCTATACAAATCTTGTCACTATTAAACATGTAAAACTTATTTTTATGACAAAACAAAAAATCTTGTCACTAAAAATTTACAGTTAGTGACATCTCTTTAATATTGTCACTTGGTATTTTATCATTAATGTATTATTTTTTGTAATGAAGGCTTGTTAGTCTAGTGGTTTCAACTTTCACTTTTATGTAGAAGGTCCTGGTTCAATCCCAAACTGTCACAAGTTGTGACTTTCTTCTCCTTATTTGGAGTCTTATAGGATCTGTGTGACCCATGATTAAAAACTATCGGCCCGAGTTTTTTAGATCAGGGTATCCCCATTCATCTAGAATTAATAAAAAAACAAAAAATTGGTTATGATAAAAATTAGAATTTTCAAATTTTTCAAAACTTGATTCTGTAATGCAAAAATATCTGAGGGTCAAACAATCATTAAAATAGTGTTTGACCTTCAAATACGGATTTTAGCTTTACAATCATAGCGTTGAACGTCCCCTAAATTGATATTAAAAGTTTAAAGGGTTTTTCTTCTTTTTCCCTTGTTTCCTTCAATTTGAAAAACTCAATGAGAGCTTATGATTCCTCAAAATGAGAAAGAAATATATATTCATTTTATATTGTTTGGTGAATGATTTAAGATAAAATAAAGTGCAAAATACCTCCCCCCCCCCCCCCCCCCCCAAAAATTATACCCTTTGTACCAAACACCTTTGAACTATAAAAAAAATACACTAATAACCCCTCTCAATTGCATGAAATTATTTTTATTACTCTTAACCATTTATTTTTTTCATCTTTCATTTTCTCCACCATCTTTTTCTTTTTCATAAATTTTCTTTCGTACATAGATTAGTTAAAGTTTACCCACTTCACTATAATTGATTTTTTAAAATAATAACTTGCAATATTTTTAGCGAAGATAATAAATTATTTTGGTGATATCACATTACATTAATGTATAATGAAATTCTATTAATGGACCATTACAAAATCAAATTACTTGTAACAAATATGTTTTATGTATATTTTTCTACTACATATGTGCATTTTTAATAGCCTACTTTAAATACATTTATACATATTATTAAAATATAATCTAGTAGCATTAATTTTAAGATATAACAAAATATACATAAAACATAATAAAATCTATTCGAATTAATTTAATTTTGTCACAACATATTTGTTGAGTTTTTTCAAACATTTGATATAATGCGTTCTCACCAAATTAATTTAACGTTTGTGCTAAGAAAATATTACAAATTATTATTTTAATTAATTAATTTACTATAATACTTTGGATAAATTTTAACTAATCTATGTAAGAAGCGAAATTTGTGAAAAAAGGAAAAAATGGTGGAGAAAATGAAAAATGAAAGGAAAAATAATGGTTAAGGATAATAGAGACAATTCCTAACAATTGAAGGGGATAAGTGTGTATTTTTCTACTGTTCAGGCCTCTAGGGGATATTTGGTACAAAAGGTATAGTTCGAGGTCAAAGTGTATTTTGCCCTAAAATAAATAAAACAAACCCTTGTAATAAATCAATAGAATTAATATTGTGTCGTATAGTCGATAAAACGACTCATTTTTGATCATTGGTTCTATTTCGTGTTTCATCCATATCCGCACCAAAATATATGTTTAAGAAACATTTATACACTTGACATGTATATATAATATTATATATAAACTAAAATTATAAATTATAAATAACTATTTAAAGTGTCCAATATTTGTTTGGTATCAGTGCTATACTTGAAATACGTACAATATACGGACAACATCAGCATCATAATACAAATGTATTCTATTTATGTTTCCAAATTGGCAGCATACTTAAACACCTCCTGCATCGATACAAACGATATGGTTTTTGGTCAAACCCAATCAAATAATATGATTATATATATATACTCATTAATTCCTGCTGTTCATGAACTTATGTTGTTTTCATTCATTCTTATTACTTAAATTTGTCCGGAAAATTAATGTAAATAATTAATCTCAAGAATATATATATATATATATATATATATATATATATATATATAGAGAGAGAGAGAGAGAGAGAGAGAGAGAGAATTGTAGCCGTCTTCAAGTACAGATTTGAAGTATAATTTGAGAAGACAAGGTCCAAAAGTACCGTCAGTTATAGCTTCCATTAACGCGTAATTTCAGCCGTCTAATTTTATTAATTTGTACCGCAGGAACCAGCTAAACATTTCAACGCAAAATAAGACATATGTTGTGTTACATCTGTCTCATTCTTACTACATGCTTTTGTAATGAAATACCGAACGAAAAATTCTAACCCGCTCCTAAATCTATTCAATCCAAACGTAGTTTACAAGTGAGTGATTTACATTTGTCATGTAAAATTATAGGGCAAATGTAATTCATTTAGAATCAGCCGTAATTGGCCTTTCACCTTGTGCAATACATTTAGAATCGGCTGGACCGGGATCGGGTTAGAATTTTGTTATTGAACATACATAACATATACGTACGGATAAAAACGGGCTTAATTAGTTGGAACCAGGTTGGAATAATAAAACAACAAGAAAGACATATTTTTTTGCATGGAACCATGGTACTAGCTAGTTGTTTATTATATGACCAGGTCATCAACATTGGGTGGACCTAAAAAGGGTAAAGCTTATGAAGAAGGAAGAAATGGATCATAATAGGTTTATTTCCAATACTTGTTCACCTTTTGCACATGAAATATTGGGAGAATCGTATTTTTAGTACCACAAGACAAGCTTCGTTACGAAATTACTATTATAGTTTCAGAAAATTATAATTATATACAATCCCACAATATCACTTTTCAACAAAAGTTGACGTGGCCTATTCCGTGGAATGTGATCACCTTTGCAATGAAAAGTGATATAGTGCGCTTATAGTTGTATTTTTTTGGAGTCATGGTACTAAATTTGTAATAGAACATGTACAGCGGAATCCAAAATGCAGTTTTCCCTGAAATAGTAATGTAAATATCACTAGTTGTGCGTCAAACAAGTCTTGGGAGTTCCGGGAACCTGAAGTCTCAGAAAAACAATCACAATCGTCTATATGGTGAGACTTAAATGGGTATTCTATTGATGGATGGTTTGACTTTCTGGACTCCAATTATTGGAACCCCCTAACAAGCACTCGACATATCATTAATTACCAATTCAAATCCCTTATACTAATTTGCCGTTCATATTATACATGCACCCCCAACATCTATATATGGCACAACACAAGTACCCATCAATGTGAACTCTGAATCATTTCATTAATTTGGTAATTCATTTTGTATTTCATAAGTATATATTCTAAGTCACCTATATATTTAAAGAACATTTTATATATAAGCATGCACACGATGTAGGAAGTGAATATACAATAAAAACACAGGTAAAAAAAGGTTTTATTTCCATTTCTTGATTGATTCTACATTTGACAATCGACATAACTACAAGGATTGTTTCACGTAGTTATCATTGCATAATTTGTATTCCTTAAATTAGTGTATAACCCTTTTCCTCTCATGTTTACCACATATATGTTAGTTTGGCATATGTAAAGAATGGACAAAGATAAATTAAATACACTGATTTCTTGTCATATTTCAAAGACATTGCCAACTATATGGTGCTCGTTTTCATCCTAGGAACTTGACTATAAAAAGGAATGAATTTAATGATCTATGCTATGTCACAATCACCTTCTTCTTACCAAGTTCACATGAAAATTAAGTTATATCAATTTCTCTAGAAGATTTTACATGTTGGTACGTACGTACTCAACATGAAACGTGACAGTTCACCCCTAATCATCAACTACATGTTTTTGCAAATTATAATCAGGATTAAAAGAGTGTTTGCAAACTGTAAAATTAAAAATAAGTAATTCTGGAGTGTTTAAAAACTATGACAATCTCTATTTCTGATTCTCTTAAATTAATTTCTAAATAGCAATAATCTCCAAATTGGTATGGGCTAATTTTTTGGTATTGATCATGGATTGAATTAAAGTTGTTTTTGAATAGTTTTCTCGAGTCTTATGCGAATAAGCTGATTATTATTATTTTATTATTATTATTATTATTATTTTATTTTTTATTTTTTGCAAAAATTTCCCTTTAACTTCGGTATACTTTTCGCTTGTTTTTGCAAACACTTGTCATTTTTTTTTATTGTTTCTCACTTTTTCAAATTCAAAATTTTTTGCAAACATTCCCTAAGCCTACTTGAGTGATTTTTCTGAGAGTTTCGAGACTTTAGGTCACAATACAATCACAATTATTTATTACATATGAATAATCATATAATTATCTCAAACTTTAGAATCCCAAAATCTCCTAAAAATCACGCACGTGTTAGTATTTGTGTGATGATCAAGGTATTAAATCTTGGTATCGGTGTCGATATCGGGGTAGTAAATTTACAAAAAATTTGATGGAAATTTCAGGGATATTCAAAATTTCAATTTCCTTTTTGAGAAATCATGAAAATTTATAAAAATATTTGGAAATTTACAATGAAATTTAGTGTAACTATAAAATATTAAAAACAAATATTCGGCAGTTTCGGGTTTCAATAAAAATTTCGGGTTTCGGCAAAATTTCGATGGATGTTTAGCAAATATTATTTTAAATTTCAGAAAATTTCAGGTTTCGACAAAAATTTTGGAAAATTTAGGGTTTCAATCAAAATTACGGAAGATATTCTGCAAAATTGGATCGAAAGTTCAATTTCGCTTCGGGACCCCCGGAAACCCGAAATTTCGACCGAAATTCTGATGTTTCGGACAAAGTTTAAGACGCTGGTGATGATATACAGGAAGAGAACTGGGATTGAGAAGACATTATATCAATGAAAAAAAAATACCAACAAAATTACATCTCGAAGCCGGCCAGAGAATAAAACCAAGGAAAATAAATATTTACATAGACAAAGAAAATGTGTGTCTCACTATAAATACAAAAGACAAAGGCCAAGTCTTCTTCCATCCCTTTCTCTATCTCAACCCTAACTAAGCATTATTTCTTCCCCAAAAGCATACATTTTTCCTCACTCAACAATACTTTGCTCTAGTAATTTTCAACCTAGGAAGACTTTTGCTCAAAAAAAATTTTGTTTTCAAATTGTGTTCAAGATTATGGATTCCCAGAAGCAAAGTAGCAATTCTAATACATCAAGCCCAGAAAGTGATCATCAATCGAAGAAATCGCCAGAAGACACTACCGGTGTAGGCCGATCATATGAGTGCACTTTCTGCAAGCGCGGTTTCACAAACGCGCAAGCTTTAGGTGGTCACATGAATATACACAGGAAAGACAAAGCAAAGGCCAAAGCCAAGCAGAAAAATCAAGAAAGCATTAAAATGAATGAGAGTTACGCGAATTCGGGGTATTTCCCACTTCAAATTACATCTAATGATCATCAGCAGCAACAAACAAGCTATTACGGGGCTGCACATGTGAACTATCAAGTGTATTTGCCATCATCAAACCCTAATTTTCAGACAGTGAATAATTATCAGAATAATTTGCCTGTTTGGATGTCGGGATTGTATAACGATCGTGTGGATGAAAATCTGAGTTTGAGAATTGGATTAACTCCACACGTTGAAGATGAAGAAGAAGATAAAAATGTGAAGGAAAATGAAGTGGATTTGGAGCTTCGTTTAGGGCATGACCCGTGATGATCAGGTTCTCGTGTACAGAAGTGAGTTTAATTAATTAATCCATCTTGATTTTTTTTTTAATTTGTTTTGAATTATACGAGTAATTTGATTTGGATATTATTTGTTATAACGTTGTTATTAGAATATAAATATTTCATTTTTAGTAATTCTTTTATATAAATGATCAGGGAGAAAGCTAGGCATAAATGGGAGAATTGAAGGAAGTGTTAATTAGTGAATTATTCTCTCATGTTCAATTTAAAACTTTGAAGTCATTTTTTTTCATTCAAATTTCTTTATTTCATTAAGTGTGAATTTGTTGTAATTGTTTCACAATAACTGTTTTAGCATAATTATGAAGCGGCATTTTGTTCGTTATATCCATATTGATGATAATCTCGGATTAATTATCACCATTGCCCACATAAATAGTTGTAATGTCTTATTATTATTTTGAGGAAAAGGTGATATGATATATATATATATTTATATACAACGAATAGAAACCAAATCCACAGACAAAACAAAACAAGTATCAGACGGTAGATCAAGAACATGCTTTTAATTATGTAACGCTGCTTGAGCTAGATAATTAGCAACCCAATTTAGTCAAAAAATACTAGGTGGGAGAAATTAATAGTTAAAAGATTTGGTCCATATCTCTTGCTACAATAAATTGAGAATTTTTATGCCATATATATGCATTATAAGTTTGTCAATTACTTCAATGTATACTTGTAAAACTACAGTATGATCCTAATTAATGTTTTTCCAGTTGCAGATAAGTTAAGTACATGTATTTATGATCTTAAGCACATCTATTTTCTTTTTCTGGTAATTTATCAGCTAGTGCATTGCAAATGTTCATAACTCTGTGTATATAAGTGTGTGTTATCATCTCATGTTTGCTTATCATGCAGAATTAGGGTTAAAATTCGATTTGTTTATAAAACAATCGAGAAGATAAGAATTAAAGTGAGAAAATCAATCACTGATCAGGATGCACGTAGTGAATAATAATGATTATGAGTAAATTAAGTGTAAACTTAATGGAGCCAATTCCTCCAAAGAGCGAGGTTTTGGGTTCTACTGGTTTTACTCTCACCGAAAGTGTGTGGGTTTTACTCTGCTTTCATAGTAGTTGTTAGTTGATATAATAGTACTGGTTGGTTTAAATTTGTCGCGTTTTGATATTCATGATGATAACATGTATAATATAACGGATTTATGAAAAAAAAATTAAAAAATATCCTCCAGAGAGCATTTTTCATAAAAAAAGAGAAAAATTGTGCACAAAATTATATTGACATAATAAATGTACAATAATGTCCTCATTGTATATAGGGTTATTTACACTTTACTATCTCAAACTATGCTCCCTACATCAAAGATACCCTTGAAGTATCTAAACCTTCCAAAAGGCCCCTCACGTTAATCAACAACTGTTAGTTTTCAACACCGTTAAGCTATTCCAGGAAAAGACCAAATTGTCCTCAATTTTCTTTAAAAAAAATATCATTTCATGCTAAGGAACACATATATAAGTACATAATTAACACATTCAAGGGTCTATGAGAAGAACCCAAAATTCTACCAATAAAAAAAAACACAAAAGAAATTAGAAACATTCAAAACTGAATTCTTATTACAAACAACTTTACGCAATTTTCAATTGCATTTTTTCTGTTGGTAGAAGATTAGGGTTAAACTCCTAAATCCCAAATGTATCTCTTTATTGTTCATTAGCCTGAACTGGCAATGCTTTATTGTGATATTTACAGGTACTTACTTTTCTATTTTCAATTGAATATCGAAAAATCTTTATATTACTTTTTTATTTTATAAAGATTGATTATATAGAATATTTGATTTATATTAGCTTATTTGGGTATGACATTTGACAGATTATGTGACATATAATATGATTTATGTGTTTATTTCATACTAAATTTATAATTCTTTAAATTAATCATCTAATTTTAGTAAATTATAAACTTCATTAATCCCTTCTTCTAAAATATAGAAAAATTTATGTGTTCTTTGTAATTTCAAAAGCTTCTATCCCCTTAAGCCTAATTTTTTTCTTCTCTTTTTCTTTTCTTTTTCCGTTACCAATTTCCTCAGGTGCTCATAGTTTAAAAATAATGAAAAATTCAATAATATTATTCTAAAAAAAAAAGACAAATAAAAAGAAAATAGTAAACATAAAAATGATATTGAAGGGTATTTGAGACAATTTACAGGACAAAGAAGGGGGTAAATTTTACTAATAATTGACATAGTTAAGAGAGGTAAATTATACAAAATTTAATTTAAGAATTTTTTTTATTCAAGATATAATTCGGGATAGTAAATTATAGTACTGTTTTAAACTAAGTTTAAATAATTTATGCAACAACAATAATAAGAACTGATCAAAGCTTCAAGATCCACAACAGTTCTTGGTCTGATTAAGGCCCATCTTATGTTAAGTTAGAGTATAGGAGTTGGCCAATTCAAGCCCAAAATAAAAATTTATCTTTGGACAGTCCAAATCCAATTAAAAATATATATATATTTGCCCAACTAAAATTTATAAGCTATGTTTGGTTATGTTTTGGGAGGTATTTTGGTGAGAATTATTGGTGAAAAATTTATGAGGACACGTTGTTTGATGAGATCGTGTTTGATTTTATTTTGGGAGTTGGTTTTTGGGTGTGTTTTTTTGGTGAGATAATATTTGATTTTATTTCCAGAGGGAACAAAAGTTACTGTAGCAGTCAAATCATGAAGTTTTTGTTTGTTAGAGAGGAGAGAGAAGAGAGAGAGAGCACATAGAAAGGAGTGTAGAGACAAAGTAGACGTAGAAATATGGAAAATAATTATCATGTTTTTTTTACCAAAAAATTAGTGTATTTTTAACCAAATATTTTGTAAACCAAACATGGTTTGGTGAGAATATTGGACCAAATATGGTATGAAAACATAACCAAATATTGCCATAGTATTTCACTTTCTTTTACTTTTCTAAACACTTATGGTGGTTGCCAAGACCTGTTGGCCTAATGGTATTCACCTCCCACTTTATATGAGGAGTTCTGGGTTCGAATTCAAACTGCCACAAGTTGTAGCTCTTTTCGCCTTTATGGAGTTATTTATGCCTCAAGATTATGACTATCAACTCAAGTCTGTCACACTAAATATTTAGGGTATCTACTCCATATTAGAAACTTACGGTGGTTGAAACAAAGCAAATCAAAAAGTGATGAAGTAGCAATCTTTTGTTCAACTCTAGGGGTGGTTGAAACAAAGCAAATCAAAAGGTGATGAAGTAGCAATCTATTGTTCAACTCTAGGAGTGAAAAGGATGAAAAATTATTGTCCAAAATTGAGCAATCACAATATCTATGTATGATAAAATTTGGAGATACTTTATTATTGATAATTTTAATTATCACATAATTTTGAATTTTGAGACTCTGGCTGCTCCACAAATTTTTGTTAATGATGAGGATAATGTGTGATTCAAATGATCACCAAAGTCAAAAACCATGGGAATCATTTAGTCCCACCAATATCTTGAAACCCACAGATTATGAAACAACTATTATGAAAGAATTTATTTTGTATTAGGCATTTCTAATCAATGGTTTTGAACCAATAAAATTTTTTGTACAAAGTGAAAACTCTGAATGTTGTATCAAATTAGTGTGAAGGGCAAAATTATGAACTCCGACAAAAATGTAATAACGCGTGCATCTACGGGATGATAAGACCCGACCTACATCACCACAAGTTAGAGGACTTTTAGCCGATAATAATGAAAAAAATTTAGTATGATTCGTGAATCCCTTAGAATGTACTAATTAACTGATATTTAAAAATGCATCGAATGACTCATAGGCTAACCTTATTAGCAAACTAATTGCATATATAATTTGGATAATGAGTCATTTCACCTAGCTAAGTCACTCATAGTTATTAATCCACGTATATTATTTATTACTTATGTACAAATTCTCAAATTACTCGTAATTGTAACCACGGCATCAATTTTCTTAGTGAAAGTTCTCTATTTTCCTAATAATATGAATTTATAATGTATCCCCAACACAAATATTCCTTTGTCAAATGCTATAATGTATATCTATGGCGTAAAAACATTTTTTTCAACAGAAGGCCATACATAATTATAGTAGGTCAACAAAAGTTAATTAGATTATTACTAGTATCAATTATCATTATTATTTAAGTTCCTCGTGCAAAACGAGTATGCCCTTAATTACAATTTTTGGATAAGCTTCAATGGATGGTTCTTAACCTCTGTTTTTCAATCTACAAATAAATAAAACTTACTAAAACCTAAATTAATTTGCTAAACTAAGTCTAAAAGAAGCCAAAAACTTTAAATTCAACTTTGGAATTAATTAATTATAAGATTAATGAAGAATATTATATAAAGTGTGTGACGCATACGCGCTGCACAAAATCCAAGTAGGCATCGATGAGACAGTTGATTAAAGGTCGGTGGCCAATGGCCATGTGCATCACATTCTGCAATCCTTTCCTTCTTTAGGTATAATAATTTTTTATTTTATATTAAAGTCTGGATTCTGGATTTCAAATATTTGTTTTTTATATTTTTAACCTAGTTAGTTAAATACGGGACGGAAAAAATTTGTCATTATATATACAAATAAATTATAAAAAATTTACGGTAAAAAAATCGATTAAGAAGTATGACAACGTGAAATACACGGATTCATAGACGTACGAATATAATACGAAATAAATTCATTATTTGAAAGTGAAAATACGGTTTAGTTCTATATAAATTTGTAAGATTTATTGGTTGCACTCGCATTTAATTTATAAAAAAAATATTATATATGAGTCATTAATTGATAAGAACTAATACTTTGATAAATTATTAACGTTCGTAGTAATTAATTGTGTAATAATCAATTAGTACTTATTAAAAATAATAATAATTCTTTATTTTTTTTATCAAAATTAATTAGAGTCTTTTTCGTCAACTATTATACAGAATACGTAAAGAACATGTACTAAACAGTTCAACTCAAAAGTATGAGTACAATTCATTACATTCAGAATGCAAACAGAAAACATAAGTATTTTTAAATTATACATACGTACGTGTATTATACAGATATAATACGAGTCTTAGCTAATAAAATTGTTTAATTATTATTAATAATAATAAAATATTTCATTTGTTATATATATAATACCAAATAATTACTTTTTTATTTTTGTACTTATTTATCGTTTTGCTTGTTTTTACTACGGTGTAATAAAGTCTCGCATATTTGATATATAAATTATTCAAACATAGTAGCAAATTAGATTAATTATTTATTACTTTATTTAAAAAATTAGTTAACAAAACAAGAGAATATTTATTCTTAGACGGGTGAAAATATTATTTGTTATACCCATATTTAAATAAAAATATCTATTCATTAGAATTGTTTTTGATGAAAAACTTTCATGAAATTAATTTTTTTTTTGTTTTATTTAATAAGAAAAATAATAAAAGGGAAGGAAAATAGAAAATAGAGAAAAGGAAAAAATAAGGGTCAAAAAGGGTACTACACACAATACACAAGGGTGATGGATACTAAAATTTAATACATGAGGGGAGGTTATGGCTAAAGCGCAATACCTCATAGGACATGAATGCAAATAACCCGTCATTTGTCGCATCTGCCATTTGCATTGATGAACATGAAATTCAACTCTTCGGACTAAATTTTGTAATCTCTTCTTGTTTTCTTATTTTTGATAGTTTCTCCCCATTTCATTAGCGCATACATTTTTTTATTTATTAAAAACAAAAGACTGACGATGTCACTAATGATGCACGAAAATGATATTGTTGTTTAAAAAAATCATTTCAAAATCTTATTCTAAGTTTTCCAAGCTTCAGTGTGTACCACACCCATAGGGAGTGGTACTTCAATGTCGAAACGCAGCATCTTGTCCATTTACACACAATGCTTCGTTGGATCAACTTTTCTGACAAGTCTTGCTTTGTCAGACCCACTCTATATATTAAGACTATTTTAATTTTAAAATGTTTTTGTGACTAATTTTCTTCGCAGAAAAGGGCCCAAAATAACTTGAAAGTTTCAAACATATGACTTCTGACTTCATACGTTAAGAATTATTTTCTTCTTTTTCTTTCCAGGGCGGGGCGACTCTAGTCCGACAAGCCCGGATTAATAATTATGTTCCTATGTGATTTGGTACTAATCAAATACTGGTTGTTAAAGCGGAATGCTTGGTCATCCGGAGTCCTGATTTGACCAGTTGATTTGTGACTTGGTTTTAAGTGATATATAATTTACATGTATATCAAACTATTTCATAACATGAAGTAAATAATCTCAATTCGTTATTTGACATTTGTTATTTATGCTTTTGAAAAAAAATATCTTTTTGTCCCATAACGTATGAGGACCTTCACTTTTGATTTCATGGATTTCCAATTTGTTTTAAGCTTTTAACGATGCGTTCTTCAAATCCTTTCATTTTTGTATTCAATCATTTTTTTATGGATCTAGCTCCACATGATAAATGTAATAGTAATTATTTTGTGATTCATCTCTTTATATATGTATCATATAACAAATTACAATTTATTTACCATGTATTTTAAACCAAACTAAATTAGAAATAGACCTTTATAAAAGATTTAAGGAAAAAATATATGGATATTAATTTATTTTGATAAACGAATGGAAAGGAGAATTGGAATATACTTGCATAATAAAATTATCCGAAAAATCTTGAAATACAATTTTATAATATTTCATATAATGCAATACTGAGCGTCGAATAATTGTTTTGTGTTTTACATAATTAGTTTCTTTATTATTAGTGTTAGATAATATAATATATTTTTATATCTTTCTAGTATTTATGTCAATTTAGGTTTCTTTATGTTTCCTTGTATTTATCTTTTCTTTGTTTATTTACAGTTAGGGTTTCTTGTTTACCAACTACATATACCTCTATAAATATGTTACTTAGTAATACAAGTTCCTTACAGAGTTTTCTCTAATCTAACATGGTATCAGAGTCATGGCTTCAAGCCATGGTATCTCGATCTCTCGCTTCAGCCGCCATCCACAAAGTCTTCGTCCTCGTCCGACGCCTCTTATCTAATTTAGTTTTTCTTTATCTAATTTTTTTTCTCCTATGGCCGCCTTCGCCGCCCTCTCTTTTGGTCGCCGCCGCGGCCAACTTTTTCTCCTTTATCTCGTTTTCTCTTCTTTTTGTTTTCCCGCCTTTAGTTTTGTTAGTTGCCGCCGCTCACCCTTGGAAAACGAGGACTTGGAGCCGCCGCCTTCTGTCTTTGGCTGCAGGTCCCCGCGCTTAGCCGCCGCGCCTTTAGTTTTGTTAATTGCCGCCGCTCGCCCTTGGAAAATGAGGACTTGGAGCAGCCGCCGCCACCTATTATCTTTATCGCCGTCTTCTTCTCAAATTCTCTACGATCGAATTTCTTTGGTCCAGTCTCAACATTCAAAACTCTCACGTTTCGACTGCAGGGGAGTGTTAAATAATATAATATCTTTCCATATTTTTCAAATATTTATGTTAATTTAGGTTTTTTTATGTTTTCTTGTATTTATTCTTTCTTTGTTTATAGTTAGAGTTTCTTGTTTACCAAGTACATATACCTCTATAAATATATTACTCAATAATACAAGCTCTATATGAGTTTTCTCTAATCTAACAATCAGATATTTCGTTTAAATTATTAAAAAAAAGTGATCGAGTTAGTTCAATATAGGTTTGAAAAGAAAGAAAGAAAAACGCTAGTGTTTTTGAGTTCTTTCTAGCCTAAGTCATCAAATGATAATTCTTTTTTGAACAAAGTCATCAGATGATAATTGATTTTGAATTATTGTTCGTTTGAATCAGAAAGTATTGTCTTTACTCAAAAAGAAGTTTTAGATAGAATTTTGAAAAGTCAATTTTATTCATTTAAACAAATAATTTTTAAAATGGTGATAAAGTGTTAAACTTAATATTGTCTTATCATTATTTTAATTGGTGGATATTTTAGCAGAACAAATCTTATTTGAAAACAACCCTTTATTTTGGTTTCTCCTAAAAGAAATAGACCAAAAGATCAATGGAATTACCGTTACATATTTTTAATATGACATTTTATCATATATTTCATATCACAATACATATTTTTTAATCAAAATTATTTATAGTTACATAATTTTTTAGTCAAAATCACATATACTTGTTAAATATATAAAATGGTATTTTTACGCATTTGGGCATGACTTATCATAATGCAATGACGTACATCTATTAAATAAAATAGAAATTTGAATCGAAAAAGGAAATAATAGATAATCAGTTATTATTCAAAGTGTTTGGGTCAAGTGGTAAACGTCTTTCGACCCGTAAAAACGACGAATGTTCTACTGAAAACACCGCCATGGGGGGACATCCCTTTGTGCGATTAAGTCTGAAAGACAGATCAAGTTACTCGATACTCAACTAGCAAGATCGTTCGATAAAAACTCATTTGAGCTTAACATATCAAACCAAACTTGAACAACACTTCAAGTGTTCGATAAGTCAGAAGCTCGGTTTGAACTCGACTCGATTAGTAAAAAATGATCAAATATGTCGGAAAAATCAAAGTTATTCGAGCTCGATTCATGAGCGACTTGATAAAAGTTTATTTGAACTTGACTCAATTAACAATTAAATTAAATTAAAATATAAATTATGAAATTCAAAAATAATTTAAATAATAATTTATTCAATTTGATTCGACTCATTTACTGCATGCGACCCAACCCTATCGATTAGGGGTCCCAATCAAACATAACCAGAAGAACATAAATCAAATATTATTGATTGATATAAAAAAGAAAGAGTTATTATGGTACTTTATGGGGGCTAGGAGGTCTAATAGCAGACATTATTTTATATTGAACAAAAGTGTGTCTAAGTTCTCTTCATGTAAACCCCTGTAGGCCCCACTCAACCCCCTAGATTTTCACTACCCCCCTCTCTCTCTTTCCTCTTTCTCTCTCTACAATACATACATAATATACTCTCTCTCTCTCTTTCCTCCTACTTTCTCCATTTCATTTTCACCTCCCCTTCTCACCTCCTTTGCATTGTGAAAACTAATCTCTCTCTCTCTCTCTAAACCTTCCATCACACGCTCCTAGTTTCTCTCTCTAGGAAACTTCCGTTTTGGAATTTGTACAGATTATTCTAACAGAGAGAAAATAAAAGTAGCTAACCGCTAAGTAAAACCCTGAAGAATTATCTGCAATTAGACCCGATATACAGATGAAAAATGTATCTATAGGAGCTTGAAAATGATATTATTTTATTTGTATTGGAAAGGGGTGGGGATAGGAGAATACAATTAGTTGAGGGGTTAAAGATTAGTTTTTGTTGATTGAATTTTCTTTTTTTTCTTTAATGGGTTTATTTTTGGTCTTTGAAAATTATCATGATCAGTGGTTTAGATTTTTGCATTGGTCGATGATTTCGATGCAGTTTTGTATACGCAGATAATGGGCCAAATTGTTGTGCATGAATGCAGCGATAAGATCTGAAGATTAGTTTGTCTGCATTTTTGTCAGGTAATTTTTGTGCTTATGATTTATTTTTTGATTGCTTTTTTATTGATTTTTTTTTGTGTTAATGGGTTTTTATTATTAGTTTGATTGTTGTGATTAATTTTGCAAAATTTGTTGTGAGTCATTATATGAAAATTGTTTGTGTCTTTGTAAGTTTTGCTATTTGGTGGGTCAGATCTTTCTGGTTTGCGTTGATGAAGCCTAGCTCTATTGGCGAAGTCGAGGCCTCGCCAAGATAGTTAGGCTCCCGCCAGACACTTGTTCTGGGCATTTCTCTACTTTCATAGTAGTTTTTTCGTTGATTTGCTGTAATTTGTCGTAATTTGGTATTCATATGTGTTTGTATCCAAATATTATATGATCTTTTATCCAATTTGACGTGTGTGTAAATCCATATGGGAAATGAGACTTAATTTCTTACATTTTGCTAAGTTATGAGTTTTAATTTGATTGAACATCTTCGAAACAGGAAATGAATGTTACCGATTCTATTGTGAAGTTATAATTGGGATGGTCAATTTACTCGAACGAATGGATTGAGGAATCAATGCATTGGATGCAATGTTAAAGGCATTAGCATCTGTGTTCATAATTTTATTATTCTTTCTCTCGGTATCGGCTGATGATGATGGGCTTCGTTGTAATTATTGTGATGAGGAGGGGTTTTGGAGCATTGAGGTTATTTTAGAGTGCCAAAGAGTTAGTGATCTCTTGATTGCCATTGCCTACTTCTCGATCCCTATTGAGCTCCTTTACTTCATTAGCTGCTCCAATATTCCCTTTAAATGGGTACTTTTGCAGTTCATTGCGTTTATCGTCCTGTGTGGAATGACTCATTTGCTGAATGCTTGGACTTATGGGCCTCATTCTTTTCAACTAATGCTTGCTTTAACCATTTTCAAATTCTTGACGGCATTAGTTTCATTTGCGACCGCTATAACCCTTATAACCCTTCTCCCGTTATTGCTTAAAGTCAAGGTGAGAGAATTTATGCTGAAGAAAAAGACATGGGATCTTGATCGGGAAGTTGGAATTATAAGGAAACAGAGAGAAGCTGGTTGGCACGTCCGTATGCTAACACATGAGATAAGAAAATCACTCGATCGACATACCATATTGTATACAACTCTGGTTGAGCTATCAAAGACGCTTGATTTACAAAATTGCGCTGTTTGGATGCCTAATGCTGCTAAAACCGAAATGAACTTAACTCATGAATTGAAAGGAAGAAATGGCTCAAATACGTATAATTCACCTATCCCAACAAGTGATCCTGATGTAAGAGAGATTAAGGGAAGTGATGGAGTGAAAATACTTCATCCCGACTCGGCCTTAGCTGTTGCAAGTAGTGAAGGGATTGTTGAGCCAGGTGCAGTAGCTGCAATTAGAATGCCGATGCTTAGGGTTTCTAATTTCAAAGGTGGGACCCCTGAGATGGTACAAGCGTGTTATTCTATTCTCGTTTTGGTTCTTCCAGAAGGGCAGGGTCGATATTGGAGTAATGAGGAACTCGAGATAGTCGAAGTGGTTGCTGACCAAGTCGCCGTGGCTCTTTCCCACGCTTCGGTGCTTGAAGAATCTCAACTTATGAGAGATAAATTAGCGGAACAAAACCGGGCCTTACAACGGGCCAAGCAGGATGCACTAATGGCAAGCCAAGCCCGAAACGCATTTCAGATGGTGATGAGTAATGGGTTAAGGAGACCAATGCACTCAATTTTGGGCCTATTATCAGTCTTACCCGACGAAAAGCTAAGTAACGAGCAGATGCTTGTTGTCGACACCATGGTTAAGACAAGTAAAGTTCTTTCAACATTAATAAGTGATGTAATGGATACGTCTGCCAAGGATAATGGAAGGTTCCCTTTGGAAATGAGGACTTTCCAATTGCATCCCATGATACAAGAAGCCGCTTGTCTCTCCAAGTGCCTTTGTGCTTATAGGGGTTATAATTTTGTGATTGAGGTCGACAAGTCCTTGCCAAATCATGTCATGGGCGATGAACGAAGGGTATTTCAGGTTATTTTGCATATGGTTGGGAATTTGTTGAATGGAAGCAAAGCAGGAGGGTGTCTTATGTTACGGGTATTTTCAGCCAGTGGGAGTCAAGGGTTGAATGAGCGAAGGTGGGGCCAATGGAGATCAAATTCATCTGACGGGCACGTTTATATAAGGTTTGAAGTTGGGATTTTCCATACTGGTTTTCAAACCGAGGATGTACTTCCTGTAGTTCCAGATGGTGGGCAGAAATACTTAGGTAGCGTTGAGGAGGGCATGAGCTTTACTGCATGCAAAAAACTAGTTCAGGTTTGTCTGCAACCAATTCTTATTGGACTTATTATTGAGTATTGACATCAAACGTTAGCTTCTTGATAGATGTATATGCATTACGGAATTTTTGACCCAAAGCTTCATTTGATCTGCTTGATTTTCTTTTTTCGAGAACAATGTGTTGTCTGTAAAGGCATTGTATACTTTTGTCTTGGTTTCAATTTCCAAAGTAAAATCTTGATGTAGAGCATGTGTTTTCTTCTCTGCAAACATTCATTCTAGGAATAATTACATATTGCACATCTCTTATTGAAAATTTACCGCGAGCGCCTTGAGATTTTGTAAATTACCAAGACACCCTTGTCACATCTGGACAACTCGAAAAGTAATGGTGAAATTAGAATTTGCTTTTACTGACCGGGGGAGTGAAATTGTAATAATTTTTGACAATGGAAGTTATGGTGATTTATCAAGCATTTGGGTGTTTTTCATAATTAGGGTCTCATGAGATGCAGGGCAGGGGTGTCGATGTAATTTACTCTTCATTCTGTATCAATATTCTTCGAGTAATTGGCTCTCATTTTGACTTGGCAGTTAATGCAAGGAGACATATGGGTGATATCAAATCCCGAGGGTTTTGATCAAAGCATGGCTCTTGTTTTACGGTTTCAAATCCGACCGTCCATCGTAACAGGCATATCAGAACACGGCGAATCATCTTCAGATCACGTGCACTACTCAAACTCACTTTTCCAAGGCCTGAAAGTTCTTTTAGCTGATGCTGATGATGTGAACAGAGCCGTGACTAGAAAACTCCTCGAGAAACTAGGATGCACCGTATCTGCTGTCTCATCTGGATACGAATGCCTCAGTGCTGTGGGTCCCACAATGTCATCATGTCAAATAGTGCTCCTCGATCTTCATTTACCCGATCTAGATGGCTTCGAAGTTACCATGAGAATTCAGAAGTTTAGAAGCCGAAGCTGGCCATTGATCGTTGCATTGACCTCAAGTGATGATCGGGACACGATGGAGAGATGTTTGCAAAGTGGAATGAACGGTGTGATTCAAATACCGGGTTCGTTGGAAGAGATCACATACGAGCTTAAGAGGATCCTGCTTCAAACCAATAGGATTTTGTCTTGATGGTGATATTTTGATTTAGTACTATGGAATTGATGCAAATAGTGGTGCCTTGTTAGAATAAACAAAGGGAAGATATGTATTTTTGCTATAAATAGCTCTTGGGGCCATATTTTCAGCATAGAGATGTTCCTTTAACATACCCAAATATGATAGTCAAAATGGTATAGAAAATTCATCTTCTTTCACATTTTATTGCCTTTTGCTTTATGTATTCTCAAGACATTTACATGGGATAATTCTTGGGTGGACTGAGTGCGGTGGAGCTTGTGCGTTCAACACTTTTGATTGCAGAGCGTGTTAGGTAAAAGTAAGTCTACTCACTTAAATCCAATAGTATATGGTGGACTGACTCGATTTGTCTTGATCCATCATAAAATCACCTATCTACATGAACCCTCGAACGAGAACTCGTGCCAATTAGATAGGCTACAAGTGGTATTATAAAATTTCCCGTTCTCGGTGTGAGACGCTACATTTGATGCAGAGGTTGTGAGCTTTTGCATTACCTATGATTTGGGGTGCCCATGAGCCTAGCTCGAGCTGAGCCTAGCCAAATTTTTGGGCTTGAGTTCGAGCTCAAGCTCGATGAGCTAAAGAAAAATGAACTCAGAGCGTAGAAAAAAATAATTAAAATTCTTTAATTAATATATATATTATTATTAAATTATTAAAATATATATATATATATAATTAGATATAATCATCATAAATATTTAATATTTAATAATTAATACATATATAATATCATAAGATATGATATTATATATGTATATAGTAACAAATAAATAAAATATTATATTATATATATATTTAAAAAATAAAAAAATTATTTTTTATTCCGACTCAAGTCGAGCTTTTTTCGAGGCAGCTCGCCGCTTTCACGAGCCGGCTCGGCTTGTTGTGCACCCCTACCTATGAGTTAGTATTTCATTCCATAGTACTACCATTTACACATCCAAATAGACTCATTTCATTAATATTCGTTTTATTCAAGTAATATTACCCAAGTGAACAGTATGAAATTTTCGCGCTCCTAATATGTGCATGTGAGTAGCATGTGGTTGGTGTTGGGGATGGGGAGGCAGAGAATGATATGGGTGGGTATGGGTGTGTAAGGATTGGAAGACTATTAAGCATGCATGAATCGTAGAGAACGAATTTGGACATATGTTATCGATCCCTAATTGTTTTCTTTGCTATTTGCCCACTTGGACCTCCGCATATCGTATCTCCACAAAACCCACACTTTTTGAAGTTCTTCTAGTTCCAGATATTTTAAGAGAATATTTTTCATTGACATTATCTACGTATCATAATCAACCCGTGAATATTTGTCATATGCAGTAATATCAAAACAACTTTTTAATATTGAGTGAATTACATGCGGACCCGTCGTTTTAGTGTTAATTACCAAAGATTTTTTGATTTTTGATAGATTACGACGAGACACCTTTAAGGAGTCTATTTACAAGGTCTGCAATGGGTGAGATAGTAAGAATTTTTAAATAATACAAATGGATGTAATTGTAAGAATGTCTTAACATGATGTGGACTTTATGTAATTTCGAAAAGATCGGAATTTTTTTGATAATTAGCACTAAAATAAGGGGATATGTAGGTAAATTTCTCTACTAATTTTCTTGGATTTGGTTTTTAATCAGATCAATTCATGTAAATTATGATTTAATTACTATAGGATTTAGTGCTATTTATCTTCATTTTATTATGAAGGATCTCAAGTTCAAACTTGGTTTGATGCAATTTAAAGGTATTTTTGAAAAGTATCAAGAACCGGCCTGATCTCATGCCCCGGGACTGGGTCAATTGGGACCGCCGGTTTTAGTGGTGCTCCAAAGATATAGTGGTTTTAAACTTGTACCGGTTTTGATGGTCTAATTCGGGCCTTTTATGAGCCAGGTGGCGGTTCAACTGGTCCAACCGAGTGAGCCGAGTTAGGTTTGAGAACAGTACTGGTCTTATGCATACATTACGCAAATTTTATTTATATATAGATAATTGACATGAACATGACACGTATATATGAATTGAATACAAGATAAAATATCAATCATTCTGAGACAAACATCGAAAGTGCCAAGGAAAACATCCTAATTTTTCCGCTTCTGTTTTCTCAACTCAGGGCTTATGATTGGTCTAGTAGTATATCTGAACGAATTACTTTCGTAGAAAATTTAACCTGAACTTAATTTGACCAAAATTAAATTAAATTTATTTATATAATACCAAATCACGTAATAAGTAAATTTCGTTTTTCTTTGTAAATTGAATCAAACAATTGATGTTCATGTGTAATCGCAGAATGCATATTCTGAAGTTGGGGCTTTTCTATGCTAGGCCGAGACTATTGGTCTCGGCCCAGCTCAGTCGTTGGATCCCCCCAACAGGGGGGATCAAATTCCCATTTAACCCCTCCATGTGGGGGGATCCAACGGCCTCGCTGGGCCGAGCATAAAATTTTCCCTGAAGTTGATAACTTGATATCATTAATATAATGAAATTAGATTTTTGGGAATATTGGCCGAATTTTTTTCCCATGACAATATCTAGTCGATCAATCTGCACTGATATATGTCTGAATTGGTGTCTGCAAGGGATTGGTTGGTGGGTTGTTTGAAAAGGTTGGTCAATTCTTGTCTTTTTGTCTAATTACATTACCTATGTCTTTTTATTCAAAATGCCTATGATAACGTAAGACGAACATTTCAAATATAATTATCAAAATATGGAATTAGGTATAATATTAATCAAGACGAAAAGACTATATATATATATATATATTAGGAGATCAATGATATTAGCATTCTAAAGATACTACTCGAACTCCATGTAAATTCCTTTTATAAAAATTAAGAATAATAGAACTCTAATAATAATTTTTAAAGCTCTAATATCAATATCTCATCTATTATTACTAGAGTCACTCTCTATCTAATAGTCGGTAAACCCCGTCGGGTTTATGGGTCGGGTACATCAGCCCACACCTAAAGTTTCCATAAATTATTTAACCCTTTGATTGATTACATGGTGGTGGATACAACGGTTGAAAAGTTAAGATATGTGTTTGGATTTTAGAAGTTATTGTGATGATTGTTTGATGCCCTTTTCTACAATCCTGTTCATAGACATTTACGAGTTACAAATCATGTTTTCGACAAAGTTAAAAATCTTAGGCAATGTTTGGTTATGTTTTCATATCATATTTGGTCCAAAATTCTCATTAAACCATGTTTGGTTCACAAAGTATTTGGTCAAAAATACACTACTTTTTTTGTAAAAAAAAAACATAATAATTATTTCTATTTTTCTACACATGCTTTGTCCCTACACTCCTCTATATGTGCTCTCTCTCTTCTCTAACAGACAAAAACTTCATGATTTGACTACTACAGTAACTTTTGTTCCCTTTGGAAATAAAATCAAATATTATCTCATAAAAAAAAGGCACCCAAAAACCAACTCCCAAAATAAAACCAAACACAATCTCATCAAACACGCACTTGTCCCCATAAATTTTTCACCAATAATCTTGACCAAAATATCATTCCAAAACATAACCAAAGCCTTAGGCTATGTTTGGTTATGTTTTCAAGTCATATTTGGTCCAAAATTCTCGTCAAACAATGTTTGTTTCACACAATATTTCATCAAAAATACACAACTTTTTTTCATCCAAAAAAACATAATCATTATTTTTCATCTTTCTCTCACTTTGTCCCATATTTCATTTTCTCTCCTCTATTTTTTATACAAAATTTTTTTCTTTCCTCTTAATATTCACTATCTTTCTCCTCTCTCTATCCCCCTCTCCTCTTTCTCTCTCCTCGCTCTTTCTCTTCTCTCTCCTCACTCTTTCTCTTCTCTTTGACCGTGTCTCTTCTCCTTTTTTTTTGTAATGTTTTGTCATATCTTTGATCGTGTACCATTAAACTTTAAAATAGAAAAAAGTTTGTTTGTTTGTAATTCTATTATGAGAAATAATATTGATAAAACATAGATTAAAATTTGTGGAGTTTTCTAAAGTAAAACTTTCAAATTTTGTTTTTCAAATTAGTTATATTGAAAGTATTTGGATTTATATATATCTATATTTATATACATATATATGTTATTTGTACATATTATTTTAAAGTTTTACTTATTTTTTATGTGTGTGGCTGTGTATAATTTATCTTATTGCTAAATTTGTGATTTGATTGTGTGTGTGGATCGAGAAATGCATGTGTGTTACCCATATTTATATGTGTATGTTTTCTTAATGTATATTATGTGGAAAAAAAAAAGGTCTTGGGACGGTCAAAGGCAATTTGACCACGGTCAACTCGGGTTTGACCGAGTCAACCACGTGGTCAACGCGGATTTGACCGCGTGAATAGTAACTTGAAGCAAGGGTTTCTTAATTCGTGGTTTTGGTTTGGATTTGGTAATTGACTTGTAGTAGAAGTGATCTAATTATCTAAGAATAGGATTGTATTTTAATAATTTTTAAAATAAATTACTTATTAGTATTTTTTTTATAAATTAAATAAAAAAAGAAAAAAAAAAGAGGGGGGGGAGGGGAGACTGTTCATCGTCTTCCCCAATCTCCTCCAACCCCCCTCACACCCCTTTCCCACGCGCGCGCGCGCACACACACACACACTGTTACACGCACACACAAACACACACACAGTCACACACACACACTGTTACACGCACACACAAACACACACAGTCACACACACACACTATTACACGCACACACAAACACACAATTACACACACAGTCACACACGCACGCTGTTACACGCACTCTCACACACGCCGATACATATATATATGAATATATATACTTTTCTTTTAATTATATATCAACTATTATTAATACTATTACTTATATATATGTGTGTGTGTGTATAAATATACTTTTCTTTTAATTTTATATAAACTACTATTACACATATATATATATGTACAGTAATATATATATATATACACACACTACTATTACTTACATATATACATATGTATTTATTTATATAATAATTATTTCAATCTCAATATTATATTATAATTTTTAATTATTGACAGACAAAAACTTACATGATTTGACAGCTACAGTATTTATGTTCCCTCTGAAAACAAAATCAAACACTATCTCACCAAAAAATCACTCAAAAACCAACTCTCAAAACATAACCAAACATTGTCCCATCAAAATTGCACGTGTCCCCATAAAATTTTCACCAATAATTCTCACCAAAATACCATCCCAAAATATAATCAAAGATAGCCTAAGCTTTTGTCCAAATCAATTGTTCAACAATCAATTATTATTCTATAATTGATGCAAAAGTTAAGCCTAGCTCACCCTTACGTGGTGTTTAATTAGGATATATATATATATCTCTTACATGAGCATCGACTTGGACTTGAAGCAAAACTTTTGTTCCAGGGGATCTGTATCCTGAAATTAAAATAATGATTTGAAGTCTTTTCATGGAATTGGATTTCTTGATGAAGATAAAAATATGATATTTGGAATTTTAACTTTAAACTAAATTAAATCAACTTGAGAGTGACAGCTTTGCTTTGAATCCAACCCCATATATAGATGATGTAATTTGTTTACTTTTGCTTTCTGCATGGACAAAGGATCCCAGATTGTGCCCAAGGGCTCTGCATTTGACTAAAATAAAATTATACCCACCATAAAGGACAGATGCTAATTATACAATATTATCAAAGACCAAAATGACCATACCATTTAAGAGAATAACCACACTCCATTGGATTTCTGTGCTTTTATTCGGATCAATCCGACCCAGCCAAAAGACTAGGGGTGTCCCCTGTCCACGAGTTCACACTCAAGTCAAAATTTTCGAGCTCGAAATCGATGAGCCTGAATTTTTCAGCTTGAGCTCGAGCTCAAGAAAATTAAAAAAAGTATATTTTCTATTTTTTATTAATATATATTATCAATATAAATATTATTAATTTTGTATTAATATATATATATATATATAAATATATCATCATTTATATATATAATATTATATATATTAATAAATAAAAAATAAATCTTTTTTTTATTATAGGCTCGCGAGCCTCCGCACAGTTATAAATTTGCTCGAGCTTAGCTCGTTAGAAAAACTCGACGTGTTATGCTCGACTCGAGACAAATTGTGAGGCTCACGAGCTGGCTTAACTTGATGCACACCTCTAAATATCCGTGCACATTGGATATTTCTATAAATGCTCTCTATCAAAATATTTCTAGGGCACACTATGAATTGCCGTCTCCTCTTGACCTTAATCGTCCTTACTGAATATGGCCATCGGAGATACGTAATTGATTTTGTCTCTGGCACTACCTAACATTGCCACTCAAATTCGTTAGGATTATTGAGCGTTTAATTACCAATGTGCTAAAAGTTATAATTTACAACAGAAACGCAAGTTTATTTCTTTATACAGTTGGCAGCACAAAGCAGTACCGTCTAAGTGACAGTCGGTGGTGAGATGGTTGCACCCCTATAAGCGCCAAGCGTCAGGTGGTTTGTCTTCAGTTACGTTCTCCCGAATCAAATGATGATGATGCCAATAAATGTACAATCATGCACAAATTTCAATATAGTTCCTCTTGTTTGGAGTTTCGGACACTATGGATTCTATGATCATGCCAAAAATAATAAGAATTATACTATAATTTGATCATCTAAGAAGGTACATTTCAAATTCTGGCCAAATTGAAAAATCTTGAATCTCTTATGGGCTGTAGCATTTCTGTCTGGATTATGAGTAGTTCTATTTAATTTGTCAAACGACAGATTTGTGTGCAAGTGTACCTTAATTCAGGAGACCTACCTGGAACATAATGGTCAATAATTTTATAAATAGGGATCTTGATCTAAATACAGTTTGATAATGATTTAATAAATAGATAGATATAGAAAAGTTTATCCTTTGTGAGCTTTATAGAGAAAGTTGGTTATACTTAATTGGGTAATAGTTGGATTATGCTGTCTATTTATTTATTTTAGTAAATGTTAGAGTTCTATAACTGGTGTAGGTTACTAGATTATATCATGTTCAGAGTGTTTTGAGTGCATAAAATATTAATCTTGGTTTAGTACAAAATTTTCTTTGACTTGCATCATAACCAAGACCCAAAATCGAGGTTGAATAAATAAAATATAAATTAAGTAGGTCCCAATTATTATTATTTTTTTACTTTATTTAGCTTTAATCTATGGCGGTTTCACGCAAGTTGCAACAAGACCATTATTTATTGCTCCTCGAAAAAAAAATTAGTTTAAGCAAGCAAAATTATTTCTTTTTTGAATTATTAGATTTGTAAATTACAGGAGTACTCTAGATAGATTCTTGGATTCTATGCAGTTTAGATCTATTATAACACATCGTGTTACATTTTTTATATAATATATATATATATGTATGTATGTATGTATGATAAGTGTATACGTTAGGACGTGGAGAAAGAAAAATTTGTATTGTGAAGAAAAATTTGAAAATTCTGTGACCACATCCTAACTGCTCGTGTATAAACTTATCACACATCTATGCGTACAAAATATGTTACACGATAGTCCATACTCAACCTGCATTCACTATATGATTATTCAGTGTAATTTACTATTAGTTGATATTAGGATGCGATAGTTGTTTACCAACAAAAGTGTTTATAAGGGGAAGAAATTCTAAATGCTTAAGCAAGATATATCGAATTCAAACTTTTATGTATAGAGAGTACTTCTTACTTCCTAGGAAGATGTCCTCAAACCTGACAGTATTTCGAGATATTAATCTTGGATCTTCAATTTCGAAACACTTTAGAAATACTGAAAAGGAAAAAAAAGAAAAAAGAAAAAAGAGAGATATGATGGCCGTTTCATTTTCATAAAAATATCATAATGGACCCTAACAACATTAACATTAGTATTGATGAGGAAAAAAATTTAGTGATCATTTTATTGAGTTGGGCTAAATTAAGATATGGGTTATGAAAACCAAAGCCCAAAAGCAATATTGAGATCAGATTTACATCAAGCCTAATCATAATGTCCTGGGCTAATGAGTTTGCTGGACTTCAAAGTAAGGTTGAGCCCACATATAAGTTTTACTACTAACTTGAGCAATGAGTGTTTGGGCCTCTTTGAATTTCTTTAATTTCTCATCCTTGAATAATAATAGTGAACGCTCTACAACTTGGTCTTTTTTTTTTTTTGGAAAATCAATTGCATAAAAATAAAAAGGGGTAGTACAAAAAAGTGCACAAAGGGATTCCTTGCCACAACCAAACATCTACACTAAAACAAAAATAAGAATAACTAGTGCCTAACCAATCTAGTCTATAGACCAACATCTACCATAAACAAGTAGACCCATGTTTGAACGTTTATAATGCACGTTCAAACAATTACAAAGAATAATCTACCACGCAATCATCCAAATTCTCCTAATGCCAATAATAGCAACATCACTCCTAAAAGCAAAATTCATCAATTAGAACTTTTCGCAAGGACATCCTTGCTTATAGACCCGCTCAATGAATTAGTCTTCGTTCCCTTCAGTTCAGATTGAACCCGGAAGCTTTGTGAATTGCCCGAATCATAATTCAATATATTTTCAACCAAACTTACAAATTTATTCATGATCAGTAATGTATTCTTACCTGAATCATCTCCATCACCTACATTCCTCGCCGGGACCGTTGGATCAGTCTTCGTTTCTTCATTTCTTGTCGCCGGCTTTTTACTTACACTGATTCACTCATCCATCTTAGGGTTCGATTTTGGAATTTTATTGATGACTTGTTGCTTAGGAACATATATATTCACCGGTGGTTTATCTTCCTTCCTAACTTTAGGACATTGTTGACAACTATATCCAAACGACTTACATACCTTGCAAGCCGTGAGTAGGGGTGTAAATAAGTCGAGTCGAGTCGAACGAGTTGTTGTTCAAGCTTGTTTGAATTACAATCGAGCTTCAAAATTTGTGTTTGAGCTTGTTTGATTGTTAATCGAGCCGAGCTCAAACGAGCTCTAATCGAGCTGAACACGAGTCGAGCTCAAGTAGTTTGACTTATTTGTACATGTTTTTATCAATTTTTACTAATCGAGCCTAGCTCGAGCCGAATTTCAAAACTTATCAAACACAAAAAGTTGTTCAGGTTTGGTTTGATATGTTGACGAACCGAGCTTAAACGAGCTTTTAGCGATCAATCTCGAGTCGAGTATCGAGTAGCTTGGTTCGTCTTTCAGCCCTAGTCTTGGGTTTCCATTCATATTCAATTGTTATCCTACACGAACCATTGTATTCTCCTGATTCCGAAGGTAGCAACATATAAACTTCCTTTTGAAATTCAGCTCCTATTGTCATAAGAATACACATCCTAGCATAGTCAATACGCTCCATAGATAAAGTAAACGCATCAGGATATAATGGGCATCCTAATACACTTGCAACAACACTCAACCCATCTATTGTCCAAAATTCCGCTAGTAAATTACGAAATTTGACCCATACCGGAACTTTCTTATGCTCCTTCTTCTTAAGTGTCATTCTCATACGCCATTTCTCAATGAACAACGCTTGGCCTTGATATAACCATTTCTTTATGGTACTATAGTATATCAATATGCATTAAACTAGAATCACGGTCGAAAGATAAATCAAGTTATTCGATACTCAATTCGAAATCGATAGCTAAAAGCTCATTTGAACTCGATTAATGAACATATCAAATTCAAACCAAGCTTGAACATAACCTTTTGTGTTCGATAAGTTTTGAAGCTCGGCTCGAACTCGACCTGAATATAGTAAATAATGATAAAATATGTGCGAAAAATCAAAGTACTCGAGCTCGACTCGTGTGCGATTCGATTAAAGCTCGTTTGGCCTACATCCAAATAACAATCAAATCAAGCTCCATAAAAAATTTTGAAAATCGATTATAATTCAAACACGGTTGAACAACGATTTGTTCGATTTGACTCGACTCATTTACTATCCGAGTAGAGATGTACTCCAAAGGTGAAGTATTAAAAACTTGAATGGAGTCGAAAGTGATAAATTGTGGAGGCAAAGTGGAATTGAACCTTTATATCCCTATATTTCAACAATAAAAATATTATTAATCAAGTTATTTTTTAATTAGCGAAGCAATTACCTCATTATATTAAAGTCAAGGAATGACTACTTAACAATAATCAGCCATTAATTTATTATTATATAATATTAACAAATTAATTACTATATATATGGACAAATATTCACACATCTGATGAGATTCGAACCATAACACTTAAGCCAAAATTCATCAGCTAATGCTCCATTTAATTTGATGAAAATATGACATTAATAATAATGAGGCTCTCCTTAAAGTATAAATAGTCCTCATGTATATACAATATATCATATATGAAAAACCTTACATATGTTTCTCAACGGGTTTTTTTAAAATGTGAAAATCAGATCTCGATATTTCATCAAGTATGAGCAATGTAGTTAATGACAAGATCTCACATAAACAACTATGATTCGACCTATGTTTATATCTATTTTACTTAATGAAAGCAATGACATTGTATTTGGATTGAAGAAATTGAATCTGAGTGAAAATTTTAATGTTGATTTTAAAGAACTATGTTATTGGCGTTTGATTCGAATCCATCGCAGTAACTGAAAAAAATAATTGCTTTGAAAACAAGAATACATTAAAATTATCTGATGATATGTAATTGGATTTATTATTACCATCGTAATAGTTTTAATCAAAACCGCAACTCGTCACTCCTTTATAGAACCAATTATAAAGAAACTCTTATCTTTGGCCATATTTTTAGAGATGAATTTTTGTTTTCTAGGTCACCAGGAAAATGAAAATTTACACCCAAACCAATTTTCTCCCGAAAATTCTCATTATCGTTTTTTACCATACACATTCTTCTATACAAACATCCATCATATACATTTCAATCATATGATGCTTTTCATCTTTAATTACTTTATCCTCACTTTAAAATTTATCATCTCTCTTATTTTTTTAAATCATTTTGTACATCAAATGTCAGTAAAAATTTATTTTTATATCACATCATCACTACTTTTAACTATGTTTTAAAAATATAACCAAATATACTATAAAGTTAAATGTTTTCAGACGAATACCGATAATTCACATTCCTAATACAAAATCTTAGAAACATACTTGAAAATATAACCGAACATAACCAAATTCGTTTTCTAAAATAAAATAATATATGTCCACATCTTTTCAAAATAAAAGTGCCTTTACCACTACGCAAAAATTATTTAATCTCTGATAATTAATTATGGTAAGATATTGTCCAGGTGACTTCATTTTGGGAGTCAAGGGAAGAGAATTATGAAAGGAACATTATATCGGTGGATAGGTTCTTTAAAATGTAATAATCCAATAGTTTGACATAGATACTCATATATAATCAACTTTTCCACCTTTTCTTGAAAGTATTTGCCGATTAATAACAATAATAGTACTTATCATGAACTAATTGGACATTAAATGTCAAAATCAAATGTCCTAGGCTTGTTAATAGTCAAATAAATATAGTTAATATAATGTATGTGGTGTATAACATTCTTAAACAAAGTCCCTAATCCCCCACCACAAGTTAGAAGAAGTAGATAGAGCCGGCAAGTTGACCCAACCTAATAATTCTCCATTCAAATCTCTGAACTACTGAATATTAGAAGGGTACAAGTTGCTAATAGCTCCTGAAAGTATTAAATGTTATACTTCCGTCTTTAAAGTTAGTATTAAATATTATGCTATTGTTTTAAAAATTTAGTTCATGTTTTACTTTTGTCATTCAGACCATTTTTCAATGGAGTTTGGATAGATCGAGTACATGTGCATCTCACATATCCAACAACAACTACACATACACTTCACGCTTGTCCTTAAACGATGGCACTCGAGGTGATGTACACCAAAAAGTGGTTTGAGTGACGAAGTTGAAACATATATAAGATTTGATACTTTAAGAACCAAAATGATAAAAGGTGAAACTCCAATAACTATTAGTGATATTCACCCGTATTAGAATCAGTGGTAGTAAATAATATAGGCAATGCAATTCAAAATACTACTATACACGGTATACTAAATTTGATTAAATCTTATATAAGAATAAATTTACAACAACAAGCCCCAGTGGTCTAGTGGTAGAATAGTACTCTGCCACGGTACAGACCCGGGTTCGATTCCCGGCTGGTGCATTACATTCTTTTTGTCTCTATTTTCCGACTCATTTTGCAATTTCCTGGGTACAAACATTTTATGCACGCACACTACATGCAAATTAATTGGGAACAGCAATAAAATACATTCACAAGTCACAACCGTTGATTTTGTGACTCTTTTCCAAAGTCTTCTATCGTTTAATGATTACCTTTTCATACTTAGTTGAGTCATTATATAGCCAGGGGTGTGAGTCTATTAAAGCCGGCATAAGAGTTTGGCTTGAGCTCGAGTTTTATTATTTTTTTTTCATGAATTCGAGAGTCGAGAATTATTATATATTTATATGTTTATGTTTTATAACTAGGTATATGTTAAATGAGCGTTCGAACTTGAAATTAATGATTATCAAATATAAACTCGTTTAGCTCGAGCTCAAGATATTATGCCCGAACTTGAGCTTTCAAATTTTGCCAATATTTGCTCGAGATCGGCTCGTTTGAAAATAGATTAATAATTAGGTCAATATTCGAAACAAGAATTATGGTTTCAGCTACAAAACGACATGGTATAGACTATTCAAAAGAGGATCATCGTGGACCTGAAAGCAAAGCCAAAATACTTGTGGGTTACTGTTTCCAAATGGAATTCCCACAAAAATATATATAGTATTATAATTTGTAAAGTGATCCTCACAAAATAAAATATTTTATCTAGGAGACAATAATAATTTTTCGGCGTTAATGGGTGGTCTATATTTCGTTAATTACAAGTCTAGGTGTAGTAGTGGATTCTCTTTCTATGTTGACGTTCACTTTTAGTTGCATATTTAGTGTATTAACTAATTGTTAAAGGTAAGGTATATAACCATGGAGTTTGCGAATCTAAAGTATTTTATGCTATATTAATTTGGTGGAAATATACATATGGTTAGGTATACGACAAGTGTCCCATGATTTAATTATATTCATTAATTATAAATTTATACGACATATAATATATTCAACTGTGCAACATTTTCAAGATCATAAAGAGGGTAAGCCCTGTAACTAGATTGGAATATGATGATGATAATAATAAAAAAAATTGACATCACTATACGTAATTTAACGACTCATATATAATCACATTCAAGTGGCACCTAAATTGATGGGAACTTATGATCAGCCCTATAAAGTTTAATAGTATTTCATTATAAAATATTATTTTCTCAAGTATAAGATTTGACATAGTTTGTATAGATATGTGGTGTACAAGGAATACAAGATGAAAATAATATTAGACAGAGAACATAAATATACTTAGGGTGTGTTTGGATGAATGTATTTGGAGAATTAATAAGTGGATTTGGAGATTTGAGAAGTGGATTTGGAGAAAAGATTTCGAGTGATTTTGGAATTAAAATTCACCACGATGATTAAGAAAATAGCTCAAAATAAGCAAGAAAAATTTGAAATCTATTATGATTTGAAATGCATCGAAACGAAATCAATATATATTTATCGATGAATCCAAAACAGTGCATACTCAAGTGGTGCGGTGAATCCTCCCAATGAACATTAAACCACGAATAAAAACAAAAGTGAGAATCAATTAATTTGATACAATTTGGTCACTTAACAAGGTTTATTTAATGAAAAACCACTAATAATTGAACCTTAAGGCCCCATCTCATGGACTTTTGGCTTTGGCGAATACTGTGCCCTATTTGTGGGTAATTGTTTATTAACATTAATTAACCATAACACGTGAATTCATGTGAAGAAGTCCCTCAGTGTGGCCGTTGGCCCAACTTTTCGAAAATAAAAAATTGTGTTTGGACTCTTAATCACAAATTTTGGTGCGTTTGACCCTATTTTTTTAAAATTTTTAGATATTTTTGCATTACAAAATCACATTTTAAAAAGGTTAGAAATCTTAATTTTTGTCATAATTAATTATGCAAAAATTGAGTCAAACTCACTATGACACCTTTACTCACCGTTGTTTGGATTCTTTAACAAGTATTTCCTTGTTGCCTATGTGAGGTTTAGTATGCCAAACGAGAACCAAGAAAAAGTTTGCAAAGGAAAAACTCCGAATACACTAGTTATGATCTTTTATTGCAACCTCTATTAATGCATCTTTGATTATAAACTTATAGGTGAATGACATATATCTAACAAAAATTTAATATTTATACGTGTCATTCATTTAATACCATTACAATAGCAGTTGCAATAGGGTTTGCATTAGAATATTTCATTTGCAAATACACTAATCGAACTTCATGTACTATATAAGAATGCATTCATTGCATAATTAGTCACTTGGTAAGTAATATTTTCATATTTTGTTCCCAATTTCAGGATCAAATTGGCCTAAAAATTTTAAACTCAACGAAACACTTCAAATTACTAATGGAACTCCACTGTTTACTACTTAATATAAATTTTTGTTTTGTTTTTTCAAGGTACTCTGATTGGAAAATTCAAGACGAATTTCTAGAGGTACAATCAGGCACGATCGTGAGAACTTCTCCAAACGTTTCTGCATAAACAAGAGCTCGTACCCGAGAACTCTTGATTACGCGACCAAAGTCACTATCACTCTGGTCGACCTCTGTTTGGTAATAAATTTGTGTTTCATAGTAATACTCCATTATTCCTTAATCTTCCTAATTAATAATTTGGCATGTCATATATAGTAATACTTTATTACTCATTATTATTCTAAATGAATTTGTATCTTTTAATTAGTAGTACTCTATTACTGTATTTCGAGCTTCAATTTTAATTCCCTCTTTAGAACTTGAGAATTTTAAATTTTGGCATTTATGCACTTGGAAATTTGATATTAAACTGAAAATATTTTTTATATATATTTATAAACAACACTTAACTAATACGAAAAAAAAAAAAAACCTAGAATGCCCAAATGCTGCAATTAAAGATGCCTCAGCGGAGGGGTGCATAAATGCAGTAATTCTGTATGCAGAGCCAGATACATTTCCAAAGCTGCATGTATCAAGTAAAATTCAACTATTTAATATTTTGTACAATTAATTAACAAGCAGGATATACTTCATTGAATTCCAAAATCCAAATGTGGCGTTATGCATTAACTAAAAAATCAATTGTAATCAATAAGGTAAACTTAAAACTTTACATACAGAAATTACAGATTCAAGAAAATAAAATATATACATGCATATGTAATAATGCAATACATTATTGATCAAGAACCACAAGTAAAATGGAGTATATATGTTTCGAGTATATATTCATGTTAAACAATGGAAAAAATACAAACAAGAAATAAAACATATAAAACTCTTATTTATTGTACATAATATGGGATTTCAAGTAAAGTTCCAAGCAAAAAAACCATAATTTTATTATTAATGCAAACTGAGAAGTTTAATATACATAAAGATCCAAGATCAATACATTGATCTACACACTTCTCTACATATATATATTTAAGACTACTATCTATATATATATATAAAAACATGCTTCGAATTCTTCATTTAATTATTAATACAACACAGAAAATTGATGAATATAAATTCACCTATTTTAATATGGTGGCCGTGGATGAGCCCAATTACCATATGCATCATGATTCATCTGCCCTCCATTAGGCAACAAATTTGGGGTCAAATTATAAATACTCAAAGATGAGGGGTCAGGCATCCCATGCTGCTGCTGCTGTCCCATCCCCGGCGGTGACCCCCCGCCGCCGCCACTCCCAGCCTCCGCCGCCCCCTGGGCTGAGCCACCACCCTCCTCCTCCTCTTCAAGTGGCAATCTTTCATAAGTTGCGTTAGCGAAAGTCGCCGCAATCACCATAACCGGCCCGGCCGCCACAAGCGGCCCAACCACACTGCCACCAACCACCTGCCCCTGCCCGCCGGCCAAATAAACTGTTAAACCGGTGGCCCCTGGCGGAGCCGGACCGGGCAGAAAAGCCCCGGTTAATGAAAGAATCTCGAACCGGCCGTGTAGGGCAACGGCTGCACTCGGTGCAGCCGGCTGCCGTATAGTGACGTTGGCGACTGAACCGCTGCCGGAGAGAACACAGACGCCGCGCTGACGGCGGCGGGCGAACTGGGCTATGCTCTCAGCCACGTCGGTGCCGCTGGAGACTTCCATGACGTGGCTGCGTAAAGCATTAGGGCTATCCCGGGTGACGAAAATAGGCGGTTTAGGTTTGTTCTTTGAACCTGCCGGTCGGCCCCGGGGGCGGCGGTTTCCTACTTCCACAGCTCCTTCTTTCGGTTCATCGCCGTTGTTGTCTTTGTCGTCGTCGTCTTCGCCTCGGCTGCTGCTTCCTCCGCCGCTCTTTTCGTTGATAGAGAGCTCCATTTCTCGGTTCATCTGGGGAGCCGGTTCAATACCACCCGGCAAACCCACTTGAACCCCGGTCCACCACCGGTTCGCCAGATTTGCAAGTTTTGATCGATCTGTTGGATTAGTAGCTTGAAACGACGAAGAAAGATCGATGATTTCGTGGGTTGATCTTTGTTTTTTGATTCACTCTCTTGATGATTGACTATGAGCAAGAACAAAATATATCAAACCCTAATTTTTCTTTCTTAAGATATATGTAATAGAATTATATTAAGCTCGAAAACTAATGATCACTAGTCTATAAACTAAACATAAATCAAAATCGAACCATTAATTTCTGTAAAACTCGTACAGAGATGAATCTGACGAAGTGAAAGAAGAAAACAAAAGACAATTAGATAAAAAAACAATTCGTTTATATATCGAATTCAAGCAACAGAGAAAAGAAGAAATTGAAAGAAGGTAGAACTACTAAACATGATTAAGAATTCAGAATATAATATACGAAATTATTTAAGGATTAGTATAGCTTAGTGATCTAAGTGGAGAAAACAAAGAAGAAAGTGAAGCCTTGAACAGAAGGCATAAAGAACAAAGGAAATGAGAGAATAAAGAAGGCAGATTGTATAAAATACTCTAATATATAATATATTTATATTAGTTGTACGCAACACTACACTGACTATATTATCTTTTCCTATGTTTTCATATGCACAAGTAGTGATTTGGGGACCTAATTAAGTTTTATCCCTTTCCTCATAGAACTCTCTCTCTCCCCCCATCACTACTATTAATTAATATTTATATGTGTATATTAAGAGGGACGTAAACGAGTTGAGTCGAGCCAAACAAGTCGTAGTTCAGACTTTTTTGAATTATTAGCATCAAAATTTGTGTTTGAGTGTGATTTAATTTTCAATCAAGTCGGGCTTAAACGAGCTTTAACCAAGTCAAACACGAGTCAAACTCAAGTAGTATAGTTTCTTGCACATATTTAATTATTTTTTACTAATCAAACCGAGCTCGAACGGAACTTAAAAATTTATCGAGCATAAAAAATTGTTTAAACTTAGTTTGCAATATTAACAAACCGAGCTCAAACGAGCTTCTTGCGATCGATATTCTCGAGTCAAATATTGAGTAGCTTGGTTTTGTCTTTTAGCCCTAATAATTAATACTAATTGTAAATTATTAAAATGTATGTATAATAGCCTTTGCGTGTAGTTGTGTGCGTATGTTTTTGTGTCACCCTCCATGGAAATTAGGGTTTTGAATCGTGGGGTCGCGTGCGAGTGGGCAGGTGGAGAGCACGTCGCTGTCTCGGGCCTCGACATATATATATATTAGACGGACGGCGGACCTCCACTACATATATATACATAAATACATATAACATGATATATATGTCATTCATTATTGTAGGTATGTATATCAGTATATGTACATGCATATGCATGTACACATCTAGTACTTATGTGTATTCGCATGTTCCGGTGGGGGACAATGGCAATTTTGGTACAGTAAGAAACGGCTAGTTCATAATTAGTACCACGCTTTTCACTTGTCTCACTTTTGGTACCAAATAATTTTTTTTTCTCACTTTGAGTACTTTCGTTAGTAACTTGACGGAATTTGACATGTGCAAGGCACATGTCCGTTACTTTTAGATTTTGGGGAGAAAATATATTGTTTGAGGTTGATTTGGAGAGAAATACAAGATCAAATGGGTCAAATTTGACCAATTTGATCTTTTTAAGGCTAATTGTGTGCGATTTTACATTGTCATTCTAAATTATTTTCTTTGTTTTAAGGAACAAATCGATAAAATGTTATTAGGAAATTAACTTTCAACAAAATAAACTCAGCTACAGGGTCTGGAAATTAGAACCGTCTTGGGTAACTAATGCCCCTCTAGCTAGTCATGTATTGCATGATTACCTAAACGTCTAACAAAAGTGAAAAAAATAGAACGGAAAGAGACAACCTTAATATCAACCACTAAAGGACCTAAAAATGAAAAGTCATCCGCCAAAGAATAAATCTTTTGGATTAGAGATAAACAGTCGCATTAATCCACTACGATATCTTGCTAACCGTCGGATACGGTGTCAACTGTATTGTTTAAATGTTAATGATGTCAAATTGTTTCTTCAAAAAAGATGATATGGTTGGAAATTAAAAAAATCATTTTAGAAAAAGAGTACTCTTATATCGAAAAATAGGAGTGCGAAAAAATTCGAAAAGAGGCAATTATATTTTATCTAATGACAAATTTAATATAAAAATCTTAAAATGAGATTGTGTATTTTAGAATAAGAAAAAGAAGCATACGTTGATCCAGCAACTTACAACCTCATTGATTCATTTCTCATCTAGTCTTTCAGAAATCAAAGTTGAACATAAAATATATAATCTATATTCACAGAATTCTCACGTTTATATTTTAGTATCAGATGCATGTATTTTTTTAATATGAATACAAGGGGTGTATGATAGGCTCGAACATTCATATCTATAAAGAGTGACCTAATTTTTCCACATTAGTCCAATCACCAAGCATTGATCTATTGACCAATCACATATGTTTGATCTATTAATCTTAAAGATACTGAATATGATGACAACTAAAACTTGTCAAAAAAATTTAGTTGAAGTTTTTAGTCATTTATAAGTATTACAATATAATTATGATGGACATATTAATAAAAATTATGCTGATATATATAAGTTATAATAAAGTAACCGTTGTTAGGGATCGTAGCATCAGAGCACGAAAAATAATCAAGAAACACAATAAATCTAAGCCTAAACATGAAGATAACGACACGAGGATTTTAATGTGGTTCGGCATAACTTGCCTACATCCACGATCCAACCTAGACTACACTTTTATTTCTTTTAAAATGAAAATCAGCCAATTACAAGGAAAATTCCCATATTTATGCTAGTGGAGAAAACCTAAACCCTAACAAATTAGAAATAAGACAAAGGAAACAATAGGAAACAAGTTCAATCAAAAAGAGAGTAAAAAACATGCCAAATTCGCCCAAAAACTCGCCAAAATACTCCTACAGCTCTTGGGCCCAACGCTGAAGCCCCATTCTTCCTAGCTGGAGAGCGAGTCCCTCCCCCTTTGTACACTTGAGTCTGGAGCGCCATTTTCCTGCGCTAGAACGTGATTGAGCCTCGCTAGAGCGCCATTTTATGGTGTTAGAGCGCGGCCCATGCATGCTCTGCACAACCTCTGCTCCTATTTTTGACTCCTTCGCGACCACCGGTCTATCCGACTCTATTTCGCAACCTCGGGTCTTTCCCTACCCATTTCGACTCCATCTTGGCTCTGTTTTGGCTCATTTTTCCTGGCTCTCGAATCTTTTTTTGATCCGACTCCACAACATCCCAACAATCTACCACTTGGAGACTGATCAAAAAATTCTTGAACTCAACTTGAACCACCTTTCATTTTTTCTAAGTTAATCTTAATGTAGTTGGCACATCCCCATACCCAATGGAGATCAAATCCCGAGACCCCTCCATCTCTTGTCAGTTCATCCGCCCTCTAGTGCCACCCACTTGATGGATTCCCTCCATGAGCATCGTTCCTCTTTTTGAACCCCCTAGTCTAGCAACTCGTTCGCTCCCTCTCGGCAACACGAATTTTCTCTCTGACCTCTGGCTCTACGGATTTGCTTCCGGCACCACAATTGCTCCCATTGGCTTCAAGTCTACCCACCTAGCATCACAAACCTGCCTCTGCTGCTGCAAATCTGCCTATCTGCTGGCACCACCATTTTTCAATATTTTCTCGTTAACGTTCAATTATGGGATTACTCTTCTTTGGTTGGCAATCGACCCAATCCCATCCTCCTCTGTTATATTCTCCAGCTTCACCACGACCTCAATTCGTGCTCTGTGCAATGAAATTGTCGAGCTTGATCTTTCTTTCATCTCCTATCATCGTTCTCACGATGAAATCTGCGTTTAACCAAAAATAGATCTAGATTCATGAGCTCTTTTAAATCTTCAACCTATGGTTCTGATACTAGTTGTTAGGGATGGTAGCATCAGAGCACGAAAAATAATCAAGAAGCACAATAAATTTAAGCCTAAACATGAAGATAACAACACGAAGATTTTAACGTGGTTCAGTATAATTTGCCTATATCCACGAGCCAACCTAGACTACATTTTTATTTCTTTCAAAGTGAAAATCAGTCAATTACAAGGAGAGTTCTCATATTTATACTAGTGGAGAAAACCTAAACCCTAACAAATTAGGGATAACAATCCAAAATTCGCCCCAAAAATGGCCAAAATACGCCTACAACTCTTGGGACCCGTGCTGGAGCCCCACTTTTCCTGGTTGGAATGCAAGTCCCTACCCCTTCGCACACTAGGGGTTGGAGCGCCATTTTCCAGCTTTGGAGCGCGGCCAATGCATGCTCTGCACAGCCCCGACTCCATTTTTTGACTCCTTCCAGAGCCCCAGTCTATCCGACTCTATTTCGCGAGCATCGGTCTTTCCCGACCCATCTCGGCCTCATCTTAGCTCTATTTTGACTCCTTCTTCTAGGTTCTTAAATCTCTTTTTCATTCGACTCCACAACATCCCAAAAATTGTATGCATATATTTACATGAAGATAATTAATAGAATAATTTCCACGTAAGAATAAACATTGAAAAATATTAATAGAGAATTGAAGGAGAAGAAGCTCAATTCATTACTTTAAACCAAAAAGTAATGTTATATACCATATTTTATATACTACTGATTTTTCACCTCTTTTAGTTTTGGCACGAAATCATTTGTAATGAATTAATTTTAATGAATTTAATACATACATACTTTCTAAATCAAGGGGAGATGAAAAATCAGTGATATGAAAACGGTGGTATATAGCAATTTTGAATTCGGATATATATGATGCGGGTTGTTATCAAATTAATGTTTATATACCTATCATGCGGGTTGTTATCAAATTAAAGTTTATATACCTTTCTAGCTCCACATATAACTAATTGGACTTTAAGTTTATAACAATAAATTAAGCCATATTTGAACATCTTATCATAATTACTTATATTGTAAAATAATCTACAAATTAAACCTCAACTGGTACTTAATTACTGGTGCTTATGTCGTATTTTTTTAGTGAGTATAAATGATTTTATTAATTATGCTTTTGCTCTTCAAAAACATCTACAAATCAAGAATAGGGTAACTGGAGATCCATTGTCCAAGAACTCTCTTGTAAACCGTCCATGATCAAATGACTTACAAAAATCCGACAGAAGCCAAATTCCAACATATTGAAAAGAACAATATTATAAATTGCAGAGTTCCATGCATTAAAGGAACGAAGCACCATGTTTTTGCTTTTTACAACATATATATATATATATATATATATATATGTGTGTGTGTGTGTGTGTGTGTGTGTGTGTGTGTATAGGACATGTAGTCAATTTTGTCAGCAAAACATCCAATGTATTGAGATATCACACAAATGATGTGGGAAAACAGACAGAGATTGACAATTTAATCAAGGTATCTCAAGAATTGTAAAGTCTCATATTTTTTGTTGATCGACCGAAGAATATTGATGTAGGCATATGGACAATAAGAAATAATATTATATATAAATATAGTCATTGCTATTTAATTTTCGCAATCTTAGTGTCGTTGTACATGTGTGACTAATTAAATTATTGACAATTTATATGATATAATTTTTATATGGTGATATGCCCAAATTTGGCCATGTTATTTAATACATTAATGATGAAAGCCCAAAGCCCAATACAAAGGTCCAAATCCAAAATAACAGTAAAAGCCCATAATGAAGGTGAGATCCGCTTTATTATACCTGGGTCAAGTTCGACCCGGTCTACAACCCGGATCACGAGAGACATCAGATCGTTACACGTGGCGAGATCCAAGTGATACACGTGTAGAACTCATGTCCGTACACGGTGTCATCTATAAATACCTCCATGAACAATCAGTGGGGGGACGCAATCACTATTCATTAAATCAACTATAGATTTACTGTAGCTCCGAGGTTCGAGCTTCGATCCAGATACTGAGTAGACCCACGTATAAATCACGAAGTTTATGTTAGGACTCACTAGTCGAATTGAACTACGTTAGATTTGATCCCATTTGAGGTACGTATGCAGCTCTAATATTGAGTGCAGTCTATAATCTATCTTACTCTGGGTCGGGTCCTACCCGAACCTCGACTGTTTTAAGTTGTAATGTAGGTCCGCCGAAATACGACCCAGATCATATGGGTAGTTGGTAAAGTACATTCGGTATATATATGTAAAATAAATAAGGGAAAATTGCATTGGCCTTCCCCGAATTATGGGTATTTGGCATCCACACCCTTCACATTTGATATATTGGCTAAGACCTCCCCCTCCAACTTTTTCCTAATTTTTACAATTTAAAGGGTATAATATCCTTCACATTAATTAGCTATAAAGGTTAATTGAATGAAATATTATTAAATTAATTACTTTGTTATAAAACCAAATAATAAAACATTCAAATGATTTTTTTTATTTTTTTTTAGAAATATCTCTAAAATCTTCAAACCTTAAATTGTATATTTAAAAGAAATCTTTCTTAATTTCAAGAGTAGTTTATCATGGACAAATATGTTTTATTTTAATTGTAATATTTTTATTTGTTACATTAATTTTTTATTTCTATAGCAATACTGAATCAACTTGTTAAATACTTTTTATATTGTATTTAATGTAATTTCATATTGTATTTATGGTGATACTTTACATATTATTTTTCATTTAATTAAGTGAAATTCATTAATATATATATATATATATATTTTGCTTTGCTATTTTTTGACTTATAAGTTTTCCTTTACATATTCCTTAATTTGTACTTTATTTATACAATACTCATTAATTAATTTTTCATTGTACATTTTTTAAAATTTCAACTAAAGAACAAAAGTATCCGAGGTTTTTTTATTTATTAATTCATGGTTTTAGAGTTTTAGAGATATATTTCTAGAATTTCTTTATTTTGGATGATTTATTTTTTGTTTATTATTATAATGTCATTTAATGGTACTTTGAAAACAAAACCAAATACCCAAAACTTGTTGGTCTAGTGGTATCCACCTCTCAGGGTTCGAATTCGAGTTGCCACAAGTTGTGGCTCTCCCTCCTTTATGAGGCTAGATAGAGTTTGTATGGCTCAAGATTATGACTATCAACACGAATTTATCGGGCTAGATATTTAGGGTATCCCCTGGTCTTGAATTAAAAAAAAAACCAACAAATTATTAAGTATAATTCAACATTTTTAGCTCAATAATAAAGGACCTTGTAGTCTTTATTTAGTAAATTTAATTGAAAAGTTGAAGGAGAGAAAGTCCATGTAAATATTCCAAAAGTGAGGGGTGCAAATGCCAATTGTCTGTAATTTAGAGGGGTTGATGCGATTATCCCCAATAAATAATACTGTAGATATTTTTTTCCATTAAAGTCCACTAATAAAAATGAAAAGATCTGTTGAGAAAAGAGTATAATGAAAGAAAGATGAAATGAAAGGTAAGAGATATACGTAGGGGTGTAAGCTGAGTCGAGTCAATTCGTAAGTTTGATGATCTGACTCAATTAGAATTCAGCTCGAGCTCGAACTTTATAAGTATAAAATTGTTCTCTATGTCCTTCTTCAATTCTAGCTAAGTTACACATAATCATTCACAATTCTCTTTATGAAATATAATTATTGCGGCAAAAAAACTTCATGTCGCGCAAAGGGGGAAAAAGAAGATTCAGTTAAAAATAGAAAGAATAACACTCTTATACCAAAAAAGAAAGAAAGAATAACAGGAGAGGGCATGAACAACATTCATAGTTCATGGGCTTGAATTGGCCCTTTTCGAGGAAAAATGTAGCCCACTAATTGTTTTGAATTGATTAGGCCTAACCTTACTAGGATAATATACAATCTACAATCACGTATGATTATTATACTTTGGGTCAATGTATAGGGAAAATTACTAAAATCTCCTAAAATAAAATTTTATATCCAAAAAATTTATGAAAATATTACTCAATCTCACAAATTCATTCTACACACTTTTCATTCAAAAAACACAAATGTTAAGATTAAATTTTTTTTTGATTAAATTACCATTAATGCCTTAAGTTGAGAATTGATCAATTAATTTTTTTTCAAAACCCTTTCATTTTGGAATCTTCAGATTGATAGATTGTATCAACCTAATTTTATTATTAATATTAAATATTTTATTTAATTAATATCAATTATCAATACAAAAGTTCTAAATAAATAAATTTCTCTACAGATATACAATTGATTAGTTCTTCGTTAGAAGGCTAAGGGCAATTAATTATATAATTTTATTAACCCTAAATGTTGGATTTTTTTTAATGAAAAAGTTGGTGGAATAGGTTTTTAGATTGAAAAACATTATCATGAATTATTTAATATAAAAGTTTATTTTAAGGGTTTTTAATAATTTTTCCTAATGTATAATGCTATCATAATACATCAATTACCATCACCATTTAGGCCAAGCTTAGGCAATGGGATCATTCTCGAGATCTCCCGGTACTACGAATATTGAGGCAATCATAATCTAATTATGTGGTGAGAATCATATGCATCTACATATTTGTAATTACATCGGAATTTATAGTTTTGGGAGCTTTTAAATTTCACTTAGCTTTGTCTCAATGCAATATAAATTGGTGAAACATGAAAGAGAAAGCCAACATAAAAGAAATATATTCAAGATGGCGTATTTGATGATCGATCGTATCAACTAGTCTCGTTGAAACGATTAATGCTCTCCAAACTAAAATCATCTTCATCACAACTTTTAACGTGATTAGTCATTGTGGATTTGAAGACTATAACAAAACATTTTTGATCCGGTATTAGTTGTTAGTGACGCATATTTGCATATCTGATCCATGTTTGTAAAAGGGACCGCTAATTGATACCGGAATATGTTGTTATTAGAGTGGGAAGAGAGAAAGTGTTTGTTTGTATGTTGTATGAACAAATGCAATACAAGAATACAATGTATATGTAACGCCCCGATTCAGCTGCCTGCTATGACAATAAAATTTCAACCCATATAAGTTATTTTAAACAAAGTCCTATACTTAAAATAATTGGTTTAGAGCATTACAATTGAAAGTACAAGACCACTAGTGAAACAAGACATGACATTTCATTTCATCTATCTGGTTCTATCTAATTTTTGACTTAGCGGATACTCCATGCTGACTTCTTTGGGTCCCTTTAAGGTCGGTAGCTCAAGACCTCTTTACTAAGATGAGTTTGCACTCTAATTGTCCTGGAACATCACTCTCGAAGATTAGCCACTGCTCCACCTACTCCATCTTATCCTAGGAAAGGGGAAACACGAGTGATGAGCTACTAAGCCCAGTGAGCACTGGTGTGTGCATGTGCGGGGTTATGTATGTACGTAATACTATTCTCGTGATGCATGATTCACACAAGTATGACATCAATAACTGTTAAATAATTCAATCAAACAATTGTGTTCACATACGAACGAGAAGCTTTTAAAGATCAATTCAAGCGATACGAGTTTGAAAACCATATTATGAATAACCAAATGAAGCCTGCAAGGACTGGAACAAGCGAGGGCAGTATCATATAGAATAGGAAGCCTGTGAAGACCAGATCAAGAGAGAGCCGTAACATATTGAACATACGAAGCCTGTGAATCAGATGTACCGGAGTAAATCAGAATCAGATAAGATAAATTGTGACTCCCAATTGAACATTTACTACCTTATCCTCCATTTGCAGGGAGCGACCCCGCGAACCGCATTGAATCGTCCATGCCTAGGTACATGGCTGCGCCGATCACAGCCGTAGAAACCTCCATCTTAGCCGTGAAAGGACACCTAAGTGGGCACTGAACTTCGAAGCCTCTACTGGCATCCCAATGCTACCCCAACGTGCCCCGCGAACCGTTCAGACCAGGGCCCAGACCGAATCAAAACCGCTTTGAAAGAGCATATTTAGGACCGCTTTGAAAGAACATATTTAGGACTGCTTCGTAGATTATATCGACGACCTTTTTGTAGAACATATCCATAACCGCCTAACAAGAACATATTTAAGACCGCTTCGTAGATCATATCGCAGAACCATTTCGTAGAACATATTCAAGACTGCTTCGTCCAAACCAATCATGAACAGTTGGTGCCCATGATAGAATAATTAACATGACAAAATAACTTTTTCCATGATTATTTCAATTGCAAGCAATATGTATCTATTCCTCGAGTTTTGCAAATAAACTACTTATGTAAGTTTAAGTGGTACTCACAATTACATACAGAGATAGCATAGACTTTAATTATCACATCACATAAGCATGTTCAACAATTTACTTGAATTACATTTATGATATGATCATGTCCATATGAATGACGATGATACTAAATATTGCAAAATACAATAAACTAATAATAAAGCACTCACGTATGTGTAGTGTAGAAGTTGTGGTTTGTTTAAATGGAATTTATCTCAAGCTCGACTCTAGGAGTGTAAGGCTCATCACATGTGTAAACATCCAAATGAAGGTAGATGTCTTTGTTCAATCATATGTAAATCTCTTTTATAACTGATTGCATTCCCGGAATTATATCACATACTTTTATTTAGATACACATCAGTTAGTCTACTCCACTAATGAACTAAGTAATCGATCTCTGTTTCCATGATATGATCCAATATTCAGTCAACGAAATAGGATGCAATTTGATGATAGATTCTCATCAACTAATGATTAAATGGGACTAACTCACTAGCAGCTAGTCTACAATTAATAATAGTAATATTGGGTATGAATACATCAAAAGGTTATATAATTTATTTCTTATTTCTTGCTATGGTAATAACTGAATAGGTGAATATAATTAGTGAGTATATTCTCTAAAATTATTGTAATGAAATAATTATTCAGTAATTGTTTGAATTAAATACATCAGCATCACACAAATTAGTTCATCAAACAATTCAACTGAATTATTAATCAAATTATTCACTAATAAGCAATTAAATTAAACTACTGACTAGTTTGTGTATTTTAAGGTTCACAAATGAACTAAATCGGTTAATTAATTGATTATAACATGTAAGCATAAGTGAAGAAGTAATTGACAAGTAGTTATTCAAGCCAGGAAGTAATAGAACTTGAACAGTAAATCAATGAAAGATGAAGTAGAAGAAACGTACCTGCTGGTTGATGGGAAAAGAACAAATTGAGCTATATTTGTCTATATATATATATATATATATATATATATTGTTATGAATAATTCATGAAGTGGATGTCCATATAACTCCAATATATAATTTAGTGGATTCATCTACAACTCCAATATCTCATTTAGTGGATTCACCTACAATTCCATTACCTCATTTTGTAATCAATATTTGATCTTGTTTTGTGCCTATAAATAGGCTTTGCCATTGTATTGAGAAATACACCAAAATCAAAAAAAGAATTTTCTTCTTAATTCTCTAGTCTCTCTACTTTAGAATATTTGTATATATTTCATAATATTTGGGGTTATTTCATAACACGTTATCAGCACGATCCGTCTCAAGGTGTTAATCATTTTGAAATTTGGCAAAAGATATACATGGGGTACTCAACATATGATGTAAATGTAGTGAGAAATTTTTATGAGTTATTATGAGTTTGTAAAGAGAATTGATGGACAAGATTTTCAAAACAATGCAAGAAGAAAAGGTAAAGAAAAGGTATGTATATTTCAATATTTAACAAAAATAGAAATATGCAATAATTCTCTTGATGTTTAGAAAGAAGACATATGTATATATATGTGCATATATTTGATTAGTATTATTCTTTTGAATAATCCTATCATGTTGAAAATATTTTAAGAAGTTGAATGATTGTTATGTTATTCATCTTATACTTTGATAATAGTATTATATGATGAATCTTGAAAAAAACTTGACTTTGTGACTCTTGATATTACAAGGAAAAATTATTTTTCTTGGGCGTTAGATATTGAAATTCATCTTGATGCAAATAACTATACTCCATTCCCTGAAGTGAATGTGTTGAGCAATATATAAATTCATATAGGCAAATAACTATACTCCATTCCCTGAAGTGAATGTGTTGAACAATATATAATTATTTTAATCATGAGTTCCGTCCAACTAGTTCTGCTACATTCCCTGAAGTGAAAGTAGCAGCACATAACTATTTTAATCATTAAAGAAATCATGGACGTGGACGTGGTCGTGGATATGGTTATGGAAATCGTGGTGATTATTCAAATAATACATCTCTCCACCAGAAGTGGAAAAATAATGAAGAGAAACATGAAAGTGGCCAAAATAGCAAATTTGTGAAAAATTTATGCTATCGTTGTGGTAGTAAAGGTCATTGGTCATGTACCTGTCGTACACCAAAACATCTTGTTGACCTTTACCAAGAATCGCTAAAAAGTAAAAGAAAGAAAATAGAAACAAAATTTTGCTTTTAAAGAAGGCGATTCTGATCATGGCCGATTTTGATGACACTCATTTAGATGTTCTTGATTTCTTTGATGATCCTAATGAAAAAATTGATCACTTGATTGGAGATGGAAGTGTTCAAAAACAAATTTGTTAAGTTTTAATTCTAGTAATTTATAAATAAATATTTAAGTATGTTGTTTTAAAATTCAATAAATGAATTTATTAATAAGATTATCGTTTCTTATATTAAATAATATTGTTTGATATTGATTTATTTCTTTTTATGTTTCAATAAAGAATGAGTATTTACTCAATCAGCAACAACATCAATAATGAAAATATATGTCTCGCTGATAGTACAACAACTCACACCATCCTCAACAATAAAAAAAAATACTTCTCTTATTTAGTAATGCAAGAAGCCAATGTTAATACTATATCGGGTAGTGCAAAATTAATTGAAGGCCCCGACAGAGCTAATATATTGTTACCCGGAGGAACACAATTTTATATTGATGAAGCCTTATATTCTACCAAGTCTCAAAGAAATTTACTAAGCTTCAAAGATATCCGCCGAAATGGATATCATATTGAGATAACAAGTGATGGCAATATTGAGTATATTTACATCACTAGTACAATATTTGGTGACAAATGTATATTGGAAAAGTTGCCAGCATTGTCTTCCGGTTTGTACTACACGCCTATATCTACTATTGAAACATATGTTATCATAAACCAGAAGTTTACAAATCAAAATAAGTTTGTTGTTTGGCATGACCGGTTGGGCCATCCCGGATCAATTATGATGCGAAAGATAATTGAGAATTCATGTGGTCATCCATTGAAGAGCCAGCAGATTCTTCAATCGAATGATTTCTCATGTGCTGCTTGTTCACAAGGAAAGTTGATTATTCGACCATCAACAACAAAGTAGTAGGAAGTAAATCTCTTACGTTTTTGGAACGTATTCAAGGTGATATTTGTGGACCAATACACCCGTCGTGTGGACCATTTAGATATTTTATGGTTTTAATTGATGCATCAACAAGATGGTCACATGTATCTTTGTTATCAACTCGCAACCTGGCGTTTGCGAGATTGCTTGCTTAATTGATTAGAATACGAGCACATTTTCCTGATTATCCAATTAAGAAGATACGCCTTGATAATGCGGGTGAATTTACTTCCAAAACGTTCAATGACTATTGTATGTCTATTGGAATTGATGTTGAACATCCTGTAGCACATGTTCATACACAAAACGGTCTAGCAGAATCGTTTATTAAACGTCTGCAGTTAATTGCAAGACCTTTACTTATGAGATCAAAACTTCCTATTTCTTGTTGGGGACATGCTATTTTGCATGCAGCAGCACTTATTCGCATAAGGCCAATAAGTTATCATAAGTTCTCCCCATTGCACTTGGTTTTTGGTCAAGAACCAAATATTTCCCATCTAAAATTTTTTGGATGTGCGGTATATGTTCCAATTGCTCCACCACAACGCACTAAGATAGGTCCTCAAAGGAAATTGGGAATATATGTTGGATTCGATTCTCCATCGATAATAAAGTATCTAGAGCCATTGACTGGAGATTTATTTACGGCTCTATTTGCTGATTGTCATTTTGATGAATCAGATTTCCCAACATTAGGGGGAGAAAATAAGCAGCTGGAAAAGAACATTAGTTGGAATGAATTATCTTTATATCATCTTGATCCTCGAACAAAACAAAGTGAACTGGAAGTTCAAAAGATAATTCACTTGCAAGGTTTAGCTAACCAACTGCCAGACGCATTTACTGACCTAAAGAAAGTGACTAAGTCACATGTAGCAGCTGTTAATGCTTCAGTAAGAATTGTTGTCCCTGAAGGTCAAAGTAATGAGTCTACTGCACGCCTGAAGCGTGGTAGACCTATCGGTTACAAAGATAGTCATCCTCGAAAAAGAAAAGGAGCTAAGAATCAAGATGGTCTAATCGAGGATAAAATAACTCCAGAAGAGTCCCCATTCATAACTAATATTTCGGTTCCAGAAGAACCTCAGGTACCTGAAACTTGTGAAAATAATGAGATCTCAATAGATTATGTTATGAACGGGAAACGATGGAATCGAAATGAAGTCAACGTTGACGATAAATTTGCATATGATGTAGCGCTAAATATGATGAATGATAATGAGGATCAAGAACCAAGGTCTGTTAATGAATGTCGACAAAGAAATGATTGGCCAAAATGGAAAGACGCAATGAGGGCAGAGTTAAACTCGCTTGAACAAACGAAAAGTTTTTGGACTTGTAGTCCGTACACCTGAAGATGTAAAAGTTTTGGACCCGTAGTCCGTACACCTGAAGATGTAAAGCCAATAGGATACAAATGGGTATTTGTGCGAAAACGAAATGAGAAAAATGAAATTGTAAGATATAAGGCACGTCTTGTTGCCCAAGGGGTTTCGCAACGACCTGGCATAGATTATGAGGAGACTGATTCTCCTGTGGTGAATGCAACTACTTTTCGTTATATAATAAGTCTGGCAGTGCATGAAAAATTTGATTTGCGTCTAATGGATGTTATTAGAGCCTATTTGTATGGCTAGCTTGATAATGATATATATATGAAAATCCCTGAAGGATTTAATATGCCTGAAGCATATAAATCAAGTTCTCGAGAACATTATTCAATTAAATTAAGTAAGTCATTGTATGGACTGAAACAATCTGGATGAATGTGGTATAATTGTCTCAGTGAATATTTGTTGAAGGAAGGATATAAGAATGATCAAATTTGTCCTTGTATTTTCATGAAAATATCTGGAAATGAGTTTGTTATGATTACAGTTTTTGTTGACGATTTAAATATCGTTGGAACTCCTGAAGAGATTTCAAAAACTGTTAATTGTTTAAAGAAAGAATTTGAGATGAAAGATCTTGGAAGAACAAAATTTTGCCTTGGACTACGAATTGAATATTTAAAGAACGGAATTTTTGTATATCAAGACGCTTATATATCAAAGGTGCTAAAGCGTTTCTACATGGATAAATCACATCCATTGAGCACCCTGATGGTCGTAAGGTCACTAGATGTGAACAAAGATCCTTTTCGACCTCGAGAAAGTGATGAAGAACTACTTGGTCCTGAAGTACCATATCTAAGTGCAATCGGTGCACTAATGTATCTTGCTTGTCATACTCGACCTGATATAGCATTCGCTGTTAATCTATTAGCAAGATATAGTTCTTTTCCTACACGAAGGCATTGGAATGGGGTTAAACAGGTACTCCGCTACCTTAGAGGAACAATCGATATGGGCTTGTTTTATTCAAATGTACCCAAGTCCAAATTGATTGGATATGCAGATGCTGGATATATGTCTGATACTCATAATGGTCGTTCACAAACAGGCTATTTATTTACATGTGGTGGCACAGCCATTTCATAACGATCTATAAAACAAACCATACCGGCCACATCATCTAATCATGCAGAAATCTTGGCTATTCACGAGGCAAGTCGAGAATGTGTTTAGTTAAGATCCATGATTCAACACATTCGAGGGACTTGTGGTTTATCTTCTGGAAAAATGATCCCGACGATCTTATATGAAGATAATTCAGCATGTATCGCACAATTGAAAGAAGGGTACATTAAAGGAGATAGAACAATGCATATTTCACCAAAGTTCTTTTTCACTCACGATCTTCAGAAGAATGGTGATATCAATGTTCAACAAATCCGTTCCAGAGATAATCTTGCTGATTTGTTCACTAAGGCACTTCCCACAGCAACATTTGAAAAGCTAGTCTACAATATTGGTGTGCGTAGACTTAAAGATCTTGACTGATATTGTCATGAGGGGGAGATAATACGCGCTACACTCTTTTTCCCTTAACCAAGATTTTTCCCATTGGGTTTTCCTGGTAAGGTTTTTAATGAGGCAGCATCTGATTGCGTATTGAAAGAATTATGTACTCTTTTTCCTTCACTAGGTTTTTATCCCACAGGGTTTTTCCTAATAAGGTTTTAACGAGGCATATTCTTAAGTGATGGACATCCAAGGGGGAGTGTTATGAATAATTCATTAAGTGAATGTCCATATAACTCCAATACATAATTTAGTGGATTCACTTACAACTCCAATATCTCATTTAGTGGATTCACTTACAATTCCATTACCTCATTTTGTAATCAATATTTGATCTTGTTTTGTGCCTATAAATAGGCTTTGTCATTGTATTGAGAAATACACCAAAATCAAAGAAAAAATTCTCTTCTTAATTCTCTAATCTCTCTACTTTAGAATATTTGTATATATTTCATAATATTTGGGGTTATTTCATAATATATATATATATATATATATATATATATGTTATGCTATATGTATGTATATGGAATAGGTCAGGTGGCAAGCTCTCAAGGTTTGTAGTGGCAACAAGTGGGGCGTGTCCTGCTCCCAATATATTGATCCCATTTCTTACTGAATTGTTAAAATAATTACAATCCAATCCCCACACTTTTCCAAGTTCATAATTTGACCCCCTAACTTCATGAATCTTACAATTTAGTCCAAAACATTGTACGTTTCATCCAATCCAGTCTCTAAAATATTGTTAATTACCTAAAAACACATGTACAAAACATAAATTAAGTTTAGTCCTAGACAATACTTTTTAATAATATCATTTTGACACCTAAAGCTTTATACCAAATTCTAACAAAAATTTATCGGATTACTTTTAACCATGAAAATATCTAAAAGGTCAATCAGAGCGCACTTTTATCACATAATTGAATATTATCAAAAAGACAATAAATTCACGAATAAAGTTTAATCAAATACGAAGATAATGAGTACTTAATTCTTCAAATTAAAAATAAAGAGAATGTATAAATGAGTAAATGACTAAATTTACTATTTGGAAACGGGGTTTTACAGTATATGAGAATGAAAAATTCTGTATTAGACCAAGTCCAATGATTTTAGTGTCTATCTCTATTTCTCATATAGTAAGGTGTATTTTGTGTGGTTTTCACGCCCGCGCGCATACACACACACATATGTATATATATATATATATATATATATAATTATATATATATATATATAAGAGAAATAAACACAAAATACACTCTCGAACCATTAGACTCAGTCTAATATAGAATTACCCAGATAAGAATACATAAAGAACCTATTGAGCTATACAAGTATGAGCCGCACATACAAATATACACTAACATTAACGTTGGAGTTTTAGTACCAATATTTTTGGTACAAACTTGTTTCTATTGCTACTTTTGGTGGTGGTAAAGGGATATGTCTTATAGTTTAGGCCTTTGAGGAATTACACTTTTCATCAGACAGTATTGTAGAGGAAAGATTCTTCAATATTATAGATTGAAACTATACACTTTCAGAGGCAAAATTATCAATACACTACAACCAAATACATAAAAACCAGGTCTATCTTACAATAGACAATCTTCAATTCACATACTCCCAATATTTACAATGTGTGTATAACAACTATCATAATAATAACCAACAAGAACAAAAATTCAAGAACCAAACAAATCTCTGCCTTGCAAATGCCATTCCACGCAATCTTCAAGATCAAAACTACTTGTACAATCCAATAACGCGTTTTGTTGTTGTTCATATCGACATATGTAATTTAAACCAACAAGTACTTCACAAATGGCCGCCTCTGTCTTCTCTCTATCAGCAAAATATAATGTCTGAAGCAAAAGAACGTTTGTCCTTGTCACAATTTGATGTTGTTCAAAATTACGCTCGCTTTGCCACCTCACCATGTTGTGTGCCAGCGGGGCGAGCCACTTAAGCATTGAATCGAGCCTTTCCCTCCAATCATGTGCCAAAGGAGCATCATAAATAGCCAAATCTTTGACATAGGACTTCAAATTAGTCTTCAAAGTCTTTCTAAGGCTTGTAGGGAGCATTTGGTACAAATCGTCTCTCGCCTCGTCGCCAACTAGATGAGGGTATCTAAGGAATTTCTCTAAGACGATGATAATATTAGCGTAGTGCAAGGCTAAACCTGAGCCACCTATGCTATTAGGAGGAGCGTATGTTAGTAATCTACTATTCGGGCCGAACTTTGAACTGTTTCCCAAATTGCCCTTATGATCACCTCTAATGGCAGTAACAAATCCCGCCATTTGACTACTTTGATCATCATAACTAACACGATCATCATCGTCGTCATCAACTTTCGAAGCTGAACTTCTCACACTTAAACATTCCATAAACAACCTCCCCGGCCCTATACCACAAGCAAAGTGGAAGTCTTCGGGACGAAATTGCCCTCGTTCATTCTTATGAAATCCCACTTTCGACTTTGAATTCATAATTTTCTTCTCCCTTCCCTCGTTTTCAATAGGCCCGGAATGACAATACCCGTTATTCTTGTTTAAACCGGGCTTTCTCAAACTACCATTTTTCTCAACCTTGCTAACACCAACTAGTGACCTGGAAACATAACCACTACAAACCTCCCCCCTTGAATGTGCATCTCCAAACACAACAAACATCCGTGCAAAAATCGTACACACAGTCCTCGCCAAGAGCTCCACAGCCTTATCATACGTCTGGTTCCATAACGAAACATCCTTCAAATCCCTCACATCTTGCTTCTGCCACATCAACTTCTGCTCATAAGCTTTCCTACTCTCTTCATGATGGTTCTGCTGAAACTTCTTAGTAGCTATTTCCAACTCATTCATGACCTCCATCTCAGTATACAACCTCGTTGTCGAATTCACATACCTCTCCATCCTCCTCACCATACTCTCCATATCCTTCACCAAAAACCCTAGCTCCTTAACATCAATCACCCCGGATACAATATCCCCATACACATGATTAAACCCTTGTAAATGTGCAATTGTACATTTCTTACCTAATCTAGACACTACACTAGCAACCCTATTCAAATCATCAAGCTTTTCAATAAGGGCTAATTCAAAAAGCTCTTTTTCATCATTACACACTAGGGTTTTAGTACCCATTGAGTTAAAGATCTCATTTTTAAGCTTGGAAATCTCAATATCAGTCAAGGATTTGTGTAAATGAATGATTTTGGACATAACATTAGCAACTTCAAATGAAAGTATACCTATAATTTGCCTCTCTTGATTCCCCTGTTTTTTGTTTGACAATTTTGATGAATTATCAAAATATAAAGCTTGTTTCAAATTGCTACTAACCTGATTACCCATTTTTACCATCCAAGGCTCTGCAACCATGTCTGCCTTGTTTTGATCTGAAATTACAGAAAAAACCCACTTTAGATCTATACAAAAATCATCAAAAAATTGGAGCCCATGATTGTATATTTTAGGTTGCTAGTGATAATGGTTACAAAAATTTGTATGAAAAAGGATTGAAGAAAATGCGCGTGAGTGAGTGGAATTTGAGTGCAAGTTTTCAGTAGGCGTGGTGAAAAGAGAATTGAGAGAGAGTGTAATTGATTGACGAACAGAGAGGAGTGGAAGCATGAATTGGAGGGAAAATAAAAAAGCAGGGGATTTTGATTGATATAAAAAGGAGTATTTTTTTACAATGCTCTGTTTTTCTCTGTTTTTTGGTCTCGGTGTGTGTGTTTTGGTGGATTTTGTAATGATTCTTTGGAAAAGGTGAAGGGAAGTTTGAAGGAGATGGCCCTCACTGTCTAAGACAAAGTCTGCAAGTCGACTATACATTGGCGGAATTACGGATCCCTCTTAAAAATGATTCTGTTCAGTGTAGTATTGTATGGTGCTCGTATTCAATACTTGTATTCTTTGATAGTGTAGCAGACAAATTTTGAAGTGTTCGAAAAAAAAAAATAGAAAATTTTGCATATCATATAAAATTTGAAGTATGCAGCACACCGTAGATACGAAACAAGATATTTTTTTAACATTATACAACATATTTTAGGCTACAAATATGAAAAGAGAAAATGTTGTCAATCTTTTGTTAAAAATTAAATTTTAAAAGTTGCAAAAATAACAAATTTTTTTACAGAACTAGTTAAAATTTTATTTACATGAATGAATATATTGAATCCAATTTATTTTAGAATAAAATACATACATATACATACACGTATTTTCAATGTATTGTATTCTCAAATTTTAAATTTATCGTATTTCATATTTGTGTTGTATTATGTCCGTATTTTTGTATTTGTATCCGTGTATGATAATATGCAACTTTCAAGTTTTCTTGATTTTTAAATTTTAAATTTAATTTTTTGTGCTTGAATTTCTTTTATTTTATTTCAGAGTCTGATTTGTGGAGAAGATATCATTTTGATCTTTATTAATTTTCTTTTCCAATATTTTGTCACATGGGGAAATTAGAAATTCTGGTCAAAACTTATAAATGAAACATGAAAATTAATTATGAGACTGTGTTACTGATATATGCATTGATGATTGATGAACACATGTCGAATTCAAATTGGGGAATGAAGCTGAGAATTTTTTTTTATTTTGTGATTGGTGTGAACTGGAAAAAGGACAAGTTAAATATTTTTTTTCTTTTATGTTGGCAATTAAAATTAGAATTTGAATATTTATTCAACTTTTCCTTTCACAAAAAAAAAAAAGAGAAAATTAGGTTGAATCGCCTCTGCTCCATTTTTATGAAGAATGGTTGAATCTCATAGTTTGGTTTCAGTAAGTCATAACATACAAAATTACCAGAAAAATAAAAAATAGTTATAACATACAAAGTCCACACATATATTATTTATAGGGGTGATAACTATTTTTAACGGACCAAGAATGTTGTTCTATTACCTATCAAATTGCCAATGATGCCTAGCCTAATTGGTTAAGGTTGAGGCCCCATAACCAAGAGGTTGTGGGTTCGACTCCCACTGATGTATGTGGGCGTTTTCTCTACTTATTTGGTAGTTAGTTTGTAATAGTTTATAGCTTATGATAGTATTTGCTGATGATGCTTACTTGTAATAGATTCTCTTGTTACCGATGTATTATGATGTTGTAATCGCTCCTTTAAAAAAAAAAAAATATTACCTATCAAATTACCCTCTAGTACATGGTAAAGAACATTTTTTCCAAGTCTTTATGCATATTACAATGCTAAATTTGTGGACGATAATCACACATAAGAGAATCCCAAACAAAAAGAAGCTCATATTTAGTCAATAATTTCACCACCGTGTTGATCTCCTGTATAGAAAGTCGAATTGACGTGTTTAAAACTAGTCATATCTTTTGAGTCTTGCAATAATGTGTGACAAACTCTATATTTTGATTCTAGAAAGATTATTATAAAGAAGAATCAGATTCAATTGCTTTAAAAGAAATAACGAAAGAAAGAATGAATAATTTGATTAGAAAAGTATTATAGCTTCTATGCTAATTCAAATTTAGTTACTTTTTCAACAAATAGAGTAAAGCTCATGCAATTTGTCCACTTGGGTACAAATTTACAACCTAATTTTCAATCCTTATCATAGAAGACAAAGAAATGTGAATTCTCCTTTTGAATTGTAAAAGTGAAATAGAATGTGAAAGGAGGAAAATATTAAAGAATTTTCATATACTAAAATCACTTCATAATTTTATAATATAACTTATAAAATGGGTTTGTGGGTTAGATTGCTATTGAATGATTTTATTACAAGAAAAAGACAATATTGCAGATGGAAATTTGTCTAAATTATGGGTGAGATATATTGTCAAAAGGTAACTAATAGTTGGAGTTGGTGACTTTGTTGTCATAAAAGACGGATATCCTTGGAACATATGATAAGGAGAGATCCCAAGACAACAACAAATGACAAAAAGGAATTAGCACTTGTAACACTATGACACATATATACACTTGCAATAAATTGTGCATGGATTTGGCCCAACTGTCTTCTAATATATAGCTCCAAACACATGAACATGATTTTAAGGGTAAATTCTATGCTAGACCGAGACTATTGGTCTCGGACTAGTGTATACCATTGGATCAAGGGACATTTAAGTAAATGTCCCCCTGTTGGGGGATCCAATGGTGTAAACTAGACCGAGACCAATAATTTCGGTCTAGCATAGAATGACTCGATTTTATGTAGCATCTTATCATGTAAATAATGTGGTACTTCATTTAAGTTAAATATCATGGTTTTTTTTATTTTAATTAAAAATTGCGGGAAGGGGTGGAGATTCGATCTCCACATTGTCGCTTAACTAAATGGTTATTAGTAGTTAAAAATCATGTTTGATGCATTCTTATTGAATCATTTTTAGGAGGTATTCCCAGGACTTGAAATCCAGGGCGGTCTCATGTTTTCCCATGTATTTCTTCACATGGAACCCACATATATATACTTACATGTGTGGTGGAGATCAACTCAGAACTTGAGATTTCATGATCTTCCAAATATGACTCACTCTTAGCTAATGACAATCAAATGAAATTAATGCAACATGCATGTTAAAGTGTTGTGATGTTAATAAGATCTATATCGAGAGACGGGTGTACAAAATACATGTGCGCATTAAATAACAATAATAATAAAAATGATAATAATTGAGAAATACTTTTATTTGTTATATGCTATATTGATGTGTAAATACATTAATACAAGAATTTAAGATTAATTTTAGTTAGGGTTTGGTATTTCATAATTTTGAAAATGAGTTCTGTTACGGGACTTGATCATGCAAATGATGAAATAATAGGACATAACTAAGAGATAATCTAGTTTAATTTAAGATGACACAAATATTGAACGTGGTTCTCCTACTTAAATCTAAGTACATTCATACTAGATTTCTTAGTAATATTTCTAAAGTAATACGTATTAGTATTAGTAGTGTATTAGGAAAAATTACAATTTTCATTCCATAAGTTGCTCGCATTTCAATTTTGATCTCATTGGATTGGAATGTGCCAATAAGTCAAATAAAATATTGAGATTTTATTTGACTTATGGTACTAAATGTGGCACATCCCTATCCAATGGGACCAAAATCGAAAAGTGGTCAACTTACGGGACGAAAATTACAATTTTCCCTAATGTATTACAATGTAAAAACCTCTATATATAGATAGAAGATTCAATAATCATTCGACTTTGGGCCGTGACTCTGCCTGCTGGTTGACCTTTCGACTTGGCATGATAGGATTCATTTGCCTTCTTAAACGCCCTTTTAGGCTTCTTCTCATATGTTTTTATATATTTAATCATATCATAATTCAAGGGGTGCACACGATTCGATTTTTGCAGTATTTTATAAAATTTATACCGCATCAATAATTGCGGTTTTAGGACAACTTATATCAAAATTGGACTTTTCGAAACCTATACCATCGTATCTGGTACGGTCACGACTCGTACCAAACTCGATAATTTTTAGTAAAAAAAAATCATTATTTCGGTACAGTACAGCGCTGTACAATCGATATGGCACAATTTCATAAAACTATGAACACCCCTATAATCCACAATCACATGAATTTCGATGCCACGTCCCACGTGCACCATTGGACATAATTTCTTGCTTTTAAAACAAAATTAATTGAGGTACTGAAATAGCATGAAATGTACAAGTCATGAGCTCCATAAATTGACAATTTACTCGTCCATTATCAAATGTCGTAGAGATGGTGGCCATCTTCTTGTCCTCATTAATTATGTGTTCTTTTTAGGTGTAGGTGTTAAAGAGTTAGATAAATAGCCTCACAAAGTCTTCAATTTCTTAACAACAACTGCACAACAGCCAATTAATAAATATCAAACTTCATATTATGGTTGTCAATTATTATTTACGTTTTTTTTTATTATTTTATCTTTGTACAGTTAGAGAAAGTTCAAATTGATTCGTTCTTGAGCTTTCCAAAAATATATATATATATATATTTTTTTTTTAAAAAGGGTATTATATATCATTCAATCAAAGTTTATAACGCCTGAAACAATACAATTCATATCAACTCAAACAATGTAGTAAGAACATCTGAAACACCAATTATCAAGTTTTTTAAAGAAACAACTCTTAAAAACTCACAAACGAACACAAGAAATTTCTTGTGCGACTCCTATTCAAGGAAAGACAAAACTCTCATTTGAGAGAGAAAACAAACTCTCATACGAGAGAGAAAATAAAATACTAAGCAAATTAAATATCTAAAACGCTATATAAAAACTTGTGTATCATCCGTCTTCATCTTATCAGATATGTCTCTGTCTTGTTAGATCCATATCCGTCTCGTTAGATTTGAAGATGCGAAGTACAACTTGAAGAGGGTGCTCCAATCCAACCCAACCCACCGACAATGGTGGTGGTAACAGTGGTGAAGTAGACGACTGTTTCATCAAGCCATCGCCGGCGGAGGAAAATAGGGAAAAAAAGAAGATTAGGGTTTAGAGAGATGGAGAGAGAGAGAGAGAGAGAGGGGAAAAAATATTGATTGATATCTATATTAGTAATGAAACATGTTTTTTTAATTAATTGTATGCATAAAATATCGAACTACATATATGTATGTATATATGTGTATATATATGATAAATTTTCTTGTAAGTGGTGTAAACCTGTAATAAAGCAATAAATAGTGCGGTTGTGTATGAAAAAGGCTCTGTTTGAAGAACAAAATTCTCTTCGGTGATTTCTACGCCTCGAAGGGAAATAATTCACGGCGTCCGGTTGGGGAAACCCTGGTATATACCAAAAAACAATGAATAGCCCGAAATTATATGATATGAGATGTATGAATTTACTCTCACAATTTTGTATTATTTCGAATATTTGATCATCATTGATCAAGATAATATATATATAAAAGATTACTTGTTTGATATTATAAGTTGTAACAAGATCACACAAGATAATATATATATAAAAGATTACTTGTTTGATATTATAAGTTGTAACAAGATCACACGATTTTTATATGTCACGAAAAGTAAAGGTCCAATTGAAAATGAAATGAAGCAACAAATAAACAAAATTGTATTACAAGTTAAAACGTTGGAAAATATTCAATTTTCAAATTAAACCATTTGAAACGAAATTGATTAATGTGGGGCAATTGATTAATTAAATTAGCAGTCTGTTTTTACATAAGGTCTTGAAATGCAGAATTCTACATTCAAAACATTATAGTCATGGCTAAATCCGGATCAATATTTTATTTTGGCAACAAAATAAATAAATATCCAAGTCTCCACCTACTATCTACAAGTCGGTCTCCTTGAAGAAATTGAAGTACATCTCTTTTTCAAAAGAAAATTCTACGATTTCAATTGGCGAACAAATTGCGCTATTAAAATTATTAAAAAAAGAATAAGGTTTTGTGGATCCTTGGATTGCAATTATAATAGACAATTGACTCGAGCTTACCCAAATTCCAATTATTAGGCCAATCTATATATGAGTCGAGCCTAATTGAATGCGAACTAAATTGAGCTTAAGTTTACGAATTAAATCCGATGAATTCGTGAGCTGGGCTTGAATTTTGTTAGACTCAACCCGAATTGTCCGAATTCATAATTTTAACATCTAATTTAATGTTTTGTTTCATATAATCTAGTTATTTTAAGGTAGCTTATATAAAAACACATAGTAAATTTTTGGGTTTGAAGCTTAGTAAATCCATAAAATGCATATATTGGAGAAAAGTTTTCGTCTAAAGAGATTTTTGAAGAACGTTCAATTATTTTATCTTACTCGTGTACATTGAAAAGTATTCTAAATTTTCATAATTATTGTTGTAAACTTCGTAGCTCCATGTATAAAATTTGAAATTATACATGCTCTTTAGTGTGAACATTTAATTAAGTTATTATTCGAACTAGATTAGAGCCTTAACATGATTCTATTTGATACATTTTTCTATTAGAGAAAAATTAATGAGTCGGTCCGAAATAAACCTAAAGCTTGTAATATGAGTTTGATTTTTTTTGTTTTTTAAATTCAAGAGAATGGGGGATATCCTTCATATCTAACCAGACAAATTCGGGTTGATAATTATAATCCTGAATCATAAAAACTCTATCTAGCTCCATAAATGAGTGGAGAACCACAACTTGTGATAGTTTAGATTTAAACTCAAGACCTCTCACATAAAGTGGAAGTTAGGTGGACCAATAAATTTTGGATAATACAAATCTGATTTTGAATCTATATAATTCAATCCTGATTATTTTGAGTAAAAATTACCCTAAATTCGGCCATAAAGCCCGATTGACAGGCTTACTTGTAATTATTAGTCTTTGCGCAAAATCTTTTGGGCCAAATTATTAGCTCAACTTTCGCCTGAAGGAATGTTTCAAATTTTTCGTCAATAAAGTAGAAAAGAAGGCCATGTCTTTTATAGTTAAAAGAAAAGATTAAAAAAAGTAAAATAGGAACAAAAAAGATTATCATTATATTCCAAAGTAAAGGATAGTAGCACATTCTTTGAGGGCTTCTCAATCCAGATGCTCTTGGGGCTTGGCCCCTTTCTTTTCACAAATTAATAATAGCAATGTGGAAAAGACAAAAGGTGAAAGGTAAAAGAGAAAAGAATGTGATAATGAGGAAGAAAAGGAAAAATTAAACCAAAGAAATTAATGAGAAATAGATATAGAGGTGTATACGGTCTGGTTCGGGTGATTTCATAATGGGATTCATCCCGACTTAATATGTATGAGTTGACAAAATATAATCATAGTTACACATGTATTTTATCAAATCGAGTTGTTCGGGTTGACAAATTTTGATTATAATTCCTCTCTATAGTTATAAAAAAATAATAACTTGAAGAATTATTTGTTGGCGTAATTTAAATAAATGCTTGAAGATTTATGAAAATTTAAATCGATGGAAGGGAAAGGAGCAAATCGGTGGTAGGAAATAAAAACTAAATGCTTCTAATTGAGTTTATTGTGCCGATGAAGCCTAGATTTACCAGCGAAGTAGAATCCCCAAAATATTAGAGGTCTTGGGTTCGACTCCTACCTGCGTGTGGACATTTTTCTACTTTTCATAGTAGTTGTTAGTTGATCATAATACTATTATTTGGTTGTAAATTATTATTATTTGATATTTATGAGATGTATCATGTAACTGGTTCATTAAAAAATTGAGTTTACTATTAATTGACCTTTTTAGGGCTTTCTTGTGCCTCTAAATTTGGGGGAAATTTTTCCACTTTGTGTCCATGTCCAAACAGGCCCATTGCCCACTAAGCCCAATCGATCGTTTTTATTGAATCAACTCAAGTCCAATTATACTAATTAAAGAAAATAACTTGAGAGCTAGGAAGTCGGTCTTAGTCTAATAGTATCAATTTTCACTTTTATATGGAAAGTCTTGCGTTCAATTTCAAACTGTCACAAATTGTGATTTTCTCTCTTTTATTTGAAGTCTTATTTTTTTTTTTAAAAGAAAGAATGTGGATATTTGAAAACCAAACTTTATTTGAACTTTTTCTTAATAGAATTAATTGGGAGATATTAAAAGAAAAATTAGAATATTTCAATATGATTGATTGTTAATTAAAACTAAGTACGCGCAAACTTAAATCAAATCTTGCTAGAATAGTTTAGTTCTTTTACACATCTTATCATTTTATAATTAATCGTTATTTTATGAGTTTTAAATCTTATCAAACAAAAAAAATGTCTTAATTTGATTTGTTAGTTAAATGAATTGAGTCAAGCGTATTTTTAACAATTGGTCTATAATCGAGTAAGGAATAAGGAATAGTTTGATTATTTTTCCTAATAATGATATATAGTTGTGATCATATTTAGATTGCTTTTGTATGGTTGTGTGTTGTTATATACTGTAGAGTATTTAAGAGGTCAGTACACTCCATTTTTCCAGCTAATGGAGAAAATATCCTCGTATCCGTATCCTCGTACTAAATAGCAAGAGAATGGGCGACTCGATTACCCGACCTACGAACATGCGAAAAGAGATACGAAGAAAAACGAGAAGAAAAAAACTGAATGTCCCAGATAATTGGGCCACTATGAGAAAAATCTGATAGGCCATTATGCAACTCTTGGATCACTCTCAAGACAATCACCTTATAAAATAGGAAAAACTACACACATATCCCCTCAATTATTGTGTAATTGCCGAAATCCCCCCACTTATGAAAATTTACCAACACATCCCCTCATTTTAAAAATTTCTTACAATAACACTCCAACACATAAACTCCCTTAATTATTGTGTAATTGCCGAAACTTAATCTAATTCTCACTTATTAAAATTACCAACACACCCCTTCATTTTGATGATTTCTTATTATAAGACCTGTAAATAATTCTTACAATTTTACTCTTACAAACTTAATAGAGCGTGTTGATAATTTTTATTATGTGAGTGCGAATTTTAGTAATTACGCAATACATGAGGGGGTTTGTGTGTAATTTTCCCTAAATAATAATACAACTTTTAACATTTTGCAAACTCAATTAATACCATAAAACATTGTTTTGTAGCTCAAATGAAACCCAGAAAATCAAGTCAAATTATAATTAATAATGGCTCGTATCTTAGATTCCCAATTAAGATAAATAATTAGCCTATTTTTTGATATATATAAAATAAAACCAAAAAGGCACAATAAAATTAGACTATTATAGTCTGCACCCAAATCATGTATATATATATTATGTAATATCAACAAAAAGAGACCCCAAAAACTGGACCAAAAAAAAATAAATTAAAATGTCATCTATTAAAACTGCCTGTACTAACAAAAGGCAAAAACGGCGTCGGCTCGTAACAAAACGGCGCGTGCTGCCACTTCTTCATAACCACCACCGGCTTCTCCGCCGCCGAGGCGGCGGCGGAATCCTTACTACTATTGGAACAAATCTCAGCCGTCGGATTGGTCGAGGTCGGAGACTGAATCAACGGCGATAAGAGCGGTATCGCCACGTTCCAATCCGTCACCGGAGAGATCTTAATCGACGCCGGCGCTCTCATCTGTAACCGGCTCGACTGACGCCGCCCTACTGAGTTCCTATTTACATCTGCCATATATATGTATATATATGTGTATGTATATATCAGCTGGAAATTTCTAGAGAGAGAAAGTGGGAAGAGGGAGGATGAAAGATGAGTGATGGGAAGAGGGGTAAGGGGGGAGGTATAAATAAGGGGCACGTGGATAGCACGCTTAGGACAAAACAGTAATTTCGAATGAGCTATTTCAGTCAAAGGTTGTTGAGTTAGAGTTTGACTCGGCTTGGCTGGCTCATAAGTAATGTTGAGCTGGTTTTTTGTGGACAGAATTGCCCCTTGTATTAGACTATTAATTAGATTTCCGGATTTTAGGTATTTTTGTTGACCGAATCTTTTTTAAATTTATGGTATAGGCGATGATATGGTATCTAGCCTATATATATATGATGATATATAATGTTTCTCCATGAATAAAATATTTTCCTTACTTTAGTATGATAATAATTATTCTTTGAGCTTTTTATTGTCAAAAGAATTTTAGGACAAATATATAATTGTTATTTGGATAAAATGGAAATGAAATTGAATGTAAGAAGAAATTGATTTGTTGATTGATTTATGTATTTGAATGATGATCTTTGTACCTTACAACTATAGATACTTTTCTTTTTTATACACATTAGGTCTACGTGGTAGAAGGATCGAAAGTAAGAATTAAAGAAGTTTAAGCATGTAGAGCTTATCTTGGTGAGCCAAACTAAAAATACTCGGGCTAAGGGTTTATAGTATGAATGAAAATAGTCTTTTATCTCAATATGCATCAGAATAAGCCAGGGGCGGATCTACCCTTACGTGGAGGGCAGTGCCCCCACTGAATTTTTTTTTTCCTTAATATATACATATTTTCAAATTTTAATTTTTTAATTACATTAGTACCCTCCCTCAAATTATTAAATGCCTCCCCTCAATTTTGAAAATTCATTTTTTTATCTTACAAAATTTTTTATATTTGAATTTCACCCCCCCAAAACCCAACATTTTGGCTATAATAAAAGAGGTATAAAAGTATAAATTATGTCAAAAGTTGTAATTGAACCTAATTAGTTATTATATTTTCCCTCTTAAATATAGCGTACCGTACCATGGGGGGCCACCCCCTCGGTAAAATTCCTAGTGCTCCCACTAACCTCAGTTTCTGGATCCGCCACTGGAATTAGCATCAAATAATACTACCTTTCGATCTCCAACTCTTCCGCGGGGGGGAGGGCTTGAGATTTTGAGTTTTGGTCTAATAAAAAAAAAAATCATCGAATAACAATAGAATATGTTATGTCAAGAGCAGCATGGTAACATATTTATATTCTGGACTTGAAGTTTGAAAAGAGATGATACCATGATGTTGAGGCTAACACCAGGATAAATTTCATTTCGCCATCAAGAGGATTCCATGACTTCATTCTTTTTATCTGTTAATTATATTCCAATCACATTATTTTGTGAAAATACCAAATAGTTCACCTGTTCTGCCCCTTGAATTCAAGTTAAACTGGATTACTAATTGTGAAGATGATATATGAACTTTTATGTAAAAAAGACTGGTTATACAATTGTAGTAAATTGTCTCTAAATAAATAACATTATGTCCCATACCACTAACAAGGGAGCTGAATTTTAGGGCGGTCACGAAGGATTGCATTTTACAACAACATTTGGTATCACAAATTTCATTATCGAATCCGACTCACGCTTTATAATTGTCTTGACAGGATGACTCAGGGCCCTCTTACGAGCCTCACATTGATCCGAGAGCGCTCACCGAGCTTGATTTTGAGTTTTAAGGAATCTAGCTAGTTTTTGCATACCGAGAGTTCAACAGTTCAGCAGACAAGCTCGCCAAGCATGCCGGTGGCACAACTATATTCCTTTCCTCGGAAGATGTATTATATAATAACTTATGTATGCTATACTAAAGATGAAAACGTTTGTAATATCTCGTTAATTTTAAAGTAATAAAAGTGTGTTTCTGCTTATACAAAGGGGTGTGGTCCACAAGGTCTTCATCGTGAAAATCCACTCGGGTTTGAAACCCAGGTAATGCTTGGTCTGGGGAGTTTACTCCTCCGTCCTGCCTTGGGGGCCCCTGCGCTTAGCGAGCCCGTCGCCTATGAGAAATCTAGGGCGAATTAACCTCATACGTGGTTTCCAGATTATTGCGTATGGATAAGTTTGTTCTGCTGGGTGACTGGCGAAAATTTACCCGGGTAAGTACGGAAAAAAAAAAATGAAATTTAGCATAAATTGAAATGAAAAACAACTCATTCGCATCTAGCTTGGAAAGCGGCTCCACTAAGGCGATAGCGCCGATCCAAAAAGAATCCAACTAACCAAAACCACTTTTACCCAAAATTCCAACGAATGGCTAAAATTATTTTGACCAGAACAAAATCTCTATAACCTTTCAATTACGGAACCCCGTCAAAGATTCTCACGTCGCATCCGGTTTTGGGCCCCCAAAGCACACAGAACTGGAAACGGACGTTAAGTTTTGCCGTTAACCAGCTGGGCATCAGGTGTTCTAATGACCAATGATTATCTTTTGAAGGTATATAGTATGAGATGGACGGCTAGGATCTTCTCGACGTGGCAATTTGTGATCCTTTAATAAACAAAGGGTGCATATGAAATGCACGTTACGTATAGATTTGCTTGTTTATCATTATCGAAAATAGATGCCATTCAATGTTGATTGAATATTTTCGTATCGAATGGGGATAATATTTGTGAGGGCCGGGTTTTGATTGAACGTATTGATTCTAAATTAATTCAAATGTAAAAAGCTAGGAGTTAAATTTAGAGTTGTAAAAGACTGTCGATATTCGATTCGAGATAGTTCGATAAAAATTTGTTTGAGCTCAATTTGTTAACATATCAAACAAATGGTGAACATTATTTTAGGTGTTCGATAAGCGTAAATCTCAGCTCGGCTCGACTCGATTAGTAAAGAATCATAAAATATGTAAAAAAAATAAGTTACTCGAGTTCGACTCGATTAAAATTTATTTTGATTCGGCTTGATTAACAATCAAACCAAATTTAAAACTCTAGCTAAATTTATTACATAAACTATAAAGTCCCATATTATGATCATTTAACGGACTCAAGTGTACAGTATAAGTTAGAATTTACAACTTGGGATCATGATTGCTGTCATTATGAACCAACGTGCACTAATTATGTTGAGTAATAAGCTTCTTTGAGATCTTTCTATGTATCATATAACCTATTTAACGTTAAATAGCATAAAATAAAAAATTGGTTTTAATTCAGTAAAATTATATAAATAATTAAAGGAACTAATATTCACTAATAAAACAAATTATAAAGCATATTTTCAACATAAACAAAATGAACAAACGAAATATAAGTCGATGTCAACTTTAAGATAAGCTTTTTAAGTTTTGTAGAAAATAAAGTAGACAAAAATTCAACTGTCAACTATTAAAAGAGAAAATACTAGAAATGTGATAGAATGATTGATTAGGCCAAAACTAGGAATATTAAAATGGACTTTTCATAAAAACCAATTCTTAAAAAGCTTCATCTTTTCGTCAAATTTAATAGTCGAGGTCAATTTTGTGATTTCATTTCAAAGAAAATTCAACACCCAAACATACTTTGATCAGCCAAATACTAAGACAAAATCAAAAGCAATAAAAAATGCATATAGAAAAAGAGATAATTAATAGGGATAATAGTAGGCACCCCTCAATTATGGAGTGATGTGCACTTTGTCCCTTAATTTATTGAAATGTACAATTTGCCCCCTCATTTATCATAAAATGTGCACTTCACCCCCTCGGACAGTTCGGACACCACACTTATCATAAAAATTGGACTTTTGCCCCTTGGCTTATGTGTCTTTGTAGCACTTTGCCCCCTGACTTATGTATTTTTGTAGCATTTTATCCCCTCACTTATGTGTTTTGTAGTACTTTGCCCCTGCCCGAGGGGTAAAATGCATATTTTATGATAAGTAAAGAGACAAAGTGCATATCACCTCATAATTGAATTGAAGGGGGTGTCTGCCATTATCCCTAATTAATAATTAATTAGCAAGAGTTTGAACATAATGTGACCTATACAAGAATACGACTTGTCATTACTCATTAGGGCTATATAAACAAAGAAGTCCATTTTGTACAAAATTGCCCTTTCCTCATCAAAAAGCATAATTTTTTCACTCCCAAAACTTACTTAATAGGATTAAAAATTGTAATGTTGCATTTAAATTTATCGGAAAAGCATCTTAAGTTCCTCGAGCCGAGCCGATCGGACCTCCTCGTCGGTTAGGGCTCCGGCTATCATTCGTTGCTTCCTCGCTTGCACTTGCTGCAAACGCTCTTCCACCGTGTCCTATAACGTAGTAAAGTTTACATATTAGTCGAGGGTAAAATAGTATTTTTCACTTTTAATAAAGAATTTAAGACCATATACTATAAAACTTTGCTGATAAAATTCTGAGAAAAGGCAGTAAACATATGAAGGGAAAATGAAAAAAATGTCACCTTGACAATGAACCTTCGAACACGAACGGTCCGTTTTTGGCCAATCCGATGAATCCTCATTATCGCTTGCTCCTCCACCGCCGGATTCCACCACGGATCCTGCACGCCGTTGATATATGTTGTTGAAAATTCATCCATAAAAGGGAGGAAAAAGATGTAAAATTTCATAGATGAACAATGTACATACCATTAGAAAGACATTAGAAGCTGCAGTCAAATTCAAGCCCACGCCTCCGGCTTTCAACGACATCAACAACACCTAAAATGCATGAAATAAACAGTTATTATTATTTCATCATTAATGGACAAATACTTAAAAAAAATATGCAAATTATTATTTCATTTTTACCGTTTTCTCTGTAGTCTCAGCAAATTCATGCAAGACCTTCTCTCTTTGTTTTTGAGACACCTTCCCATCAAACCTCAAGAATCCATAGTTTTTCCTCTTCAGTGGAATTTCCAAAAGATCCAAAAATGAAGTCCATTGGCTAAAAACAATGCTCTTTTCACCAGAACCCGATTTACGTATACGTTCCAAGCAATCCAATAGCTTAGAAATCTTTGATGACTCTTTCCAGTTCTTTTCAACATCAATTCTAAACCGGCTACTAGTTGGACAAGTGATGAGTTCAGTTTTCTTGAGAATTTGTCTGCAAATTGGACAGAGGCCGATAGCTGGCGTTCGCCAGCTGGACAGGAGACACTCACGGCACATCCTGTGTGCGCATGGCGTTAAGACAGGGTCGTCTGCAGACTCGAGGCAAATGGGACATTCTGAATTTTCACCCTTTTTGAGATTTTCGACGACTTCTTCAACGTATGCTCGAGAAGGCCCTGTTTGGGTGTCTGAATCGGGATGTGTTTGGAGGAATCTCCTTGCCAGTTTGTTCAAGTCTGCGTATTCTTGTGTATCACCTCGACTGCAGAGAAAGCCGAAGATAATCATTAATAATATGACAAAAATGTAATCTTATTTTCGTGACCGGGGTGAAATTGTAATATGTTTTAACCGACAAGGGAAGTTATGGTAATTTTTCAACCTCGGTATGTTTTTGTAATTACAATGTCATGCAGGGGTGTCTATGTAATTTCCATTGCCTTATAATGTTGAGAAGTGGTTTAGTTACTACCTCATAACAAGGAAAGGGTGGTTGCAGCATTGCCTAAGTCGGAGTAGGAGTTCGAGAATATTCGCGTAGTTGTGAAGTACTTTGCCTTGAGCAACAAATTGGTCAAAACGAACCTGTTTCGTTTAAACAAAATGATGTCAGTTTCTTCCTTGATGAATCGGAATTGTTTCTAATAGAGGTAAAACAGCCACAAACTTACCTTAGATCTTTTGAAGAGGGCATCATAGAAATCATGCTCGGCTTCTGATTGTTCACAATGAATAACTTGGATATCGGTTGGTGGGAGAACTAGTATCGGCCTAAAATATAAGCGTGTAATTTCGTTATATTACGAAAAAGCAAACCTTTGAAGCAAGAAAAGAGACCATAAAGAAAATGTCATTACCTTCCTTCTTTGTCCTTAGACTCCTTCGTTCTCCTCAGCATCAGTGGCTTCAGAATGGCTTTAACCAATTTCAGGCCTCTGTGATCACCATTCTCATAAGGCTTTTGTATCAGCTTGTTCCACCTAAAAGGGTAAAATATTATGAAATTATAAGTCCATTTTTGTTCTAACATGAATAATTTGCTGAAAATTTGAGGTTATTTATATCAAGCAAAACTGCAAACTAAATCCCATTAAACACAAACTTCATACCACGCCCAGTTGCACCATGGCTCAACGTGCAAGAAGCACAAAAGGCTGTATAGGTCTTCCAAATTATTCTGCATCAGTAATGATATACTCATAAATGCCAAGGAAATAACAAAATATAGTCTTTACGATTAACAATAATAGAATGCCATTGAGTTTTCAAAATTTATGCCATATACTAAGAACTCATCAAACTGAGACTAATGGCTATCAAGATAATTGTTGGAATGGAGTGCACATTTTAAACGAATGCGCCTAATGTTAAGCATGAAAGTTTTGATTAGTCATATTCTAGAACCTTCAAGAGAGATTAGCTTACCTGAAGAGGAGTACCAGTAAGACACCACCGGCAATATGAGGACAATGCAAATGTAGCTTGAGCACATTGAGTCCTTGACGATTTAATTGTGTGAGCTTCATCCAATACCACACGATGCCAATCAACTTGGTGGAAAATGCTGTTATTCAAATCCTATATCACATTCATCATGAAAATCACTCATCAAAAAGAACAATAATATGTGCAGAAAGCTCTATCAGAGATGAACAAAAGAACCTTCATAAAGAATAAAGCTTGCCAATTTAAAAGAATTTTTTTTTTTTGGTCGCTTTTCTTGTTTGGGACTTACAGTTTTATATGCTGAAGACAAGACACCATATGTGGTCAAGACCACATCAGAGTCTGCTATCACTTTAGGGTTATTGGTCCTGTCCCCGCCATAATGAACAAAGACCGAAATGCTATCTGGCTTTGAATGGGTTTCAAGCTCATCCTAGTAAAAACATAACATGAATATCAAATGCTACATTAGACACAAAAATTACAGTTTTTTAGATTTTGTTTTGAGGGTTCACCTTCCACTGGCCAAGTAAAGCCATTGGACAAACAATAAGGGTACCGCCTCTTGGTTTTCTCAAAGTTTCAGAAGTCCTCTGCCTATTCTTAACATTTTCAGTGCTCGCTTGACTTTCAATGACAACTTGTTGATCGTCTAGGCTGCCTCGGCCTTTTCTTGCCAGTATCAAAGCAATTGTCATCACTGTTTTACCAAGTCCCATTGCATCTGCCAAAATCTGAAAATACCCTCATCAAGTCAAGAAATAAGAAATACAGAACTTAATGAAATGCAGAAACTAACCAAAAAAAAAAAATTAGAAGAATAAACAGAGAACATTTTTTGAAACTATTACATTCTTTACTCTTTTTTTTTATAAGTAATTGTAAAATTCCTCTAGAGAAAAGATATCCAGCTTACCCCTCCTCTAGCCATCTGAGTTGCAGTTGGTAATGTTGTCGTTGCTTCCCCTGAAAATATGTTTACATAAATTGCAGGAGCTCTCCTGTAAAGAACAAAAATCAATTGATGTGGAAAATAGAAACTATTCCAATTTAACTTTTCAAAAATCTTTTAAAGAGATATGGTATAAAGCTCATACTCATCGCACACACGATAAGCTGCCCAGCATGGATGAAGAGTTTTGTCTGTTTCTTCTACACATGCACCTTTCTCCAATTCAGACATCCAATAGAGAGCTTGTTTCTGGTATGACCTTAAATCACAAGTAAGAATCTCTGGAGGCTCCATTTCCTATAATGTTAAAATACATAAGGTAAAAAGAATATTTATTGGACCTTTACATGATCAAAATATCACTTGAAATTTAAAAAGAAAAGGGCTACGCATCAAGTATACTTCTAAGTTATACATATCTACAGCACCAACAAGCTTATTCAAGGACGATTCTGAAATAGCTTGGTCATCTTTGTTCTCTTGAAGTTGTGGGCAACCCTTTCTTCTCTTCATTAGAGGCAAGACTGAGGCAGCCTCATCTGTATCATCCTGAAGATTGAATTCACAAATTATCAACAGAATTGCCTTGTTTCGAGTTGCATAAGTAGTATTATTAAAAAAATCATTTCGATAGGAGAAACAATTCACATACATCCAACTTTAGTGAGCGCTTTCGAGAATCGAGTTCTTCTGGTGTGAATTCAGCCTGTTGAAAGACGCATAAACATTAAATTAGAGACAAGGATATTGCTGGGTAACAATATGAAGAAATATCATTTATTTAGAAGCAGCTGGTACCTTTTGAGATGGTTTTACTTTCAACAATTTAAATAGTGTCAAGAGAGGATATGTAGTGGTATCAATATTTGTAGGCTCGAGCTTCCAAGATGATTTATCACCCGCCGTGAAGACAGAATGATGAATATAGAAGCTGCAAGCCCAAATAGTATGTATTAAACTAAATGGCTATTTACATTCTGTACAGATAACTTGAGATAGAGACAAAAAGAGTAAAGCAAGAAGCAACATAAGGCAAATCCTGAATTTTTACCTCACATACAACATAATCTCTTGCATCAACTGAAGGTTCACCGGAACAGATATACAACGAGCAAGAACTTTCACCTTCGTGGAATTTACAAGCGGAACAAGACATTTTGCCCATTCCATTGGCAAACGGCCAATCTGACAATACAATCATAAAGAAGAACATCACAGTACAGTCAATAAATCATCAAAGATCATGCTCTAGATTATATTTAACAATGCACAAAAATTCAACGCATATTTATGCCACTATAGAAATTTTGATGGAGAAAATCCAATCAAGCAATCAGCTAACCATAATCAATAACCAAGATAAATAGTAATTCAAAAGCACCAATGAAACCCTTCACATTCATCACCAAAGGCAACACTTTATGCTAAAAGCGTGGATAAACCTACTATAAAAATTAACAATAGTTCATTAAAAACGATGTACAATTACCACAAATACAGTCTACAGAAAACAATAAAGAGCCATGATTCAATTCCATCACATAGTATGAAAACTCTATCAATTAATCCAATAAAACAATAAGTTATGTTAACAAAAGTACCTCTCCCGATCTTTTGGTTGAGAAACGGACAATACTCGAGGCAGCATTAGCAGCCTTAGCACTCATAAAATGCGAACTACTCCTACTCTTCACACTGTCACAAGGAAAAGCAAAATGCACAATCTCATTGTTCTCCAATTTTCTCCCCTTTGTAGTCGAAAGCCCGTTAATCACCGTCCTCCCCACCAACAACCAACCAGGCTCCTCCGGAAAATCCCCATCCTCAATCACCACAGCACTTACCCTCATTTCTTTAACACTCTCCCTTCGAGGCTTACTACAATCACCCCCCATTGTGATCCTTCTATACTCCTCATCCGACAATTTTCTCGCATTCAGTGGCTGTACACTGATCACCTCCTTCACTTCTTCCTTTAAAACAATCACATTTTTATCCTCACTCTCCACATTAGGCTCCTCTTTTACTCTTGTTACCTCCCGTTTTTCGCCTTCGTTCTTTTTACTATTAGAAGCTTCCTTCAGCTTTAGCCACTCTTCGTAACCCAAACCATTCCTCCCCACCGACACCAACTGTGTTTCAACACTCATAACTCTCTTTTCCTCATCTTTTATGAAATCCACATCACATTCTTGTTTCACTTTCACACAATCCAATCCAACACCCATCTCACACTTCCTCAAAACACTCCCCTCACTTTCAACTCCCCCACTTTTCGCGATCGACGACTCTCCATCTACCACACCCATCTCATCTAAACATTTCCTCTCCGATTCTTCGACACCTTCTTCGACTTTACGCTGTAAGTTTAACTGGAAAGTGGAGATCCTCGCTCCACCGGTCGAAGTAACAGTTTTTTGCGCAGTTAAATGAGGAGGAGCTGATGGAAATGACGAAGGTGAACCGAGAATGAGATTGGCAGCTTCACGCACATGATTATGTGAATTGCGGAGAGCTTTACGAATGTCGATTTCGGAGATTTTCGGGCCGACGAATGCTTTCACGAACTTTATCTTCATCTCCATAGAATCTGATTCCTCGACTACTGTTTCCATGGATCCTTTCCAACAAAACTGAATTGAAGACAAAAAAGAGAAGATGAAAAAGTTTGATGGATTTGGAACAATGGGCTTAGGGTTAAAAGCAGAAGAATTTATTGGAGAGAATTTTGGCGCGAAGGAATTTTTTGAGGTGGTGAAAAATTTCGCGGTTTCAATTTTGGCGCGGAAGTAAAAAAGAGTGAAAAAGTACTTTGGTGAAAATGGGAGAAGATTTTTTTTTTACTGTTTGTGATTTCAGGAAGACTGGGGGACGCTATGAGAACTAATTCGATCGTGACTCGGGACCAAGTTGTTCTTAAATTGTCTAATTCGATAAGAATGTTAGGCTATGTTTGTTTGTGTTTTTGTTACCGTATTTTCATTTATCTCATTTGAAAATGAAAATATACTGTTTTACATCATTTTTAAATGAGAATACTCTTATTCTTATTTTTAATTACACATTCTCCAATAACTATTTTTTACTTCACCAATTCACGCTCGCCTTTTTCTTTCTCTCACATTTTTTGCTAAAAATCCATTTTTTTTGTAACAATTGTGGTGATATAATGAAATAAAATACATAATATTAATCTTCACATGTTTGTAGCTTTGTGCACATTTTAAGATCCATTTGGAATATTTTGTCCTTTTTTTGGGCCAGTTTTTATTATTTTTACTTACAAGTATATTTAATCAATATAATATTATCGATTATTTTATCTATACCATATACATAATCATTACTTTTAACTAACTCAATCATTTCACACATCATCAAATCATCAATTTCAACCATTTTCAGAAACACAACCAAACCAAACATGCCGTTATTTCCACACAAAAATAAAAAAACTCATTTTTCCATACGTTTTAAAAAATGACGTTTGAAAATAAAATGAAAACACATCCAAATAGAGCCTTAGTTTCCTCATCCGGGACGTGTATAGTCCTAATTGAGCCCCGTTTTTGCCAAGTGATCAGTCGGACGGTTGGCCTCTCGCCAAATTTGAGAGATGGTCGCTTGCTAAGGACGGCTTAGATAGCCACGGATTTTGTGAATGACATCAAAGTAGCGATGGGCATAAGTAGCATCCCGTAAATCGTGCTTACCGCTTCCCAACAGTCTGTTTCCAAAATTAACTTTCGTTTTGCGAATATCCCAGGCTAGTTCCAGTCCTTTGAGTATGGCTTGGAGGTCTGCACGAAGGGAAAATTCTAGCTCAGACTCGGCTTGACCGTACTTAAGTGTATTTCACAAAGAGAGTGTATTACACTTGCCATATAATTAGTAAGTTAATTTAAAAAATATATATGGGTTTGGCCGAGCCAAAACCGGGTTTGTATTTTCCCAGCATGAAGAATGTTTGGCTTCTATAATGAACCATATGGTAATTAGATTGGGCTCATTTTCAGGGTATAATCTGGGCCCAAACTCGTAGTAAATCCGATACAATTCTTTGAAATTGGGCCGTTCTACAGCTGGATGTACTTTTTTATGGAACAAATGGACATCGTTTAATCTCTCTGTCTCATCCTAGCCAAGGTTCGATTATAGCTCTATTTCCTCGCGTTTGAAAGAGATCACGAGCTCAAGAGTCAAGCCTAAATATACCTATTAGCATCTTGCGAGCTGACTTGCAAGCTAGTAACTAAAAAATAAAATGAATATATATATATATATATATATATATATATATATTTTGTTGAGTTCGAGCTCGAGCCTTTTTCTTATGGCTTATCAAACTCGAGTCCGACGTCGAGCTTGAGCTAAGCAATTACATTTAGTTCAGCTCCAGCTCGACTGATGTGTATGTTCTAGTGAAAAATAACATTCTCTCAACTCGCTTTGAATCTTTTAACATTTTGGTATAACGCCAATGAAAGTGCTGTCATGCACCTATTTGGACAATAACGCAGTTGAACTAACTCTATGCTTATTCTTATTATTACTGTTACTAGATTATGACATAATAAAATTGTCAGATACAAATGGAACTTGTTTTTTTTTATATTATTGGACTATAAAGACAAAAGAAATCCAACCGGATCAAGTATATGTGAAGAAGAGGCAAGAAAATGAGGCCGAACGAAAAAGAAAGAAGCCAAGGACAAAAGGGCGGCAGCCGGACAGGCTTGAAGAACATATGTGTGTATATATATATATATATAACATGAGTTCAAATTCCATGATACTAACAGACATTTGATCACTCTCTGGAAATACTATAACACTCTCTTATTCATCACCACCATGTGCACGTTAGAGAAACGCGGCAACCTTTTCATTCTGACGTTAACAGGCGCCACCAGCAAAAATGATGAACACCTCTTGAACCCCGCCACTATGTCATCGATCTGCTCGGTTCTAGCCGAAGCCAAGTCCCGAGCCGTCCACGGGTCGGCTCTAATCACACTCAGGTTAATTCTTCTCCAACGGCTTCGACTTGAAACACACACAGGCCGAGTTGCTCCTCATGATGGAACTTTCCAGGGGAATAGTCGCTGATTTAATGGCGTTCCCCATGCCAACGATCGCCGCCGGAGTGATAATGAGTCATGATTACATCATAATGACGTCGTCAAACGGCGTAATGTACATGAGCGAGCTGGATCTAGGCCCAACTTTTCCAGATTATGTTCCAGCTCTAATACGGGGGAAGGTTGGCTCGGGTTCGGCTTGGCGTGACTTGGTAGTTGGGGCGACCAAGGTGAGGGTTGAGGTGGCGGTGGCCATGGGGATAGTTGACTCCGCCTACGATACGGCAGAGGAGGTGGTGGCTGCTGCGGTTCACATGGCGGAGAAGTTAGCGAAGAGGGGATGGAGTGGGAAAGTGTATGGGGAAATTAGGAAGGCTTTGTATCCGGAGGTTTGTGGGCTGTTGGGATTGACAGATAACATCATTTTGCCTTCTAACCTTTGAGAAATAATGTGGAAAAATAATAATATGATGCTATACTAATTTTTTGTGCTTTTGATGAGAAAACTGTCTGTATTGGTGGATGGCGAAAACCGAATGTGGATGGTTCAAGCTTAATTCGAATGGAGATAGTGCTACACAGGGCGGAGTCAGGATTTTTTGGTGAATGCACCCTGTTGGGGAAATCACATTTGCGACCCTTCTATTCGACCTAACAAATGTTGGTACAGTGCAACCAAACGGGCAAGAAGATAAATGGGAAATAGAGCAAATCCAAAGTCCAACATTCATAAACGCTATTTAAAAACCAAGTACACAAGAGAAAAGTGAAATGAAACAAACAACTGGGTTACCTATTAGGAATTCATGTAACACATTGTTTGTGCTTGAAGAAAATAAGAATCCTTGTATTTTCTACCGCTTCCTATATGAATCCCGCTCCTGATCCAGTCCTCGCGATGTATCCACGCATCACGCGTAAAATCCAGTATACCGAGTATCTGCACCAACAGTCGATAACATTTTAGGCATTCATGCTCAAGTTGCTAAAACGGGCGTAAAAAGGAATGTGTTAGTCCTGGGTGGGTCCCGAGTTGTCCTATAGGAGAAAAAAAATACTTACTGCTCCGCCTTTCCATGATACATGGGCTGGATTGGTTCTAGATTGCAAAACCTGTCAATGTTGGATGAATCAAATTACGACAGTATATAACTGCCAATGAAAAACGAAAGCGAAGTTGATCAGGGAAATTGCATTATCGGTACCATAATAAAGGGCCACTTGCAAATTTTGTCTTATTTTCAAAAGTTGCAGAAATGGTCTCGTAGGATTCTTTTCTTTGCTTTTTTTTTTTTTTGGTCTCGTCCATTAAAAAATGGATGAAATTTCACGCGTGGCATGCATGCGCCTTTTAAGGGTTTTGTGAAATTTATACAAATCAAGTAACTGCCACATGCAAGGCACGTGAGAGAACCAAAAGTTTCGTCCACTTTGAAAATGGAGGAGACAAAAAATGCAAAAAAGTAAATCGTACAGGAGTAATTTTGCAGGCTTGTAAACAATGAGGCTAAAATTGCAACGGGGCTTATTCTATGGAACGAATACTGCAATTTGCCCTCTGAAACACGCAAAACTGATCTCAAAAAGTTACGGAAATCCATAACGGAGCAGTCCAGAATTTCATATTTAGAAAGTAGGCACTGATACTACACTAGCAAAGGTTATACTATGAAATAAAATCTGACCTCCACAGTATCAATGGCTTCATGAGAAGGAATTGCATGCAATACTCTGCAAGAGAAAATATGGTGAAATTAAAGATATGTTCATGTACTCCACACGGTTACTTATATTAGACTTGCTTTAGCTTAAAAAGTATGAGTGCTGAATATACCATGGCAGGAAAAGTAAGAGCATTTGGGTGATAGACACACTATTCTTGTTTTATTTTTCTTGCACGCATATTTGTTCAATGTATTGCAATAGAAAGTGAAAAGTATCATTTTCAAGCTAGAAAATAACAAACCTTTCTTCTACTGCAGAAATGAGGCCCTCAGTTAAAGCCACTCCGCCTATCTGAAGAATTAAGTCATTGTATCAGTCCAACTTGTAGAAAGCAAACATAATTTTAAAAATTTACAGTGGAGGCTAGAACTTACTAGTTGCATGCTACAGAACAATTTTCTCTGCAGGTCTATACGCCCTGAGATTTTAGAAATTTAAAGCAAGTCAAACAGAAGCAAATCCAATGTAGAAAATGTGAGCAGAAATGATTGTAAGATATACCTGTTGAAAGAATACTTTTCGTAATAGCATCGGCCAGACCAATTGTATCCTGTTTCTTTGGCCTCGATTGAAATATAGGGTAGTTTTCCCACATAGGATAAAATCCACTATTACCGGGGTAATAGCCATCTGAAATGTCGGATCTTCTGGGGAACTCCCATGTATCTTCCAGCATATCCTCGTTATCACTAAACCTGGGGACTTGCACCAATTTTGTTAAAAGATGGACAAGTGATTTAACATCATCTCATTTTTTACTAAAGGGATTAGTTCCAAAGCAATGAAAGTTTTTTTTTTGGTAAGTCCAAAGTAATGAAAGTTAATACACTTATAACTCACCAAGTCCGTGGTGGTGGAGGGTAAACATCTGGAACCAAAAGCATCGGGTAGAACAAACCCATAGGAGGAACCTATTGCCATTAAGAAATCATCAAATCTATTGCATCAGCCTCATACCAATAAAAGATAGGGAAATTACATAGACACCCTTTGCATGAGACCTAATTACAAAAACCACCCCAAGGTTTGAGAAATAACCATAATTTCCCCTATCAGTAAAAACGTATTACAGTTTCACGCCATGTTCAGTAAAAGCGTAAAAGCAGATTAAAATCTCACCCCCCTGTCTTCCGAGTTGTCAGGGTGATAGGGGATGTCTGATTTGGCGGGGGTTTGTGGTAATTACCAAATTAATGAGAGGGTGTGCATGTAATATCCCTAAAGGATATGATTTTAATCCCAACTGGAGATTTCACAGATTGCTCTTTAACTACTGTCAAATGCAAATACAAATTATCAGCAGTTGCAGCTTCTACCATATGCGTGAAATTCTAAGTAAAACTTAATTAGCACCAGTTATCATGTATACCATTAAGCTAAAGTCTCTAAAGATCAACTAGCACAAGACCAGATGGATACAGCCATTAGTGGAATATAAAAATATTTAACTAGCAAAGTTTTGGGGGGAAATACCAAAAAAATTTAACTGAAGAAGATTTTATTTCCAAGAACACCACTGAGATGAGAGTCCTCGAAATTAACACGTCTAATGTAATATATCGGTTTTGGGGCACATACATTAAGAGCAGTCAGTCTTGTCTTGTGAGACCCAGATGGAATACCCTCTTCATATGAATGAACTACAGTAATAGCTTCGACTTCTCCTTCCTGAACATAGAATAGAAGATAAGTCGTAAGTTTCCCATAAAACGATAGATGACTTCAGTTATCAATGAGATCTTAGAAACAAGATATTTGAGTGCATTTGATGTCTCCTCCGCAGAAAATGGTATGATGCCATATGTGACTGAAGTGAGAAAATTAAGTTCTATATATATAATTCGACTAAAAGTACCTTTCCAGAAAAGGAAAATAGACGATATAAATCCATATGTCACTACTATTAGTCTTAAAGAAAATGTGCCCATAGTTATATACATAATTTTCACCAGGAGAATTTAAGCTGAACTCACTCTGATCTGGCAGTGAGACTCTTTAAGTCTATTGAGCATCAACAGGTCTATGGGCTTGGTCAGGGCATCTGTACGAATTGGTGGCCATGTCTGATGATGCCTCTGAGTCCAAAGTAGACATCTTGATATATCCTGAAACAGGTCACTTTTTTTCTTATGGGACAGGCATTGAACTATAGTTACTATACTATGATTTAACAGAAATCCTGCAACTGTAATATGAAGGGACAGGACATGTCAGCAGGTCGAAATATGTTCATAAGGCTTTTTCCATTTACAGTTCTGTTTTCGAATAAAAGTAAATGAGTTGAAGATCTGGAATCAAATTCTCACCTCTCCACCGTACCGTAGAGTAATCTGTGTAGTAGGTATGGTCACTCCATCCTAAACACAAAAGAAGATAATCAGGATAAAATACAGAGTATTTGTTGTATCAGAAAGAATAAGCATCTATATGAGGATTGAAATTCTATTAACATATCTGATCGAAGTAAGAACACACCTCGATGCAGATAACTGATGACACTTGAGCACCGATATTCACAACACAGGCTGTTGATAAGCCATTCCCGAAAACTGCAGCAAGCCCTTCCTGAATTATGTGAAGAGGGGGATAAACTGAAGATTAATCAAGAAGAATGGAAAGAAAAAGTAAATCTTTCAGCCAGCGGCATGATGTTAAATGAGCCTGCATGGTATGTATTACATCTTTATGAAAGATGATACTAAAAATAAAGGCAAGAGTTAATCCTGTAACATTTTCTAGTGTTACTTGCTCAGATTGGTGAAGATTTAACATCTTAAAATTTTCTAGAGAAGTGATGAAGAATTTAAAAGAAGATACTCTACCTGGTGGACTACTGCTGTGCTGAAACACAAATCGCGAAGCACAATAGACAGAATTTCCTTTATTTCGCGATTATCAAATGTCTCGGGAACAACAATAACAGCAGAATACATATGTCTTTCACTACGAGGGATGTGCAATTTCTCAATCAAAATCCAATCCCAGATAGCATGCATGTCTTCAATTACCTGAAAAATAAGATAAAATGAAAATGCTGATGCTCAGTGCTTTCAGTGAATTCCAGAAACCCTATGTTCAATCACTCTGCAAAAGATTAAGATTCAACTTTATAACGTGATCTGCCAACACATGAAAAATATGCATTAAAGAGTTGAAAGTAATAAAACTGCAAGAAAAATGTAAGCAAGGCTTGATAATTGCACATAGCTAAAAAGAAACCCTGACCAACACCTTTACCAATGCTTCCTCCCAAAAATTGTATATAGCTAAAAACAAGTTTTTTTTTAGTGCCCAAAAGAGTTCATAAGAGTACCAAAAAGATTTTGGTAAATTGTGAAAGAATTGGTTGACAGGTACCTGCTGCATAGGATAGTGCAGAGAAATATTGAAGTGACCTCTGCGAATAGGTCGGCGCAAGCAATATGGTTCAGCCGGGGATATTCTGAGAGCTTCCTCACCGCAGATATACTCCCTGTATTTAGGTTCAATTGAACTGGATTCCTCATTAACATTACCTTCTCTCTGGATCAAAGACTCTCCAGATCCCAATGAAGATCCTGTCATTACACGGTTAATGGTGCTTTAAAATATGATAACTGGTATCTGAGGAAAGCATCAAATTGCATCCCATGTTATTACAAAAAATCAAGGAGGTCGAAGTGTTGCCAATAGATTAATCCATAACTGCCTTGAAGAACATTAATCGATGGTTCACTCTGAAGTTTCTTGAACAAATATAAATAAGCAGAGTAACAGATTATCAAATAACAAATTGTCAAGCTTAATTACTGTTATCCTAAGAGAAGTGATAAATTTCTTTAGCGGATAAGACAAAAGGAATTATACTAGAATTAAGTAAAATGGGTCTTACAGATAATGATAGGAAGGCAATAGGGATATGAGTGCAATCCTAGTTAAATCCAGTGATGGATATTAAAAGAAAATCCACAAGCCTAATTCAATAAACTCTTGAAATGAATTAAGTTCTTTTAGCAATGAAATTCAAGGAGAAGAAATAATTAATGCAAGATGTCACTCATAGAAAATGCCAATGAAAATAGAGATAAACATTCCCTCAGAGCAACTAGTTCTTAATGCTTTGTATTTCCTTACTTAAGATTGTACATAAACGAAGTGGGAGAAAAACTTTAACCTTTAACAAAATTCTATGATTGCACATAAACGAAGTGGGAGAAAAGCTTTAACCTTTAACAAAATCCTATGATTGTAAAGTACATTGCAAAAAATATCTACTAAATACACTGGCATTCACATTCCAACAACACCAGAAGTATAATATATAGAACTGAAGGCGATAATAACTCTTTTTCAGCAATAATATTTGCAAAGAATCAAAGATATGTATCACGTGACATAAGTCTGGTTATAATGTTACGTGGGAGTAAATAAATGAAGATATCTAATTATCTTAAACACATTACTAATCATTTACTCTTGAAAGTAAAAGCAAAACACTGAAAACAAATTAATATCCTTGATATTTAGGATGCATAACTCTGTACCTTCAGCCGAAGATGAAGATGTGCATTTCTCAAACACATCAGTCCATGGAATAACCATCTCTTTTTTGCTATTACTTTGAGGAGGAATTGCATCAACACGACCCATCTGCAAAATCAAATCCCAACTATTACCATATCAACTTAATGAATTTAACAATCCTCAAATAAATGCTGATTGAAGACAATATTTCTTTTCTTCAAACAACCCAAAACATTACCTTTTGGGGGTATTGACTGTTCGTCACCTCTTCATCTAAAAACCGAATTTTCAACAAAGACGCAATCTGACGGTTGAAGAAATAAATGAAGAACATTAAACCATTAAAAGAATCCAAAAAGGAAAAATCGAAAAAATCAGTCACTAAAAACATAACAATTGAGGTTTAATCAATTCAATTAATCGTTTTAAGCTGGTTAACTAACAATGTCATAAGCCCTTTCGCGCTCCATGTGCTGCGCCGTGGTAACCTGAGAATTAAGCAGCTACACAAAACAAAATTGAAAACAAAATCAGAAAAAAGGAACACAATAGGAACAAAAAGAAAAACAAAACCTTAACCATATATTCGTCGAAATTCCTGAAAAAACATTAACCTGATCCTGAACATTCTTTTTCGGCACTTGAGATGTGCGTCTCGCGATACAATGTGGAACATCATACGGAGCGTCCTGTTGAGCTAATCCTATTCTTATATTCGCTGAACCTAAACTCACAAAAAGCACATGAAAAACGCAAAATTAACAAAATCAAAATCGCAGAATTCCATAAGAATTCAACAAAATACTGAAAACAAGTAAATAATTTTATCGTTTGTATCGTAAACCTGGATTGATGACAACGAGGTTGGAGCCGCGTTCGGCGAGTAATTGAGAGGGGACTACTGTTTTGAGGTAATCCTGTTTTCAATCAATTTATGATCAAAATACGTAATTGTTAGATGATTCCTGTTAGAGAATTTGTAGTGTGTGTAATTGTGTGTAGTGTGTGTGAATTTGTTAATTTACCATGGCAGTAACAGTGTGAAAGCTTGGAGATGAGAGCAGCAGAGTTCGTCAGCGAAAGGTGTTTTATTGCTTCAACTTATAACGCTAAAATCGCGTTTTGGTCGCTTTATCTCAAATCAATGGCGCTCTATTTGAACTTTATTTTATTTTAGTAGGCTGAAAAACGTACTAAACTATTTGATGCTCAACTCGAGCTTGATTGATGAAAATTAGTTTGAGCTTGGTTCGTCAACGTATCAAACCAAGTTTGAACGACTTTTTTTGTTTGATGAGTTCTGAAACTCGGATCAATTAGTAAAATATGATAAAAACATTACGAGCTTTAATCGTGTTCGGCTTGATTAAAGTTCGTTTGAGCTCGACTCGATTAACAATCAAATAAGTTCAAACAAAAAATTTGAAGCTCAATTGTAATTCAAACAAGCTTGAATAACTACTCATTTACACTCCTATATTTTAGGGCAAAATACATAATACACCCTTAAAATATCGCATGTATCGCATATTGATTGTATTTGAGGGACTTTTTGTTTTTTTTGGACTTCTTATTGATGTGCCCGGCCCAATCATACAAGTGGGCTAACGTGTCGTGGGAAATGAATAAATTCGACCAAATTTTTAACACAGTAAATTTTTCTACAGTTTGACCACTAACGACAAAGACTGTTTTAGTACTTTGGTACTTCAAAGACCTGTATGCGATACTTCGGGGGTTATTATGTATTCTACCCTTTGTTTTATTTTCCCTACTTTAAAGATAAAATCAATTTTGTTATGAATTAAACCAAAAAGAATATGCTAAAATTAATTTTGTTATGATTTAAACCAAACAGCATATGCTAAATACATAAGAGCTTGTCTGAAAAGGGTTTTTTGAAATAATTTGGGTATTTTATACTACTACTTGTGTATTATCCAAACTATGTAAGCAACTGGATATGTTCTTGAGACAACGGTTAAAAGTAAAAATCCTGAACTCATGCGCCAAAGCCAAATAAAATGCAATAACAAATCAGGGAAAATGCTTGTATGGATCGAGTGTTTAACACCAATCAGGCCATATCAAACCATGCCAGCATCTACTATTAGATGTGCCATAGCTTAATCTAGACCGTTTGTTGTACAAAAATCTGGCTCATACAAGCATTTTCCTAGAGTCAGTACCCAATCTCAGTAACAATAACAATCATCCATGCAAAGGACCCGCATAGGGTTCACCATTCACAGATACGAAATTTGAATCTCAGATATTGCGTGCCCAATGACATCAGAGTATTTTAACCCTTCCAAACAAGGTCTCAATCAAATGCTTTGTTAGATTAAAATCTCACCTAAAAAAAATCAAAATACAACATCAAATATCGAAAACATGTCAATCGGAAGCCAACATTGAATACTAGTCATTTTATAACTAACCGAGCCTAATCAAATCCTAGTTTTTAACCCAACTCCGTATACTAAACAATCTCCCGAAGCCTCTTTCCTTCATACGTTTAAGCTGTCTTAGGTTTAGATGTCATTCTCTTTGGTTGCTTCCTTGTAATAGAGTTTTTCATCCCGAAGAAAAATAGCAATGCACCAACAAGAGCCACACACTGCCAAGAAGTGTGTATATATCAAGTTATCGAACCACAAGAAATGCCAAAAATTATGAAGAGTTTTCGCGTATATTTACCTGAAGGAACTCGTGTAAGAGTCTCCAAAATTCTTGCTCACCGGAATTATAGTTGTAAAAGCCATACAACAAGGGAGTGGTCAAGATCAAATAAAATATCTGCAGCATCGAGCAGAAAAGCACGTGAATTTTGTTAATGTTGTAATTCCTTCACAATTGAATAAAAGGCAAATATTGTGTAGCAAGTGTTCTTACCAGAAGAAAAGCGCCAAAACCGCTGCCAATCACAAATAAAAGACCACCGATTCCCTTTAAGGAAATACAGACAGCGACAAAAGTCCTTGCCTGAAACATGCATATATATAAGATATCAAGACAAGATATAAGAAAAAAAATATTAGCTGATACCATTGGAGGAGAATGGAAGATTGAAAAGAATATTGAAATATTTACATCAACGTGAAAATCAAATTTTCCAATTGTTTCATCAATATAGTTCTTGACAAGAGCCAATTTGGGAGCCCATTGTTTGGCTGCAGGTCCACCATCCTCTCCGAATTCATTGAACCTATACAAGTGCACCCTCATTTAGCAGAGAAACACACACACACACAAAAAAAAAAAAAAAAGAAAAAGAAAAAGGAAGAAGAAAAAACTGAGAACTCTCTTATATCTCAATATTCGACGTAAAAGAGATAATAAGAAGCATTAGACCATAGAATTGACCAGAAAATAACATAACCAAACATAAATTAAAGGGTTTCCTTAATGCAAAGATTAGACGTCGGCTAATAACACACATTCTCAAGGTATGACGCATTCCACTTTGGGCGCCTTTGAAGGAGACATGTCATCACATTCGTGGCACATTGTGACTTTAACCCAATATGAAATGACAAACACAATAAATCAAGAATACCAAATGTGGTGTAACTACATCCAATATTATTAATGAACATGCAACTAACAGTATCTCCAACTTGGAAAATACATCAAGTGAATAAGTGTACATGCCTTGGTTATATACTAAGTTTGAATAAAAAGTAGATGAAATACTACAGACGAAACCAGACTAAGCTATGGATTTTAACCATCTAGATCCTGCGGAAGTCAATGATAGAGAAATGAATTACGACGCCACCCCCCCCCCCCCCCCGGCGCGAGTATAAAACCGATGTGTCATTGTGTTTCGGTTAAGACTCAACCAATAATCCACTTTAATTTCAAGTTTCCACATTCACCAACAATAAACACATATTTCGTCCATCTCATTAAAATAGGTCTAGTTTGACTGGCTAGCACGGAGTTTTAGATGAGTGTTGAAAAATGAAAAGTTTTCATTTTTAAGCAAATGCATATAGTGATCGAGATTTAGTAGTGACTGGTGACACATCATTAATGCAATTAGGAGCACCGATTTGGAGCGAAAAATGTTTCATTTTAGGAAATGTAATCTTATTTCAGGACATCCTAAAAAAGAAATAGAAACGATAAATTTGGAAATTTGAAATACCATTTCAAGCACAAGTATATCGGCCACAACGTTATATCCAAAACTTAATGCATGAACCAATTCCAGCATTAGTAATATAAATAACTATGCACAATGAGCTCATTCGATTTAACACTACTTCATGTACCATTAAGGAGCTTAAATTTCACCCAACAGAATTAAGCACCCACAATTCAATCTAATCAAATACCGGGCTCAGGCTCGGCTCCGTGATTCAAGCAGCTATGAAAGGCTTAGGATATTGATTTATAAGAAGATAAATATCACCATTGGAAGCCAACGACCAGTAATTTTAGTTGCTGCAGTGAGTATTTTGTGGGAATAACATAAGAGGAAATGAAAATTCTGTTGAGATATTTAAGAATTTGGGATTCTCTAAAAGGTAATTTGTTGTTCAAAAAAATCTTGTACATTCTGCTATTAAAATTTAAATTTTCTTTGAATTTTGTCAAGATCCACTAAACACCATATCTCTTATGTCCTTCAGTATTGCCCCAGAAAACTGAAAAATAAAAGAAAAACACAAATTGACTCAGCATTATTGCAACCCCTTTTCAGCAATTATGTAGGCACAAAAAGATCCACACAAACAACATAATAATTTAATGGGAAAAACAACAATTATGTAGCTTCGAACATTCATAAAAAAGGCCGATTTAGATCTGAACTACGTAAGGAGTATCCACGGAGAGTGTTGAATCACAAAAATATGCATCACACATTCACAAACATGAATTAAAAAAAAAAAGAGGGAAAAAAAAAACAGATCTGATCAAACGATATATATATATATATGTATATATATAGAAAGAGAGGAATTGTAGCATTACATTTGCCATGCAGAGAGGATGAAGATGGAAGCGAAGAGCACTCTTCCAAGGAAAGAAAAGAACCCCATTTTTCGCTTTCACCGCGTGTTTTTGACAGTTCAAATCTGAAGAAAATTCAATTTGGGTAGAATTTAAATACTACTGTTGTAGTGGTGGGTGTTTGTTGGAAAGTCTATTTTTATTTACTAATTAAACTATTCATTTAATAGAAAAATTATAGGTTTATATAATTAATTCTTTACTACTATTGCATTTATTGGGATTCCAACACTTAACACAATTACTCCCCCAAATAAAAAAAATAAAAAATTACCCCCCCAGCGTCTTTTTTATCCTCTCTCTCTACCTTTAAAAGAGACAGCTGACACCAACACCCCTTGGTGCAGTTGGTAAGGCCGGGTCACTTCCCCTCAAAAGGTTGTGTGTTCGAATCCCTCTGTCGACGTGAGGAGAGTGTTGGTGGGCAATATGTAATTTTCCCCCTTGATTGGCCCTGATATGAAGTCAGGGCAGGTCTCGCTGGGGTATTCCCTGGTCCGTGGTGGGGGACCGGCATCGATCCACCCGAATTTTTTAATACCAAAAAAAAAAAAAAACACACACACACAGCTGACAGCCCTCTCTCCTCTCTCCCTCTTCAATTATGTGACTGATTTTTTATTATCATTATTTAATCATATATATAATACATACATCCCCATTATATGTATATGTCAACCTTTCAACAGATCTAAAACTCAGCCATACCCTTCTTCTCTCTCAATCTCTCATCCCCCCCCCCCCTCTCTCGCTGTCTGTTTCTGCTTCATCAATCTAACACTCAGCCCACTTTCATCAAATCTCACACTCAACCCCCAAGTTATGCAATACTTTACATTCCGATTTAGTTTTTGCATAACTTAGTAAAAGTCTCACTAATTTATGGTTTCATAATGTATTTCATGAAGCTATCTATAGCGTGGACTTGCACCAAATCGGAATCATCAAAATTTTTGATCGCCGTACGCACAACTTGTTGTATTTTATGCTTTGTTTGATGATTCTATTTCATGAAGTTGTAGAAAGAGAAGTATTAAGTTGTATTAAGCTATCTAAGTTGTATTAATCAGTTGTATTAAATGCTTTGTTGGAAGATTCTATTTCATGAAGCTATGCATAGCATGGACTCTATCAGGTATTGAGATTTGCTATGACAAATTTCAAAAATTAAGTTGTATTAAGTTTTATACTATATTGCACCAAAATAAAATAGGATATTCAATTCAGCATATTAATATATATTTACTCATTTGTACCAAAAATGAAAATAGAAATATAATTAACTCGCATTTTATGAACGAGAAAGAGAAATTACTCTTTTCATTTCTCCATCAGATTTTCATTTGTACCAAAAATTAAAAAGAAAAATATTCAACCAAAACAGAATCATCAAACAAAGCATTTAATAGATGTGAAATAGAAAATACCTAAAAAAAAAAAACTAGATGTGAGAGAGTAAAGAGTAATTACTTGATTAAGTACTCTGATCGCCTCTCTTTTCAAATGGCGTTTTTTGTACCAAAAATGAAAATGAAAAATATTCAACCAAAACACAATCATCAAACAAAGCATTTAGTAGATGTGAAAGAGTAAGAGCAATTACCTGATAAAGTACTCTGATCGCCTCTCTTTTCAAATGACTGGTTTTCAATTGTCAAGAAGGGAGGGCCTTTTATAGGCTCAAATGTTTGGCGCCAGTTTATTTTAGTATGAAATAAGAGAAATTACACTTTTAACCCTTGGTGTAAGAAGACAACAAGCGAACCGACAATAAGGGTGTTCATTAGGGGTGTTCACGAGCCAAGCTTGAGTCGAGCCTGGTGATTTTTCCAGCTCGAGCTCGATTATTTCCACCTGAGCTCGAGCTCGAGAGCTGAAACATCTATATTTTTTATTTTTAGTAAATTATATTATTATATTAATATATAAGTATTATAATGTATATAATATATATATATATATTAAAATATATTAATTAAAAATATATATTCAAGGACGCTCGCGAGCTCCCGAACCTTACAAACGAGCTTGAGTCGAGCTTTTTTCTAGCCGGCTCGACTCGGTGAACACCCCTAGTGTTCATGCACCAGAGTGGGTAGCATTCAAGTATATTTGTCAATCATAGGATGTGCACATAATGATGTCATAAAGTGAAATAATAACCTCATCATGATTATCTAACGGTTTAAAATTCATTTGGGCGCATACTCACTTGGGTAGCAGAAATCATTTATCGATTCGGTTTAAAACCTAATCGAAATTTCATTTTGGTTCGTTCGGTTTCAAACCAAATTTTAGGGAAAAAAAAAACTTCCCAAATTTGAAGTTTAAATCTTGCTTTTTTGCACAAGATCCAAAAATATTAATATAAACTATGAAGTGATCGAGACATCTAATTAGTTATAGGCAATCTCTAGAAGTAGTCCGAAATAGGCTTATTTCTCTCCAGCCTAAAGAGCCTTTGCAAACTGTAGTGCTTAAAAGAATTTGGAGAATAGCTTGGTAGGGTTTTTTGCTGTTTGTCAGGTTTGTTTGTTTGTTTGTTTTTTTATTTTGTGGTAAGGTGTGTGGTTGAAGAGTGTATTACTACCATTAAGTTGGAAGATTAAAGTAACAGCAAAGTGTGAGCATAATGACCTTTGCATTATGTGAGCCCTATTATACTCGAGTAAAGGCCCGTTGGGGGTGTCTTAAAACCTGAGGTCTCCAAATCGTCTGGTTAGAGAACCGTGGACTGGAGCTCATTACAAGGGTCTATTAGTCGGCTTATTGGTGAATACATTGCACGGGTTATAGGGTTCTCACTTTGATATGATACTTCCGTCTTTTAAATGAAATGGTTGGATCACCTCTTTGTTTGTATCTAGTCGTTGTTGGCTAATTGATTGTGGCAAGGTTTCACCTTGTGCACTCCTTTCTTTGTATGGTTATTTTTTTTAAAGAAATTGATTTTTTCAAAAAAAGAATTGTTCTTCCAAGCATTTGCATTGAAAATACTTGATTGAGTTTTGACGGGTTAACACGTGAATAAGAATTTTATAATGAATTAAAGGCGTCAGCTATGGAGCCAAGGGGGCTGGAGGGTGCCACCGCCCCCCTCATTTTTTTTTATTTTCTAATTTTCAGATATAATTTTTTTTAAATTTTATATTCTCGCCCCCCTCAAAAATAACAAAAAGCAAAATTAATTCACATTCCTAACTCACAAGCTAGTCCAAACTTACGTAGCAGAACAATTGACTCAGTTAAACCTTCCAATATGCTATATAATCAAAATTTTAAGTTAGAATTCTTGTTATGATTGTACATTTTATCATCACCCATGATTTGTTTAAATTCCATCAACTGTTTTTCTTCTCTTTTATATGATACATATTTTATTATTTTTGCTTTATCTTTTTATAGTCGATTTCCACGATTTGGATATTATTGATAAAATATAACATTGATTGTCATTTTTAATTTGAAATGTTAAAATTGATATTAGTCAATTCATACTTGTTAGGCTTTTTATGTTTTGTTTTATTTAATATTAGAACCATTTTCTATTTTAGTTTAAAATGATATTTTATTTGATTAGTTATGAAAATGTAACAAATATTATTTCTATGTGGTTCGACATTTGTTTACGTTAACAGGAGAGAATAAGAGAATTTCACTATTAACAAAAGCAACACAAAATACAAAATATGTCAAAAGTTCTACTAATTCCTGAATTTTCCGCATATATATAGTGTACCGTACTACGGAGGGCAAGTCCCCCACACCCCCATGAAATCATTTGACTACAAGGCAAACGAAACGCATTGTTACAATAATCTCGACCGCCCCTTAGTATAATTCCTGGCTCCGTCACTGAATGACGCATCAATGAAGTAAATTCATTATGATGAAGCCCTGATTGTGCGTACATGCGGTGGTGGATGGCCTTTCTCAAGTTCAGTAAAGTTGCATATAATTCATCACTCACCACCTTTTCATTGTTTCTCCTAATTTTTTGCCAACAAATTTTCGAAATTGATTTATATGCCCTTAAATATCTCATGATCACAAGCTACATAAATAGAAGGCGAGAGAAATAGAAGGAAAGATAGGACTCGTCCGTAAGATGCGCGAGCTTGTTAACTTCCATTTTTAAAGTGTTCAATCAAATTATTTAGCATATCCAGCGCATATAAACCAAATGCATTCCAAGTTACACAGGCATTTCGCAGAAATAGAATCACAACTCTTTGAAGTGTTTTAACAAAACCTCACCTGGTATATACAACCAACATTTTTTTCCAGGTCTCTACAAAAGTGCATTTCCCAATATTGTTCAATCATAATATTTGAGTATGCGGCATATAAATTAAAGATATGTGCATGCCAAAATAAACATGTATTCTGAACAAATCTCACTATCCTCCCACCACAAGTTTCCTAATGAGTGATCGCGAGTCCAAAAAACTGAATGCGCAAAATCCTGCGGGTCATATCAGAATGAAATTAAACAATATGAACCAGGAAAAACAAACAATTAAAAAGAATGCTACACAAACATGAGACAGTTGTTTGACGAAACAAGATACTACAAAACCTGGAATTGCCCCTTAAACCTGTTCATAACCAACAATCTAGACAGACATAAAAAGACGATAATTTTTACCCATCATTTCATGGTAAGTAGCTCGAACAGAGGATGAAGCTAGGAGGGGGTTTAATGCACTAAAGAGAAGACACAATTCCTCCTATGATAAAACCAAGTAAATGAGCATCAGTTTCCTTCCTTCTGTCTGAGAGTGATCTTGTCACCCAATTTGAGAGCGCAATTCCGTCAGTTTTGCTCCTTATCTTAATATTATATCCATTCAGTTTACCATCAGCCCCAAATACACTCTTTGCGTACAAGTTAGCAGCCAAGAAACCACATTCACCTTCCACAGCAGATCTCTGAGTATTAACCAAAAACACACAATCCAATGCATATATGTTAAGATTTGCCACTCAGATTGACAATGAATTAGAAGAAAATACTGTAGACTAGTGAAGCAGTAAATTAGACAAAATTAAGAGTATGATGAAAGGACTACTTTCTCCTAAAAACTTAGCACGTTTTAGATCATCTTGGACCTCATTTTCCAGCCGCAGCTGGCTCATGTCCTAGTGCAAAGAGCAACAATGAGAGAGAGAAAACAATTAATATGTTGTGTCTGCTACGAAAAACAACTAATGCATGCCATATCACAATGAAGAACATTACTAAGTTTCAAAGTTATTGGTCCCTTTTTTGCACATTAAGAGAAGGTCTTTATTAGAATGTAACCAACAAAAGCATGTTCCAGTCCTAACACTGTGAGGGTAGATCTAACCAGCAAAATGTAGAAAAAGAGGGACTAAAGATGACGTGCACCCGCAACAAAGTACAGGCATGCAGGAAGATAATACAATAAAATAAAAAAAAGGTATGCAATGTTCAGATGAAATTTAAAGAACAAGAAAATTGAATATTCACAAAATATATATAAGAGATGGCAAATGCAGTTTTTTTTACCTTCCTGCTCTTCAGATGGTAGAAGTCAATCAGGTCATCCGGCTGTGAATGAGAAATGCTGAGCCTTTGCTTTAGTTTCAGTTTCACGTAGCTGTTTATCAGAAAGCATTTTGACAAACCTCTCAGAGCAAGACTTCAACCAGATCTTCCTAACAACATCTCGTGTGTTACAAAGCAATCCTATGCAAAAAATAATCCTATCATGAGAATCATTATCAATTGGGTGAGGGAGAACTGAAGATTGCCCTAGCTGTAGCATCGAGACCATAATCAATAAAGCATTGCTTGATGCTTTGTTCAATTCAACCTTAGATGGTTGAACCTCCTCCAATCTCAAAACGAGCTTTGCTAGTGTGCAGGCAACAACTGCCCCAAGGAAAAAATCATCACCAGTGAAAAGAAGAGATCTCAAATTCAAAGATCCTTGAACAACAGCTGCAAGAGAGAAAGCTGTCTCGGAGGCGGCACTTTGAGTGGCATAAGTGCCATCAGCAAGAATAGCTGGTTTTCTAGATGAAACAGTAATTAAGGTAGCCTGCTGCGTTTTTTTTGATGAATCAGCAGCCTTCTCCTTGTCTTCAGAAGTAGAAAGAAATGGTAAATCCCCAAGACACTGTTTTATGGTTGCAATGGCACTCTCAACTTCAGAAAGAGAGAGACAATACTCTCCAATAATCCAAAGAGCATGCGCACAAACTCTCGCTGCACGGATCTGATAAAAAATATCCAGAAGCCGGTTTACAATAGAAACCCTTAACTTAGAGTTGGTTTCAATTATCTCCCGCACAATAATGACAAACACCGTTGCAAAGGCTCCATTTTTGTGGTCTCCCAAGAAATCAATTAATAAACAGGCCACTTCAGGGACCTTAATAGCACAAGAATGCATGGCTTGAATGAGCATTTGGCGGTACTCACCATTCTTCTCACTTTGGGTTTTCATGACTTCCATCTTCAAAGCAAAAACCACATCATTGACATTGCTGGGTGTGATAAGTTCCAGAGTGATATCAAATGTTTTCCTTTGGGTGTCAAGGTTTGGGCTTGACAGTCCCCCCCTTAGGACATCCATGATCATTTTAACCATAATATCCCTGTGGGACCCGGAAGTCTCGATGAGGTCATTCAGGCGATCCAGCAGGATGAGCTTAACATTATTGTCACTCTGAGAGAGAAGAAGCTCGCAATATGTATTGGCTGCAACTCTAATAGCTGTGGGAGCACAAGTCAAAGAGACGAGGGTCCCGGCACACTCATAGACCACTGAAGCTGAAGAAGAAGCATTCAGTATAGATATAATAATCTTTATATATTTCCCTCTTTCGGCTTTGTTCTTCCTATAAACTTTTTGGATCATCTCTAAAACAACCATTTGTAATAGCTCCCCCCATTCTGAAACTCTATCTACATTGCTCCAAAGGTAATTAATAGCACGATCATCCTGAGCACAATTGGAAAGCATTAGAAAGGCATTCCTCTTAGCTGATGCATCTTGCTCCGATGAGACAAACCTCTCCATCGTCTCCAAGAGTCGTTCACCTTGTGGGACCTGCCTGTAAAAAATCGACATCACAGCAAGAATTGCATTCCTCCTAACATAAGGGTGTCGATGCTCCAAGTTTGAGATAATGGATGGGAACAAAGGCTTAATGATCTCCGTCGCATTGAGCCGGCAAAGGAACCTTAGGGTGACACCACGGATATACTCATTTGGGTGCTGAAGATTATTCCTGAGATTCTGGCAGATAGAGATCATTTCAGCAGGTAAGACATGTAGGCCCTCTCCATCAGCCTTATAGTCAATTATCTCCAAATAGAGCAATAGCAGTTTCTGAATAGTGAGGTCCTCAGAGGGTAACACGTATTTAACAATAGTATTAAAGAGCTGAGGTGGTAGGGTTTCACCATTAAGCAATAGCATGATTGCATTTTTCGTGGCATCAATCTTAGCTGAAACATCATTCCCTTCAAGTGCTTCCTTGATCTCATTGGTACAGGCCGGTGCGCCCTTATCAAAATGTACCAGGAAAGAACATGACTTCTCCATTTCCACTTGTTATCTATCTGGTCACGCAGGACATAATTATTTATTAAAGCGGTAAAAGAAATTTCTGAAAGTATATAAATCTCCGGCTTAGTAATTCATCCAATCAATTTCACTTCATACAGCGCCACATGAGACTAAAACGGTTGAAAGGCGATGACGACATTTATGCAAGGCATAATTATTTCTGCTATCTTGAAGGGAAAATGTAAATTTATTAAATTGATAACCCACAGAAACTTTAATTGATGCAAAAATCCTTACACCCGCAACATACATTCACCTTTAATTCATAAATTGAATCAGAAAAACTGATTTGAAATGAAATTATAAACCTCCTCTCCTCATCATACAGATCCAAAAATTAAAATGCACTCATCATCAACACAGTCTCATGCACACACCCGGACACTCAAAATTCCATTATAAAAAAGAGATATAAACAGAGAAATGTAAATGAAGAAATGATAAATCAGTACTATTACCTAGTAGTAGTGGAATTGAGATCGGCGATCCGGCGAATGGGCGGTTTTGTCGGTTAAATTTAGGGTTTAGCCCCGATTTCGATTTGGAGAGGGAGGGCAGAGGGCTGTAGAACTAGGAAGTATGGGGCACTACTTTGTATTATAACCTGTATAGTATACGTACGTCCGTCCGTACAATTAAAAGTGAAAATAAATAATAAATCTATAAATTTATATCCAAATAAAAAAGCGAGTATAACTATATAAGCAATTAATCCATAAATTCTATTTGGCCAGCGACAACCACGCACCGCGAGCGGAGATTAGTCGAGTTGCGCGAAAGCTGGCCCGGATACATCGTGTAAAAACCAAAAAAAAAAAGATATATAAAAAATTAATCCATAAATTTATATTCGAGTAAACCTACTCTCGAATAATTTATTCATATATATGTATTATGCTCGTACATTTATAAATCCTTTTATTTTCCGTTTTTGTATTTTTTATATGATCTTTTCACCATAATTTCGGACCAAATTTTGTGATATATTTGTATGCATTATATGATGAACTTTTGCCGTTAGGTTCTGAGAATTAAATCTGTTTGCTATCGCATTTTATTCTCTATCAGCGAAGTTAATGTTCTCATCAATTTAGTGGTGTTGTAAATATTAATATACAATAATATACTTGACATTAAGAAAAGTGTTTTAACTTTGTTTAAATTAGTTAAATTCTAATAAAGTAGGTGTAATTTTTCAAATGTAGAATCCACATCATTTACTTGAAGAATATACAAAATGTTTCGTTTAGTAATTTTAGGAATAATGACTCATAATCACGATTTAGAGATATAGTGGGTTATCCTCTACCTCCACCACCGTAACTAAATTGATTGTATTTTGAGAATAATATTATGAAGGGATTATATGTTTGTTAAAGTGTCAATTTTTATATTATTTACCTAGCAAGAGTAAACTTTTTTTATATCCAATATTTTCTTCCATGTGTTTAGTAAAGAAATTCATAGATCTATGCATAAATATTAAATGTGTAGAACAAAGGGCAAATAATATATGAAGTTATCATAGAAGGTAGTGTCTCAGTTATCTAGTATAGTGAAGAAGTTATATGTTGAACCTAATTGTCGATCTTGACTTTTAAGGTTAACATAAGAGGAAGAAATTAGATACTTCACAAATAGGCCTTCACATGGTCTTAGTCTTATAGATCTAATTCATAATCAATGATACAATAAAATCTAAAGCAAACATGTATATATTCATAGAAAATATGTAATGAAAACAATGAAATACTCTCTAATACACTTGGTTGATGATGAAATCAAGTTGGAAGCTTCAATTCCTTGCCCTTCCTCCTTCTTGTCCTCCAAAATATGATGTATATGGCTAGTTTTAGTCCCAAAAGGGCCTAAAAATCGACCCCTAAAGCTAGCCCTAGCTGCTGGTCTTAAGGTTGTATTTATAGGGGTTCAAAATAGAGCATCGACGCCCAGGCGAGGACAACTCGACGCTCAGGCGTGGCAAACTCGGGTGACGGCGCCCAAGCATGAATCAGGCCACGCCTAGGCATGGTCAAGGCGGCGCTCGGTCGTGGTCAAGGGGGCGCTCGGGCGTCGCCTACAGAACCGTTTCCCCTTTCTTGGTTTTTAGCGCAACAATTTTGTTTTCACCATAACTTTCTTCATGGACCTCCAATTCGGATGATTCAAGTTCCTACATGAAGATAAGAATAGATCTACAACTTTGTTGAAGAAAACTTCCTCAAATTCGGCTTATAAGGATACCGAAATTATGCATTTTCATGCATTTTTCCTCCATTGTTGTGATTTTTCACCTTTACTCGATAATCACACAAATTAAATGCATATTTGTTGTAAATCATGCATAAACCAATATAAATCCAATAAATATGAGGCTCTAAAATATATAAATTCATATCCTATCAACGGCAGAGGCACATGTTCCAGACCTTGATCCTAATCATCAGAACCTTTATGTTGATAATGCGGAGGCCGAATTTGTTGAAAGTGTCGATCCAAACAATGAATGGTCAGTGTGGCGTGATAACCTCACAAATGATATGTTCATTGAATATAGCGTTGGTCGTTAATTTGATGATTGTATTTCTTATTTTTTGACGATAATGTTTGTATTGTCCGTGTTGTGAAGAGAGAGAAATTTTCATGGTTCTACATTATATGATTGTGTTTTTTTACTTTTTGTTTAGTGTTATGCATGCTGATGGTTGTTTTTTCTGGACCTATTTATCAGGGTATGCATTAGTGAGTTATATGTCAGTGGATGTTTATATTTCAGTCAAATTCGTCTCAAATTCATCTAATTAGTAAATGTTAGCAGGTACTAGCATTTTTTTAATGTCTAATTGTCATTGTTGGTCAGATTACAAGGTCATGGCTGAGTGTGGAAGTAATGCATCGAGCTATCAGGGAAAAAAGGTGGTTACTTGTCATCAGATGTGTTCATGCAGTCGCTTAAGGAAATCATATCAACAGGGTGGAAGGCTGACAATGGCTTCCATGTTGGCTATTTGAATGTTTTACTAGACAAGATAATGAAAGCATTCCCTCACACTAATCTTTGAGCAAATCCACACATTAGCTCGCAAATGAATTCTTGGAAAAAGCAATACAACTCATTGTATACAATATTTGGGGGTTCTGGCGTTGGGTGGAACCCTAACACAAAAATGATTGATACCATTGATGTTGCCGCATGGGAGACAACTTGTAAGGTAATGTCAAATATGACCCAATGGTTCTATAAATTTAAACAAACATATTAATAATTTGCATGGTATTACAACATAATCACAACACATAAATAAACAATTACAATTTAAAGTAATTCACAATCTAAAACATTAATACTGCATACGGTTTCTGAATACAAAATAGTTGTTTAAAGATCACCATGCATATGTAGATTTCATACACTTTGCATGCCAAAACAGGGTATGTACGACATACCATACCTGTTCAAAAGCATCTACAATTCAACAACTAAAACTTTAAATACTTGTTCAAATATTATGCTAGTAGAAAAAACTAAATAGTTGTTCAAATATCACCACCAACAAAAACCCACCATAAACACAACCATACTTTCAATCATGATATTTCAAAACATCCATGGTTACCATAACATCTCTAAAGATTGCTAATCAATGAATACTGTTTATCAAAATTTACCAGGCCTCATTCATTAATAGTGGGATCCGGCATGCTCATCGTCTTCCATCATTGCAGCATCAATGTCAGGAGGAGTTGCAAATTCCATATCCTTTGCAAGCTCATCCGAAGCCACATTGGTAGGAGGAGTTACTGATATTGGGTGATCATAAATTGGCCTAGTTAAAATAAAGGTATGAGTTCATTTTTTGTGTGCAATTATGAGTGTATAAAAAAAAAAGAATTCAAAATATACCTAGCAAAAAGCTCTTCAAGCTTAGCATCCCAGCAGCAGCACCAATCCCAACAGCAGCAGTAGCATCATCAAGCTCATCATCATCAGCAGCAGCATTATCAAGCTCATCAGCAGCAACACCAGCATCATCAAGCTCATCATCAGCAGCAGCAGTAGGTCCATTAGTGTTAAAATCCCCCTTGTACTTGTCAACCTTTTCATGAGCATATCCACTTGTGTTGTAACCTTCACCAGTTTTAGCTTCTTTCAAACCCTCTTTCAATTTAAGAACGTTGAGTTTATTTTCTGCTTGTTTAGCTTTTAGTTCAAGCTCGACTTCTTTCAAACACTTTTTCAGTTTAAGGATAACTTTGAGTTTATTTTCTGCTTGTTTAGCTTTTAGTTCAAGCTCAGCAGCAACATCATCATCAGCCGTAGCAGTAGGTCCATTAGTGTTAATATCCCCTTTGTACTTATCATGAGCATAGCCACTTGTGCTGAGACCTTTGCCAATTTTAGCTTCTTTCAAACCCTCTTTCAGGTTAAGAACTTTGTGCTTATTTTTTGCTTGTTTAGCTTTTAGATTTCCTCTCGCTTTTCCATACTGTAAACTGTTGAAAATTTGGATAACAGTAACATGCAATTACTTTATTAATCAGGCTTTCCATCATAGTAACATGCAATTAATTTACACATATTATCACCAAAAAAAATACATATATGCAATTAATTTCGGACAACACACCATATGTAAAGTTAATTGCCGCCGCTATATATATATGTATATATGCGAAAATAATTTGAAATCACATTAACATGGAATTAATTTATACACATATATGCGATTAATTTGGGAAAACACACCATATATAGTAGTGAATCGCAACGCCGCCAGAGACGGAGCCACCGGGGGGGCATGATGGGGTCGTCGCCCCCCCTAAATTATATAAAAAGATTTTTTTTAGTTTTGTTTAGTATTTAATAAAAAAATTGCCCCCCCACTTTTCTTTCTATAACATAAAATAAGAATTTTGCCCCCCCAACCACCCACACTTTTTTTTTTATAACATAAAATAAGAATTTTGTCACCCCTACACACCCAATAAAAAATGGGTTTGATATATAACTTATACAAATATTTTGTAATTTATCTGCCAAAACAGACGTGCTCCTCCCCTTCTTCTTCCTTCTCTCTCCAGTCCCAAACTCTCAGCTTACATTCTCTCTCAAAATGGCGCTTTCCGACGACGGTACTTCCTCCGGTGAGCTCTCTTCAACAGAATAAAACTCTAAAATCTTCAGGCTACAAAGTAAGATCCATATAGCCATGGTTTCGCCACCCAAAATTAATCGGTTTGGTGGAGATTGGCTCCATTTTTGTGGGTTTTTGATGAAATTTATTTGATATTTAAATGGGGTTTTTTTGCTTTGTTTTTTCTCATGCTTTTTCAATAGATTAGTGATCTGAGACTAAGAGCCATGGCTTGATGGGTTTCTGCCGAACAGCCGAAGAGAAGTTGGGTTTACATTGGGGTTAAAAAATTTGGTTAATTTTCTGAAAAGTGATAGCCAAATTGTCCTAAAGTGTTGGTTTAAGTTTTACTTGAAACTTAACTGAATTTGGTGTTTTGGGGTGTTGGTTTAGGACATGTTTGATGTAATTTGTTGTTAAGTTGCGTTAATTTCGGTTAAGATGGGGTTAATTTCGTTTAATTTGGGGTTAATTCAAAATTAAATATGTTAATTTGGGGGTAAATTTTGCGTTAATTTTGGGTTAATTTGGCTTTATAGTTAAAACCTAGTTCCTTATAAAATTTCCCCATAAATATATTTTTCATACTTGAATCTAGTTCCTTATTAGATTTTTCTCCATAAATATAGCGTACTGTACCGCGGGGGGCTTGTCCCCCGCACCCCCCTTTCAATCCTTCATCGATGTAACAATCTCGCCCCCCCTCGCTAAGAATCCTAGCTCTGTCCCTGAACGCCGCTATATATATATATATATACATGCGAAAATACACAATTAATGAGGTAAACCATTATATACAAAATGTAAAAATCAAAAGGTGAAAATATAACCGGAAATGCGAGTTTTACATATACATATATATGTAAAAATCCAGCTCATCGAAATGAGAGAAATGAACGATCAAGAAGCAAAAACCTAAAATCAGAGTAAATCGGAGAATAATTCAAGTAATTGATCAACAGCTCATAAAATCCATCGAAATAATTCATTGAGTTCACGCGCTATATATATATATATTATAAGGTAATCCAAAATCAAAAGGAGAAAATTAACCTAAAATGCGCATTTGATATATACATATATATGTATACATGTAAAAAAATCAGCTCATCGATTGAGAATTGAAAACCTAAAATCAGAGTAAATCAAGGAATAACTTAGGTAATTGATCAACAGCTCATAAACAACCTGCAGGGGCTCGTTTGGTTGGAGGGTTTACATAGGTTGATTAATTCTGACACATGCAATTTGTTGTTTGGTTGTTTGGCCAGAATTAGCCCACAAACCCAAGGCCTAGTTCAGAAACCCATCTACCCTTGCTATCCCAACCCATCTTTTGAGGCAGGCCAGAGAAGACCCAACATATGGGTTTCCTTGCCCATGTCGTGTAATTACTAATTTAACCTCATACTATATATATCCCACCCCACATTCATTTTTTCTTTTTTTTATTAAAAATCACTCTCTCTCTCTCTCTCTTTCCCTCTTCCTCAAACTGCAGCTGCCATTTCTCTTTTTCTCTCTATCTCATGAGATTTCCTGCCATTGATGAAGATCGGTTACACTTGCTGCTCGAGTTTTATTATATCTTCACCTTTAATAACCTACCAAACGAGTATGTGCTTTAATTACCAGTTATTTTAATAAATAATTTATTTAATTTTTCAGTTGCTTAAATTTAGGGTTTATGTTCCATCCATAGTTTCAGCTCATTTATGTTGAGGAATGTAGTCTTGTATGCAATTTTTGTATTGTGTATGTTGAAGAATGTTGTATACAATTTCAGCTCAATGTCATCGTTTTTTTTTTTTTTTTGAAATTGTTTGATTTTGTGGAGATAACTAGTTCTTGGGGGAAAGATGTATTCATCGCCTTTTTTTTTTTTTTTTGCATTTTAAAAAAATTTACTTACGCTAAAGTTGGATTTATTCACCAGTTTACATTTATATTCATTTTTACAAGTTGGTTTCGTTTGCTATATGAGTGTTGTAAACCACATTATTTGGTTATTAAAACATAAATTAACCCTATTACTTAAACAAATGCAGCTGTGCAATGACCCAAATAACACCAAAACGCTTACCCGTGATGTTGATTATTGAAGAGATAATATCAAATTGTAAATTTTTTTATAAATATAATAGTCGCCCTATTGAGTGATGAACGATTAGGTTGTAGAGCGCGTAGGAAGTGTATTGTTAGATATGTAATGGCACAACGTATACCTGATCAAGTTTCACGAATTTATCAACTTACTGTTAACAATGACACGGATTGTCTAGACAATTTGAGAATGGATATGGGTACATTTGCTAGATTGTGCTACTTGTTACATAACTTAGGGGGTTATCTGATTCAAAGTATGTTAAATTGGGTGAGAAGGTATGGTTTTTTTTTTAACTGTTTTGGCACATCACAAGAAGAATCGGATAGTGAAGTTCGATCACGTTCGGTCGGTTCACACAGTTAGTATAAATTTCAACACTGTAATCATTTCGTAATCATTTCTTTGTTAAAACTACATCTCATCCTCCTTGTTACACCGAAACCTGTGGATGACAAATGCAATATTGCCAAATGGAAATATTTTAAGGTATGAATGTTGAAATTGCATTATTACCACGAATCCAGTAACATTGTTGTGTATTGATTTTTTTATATCCCATCGATTACATAATTTCATTCTTCGGTTGATTCTTTTATTATTTTGTTTGTTGACAAACAAAGATGTCTCGGCGCCTTAGATGGTACCTATATAAATGTTCAACCACTACTACTTGATAAACCACGGTATCGCAACAGGAAGGGTGAAATTAATATTAATGTTCTAGGCGTAGTTGACCGCGATATGGACTTTGTGTACATGCTACCGGGTTGGGAGCGATCTGCTACAGATGAGAGGGTCTTACGTGATGCTATTCCAAATGGACTTAAAGTCCCCAATGGTTAGACTTTGAGTATGCAAACTATTATTTTTTAGGGATGGTGTGTTGTAAAGATAGAATTGAAATTTGTTCTCTTATCAATGCAGGACAATACTATTAGTGTGACAATGGTTACATGAATTGTCCTTAGCGCCTTACCAAAGCATACAATATCATTTGGATGAATGGTGTAAAGGGAGTCGTGCCCCACAAAATGCAAAAAAAATTGTACAACCAAAGACATACCAAAGCACACAATGTTATTGAACATACTTGGGGCATAATGAAGTGGAGATGGGCAGTTTTGAGAAGTACAAGCTTTTATCCTTTAAGTACTCAGAATCGAATGATCTTGTCGCTATTGCACAATTTCATTCGACGTGAAATGGAGGTGGACCCGGCAAAGGCACATGTTCCAGACCTTGATCCTAATCATCGAAACCTTTATGCTGATGATGCGGAGGCCGAATTTGTTGAAAGTGTCGATCCAAACAATGAATGGTCAGCATGGCGTGATAGCCTTGCAAATGATATGTTCACTGAATGGAGCGTTGGTCGTTAATTTGATGATTGTGTTTCTTGTTTTTTGACGGTAATGTTTGTATTGTCCTTGTCGTGAAGGGAAAGAAATTTTCATGGTTCTACGTTATGATTGTGTTTTTTTACTTTTTCTGTAGTGTTATGCATGTTGATGATTGTTTTTTCTAGAGCTATTTATCAAGATATGCATTAGTGAGTTATATGTCTTCAGTCAAATTCATCCTAAATTTATCTAATTAATAAATGGTAGTAGGTACTAGTATTTTTTTCCATGTCTAATTGTCATTGTTGGTCAGATTACAAGGTCATGGCGGCGTGTGGAAGTAATGCATTAAGCTATTAAGGAAAAAAAGTGGTTACTTGTCATTGGATGTGGACTAAGCCAGAGGAGGATGTGTTTGTGCAGTCGCTTAAGGAAATCATATCAACAAGGTGGAAGGCTGACAATGGCTTCCGTGTTGGCTATTTGAATATTTTACAAAACAAGATAATGAGAGCATTCTCTCGCACTAATCTTCGAGCAAATCCACACGTTAGTTCGAAAATGCATTCTTGGAAGAAGCAATACAACTCATTGTATACAATATTTGGGGGTACTGGCGTTGGGTGGAACCCTACCACAAAAATGATTGATATCGTTGATGCTGCTGCATGGGAGACATCTTGTAAGGTAATGTCAAACATGACCCAATGGTTCTATAAATTTAAACAAACATATGAATAATTTGCATGGTATTACAATATAATCACAACACAAAAATAAACAATTACACTTTAAAGTAATTCACAATCTAAAACATTAACATTGCATAGGGTTTGTGAATACAAAATAGTTGTTCAAAGATCACCATGTATACGTAGATTTCATACACTTTGCATGCCAAAACAGGGTGTGTACGACATACCACACCTATTCAAAAGCATCCACAATTCAACAACTAAAACTTTAAATACGTGTTCAAATATTATGCTAGTAGAAAATACTAAATAGTTGTTCAAATATCACCATCAACAAAAACCCACCATAAACACAGCCATACTTTCAATCATGATATTTCAAAACATCCATGGTTACCTTGTCTCCCGATTCATCAACTATCACAAACAACAACTGATCCACGAAATTACAACTTGAACCCTTGTTCTTCCACTTCAAGGCAACATCCATTTTTTTGGCACCGCGACGGACAGTTTTCAGCACAGCCGTTTTTTTGAAACCAACCTGTATTCTCTCCACGCTTGTGCTGAAACTCACTGCACATACAACAAAAATTCAGTCGTTTTCAAAAAGGAATGATCAAACATATATTGCTAATAATTTTATCACAATAACAAACACTCAACAAAGAAATTAGTCGCGGTGTATGATAATCGCAACCGCCAGTTGGGGGGGGGGGTACTGTGATGCTGAACTCTTTCGGTTTCTCGATGGTATAAGAATCTGATTCCTCATCCATATCATCAGAATCATTAGAATTATCATCATTGCTTTCCTCGTCATCATCGTCATCGTCTTCATCACCGCTTGAATCTAAAAAAATGAATGACACTTTGAATATATTTATTGATTAATTATAACTAATTCATATAAAATAAATGATATCTTAAAAGTTAAAAAACGCAATACCGTCACTAGTGACTGGATCAATGTCATATTTATTTGTCAACATATTTGAGACAATGACAGTACCATCAAACACCATCTGACCACGATGGCGAAAATAAACAAACTTCCCAAATTCAATACTATGCACAACTACGAAACACAGCCACTCATCACGCTGTAAGTACCAGTGACCATTAATGCGCTCTACCCCAAACTCAAAAGTGTCTAGGATTGTGCGAACAGTTAAATGGGAGTTGGTGTTCAAGTGAGCTCGTTGTACAAATCCACATGGGATTCTCTACAATACCAGCATATATCAAGCTCTACAATTTAATTTACTAAAATTCAAATATATAATATATGGTATCTTTATTATAAAAATGTATCACATAATAAGAAAACATTAATTACCATTTTTTCCAAACACCCGGGGACAATAAGCACCTTTAGGAAATCCAGCTTCTGCTTCCTAGCACTAAGCATTTTCAATCCTACGTTAAAACAGGGCTTCAGTATGCAGATTTAAAAACCCAAAAACCTAGTAATGATGAACAACCGTAACATTATGAACTCAAGAAACGTGGAACAATTACATACTTATTTGCAACTTTGTAGCCGGACCCATATTTTTTCCACACTTAACAATCTTAAGCAACACTTGCACATGTACTAAACAATTAAATTTCAAACAAACAGATGAACAATCTATCTTGCGGAATCAATTCCAACATTTCGAGAAAAAACGATAAAAAACACACGTCATAATAATTTCAACTAAATAAATTCGATTCGGACATGCAATTGTGAAGCCTTTCATGGCTTCTACTCTAAATTATGAGCGATTTAAGAACTCGCAAATAAATAAAAAACCACTGTAAATAATTATCGACTTTGAAGATGTTTCAATACCTGAATTCTAAGCAAAAATGGAAAATAACTTTTCAGCTTCTTTTTCATCTTCAATGCGCTGAAAGGGATGAAAAGGATGGGTTAGCTGATGTCAAGACTTTGTTTAATGAGTAGGTGAACCCATGTGGTCCCATTAAATGCTGAAGGGTATTGTGGAAATCACGCAAAATATCAGGATAAAAATGTAATTGACATTATATCTAACCTATGTAAACCCCTCAACCAAACAACAAATATGGTCTTTGGCACATGATTTAAGCTGGGTCGAAAATTGAAACCAAACTATATTTTGTGGGTGTGGTTAAAAGTGTATGGTTTGAGACCCATGGACTATCTTAACATATGTAAACCCAACCCTCCAACCAAACGAGCTCCAATAGAACTGTGAGAGCGGACTTCAAACTATAATTTGTACAATTTAATATTTGGTAGTTTCAATCTTTCAAATCCAAAAAAAGAAAGTGTTGCTCCTTTTATAGTGTGTACATATTTCCCGCCAATTTCTTTTACCGGAAGACAGTTGGCGTGTAATTTATTTTGTGTATTATTTTATCATGTAAAGTGGTATTTCACTCTCCAACAAATAATTTCATTTAACTTTTTTGGGGACAAATTTTGAATGACTTTTTAGTTTGTGATTAGTAAATCTAGTGAAAAAGTTGAAAAATAGGAAGTTTATCCCAATATGGAAAACATGAAGGTTTGTTAATTTTCTAAGCAACTGATGTTTAACCTTTAAGTAAAAACCGCACCGCTCTGTGCGGATTGGTGTAAAAATTATTGTTAAAAAATGCTCCACAATGTTTTGGCGCCGTTGCCGGGGACAACTGTGCTTTATCTAATATTGAGATTCTCTTATTCTCTCTGAGCTTAGATTATTTTGTTTTTAATGTGTTTGCCTTTCTTTGTGCGAGATTGATCTCATTAGTGCATGACACGTACTAGCGGGATTGGACTAGCAGAGTTGGACCCTGAGATTGAACACACATTTACTCGAGGGGTAACACTACAAAGGGAGACTCAACCACAGCAAGCCACGATGGATCCAGATCATCCTATTCAGATAGATCCCGCTATCTTAAAAGAAGCGGTGCGTAGGGAACTAGCGAATTTTCGCATCCCTCTAAATCAACCAGAGGCGCCCCCACAACGTCCATTGAGGGATTACATGATGCCGAATATTCAAGGAGCTACTGGGCCAATTGTTCTACCACTTGTTGAAGCTAACACTTTCCAAATACTACCGGGGTGTATCCAGATGATAGGAAACTAGGTCCAGTTCTCCGATTTACTACATGATGATCCACATGCTCACATAGCAACATTCTTGGAGATTGTCCATACTTTCAAGAACAATGGAGTCTCTGATGATGCAATAGGCCTACGGTTATTCCCATTTTCCCTCAAGGACAAAGCTAAACAATGGTTCAATTCCTTGCCTACCGGGTCTATTCACACTTGGGATCAAATGGTAGATAAATTTCTATCTAAGTATTTTCCACTCGGCAAGACAGCCGCCATGAAGAATGAGATTACTAGCTTCCGTCAATTCGAGGGAGATTCATTGTACGAGGCATGGGAACGGTTCAAAGAACTTCTGAGGAAATGCCCACATCACGGGTTAGCTGTGCCGACGCTTGTGCAAACTTTCTATTTGGGATTGGGACCAAACCTACGTACCAATCTCGATGCCGCCGCAGGAGGTACTATAATGAACAAATCACCAGATGGAGCTTGGGCATTAATCAAGCTGATGGCCGAAAACAACTATCAATGACCAACTGAACGAATCATATTGCCCAAGAAGCCAACCGGAGTATATGAAATTGGAAATAGTTCGGGCGTCGCTAGTCAATTGGAGGCCTTAAACAAACGGTTGGACATGTTTGGACTCATGCAAGGTACAATAAATCAGGTAAAGGTTTCATGTGAAAATTGTGGAGGTGATCACACAAACTTTGAGTGCTTGACGCCTAACTTGGTTGAAAGTGCAAACTTCATGGGAAATTCAAGTCATCAGCATAACAATCCCTACTCGAACTCGTTTAATCCGGGGTGGAGAAATCATCTAAATTTTTCATGGAATCAAAATTCAAATATGGCGAGACCACCACCACCTGGCTTTCAACAGAACCAAGGAAGTTTCCAACAACCTCCATTTCAGAGGCAAGGTGGGTTTCAACAACAGCCGCAAGCGGAGAAGAAAAATAACATGGAAGATATGTTGCAGAAATTCATGGCTGAGACGCACCAAAGGCTCCAATCTCAAGAATTGATGACCAAGAAACACGAGGTGAGCTTGAAAAATCAAGAAATGACACTGAAAAATCAAGAAATAACACTAAAGAACGTTGAAGCTCAAATTGGGCAAATTGCCAACATGCTTTCCAGACGAACCCCAGGCACATTACCAAGTGATACAGAGAAAAATCCTAAGGAACAAGTTCTAGCAGTTTCACTTCGTAGCGGAAAGAACCTCGTTGATTCGGAATTCGGAGAGAAAGTGGATGATACACAACAGCAATCAGATAAGCCCAAGGCCGCATCCAACTCCGAAAAGAATGCCGCGGTATCACCCCCTGTTTTGGGAAAATCTTCACCCGAACCCTCTGTACCAAAACCAAGGCCCCCTTTTCCACTTGCATTACAAAAAGGGAAGTTAGATAAGCAATTTGCTAAGTTTCTTGATATTTTTAAACAATTGCGTATTGATATTCCTCTTGTAGATGTTTTATCACAAATGCCCAACTATGCTAAATTTCTTAAAGAGATTATCTCTAAGAAAAGAAAGGTGGAAGAGCATGATACGATGTCTACTACGGTGGAATGTGCAACAATTCTACAAAACATGCTTCCACCAAAACTAAAAGATGCAGAGAGTTTTTCTATACCTTGCACCCTTGCACTATTGGTCATTTGAATTTTTCAAAATCTCTATGTGATTTAGGTGCGAGTGTTTCACTCATGCCCTTACTATGTGTAGGGAGCTCAGATTCACGGACTTAAAACCCACTACAATCTCCGTGTAATTTGCGGACCGCTCGGTAATGCAACCTATAGGCATCTTAGAGAATGTTTTGGTCAAGGTGAAGAATCTTGTCATTCCAGTCGATTTCATAGTTTTGGACATAGCCAATGATGCTGAGGTCCCCATTATTCTGGGAAGACCTTTCTTAGCCACAGCTGGAGCAATTATTGATGTTAAGCATGGTAAGTTCACTTTGAAGGTTGGAGAAGAAGAGGTGAAATTTGATTTGTCAAATGAATCGAAAAACTCCTCTTCCTTTCATCATGTTTATCAAGTTGTACCTATAGACAAGTCCTTGAGAAAAATGGCTAAAGAGGATGCGAATACTGTGAAGTTTAAACCAAGTCTTAATCCAATGTTCACTAAAGGTGTCGTTGGTATTGGGTGAAAAATAAAAGAAAAGGAGAGTCAAGCTAATGACTATAAACAAGCGCTTTTTGGGAGGCAACCCAAGTTTGTAAGTTTTCTTTTCGTTTTGCTTTTGTTTTTGCTTTATTTAGTTTGTTTCTTAATGTTGCGTTCCAGCATGCACTTTTGGCATGCTTTTCTTTAAGTCTTGATGGTTTGGTTTGTGAGTGCATGACATCTAGTAGCCGAGTTTGATGTGGAAAATTTTTCATTACAGATTTGAGCTTTGAGTGGATTTCATGTGATTAAGGTTTGCTTTTCAGCATCCTTGTTGTAAGTACTCTCTTTTACCCCCGTTTAAGTGCGTATGAGTGAGTCAACATTGAGGACAATGTTGAGTTTAAGTGTGGGGGGTGGTATCTATGTGTCGTGTGATCTTGTTTTTAGCTCAAGTTTGGGGGAACCGTTTCTATTGCAGGTTTGTTGCTCTAAATTTTTGAGAAAAATCAAGCATAATTTTTTTTCTTCCGGATTTCAACCTTTCAAATTAACGCATTGAGATTGATTAAGTGTGAGACAATTGCATGAATCCTTGATCAATTTGAATGTTAATGGACTATACATATCATTTCGTTGCTCGTGCGACCCTAGATAAAATTGATTTGTCCTTAGATGATTCACAATTGCACATGAGTCGAGGGTAGATGAGTCGAGTGGATAACCATTTTGAAACACTTAAAGACTTTTTCCCGGAAATATTGACCTAGATTTTTTTATTTACAAGTGTTATGAGTTGAGAAGTTGACTTAGTATGCTTAACAATAATGCACACGGGTGAAAAATTGGTATGACTTAAAAAGTCAGGCTTATTATGTACTGGAGGCGAAAAGCAACATGCCTATGCACTGTACTGTTATGCTAATTTGAGCTAAGCTCAAGCCAATTAAAGTTGAATTGAAATAAGTACCTAGTTTTGTTTCGTGGCTTTTGGCACTCGAGTCATTAAGCCCGTAGGAGTGTCTCTACACTTAATACCCTAAAGCCATCTGGTTTCAGAGTTATTGGCCTAAAGCTTGTTACAAGGATGTCATAGAAAGCCTAAGGGAACTGAACATTGCACACGGTCTAGCCTGTTGTGAATGGGGTCAAAAGTTTCATAAATTGAAAGTCTAAATTAAATAAAGTGATGAAATTTAAATGGCTATGAGGTTTTTCTTCAATTCTTGTACCTTGTGATTAATTGAAAGTTGATAGATATGGGACGAATGTCTGAGAATTGGTAAGAATGCCATTTGACAATAATACCTTAGACTTATTATCACTACACCCTTCGGATGATCTTTTCAAGTCAGGAGTAACATGAGCAAGCGTTTGATGTGTATACACGTAATATTGAGCTTTAAAAGACGAATTCATGTCATTATTTTACTATTGATCATATTGATTTGTGTTGGTTGGTCGGGGTTGAAAATCCTTTGATTTTGTGGGTATATCGTCTGGAAACCCTCACGAGACTATAACTCGTCCTTTGTGGCAACTCAAAGGTTTAAAGGCTTATTGCACGAGCTTAGTGCAATCGGATACTCCACGAAAGCGAGTTTAGTTAGTAGTTTTCTTTTCGTTTTCCATTTTTGATTGTTGGTGGATGTCTATTTCGTATGGTTAATCGCTCGAGGGCGAGCGATTGATAAGTGTGGGGGTGTTGATATATGTCAATTTTACACAAGACTCGCCCCGTTTAGCAAATTGATTTTGATGGTTTCTTTGATAATTTGATCACTTATGATGCTTTGACTATAAAATATCTTAACATTTGGAGGAAAAGAACAAGGATTGAAGGTAAATTATGCATAAAGATAAAAACTGTCTGCGTAGTGCTAGCGTTTATGGAATAGATTTCTCTACCCATGTCCAAATTACACAATTGGTACACCAATGGAAACATAAGTGGCAAAGGTACATTTCTTATGTCGAAGACAAAGATCAGATATGTACGAAAGGAGGTGAAAACGCCATCGGAAGAGACGTCTTATGATGGAGTTTTCTCATTGAGTGACTTGTGAGACATTTTTATCATCTTTAACGTTTGATTTAGGCCTTGGTGTCTTCTTTAGAGTTGTAGATCTTTGTCTTAGGATTCTACAGAAACTTGAATCATCTTATTCAGACATCGGTAGAGAAAGTTATACATATTTTACCCAAACTGGACGGAGCAGCAGGGGAACGCCGCGGCGTTCATAACCAACGCCACGACATTTGGGGCAGAATGTTGATCACCGTGGCGTTCAACCATCAACGTCATGGCGTTCAAGGCGGCTGACTTGGCCTATAAATAGACCATCAGGTCATTTGGACGGAAATATACCAAAACACACACCCTAGACTCCCTACATATCAGCCACCACCCAAGGAAGAGGAGGAAAACACTTTGGAGCGAGAATCGAACGTCATAACGTCTCGTTGAACATCCGGATTCACAAGACGATGGAGAATTCATCGAGGAGTCGATTTCATTACAGTTATTCGGGAGTTTTTATATCATTATTTCTTACTCTTTTCCAACTCTTTAGTATGACTTGTATGATTACGATTCGCATTTGTGACGGGATTATGAGCTAAATACTTATTTGATTGAGTTATGTGAACACTATGTGATATTTTGTGTTAAATGAACTCTTTTTTTTCGGATTAATTATGTTCTTGTTACATGTTTGATCTTTGTACTTGATGCTTGCACTTGCCTGATCACCATGTGTTCGATGAAATGCTTTGTCTTGAAACCGAGAGGAGATAGATAAAGGAAGATCGTAAAATCAAACATCATAGTGTACAATTGACTAGAGATAGAATTCGATTGCGTTGTGTGGTTTTTTGTGATAAGACTACCCGATTTGAAAGTAGGCTCTTCGTAAGCAAGGAATCCCTAGAATGTTAATGCATGTTAGTTAATTTAATCTTCGCTATAGAGATATAGGAAGTTGTTAACTAGTATAGGCTCGTTATTATAAGAGATTGAGTAACGAATACCTTAGGGGGTTTCGCCATAACAAGAATGTTCTAATAATCCGAGGAATTAAGAGTTTACGAGCACAAAAGTAGAGCATAGTGGAATCATAACCCGATCATCTCCTCCACTCATTTAATTACAAACATTTGTAGTAGTTAAAGTAGCCAAATAGTTAATTCAACCATCTTATCGACCGATCTAACTTAGAAAAGAGTAATACAGTAGTCTCGGTACTTAGATAGTAGTTGTCCCTGTGGAGATGATAAACCCGGACTTAACGTTCACTTTATTACTACACACGACCAGTACACTTGTATGTGTGTGTGTGTTACTTATATTATTCTTTCTTACAAATTTTTTAATAGGTTTTACTGGTAATACTACTTGATGTTTGTAGTTTAATTTAATATATGTTATTGATTTGGTATAGTTATATCTTTTACATGATTGCTAATATGTTCAATCAACATTTGTGTTGAAATTTTCAAAGATAATATCTTATAATATTTCAGTGTTATACTTTTTTTTATTTGATAGAAACTTAAAAGAGTTTTGACCAAATAGGAAAATTATTATGGATTATATTTATGACTTTTTTTTCTATTTAATTCTCACAATTTTTTGTAATAGCAATGTTGCATTATATCGTTGTTGTTTTATGGTTATCTTTACTATATCCTTTTGTAGATTTTAGTGCACAAATTTTAGTTTATAAGTTTTGATAAATAAACAAGTACATCATGTCATTTTTATATTATTAAGTTATATACAAATGACAGGCTCTATTCTTCATGACAGTGTAAATTAAAATATTTTCTTACATATGAGTGTTTATTTATTTGATATGTTTAAATATATATATATATATATATATACAGAGAGAGAGAGTCGGTTTAAAAGGGATATTTAAAGTGACATATTAATACTTTTCTTGTTATAATATATGACTCTTATATACTAATAATACGTATGATGGCAGTGTTCTTTTTATAATTCATAGAGCTTAATCTTGATAAATGTTTCTCTAACAAGTATTTTCTTAGATATAAATTATCATTATCTTTTTATTTATTTTAACAAAAATAGATGACAAACATTGTTTGCTTATTTAGTTTTATAAAGTAAAATTATTTAAAAAAACTATCAAACCACACTGAATCGCACAAAACAACGTACTTAGTTTTGATTTACAAACCTGTAATTTCAATTTCTATCTCCTCCAAAAAGCAATTTGATTAGAAATTAGTAAAGAAAGAAAAAAGGGCAAAGTCGCACCGCGATCACCCCTGGTCAAAAGCATTTTTTTGTTTATTTACCCATATAAATTTCTAAAAAAATATGTTATGAAAATCCATTTGAAGTTTATTGCTTTTAAAAAGGAAAAATAATTAGAAAATGGATTGGAAAACATAAATCTTATATATATATTGAGGTAAACTCACATGAAGTGCATATCATACCCATATCAAAATACCAAAAAAATAATAATAAAAAAAATACCAACATCGAAATTTTACAATCATTGCTATTGCTGAAAAGTGTGAGACGTACATGCATATAAAAGTATACATGATTATATTCCATTATTCTTTATCATGTCACAATAGTTTTGTGAAAAAAATTGGCTCTACATGTAGATGAATGGATTCCTAAACAAAGTAATTAAACTTAGTATGGGCTCATGACCAATGAGCTTAAATGATTAGATGTGGATAATTATCTACTAGCTAGTGGTATTCCTTCTTCAATACATTCATGATGAGATCAAATTAACATAATAGTTTTGCTCTTTAATTCTTTGTTGACTAAATGTTATGTTATTTTTCAATCAAACACCTTCTTGTTTGTGTCGATTTGTCTTCAAAATGATATAACCGAGCTCCAAATTGAAGATTTGGAGTGACCCGGGCCCCAAGTATTTGGTACAAGAGACATAGTTCAAGGATAAATGTTACGAGAATTTTGTTTAATGAGTCTTTAATTTGGGACGATTATGTCTGTAAAGGATGGAAAAACCCCTATTTTTTTTTTCTTTTGACCCTAGTGTTAGGGGTGTTCATTCGGTTAAACCGAACCGAAATCGAACCGAAATTTCGGTTCATGAATATTCAGAACCAAAGGTTCGGTTAAAACCGAATGAATTTCGGTTTTAATTCGGTTAAACAAATGGTTAACCGAATTTTAACCCAAAAATGGAAAATAAATAATAAAAACCCAAAAAAATTCCAGTTAACAAAATCGAAAATTGCATAAAAAGATCATCATATAAATTTAGAAATCTAACCATTAATATAAAAACAAAGAGATTAATAAATAACTTAATTTAAGTTTTTTTACCTAGGGTTTGGAAATTGAAATTAAGTAATTAAGGACTAAAGAGAGAGCCGAGGGCGTGTATGAGAGGACTCTTCCGGCGAGTCGACTGCAGCGGCGGTGGATCTTGAGAGAGCTTGAGAGTTGGAGTGGAGCTTTGCTTTGTTTCTGCCATCGCATAAGAAGAAATGAAGAATGGATAGCTGCGCTTGCGTGAGTGGGTTTGAGAGTGGGGCAATTCATTTCATAAATTTTTTATTTATTATTATTTTGGCCCATAAGAACAAACCGAAGAAATGTGTTTTCTTTTTCTTCACTAAAATGGTAATCTTCTTTACGAAACACCCAATCAGTTTTTACATCTACTATATTTTTTAAGGCTAACGAATAAAAATTGTAAATGAGTTACTTCTATAGCTCTCATAGATTATTTGATTCTTTACCAGAGTTGAATTATTCGCCTGAAAATTCATTTTCAAATGACTCAAAACAAATCATATGAAGTCAAACACCACCTTTAGTAAATATTGGAATTCTCGTCCCAGTCACACCCTAACTAACGTACTTCATATGATTGGTCTCTTGCCATATGATTCGTCACTCATCTCGTGCAAGACACGAGGGTTGTAATTTTGCATCCCAGTGCATATACATAGCATATCGTCAGAAATTGGACTCAATTTTTTTTAAGGGTTTAATGATGCTTATTCTGGAAAGTAAATGGTGCTAATCATATTCAAATACAACAAAGGTATGATAAATATATGTGTGCAGGCTTTGAGCTTGTTCTTTAATTTCACCATTCTGAATTTCTTTGAATCGCATATACATTAATATTCTAACAAGTGACTTAGATTTTTTTATCAAGCTTTGCATATTAACTCGAGAAGCTCGAATTTCGTATATGAACAATGTTGAAGCTCATCAATTCTTTTTGAACGGGATGATTTGTGTATTGCTTCCTCATCTATTGATTCTACTGGGAAGAGCTATTCCTCAGTGAACCTTCCTTTTCCCTTGTGGGCATCAATTTACTAAATAATGTAACTTATATAATATCAATGATTCAACTTGTCTAATTATGGTATTGAAGGTTCGGGCACTGGTGTAATTATTTAATAGGTCTCTTTATTCGATTCCATTTGATTTTAATAAATGTATTAATCTTCGAGTTACTTTATTGACTCATCTTCGATTCAATGTATTATTTATGTTTTTGGGATTATTTTTTCTATCTGGTCTGCTTATAGAACTACTCTTTTGTGATTGTGTAGCTTCTGTAATATGCATATTTTCTTATGATATTATATGTGCATATAGGATCGTGATGAAATGCAAGCGAGTCTTCTGAAATGGTTTCCTGTAGTTTCAATATATGTTGGTGATTCGGCTGAGATCTTAGTTTATCCTTTTTGAATTTCAGATTCAAAAATGATATATTCACCATCAGATTTATTTTGATTTTCTCTTTGCTCTGATTTTCCACCTCAGACATTATTGAGTTCCTAAAATTCCAAAAAGATGAAGATTTGTGGCCACTGTAGAAAAAGACCTATCTCACACTAGCTATACATCACATCCCACCAAAAAGCCATTGAAGAAGTCCACTTCACTTCTAATTTTTTATTTAGGACTATTAGACTCACATGCATATTAATGCATTATATATTATTTAGGACCCTAAATTTAGGGCCTTGGCACCCTAAATCCATAAGTTGGCAAGAATTCATCATTTTATTAAAACAAAGACATCGAGAAGCATTAACATGCATGTACAACTTATCTTTTCATTACTAAATGCTACTTCATTGAAATTGCTCAAAGAAGGGAATGTCGTTGACTAAATTGCTCAAGGTTAACCCAAAGATCAATTCTTACTTGAGGTTTTGGACTAGCCTATATGCCCGAACATAGCCAGCGGTTAGTTCTCATTGGTCCTAGAATTTCGTTGAGCTGGCATGTAGTTTTGTCATGTCACCTAGGCCTTTCGGCATGCATTACCCATGCCCAGACCCAAAAAATACACATATATGATGCCACTCTACCAGACCCGGTGGGTCCAAAAATCGTGTCTGGTGCTCAGATCCGGTTTTCTTTTTGGGTCGAGTCCGGGTAAGACCCGTTTTCCCCCCTGGTGATTTCCAATACCAAAGATGAAAGATTTTAACAACCAAATACATAAAACTACTAAATGTTATTGAAAATCAATAAGAAAAATAGATTAAAAATTATCTATTCACCATCAGATTTATTTCAAACTTCTCTTTGCTCTAATTTTCCACCTCAGACATTATTGGGTTCCTAAAATTCCAAAAAGATGAAGATTTGTGGCCAATGTAGAAAAAGACCCATTTCCCACCAGCTATACATCACATCCCAACAAAAAGCCATTAAAGAAGTCCACTTCACTTGTAATGTTTTTTTGGTATAGCACAACATATAAACATTAAAACAAAGACGGTATCAGTTTCTCAGATACCATAGTGGGCAATTCTAATCCCAATTCCAATTGCTAAATTGTACATCTCTATAATAAAACTAAGGAAAAATTACATTTTTAGTCCCATAACTTTGCCCCATTTCACTTTTGGTCTCATTAGTTACGGGATTCTCACTTTACGTCCCATATTTTTAAAAAATTCTCACTTTTGGTCCCAAATCCCTGATTCCCGTCAATTTTTAACGTGAAATGGCACGTGAGTGGCCCGTGCGCCGTTAGCCAGCTGGGCTTGCACGGGAATTGTTCATTTTGATTTTGACTGTTTAGTAAACAAAATTGGCGCCAAAATTGAGAAAAATCTATTTAATTTTGCCCCCAAAATCTGATTTTCCCGAGCCCGACCCAACACTACCCGAATTTATTCTTTTTATAAAAACTACAAGTAACAAAGGTGATCTATTACATAAACAAAAAGGTTGCATGCCATTTCCAATCCATACAAGATTGCATGCAGTTCTGCCCAAGATCCCAACCTAGCTAGGAATCTTCTATAGATACAACTACAGTTTGTTTCCAAGATTAGATTTGTTTTGACCCGATGGTATTAAAGAGTTCGGGTCCAGGTCGGGCCTGTACCCGATATTTACCTACGGGTCCTTTACCCAATCAAGACCAAACAAGACCCGAGGCTTTACCCAATGAAAAACCCTTTTTAACACTTTAAAACTTCAACAGAAACAAAACGCTGCAGTGCATCTTAGGAAGTTAGAGAAGAAACAACCCTTCTACCTCCCCCGCCAGTCTCGCGTCCGACGCCGCCGTATTCATTCTACGTAGAAGCTGTTTGGTGATAATTGCTGTGTGGAAATTTTGATAAATTGAAAAAAAATAAAGGTGAAAATTTCTGCATATATCTTTCCTTTATAGGAAAAATGTAATTTACATGTCAATTACTAATTCTAAAAATTGATGAATCCTTAATTAAAATTCTGATTAATTATTTCTATTATTTGCCTTAGTATCAGGCAAAGCAAAAACTTGATGTGGGTTATTGAGATTTTTTTGTTTTTTGGAATTTAATCGAGATTTTTATGTTTTTCTGGTAATTTAGATATGCAAAGTGATCAATGAATCGTTGTTTATGAACTGTTTGAGCTGAATTGTAGGCTGGAGATAGTTGGAGATTGATTTTGATTCTATACATTGTGGTGAATGGATATGTTGCTTGTATGTTACATTTTTTGTATGTGACCAATTATGTTTGGACTTTTTCTTTAGGATTTTATAATCTTGATTAATCGTTAATGCAGCTTACTTGCATCGACATGGAAATAAAAGGAGCGGATGAGGAGAGACAACATCCTTTGCTTTTGATATCACAAGAAGAGAAACAACTCTTTTACAACATATCAGATACTTGATTTCACACAACAAATATACCGGAGTTGCGCAACAGATACGTAGTTACTTCTACTTTTGGATGGCTGGTTTTAATGGACATCAACACAGATGATTGTTGTCTTTGGCATCCAGTGTCCTTGGATAAAATAGAGCTTCCAGAATTGACAGAATTGACTTGGCCACTGAGGTTTGATCAATGTATCGTGTCTAAACCCCCTACTGAACCTGATTGTCACATCTTGTTCATTGCTTCTAAAACCAAGTTTCAAAATTTTTGCCAAATTAGAGATGATCAATTTGTCACGCAAACCTTAGCAGACAATGGCAATAAGATGCGTTTATCTACAATTGCGAGCTTCCAACGGAAGATTTACGGCGTTGTCACAACTTTTTATCGGTATCAGTTTGTAAGTGTTGATTTGTTGGTGGAACTCTTCAGTTGAATCCAATATTGAGGGAGGGTGGACAACCTTGGGACATGCCTCATCCATAAAGATCCCCAACTCATGAAGATTACTTGATTGTGTCGTCGTGTGGTGAGCTCTTATTGGTTCATAAAATCTACTCATGTCATCATCATCTAGATGACTTGGATTTTAGAGTTTTTCGAGTGGATGTTGATCGAATGGAGTGCAAGGACCTAGAGAACATTGGCGAACGAGCAATTTTTGTCAACAATTTCGATAATGCCTTTTGTTGCTCCTCATTAGGGATCAAGCCTAATTCCATATATTATACTGTTGTTGGGAGTAGGAATCTCTTTATTTACGATTTGGATGATAGGAGCACAACTGCATCGTTGCCATGTTCTATTGCCACAATGTCAAAAAGCTATTGGATCCCGCCCCATATCTTTCCGAATTTTCTCAATTAGTTCTACATAGTATTGAGGTCAAAGAACGAATGTGCATGATGAAGAACATTCTTTCTTTATTTTTTTACAAGAATTCATTAATATAGTTCCCTTTAATTAGTATTAATATAAATCACGTGCAACAACGTGAATATCTAATTCTTCTAATAATTGTTGTTAAAAAATTTAAAGAACACAATAGTGTAAAATGATAGTGCTAAAAGTATAATTGAAAGCACTATAGATGATTCTGTGCGAAATGGAATCAAATTTCAATGTTCAAAAGTTTGAATAACTTATCAATATCTATGTTTAAATTATTTAGAAACATAAATATTTCTTACTAAGAGAAATGTTAAGAACTTTAAATAGAAAATTAGATTCCGACCTTCCATTGACACAAGTTTTTGGATGCACACATTATAAAAATAAATAATTTTATATATTAAAATAGTATATCTACTATATATTTTGAGATCTTATAAGGAGAAAATATTTGTTGTTGAATTAAAATATATGAAAATGATATTAGCACATTAAACATACTACTGACGCTCCACTATTCACTACAAATTCTTTCAAAAAAATAATGAATACTGGAGTAACAATATTAATTTTTAGAACTTCAATATCAAATCCCTATAATATATAATTTGTAACTTAAACACATCTAATATAGGATGCTTCAACTAATTTCTCTTTTCTCCACTATCTATTATTATTAAATTGTAATGGTAATTATTCTTAACCTAGAGAGTACAATAAGGAAATCAATTTGTATTAGACTCTTCAACTTATTTTTCATTTTCTCACCCCGTAGATTATTGCTTAAGCTCTATGAAGTATTATATTCATAATCAATAGACTTATCACCAAAACTTTAAGACTATGAATAAAGTACACATATTATGTGACCATCTGAACCATTTTAGAAGCTTTAAAATTTTGAATGTGTTACACTCTTTACTCATGTTCTCTAACCACTATCACATTCACATTTTTTTTCCTTGTTACAATCAATTCACATTTTTCTACTATCTAATGAATGAAAAATATAAACACACGTTTTCTTTTGGTTACAAAGGTTAGAGGGGGAAGTCTAATCCCTCGGGTAGGGTCTCGCAAAGAGAAGCCCTCCCCAAGGTGGTGTCTCCAATAGGTTTCCAGCCTTTGTCGCCTCTGGAGGTCATAAGCCGCTTACCACTTGGCCCAATCACTTTGGGTAAACAAACATACAACATTCATACATTACTAGTCGGTGTAGGGTACATACAAGATTTCCTTTGTTTATGAAAAATTCAGGCTATGTTTGGTTATGTTTTGGGATGATATTTTGGTGAGAAATTTATGGGGACACGTGCGTGTTTGATGAGATTGTGTTTCATTTTATTTTAGGAGTTGGTTTTTGAGTTTTTTTTTTGTGAGATAATGTTTGATTTTATTTCCAGAGGGAACAAAAGTTACTGTAGCAGTGAAATCATGAAGCTTTTGTCTGTTAGAGAGGATAGAGAAGAGAGAGAGCACATAGAGAGGAGTGTATGGACAAAGTATGTATAGAAAAATGGTATTATGTTTTTTTTGGACCAAAAAAGTAGTGCATTTTTGACCAAATATTTTGTGAACCAAACATGGTTTGGTGAGAATTTTGGACCAAACATGGAAACATAACCAAACATTGCCTCATTTTCTTGACCTAGTTAGGATTTAGGAATAGGTATGTCTAGAGACTCTAGACTTGTTATTGGGTAGGCATTACTCAGACGCAGGCCCGCTCAATTCTCCTTATGCTTGTCCCGGACCCGTTCATAAGGGTCTGAGACCCGTACTCAACGGTATTAAAGAGTTTGGGTCCGCGTCAGGCCTGTACTCAATAATTACCCACGAGTCCTTTACCCGAACAAGACCCGAGGCTATACCTTTACGGCTTTACCCAATAAAAAACCCTTTTAACACTTTAAAAATTCAACAGAAACAAAACGCTGCAGCGCTGCTTATCGGGAGTTAGAGAAGAAACAACCCTTCTACCTCAAAATTCACATCGACCTCTACAGCCCGTGGAGATTTAGTTGAGATTTTTATTTTTTTTCTGGGAATTTAGATATGCAAAGTGATCAATGAATAGTTGTTGACGAACTGTTTGAGATGAATTGTAGGTTGGAAATAGTTGGAGATTGAATTTGATTCTATACATTGTGGTGAATGGATATGTTGGAAATCAATACATAAAATTCGGTTAATCCAGTCAGGGCTCTATCAATAGACAATGATGAGAGAATTCAATTAATATATCTGTAAACGAGGTCCAATACTAAGGTTTAGATTATGACACATTAGTGAATAGTGTGAGACCGTTGTTCATGTAGCATAATCGAGACTCTTTAGTGTCACCATGCGGTTTATAAAAATTCTTTCCAGTTATCCCTGTAATAGGTTATCAGTAATTGACGTGTCGTTCATGTAATATGTTATCAGTAATTGATGTGTCATTCATGGATCATAGTTTTATTTTTGAAGATAAGTTTTGAATTTTTAATATCAGAAATGTATCGGAAACGATTTAGAAAATACTATAGAAAACATACAAAATCATGGAAACACATTAGTGGGAAAAGAAGTGAAAAAAAAATCAATGTTTTGTGTTAAACTTGTCCGTTCACATTAATATTTCAATAAATTCCACTAATAAAAAATTGCAGCTAGACATTTTGTTCTTAAAAACTGATTAAATACTGGATTTTGTATATTTTGCATTCTAATCATTATGGTTAAATCATTATGTCCTTACACTCTAAATTTAATTCCTTCAATTTCTGAAAATTTAGACTAATAATTCTCTATCCATGCATGTTTGGTTAGTTAAATGTAATAACATTTTTGTTTGGTTAGTTAAATGTAATAACATTTTTGTTTGGTTAGTTAAATGTAATAACAATTTTGTTTGGTTAGTTAAATGTAATAACATTTTTGTTTGGTTAGGTAAATGTAATAACATTTTTGTTTGGTTAGTTAAATGTAATAACATTTTTGGTTAAGCTAGTGAAAAAGGAAATAGATTTTGAATAGAAAATGTGTGGCAACAATCAACGCTACATTGGGAGTTGGGCTCCTTTATTTAAATATACAAGCAACAAAGTATCATCAAAATAAAGCACTTTCCATGTCCCAGTGAAGAATAGCCATGGTTAAGGGATAAAATCAACCATAGTTAAGGACCATCAGGCTTAAACCATCAACAATAAAAATACACGTATGGTTAAGGACCTTAAGGCTTGAACAATTTCAAGATCCTATTTTCAAGATAAATTACTCCCCCCAACCCCTACTTTCTTTATCTATATATCCAACGTCTATTTCTCCACCTACCCCCTTGCCCCTCTATCTCTACCCCTTTGAAACTCCCCCATACCCTTCTTCTCTCTCAACCTCTATTGTCTCTCTCTCTCTCTCTCTCACACACACATCCATGACAATTTCATCTTCATCCTTTTACTCAGATCCAAATATACCCCCAAACACATATCTATATCCACCCCCAAACATACCGTCCCTTTTGGATCCATATCTATCCTTTTCAGATCCATGACAACTTTCATCGTTTTATTCAGATCTTCAGGTCTCTCTCAATTTAGATATGAAATCTCAATTTTGTAAGTGTATTATATTTCTTATGAAAATCTCATCTTTGTTTTATATTTCCTGTAAAAATCTCATCTTTGATTTGATTAGAGTAGACCTATAGAGTGTTTTTTTTTTTTCTCACACACATCTCAACAAGTCAAGTAAGGATCTATATCTCTTGAAGGCCTTTTTTTCAAACACACATCTCAGCAAAACAACCTGTTTTTCCAACGATTTTTTTTTCAAACACACATCTCAGTGTGTAAAAATCTCATCTTTGACTTGTAAAAATTTTCTATTTATAAATCAAAATATTTTTTTTTTTGCAGATCTGATAAATGAAACATAGATCTGAATTACAATTTTTTGAAGATCTTATCTCTCTGAAAGGCCCCCCCTCTTTTTTCCCCAAAGATCTTATCTTTCTACGAAATAAAAGCTTCTTCAGTTTTGTTACCTATCAGTTAAGCCACAGATTTTGTCGGTACTACCACGGCACCACCTAAAAAGTAAACACCAGGTAGTGTAATTCAAGGAGTGTCATATATGAATTTATCTATACAATGGTGCTACATATGATGTATATACCATATTAAAGAAACAGGCCTACCACGTGATTCATACACTATAACTGACATATTGTTGGTGTTTATCTGCCAGTTTGATGCAGCTGAGACAATTGAAGAGGAAGAGTCTGTTGCACAAAGGTAAAATTATTAGTGAGGAGAAGGAAGTTCCTTAATAAGGGTGTCAGACTAGTTGAACCTACTCTATAGCTCATTCAATACAGTAACCTTTCATCTTGATTTTTCAGGGCTCATATAAAGCGAGTGGAAATGTTAAGAAGGAAGAAACTCGAGCTTAGGGCATCTAGATCTGCTGTTGCTCCTAAAGATATTGAAGTCACAAGAAAATTTTGCAGGTTCTTTTCATGCTAATGTGTCGTAAGTTTTTCTATGTTTTAAGTTTTACGATCACAGTAATGTCTGTTAACTACTACTACTTGTCTGAAAATAGAATTTAGGCATGCTCATCATCAACAGCAGCAGCAGAAAGCTCAGCAGCATAAGCAACATCATCTAGCTCATCTGCAGCACCAAGCTCAGCAGCATTAAGCTCATTTTCTGCTTGTTTAGGTTTTTGTTCAAGTTCAACTGCTTTTAAACCCTCTTTCAGTTTATGTATTACTTCGAGTTTTTTTTCCTGATTGTTTAACTTTTACTTCAAGTGCCGCAGCAGCAGTAGTAGCAGCAACAAGCTCAGCAACAGTAGCCGTAGGTCCCTTGTACACTTCAACATGATCATGATCATAGCCACTTGTGCTAGGACCTTCACCATTTTCAGTTTCTTTCGAATCCTTTTTCAGTGTAAGATCTTTGCTTATATCATCTGCTCGTTTAGCTTCTCGTTTTCACCCCCGCTTTCCCATACTGTAAACTGTTGAAGCAAAGAATGTGCATACAAATATTAGCTTTGACATTAGTACAGACATCTGATATAAAAATATGTATTATCTGTGAAATAGCAATTATAGATTTAAATATCAGTAAATACAGGCATTGGTATATGTTTCAAGCAAAAATTATGTATTCAGTGATTAGTTTCTATAAGTACAGATACATCTATGCTTAAAAATATGTATATCTGTGAAATTGCAATTTTAAATTCAAATATTAGTAAATACAGATCGATAATCAAGCTAAGAATGTGTACACAAATATTAGCTTCGACATCAGTACAGACATCTGATAAATATGTATTATCTGTGAAATAGCAATTTTAGATTCAAATATCAGTAAATACAGGCATCAGTATATATTTCAAGCAAAAATTATGTATTCAGTGATTAGTTTCCACGTAAGTATAGATACATCTATGCTTGAAAATATATATATCTGTGAAATTGCAGTTTTATATTCAAATATCATTAAATACAGACATCTATATTTCAAGCAAAAAATAAGTAATCAGATTTTAGTTTCGACAAGTACAGACATATCTATACTTAAAGCAAAAATAATGTATTATCTGTGAAATTGTATTTTTGTACTCAAAAATATTAGTTGCACATTTTACGAGAGAGTGAAAAGTACGAAATCAAGAGCTGCAAGAAGAATACAAGATGACTTGCCTAAGAAATTTTGCCTTTTTCAAATCGGCTCGGATCTCCAAATACTTTCAGATGGCAAAAATAATGTATAATCTGTGAAATTGCATATTTATACTCAAAAGATATTAGTTGCACATTTTACGAGTATGAAAAGTACGAAATCAAGAGCTGCAGAAAAAAGAAGAATACGAAATAACTTGCCTGAGAAATTTTGCCTTTTTCAAATCAAGCTCAAATACAAACTTTGAAGCTCGACTGTACATCACAGCAAATAATGAGAGGAGTAAATATAATTTTCAATTTTAGCGGGTTAAATATTTGTAATTTCAATTATAAGATGATTAGTTTATATAATTACCTATTATTATAATAATGATTGAAGATATAATTTTCCCTAAAAACAAATAATAATAGCGCTCTTAATTTAAGCATGGTTTATCCCAGGGGTAGAAGTGTAATTTGCCCGCCTTAATTATGGCGGGTAAAATTAACATTTTATAAGCCCCTTCCTTTTGATATTTATTAAAGCAGCCATTTGAAATCCGATCTGAGACTGAGAGAGAGCCATTTGAAAGTATTTGGAGATTCGAGCCGATTTGAAAAAGGCAAAATTTCTCAGGCAAGTCATTTCGTATTCTTCTTTTTTCTGCAGCTCTTGATTTCGTACTTTTCATACTCGTAAAATGTGCAACTAATATTTTTGAGTATAAATATGCAATTTCATAGATAATATATTATTTTTGCCATCTGAAAGTAGTTGGAGATCTGAGCCGATTTGAAAAAGGCAAAATTTCTCAGGCAAGTCATTTCATATTCTTCTTGCAGCTCTTGATTTCGTACTTTTCACACTCTCTCGTAAAATGTGCAACTAATATTTTTGAGTACAAATATGCGATTTCACAGATAATACATTATTTTTGCTTAAAGTATAGATATGTCTGTACTTGTCGAAACTAAAATCTGATTACTTATTTTTTGCTTGAAATATAGATGTCTGTATTTATTGATATTTAAATATAAAACTGCAATTTCACAGATATATATATTTTCAAGCATAGATGTATTTATACTTATGTGGAAACTAATCACTGAATACGTAATTTTTGCTTGAAATATATACTAATGCCTGTATTTACTAATATTTGAATCTAAAATTGTTATTTCACAGATAATACATATTTTTATATCAGATGTTTGTACTAATGTCGAAGCTAATATTTGTATACACATTCTTAGCTTGATTATCGATCTGTATTTACTAATATTTGAATTTAAAATTGCAATTTCACAGATATATATCTCTCTCTTAGTCTCAGATCGGATTTCAAATGGCTGCTTTAACAAATATCAAAAGGAAGGGGCTTATATAGTGTTAATTTTACCCGCCATAATTAAGGCGGGAAAATTACACTTCTACTCTTGGGATAAACCATGCTCAAATTAAGAGCGCTATTATTATTTGTTTTTAGGGAAAATTATATCTTCACTCATTATTATAATAATAGGTAATTATATAAACTAATCATCTTATAATTGAAATTATAAATATTTAACCCGCTAAAATTGAAAATTATATTTCCTTTCATTATTTGCTGTGATGTACAGTCGAGCTTCAAAGTTTGTATTTGAGCTTGTTTGACTATTAGTTGAGTCGAGTTCAAACGAGCTTCAATCTAGCCGAACTCGAGTCGAGCTCGAGTAGTTTGGTTTTTTTACATGTTTTTATTATTTTTTTACTAATTGAGTCGAGTTTCAAAACTTATCAAACACAAAAAGTTGTTCAAGCTTGGTTTGACATGTTAATGAAAAAAGCTCAAACGAGTTTTTAGTGATCGAGCTTGAATCGATTATCGAGTAGTTTAGTTCGTCTTTTACTCCTACGTGGAGGTAGGTTAAAAGATTGAAACATACAATCATATAATAAAATCATTGTCAATAAAAACAAAGACAAAGAATGATATAAAATAGACTCAAACATTCGTTAATTGTAATATATAAAGTACAGACACTTCGAAAATTATTTCCCGGCGGTGTCGGGTGCATGTCAAATACGAGACGCCTCCGATTCGTGTCGGACACGGTCCATGGTTAAAAGTAAAAAAAACAATTCAGACACCGTGTCGGACACGACCAAATGTGTGTCCGACATGGCGATGACACGGTTTGCAGTTTTTCTAAGAAACTAAAAAGTATGAGGTTCCAATTGTAAATAGAAAACTTCAAAAATCCTAATTCTAATTCTTGAACATTTGATACTTTGATTGTATTTGTAATTGCTTTGTAATTTGTGATTGTTTATATTTTTGTTTTGCATTCGTTATTGACTTATTGTTGATAAGTTATAAGTAGTTAAATTTTTCCAAACATACAGAGATTTACAATGAAACAAGAAAAATATAAATTTACAATAAACAAGTGAACAACATTTTCATAGTTATCTTCTTGCAAATTATATTGAAATTAAAATCAATATCTAATTTATGTGATATATATATATATATATATATATATAGGATGTGGATCAATATATCCCAATTCATTAGGTAAGATATAAGACCCAATCTACACCCTTGATATCATTTGATCCCAAGGTCCGAATTTAACTTCATTTTTCAGATTTTATAAAAAAATTTAATGATGGCAGGGGTATTTTAGTCAAATATCATGCAAGATCAAAATCAAATCCCACTTATTATGCCATAACAGATTCTTTTTTCTAATTTTTTTTTTCCAAATATTGACAGGGAATCGTATAGATGGAACCCCACACGCGTATTCGAAATTTAGTCCGCAAACAAAACAAAACAGAATATACAAATACAAAATCAAATCAAATGAGCTTTTTCCGTTTCCCGAGTTGTATGTAATATTGTTCCATACGCCATTTTTGAACACTTGAAGAAAAAGGTAATTGTTGAAAACAAAAGGAAGATTCATGGTGATTGGTTGCTGCTCCACCTCCATTTGAGTCTCCGATTTTTCCATTAATTCGAATCTCCATGTAATTTCTTCACAACCCTAACTGCTTTTGTATCCTAATTTCGAAACTTGCATATTTGGGGGTGTTGTGTAAAACATCAAGGAGTAGGACCCCTACCCCCCCCCCCCCCCCCACCAAAAAAAAACCTGTGTTTCAGACCCCTTTTGCCTGTCATTCAATACACAGTCCAAAAATGGTAAGTGTCCATATTATGTGTAGACGACAACACAAAAGTTGAACTGGAAAAATACAATATTGGCTTTGTTAATTTGTTTTGTCTTTGTTCTATGAACAAGAGGCCTTCTGCTAATTACTAAACACATAATATATAATAAATTATAATACACTGTATAATGTGTTATAATATAGTGTATAATGGCTTATAAGATACTGTATAATTGAATATTTTTAATATGTTATAAACACATACTGTATAATGAGTTATAATATATTGTATAATGTGTTATAACATATTGTATAATGGCTTATAAGATACTGTATAATTGAATATTTCTAATACATAATTTTATAAACCACTATACAGTATATTATAACACATTATACACTATCTTATAACCAATTATATAGTGTGTGCATATTGAATTCTCTATCCAACTGTAATTTACACAGAGTTAAATTCATACACACTACATCAGTGCTTTACAACATGTAGCTTTTGCAGAACTAAATAAAATGGTGGTTATAAAGGAAAACAGAAGCAGCAACATCCCAAACCCCAGTTAACTTTTACAAAACCACAAGCACTCTCAAAAATTGATTTCTAAATTTTCTAGAATTTAAAGTCAGTTAACTTCTTATTTAAATGTCTCCTTTCACTTTAATTATAGACAAAAACTCAAAATTCACACAATTTCTCAATTGCAATTTAGTTAAGGATTGAAGTAAACTCAATTAAATCAACATTAATTCTATTTACCTGATTATAACATTAGTCTTATAAACCATTATACAGTATCTTATAACTCATTATACAGTATAGGATAACACATTATACAGTGTGTGTTTATACATCATACACACACTGTATGATGTCGAGGCTATTCATTCTCTCGGTGTTTTCTTTGATTCTTTGAGCTCAAGACTCCTTGTACTCTCCATTGCCTATTATTGCTTTTTCTTCTTCTTGTTTGTTCTTGTTAGAGTTTTTGGGTCTCTCTCTGCTATTGATGCTCACCATTGCTGCTCTCTCTCTCTCTGTAATGCACAAATATTTAATTTTTTAAATTTGTTTCCAAGGTAAAGAGAGTGAGAGAAAGTAATAAAAGGAAGATGAATTACATAAATAAATAAGGGAGATCTTAGGGGAGATTCTGTTTCTTTTTTTGCTTCCTTTTTTACTATTATACCCCTTATTCAATTGGAATTAATTTTTCTGCTTTTTTTTTTGCTTTTTTTTGGACTGTTAGATTTAATGGATCCAATGGTGTAGATTGGGTCTTATATCTTATCTAACATAGAGTGTGTATTCGATGTTGACCCTATATATATATATATATATATATATATATATATATATATATTTGACATTCGTGTTAGCGCCATGTCGTGTCCCGTGTCAGTATTGTGTCGTGTCAATGCATGATAGGTTGCAATACGTTTCCTTGTATTGTTTAGTGCAAAAATCAAATTCTAGAATAGGGTCTTTACTCTTTAGTCTCATTCTTTGAATTAATCAGGAATTCTGGCATGCAGCATATGAGCATAAATACTACTATTCATCATTTTTGCCCTTTTGCTGTTTTCACGAGCTCTTTCATAGTGGTATTTTTATCAAAATCATCGAAAATGAACCTCATATGTCAAGGTAATGCGTTTTCGTGCAAGTTGAGTTGGGTTTTCGTGCACGTTGAGTTAATAAACACGCTCCCTCTCAGATTTGAGGCAAAAATGCAACTACTCATGTTAGGTGGATGAAGAATACTAAAAGAAGAGTGTGTCTTTCTTTAATTGGAATTTGCATACTCCATTTAGATCCCTTTTCTTCTCTAGTTCATAAGCTTTATTTTTATTGAATAAATGTCTATACATAATTTCCTGTTAAGATTCAAAACTAGTTCTTCAGTCTAAGCCCAAAGGCCAGACCTTTTCCAAGTTGAACTTGTGTGCATTGATGAAGAGGAATTTTTTTTTTTAAAAGCACAAAATGAATCTTAAGAATTATAATGGCATAGGGAATAATAACTTATGTAGTTATGGTGGCAATCAAAATAACATAAAATTGAGAAAACATCATATGATTATATTGTTAAAAAGAACATTCATATAACAATGAAGATATATACAATGAATACAAAATTATTAGGGAATGTTACACAGACCCCTTCGCTTACTGTGAAATTATCAAAAATCTTCTCACTTTTTGAAAATTACATAAAGTTCCTCTCGTATTAAGACATTTCTTACACTTACAATCCTTATATATTTAATAATTCTTACAATTTTTAATTGTACCCTATGTTTACCCACGGGTCCTTTACCCGATCAAGACCCGTGGCTTTAGCCAATGAAAAACCTTTTTTAACACTTTAAAACTTCAACAGAAACAAAACACTTATCGGGAGTTAGAAGAAACAACCCTTCTACCACAAAATTCAAATCGACCTCCATCACTGTCTTCTATCGCCGCCGCCGCCGCCTACGTAGAAGCTCTTTGGTGATAATTGCTGTGTGGAAATTTTTGACAAATTGAAAAAAATAAAGGTGAATATTTCTCATGTATGTTTCCTAATAGGAAAAATATAATTTGTATGTCAATTACTAATTCCAAAAATTGATGAATCCTTAATTAAGATTCTGATTAATTATTTGTATTATTAGCCTTAGCGTCAGGCAAAGCGAAAAATTGATGTGGGTTATTGAGATTTTTTTTGTTTTTTGGAATTTAATTGAGATTTTTATGTTTTATCTGGGAATTTTGATATGCAAAGTGATGGGAAAATTATTTTTTTAGTCCGTTAAGTTGGCCTCTTTTACGTTTTAGTCTGTTATTTTGGCACTTGTTTTAATTTTGGTCCTTTTAGCTGATTTGGGGATAAATTGCATCTTAATTTGGGGATAAATTGTAAATGGAGGAAAAATTGGGAGAAAATTCATTAAAAAATTGAAAAAATTAATTAAAAAATTGAAAAAACCGCAAAAATTCATTAAAAAATTGAAATCTGTAAAAAAAATTCAGATTTCAATTCGTTCAATTTTTTCGGATTTCAATTTTTTCAATTTTTTTCAAAAAAATCCTAAAAAATTTAAAGAAAAAATTCATTAAATATTGTCGTGTTTCAATTTTTTTTATTTATTTTTAGTAATTTTCTAGTTTTTTATTTAATTTTTGAGAAACAAGGAAATTACTAAAAAAAGGCTGAAAAAATTCATTAAAATGAAAAGAAGAAAAAAGAAAAAATTGAAACACGACAATATTTAATGAATTTTTTCTTTAAATTTTTTCAGAGTTTTTTGAAAAAAATTGAAAAAATTGAAATCCGAAAAAAAACCAATTTATTTTTTCAGATTTCAATTTTCTAATTAATTTTTTAAATTTTTAATGAATTTTTTCGTTTTTTCAAAATTTTCATGAATTTTTTCAATTTTTTCAAATTTTAATGAATTTTTTTAATTTTTCAATCACCCCCCCCCCCCCCCCCCCCCCAATTTTCCCACAATTTACCCTCCATTTGCAATTTATCCTCAAATTAAGATGAAATTTATCTCCAAATCAGCTGAAAGGACCAAAATTAAAACAAGTGTCAAGATAACAGACTAATTTTGTAAGATGTCAAGTTAACGGACTAAAACACAAAGGAGGCCAATTTAACGGACTAAATAAATAATGTTCCCTGCAAAGTGATCAATGAATATTTGTTGATGATTTGTTTGAGTTGAACTGTAGGCTGGAGATAGTTAGGCTCGATGTGTTTAAGTTTTTGAAAATGAAAACTGAGGTTTTTTTGGAGAATGCGTATTATAGAAATTCGTGTGAAAATATTAATTTTTTTGGTTTGTTTGGATATGTTTTTAGGAATTGGTTGGGAGCAGTGTTTGATGTGATATAAAGTTGAATTTTGTTGGGATTTGATATATGAAATGATTGAATTAGTTATGAATATAATAATGATTGATATTAGTATTATGGATTATGTATAAATTATGTGTGTTTATAGATATATATATATATATATATATATTTATTTAGAAAAAATAAAAATACAATTATTTTAATATTGTTACGGACTTACGGGTAATGTAACATATTTTTTTGTGTCTTTTATTTGGTATTTTAATTTGTTCTTTTCTTATGTGTGAGGGATGTTTTTTTTTTTTTCTAATGAGGATGGAGAGACCCACTAAATGATAAGGTTAACTGCGTTGGCCTAGGGGTACCACCTCCCACTTGTGAGTGGGAGGTCCTGGGTTCTAAACCTAGGAGCCACAAAGTGTTGTGGTGTGTGTGTGTGGGTTAAAAAAAAAAAAAAACCTACCACATGTGTGTGATTTGTTAATTTAACAAATTAAATACAAAAATATGTTTTCTCTTAGTTAATTTTTTTAATTTTGATCGAGTTGTTGTACTAACTATAACCCTAACTAGTTAAATACGGGATGACAAAAATTCGATATTTAATATGTACGAGTGTATTATAAATTTTTGGCGGAAGTTACTTACATATTATTTTGTAAAATATATTGCTACTTTTACGCTACGAAAAAATGGATTTGAATTGTTAGTTGACAATAATTAAAATTTTGATAAATTATTAACTTTTGTATTTTTTAATTTAATAATATTTAAATAATAATATGTTAATATCAATATAATTTTCAAATTTAAAATACAAATATAAAAGATACATAATGTACATCTTAGTACTTTTTTTATAAATCTTTTTTTGTTTTGCTATTATTCGAGTTAAATATTATTTAATAATAATAATTGAAATATTTGAAAAATTGAATATGAATTTTTATTATATAAAATATAATAAATTAAGAAAGAGAATGAGTTGGAAAGTGGAATAGTGTAATTAATGATGAAAGATTGTGAATCAATTGAAATGATGAAATGATTGGTTGTTATATAGGGCAATGTGTAGTAGGAATTAAAATTTGAGTATTTTCTGTAGAATTTATCTTGGAGTGTACATTTTAATTTTCGATGATCCAAAAAATGAAAATGCAACTCAAAAAACATAACCATACAGAGCCTTACAGATTGAATTTGATTTTTTGGTGAATGAAAATGTTGCTTGTATGTGAGTACTTGTCTCCGAATTATCAAGGATACATTTTTGTATGTGACCAATTATGTTAGGACTTTTTCTTTAGTATTAATTTTATAATCTTGATTAATCGTTAATGCAACTTACTTGTATCCACATGGAAATAAAAGGAGCAAATGAGGAGAGGCAACATCCTTGGCTTTTGATATCACAAGAAGAGAAACAATTCTTTTACAACGTATCAGATAATCGATTTCACACCACAAATATACCCGAGTTGCGCAACAAATACATAATTACTTCTACTTTTGGATGGCTGATTTTAATGGACATCAACACAGACGATTGTTGTCTTTGGCATCCAGTGTCCTCGGATAAAATAGAGCTTCCAGAATTGATAGAATTGACTTGGCCACTGAGGTTTGATCAATGTTTCTTGTCTAAACCCCCTAGTAAACTTGATTGTCACATCTTGTTCATTGCTTCTAAAACCAAGTTTCGAAATTTTTGCCGAATTGGAGATGATCAATTTGTCAAGCAAACCTCGACGGACAAGGGCAATAAATGTGTTTATCTACAGTTACGAACTTCCAAGGGAAAATTTTCGACATTGTCACCACTCCTTATCGGTATCAGTTTGTAACTGTTGATTTTGTTGGTGGAACTCTTGAGTTGAATCCAATATTGATGGAGGATGGACAACCTTGGGACATGCCTCATCTCACTAAAGTAATGAAGAATTCGAATTCTACCAAAAAAATAAAAATGAAGAATTCGAACAAATTTTATGTGGAGCGAAAAGGAAAATAATAATAATATAATAATAAAGATTGGGTGAAAGAAAAAGAGGATGCGGGCGGGTTTAGGGCTCATTAATATGTGGGGATTTGAGAGGAAGAAAAGGAAATCTGAATAATTCCTAGTCGGTGTAGGGCTCATAAAAGATCTCCTTGTTTCTGATTGATTTATTTTCTAGATGTATACGTTTTATTATTGACCTAGTTAGGAATAGGTTCGTCAATCAAGATGTACGAGCCGAGTTTTGTTATGCTCACACTCGTCTTGATATTATGCAAGTTTTTGGGCTAAGTTATGAGTTCATACAATTTTTATTTTTTACAAAGCTTGAGCTCGGCTTGAAATTAGTACGAGCCCGATCCAACCCTATCTGAATTTATTCTTTTTATAAAAACAAGTAACGAACGAGGTCTATTACATAAACAAAAAAATTAATAGTCTTAAAAACATCAAAGTATTAACAATAAAAAAAAACTCATGATTTTTTTTCTAAAACAATTCCATTCAGATGTATTTTCAATTTACATAGATTCTATTACTAACCAGTAAATTAAAATCAGCAATTATTAAACAAAAAAAAAAAAACCTCTTTTAGCTTACTAATCATCACACAAATAAATTAAGATATATCTCAAAATATATGCTCCACATATTCTTTGACATTGAAAGACGTCAAAATTAAATATATGATGGACTTACTTTTTTTTTTAAAAGAAAAATCGATTTTATATATCATTCAATCGAAAGTTTACAAAGCCTGGAACTATACAATTCATATGGACTCAAACGATGTAGTAAGAACATCTGAAACACTAACTATCATGTTCTTGAAGATAACAAATCTTAAGAACTCACAACCGAACACAAGAAAATTTTTGGCAACTCCTATTCAAGGAAAGATAAAACTCTCATTCGAGAGAGGAAACAAACTCTCATACGAGAGAGAAAATGAAATATTAAAAAAAAAATTAAAACGCTATATAAAAACTTATGTATCACCCGTCTTCATCTCGTTAAATTTGTCTCTGTCTCGTTAGATCGATAGCCGTCTCGTTAGATTTGAAAATGTGATGTACAAGTTGAAGAAGGGTGCTCCAACCCAACCCCGCTGACGATGGTGGTGGTAACAGTGGTGAAAAAGACGATTGCTTCACCAAATCATCGCCGACAGAGGAAAATAGAAGAAAAAGAAGGTTAGGGTTTAGAGAGATGATGGACTTGCTCAAAGACACAACTTATTAAAGAGTATAGTGTCAACTTGTGTTAATTGTCATATGTTACGTACGTGAGACATAATTTTTTTAGTTATTTAATTTGTTGGGTATAGAATGAACATTGTGCAACATTACTAGTGGATTATTATAAATGGAAGATTCATCTAGTGGATTAATTGTTGAACCATGTTCTTCAGCATATTAGTGATTCCTAAGTACGTAATATGTAGAAGAAATTTACTAGATATGGAGCTAGTTAGCAACTTACACGTGCAATATATACCTTCTGAGGTTTAATCGACGATACTGATGATGTTAAATTTGAGCAAATTTCAGAGGTTGAGGGGTGAGGGGGAGGGAAATAGTTTTGGTGGATTTAAGTTTGTTTTTTAAAAATGTTGATAATTTGGTCTTTATGCAACAAAATGAATAAAGAAAAAGAATTTTTTTTTATTTTTTTATAATGAGGCTATTTCTTAAATGACGCTACATTTGACTTCTAGAGGGGGATACCCAACCGACTTAGCTCGACAAACTCGGGGTTATACTCGTATATCTAAGCCACACATGGCCAATTACATCACTATCCATGATACTACTAATCTCCCGGATTGGGAAGGTGAATGTTATGAGCCTATGCTCAAACCCTTGCTTGGCCAAACGATCCGCCACGAGGTTAGCTTCTCACCAAACATGTAAAATCTCAACTTGCTAATTCAGCACCAAGTGACGCCTAATTTTTCTATAACATCAAAATGTTGATGAGAGAATGTACTGTCTTTTATACTAGAAATGGTTTCACGACTATTTGTTTCAATCGTCATATTGACACACTTCATTTTCCATGCCATTTCCTATTCATACAAGATTGCATGCAGTTCCGCCCCAAGAACTGTAGTCGGGTTAATTATACCCAAATCTATCGTCGGTGTAGTACGGTTCATTGAAGATTTCCTTGTTTCTCTAAAATTTCTTTTGTAGATATATACAGACTTTATTATACAAGATTCCAACCTAGCTAGGAATCATCCATAGACACAGAAATAATATATATATATATATTAAATTACACCCAACCCCCTATGATTAGGGGTGGGCTAACGGGTCGGGTTTTTGGATACCCACCCTACCCGATCGGGTTCGGATCTATTGGGTGAGATTTTTTGCAGAAAATTGGGTATTGGGTATTACCCAATACCCGATAGGGATTTCGGGTTGGGTATTGGGTAGGAAATTCCTACCCGATATACCCATTGGGTACCCGGAATGAACAGTAATCCCGAAATAAACAGTAAAAAAAATATATAAAATAAATATGTACCTAACTACTAAGCAGGAATATATATATATATATATATAATATATATATATAAAATAAATATATGCTACAGGAACCAAGTACTCGATACCAGAATTATTGGGTACCCGAAATTTTCGGGTACTTATTGGGTACTAAAATTCGATACCCGATACCCGAAAAGCCGAACCCGATAGCTCCAATACCCGATATCCCACCCGATATCCACCCCTACCTGTGATAGGTCTTATTATCACTCCACCCCCCTGTGATAAAAAAACCAATCAACTTACCCCTTGTAATTTTTAAAATATGTTTTACTGCCTCCCTCGGGTATTTTTGCTTATAAAATTGTATTGAAAGACTATAATACTCTTGTCCTTTTTAGATATCTACACAATATAATTCTAATTTATATTTTATTTTATTAATTTAATATTTTAATTATTTTCTATTTATTTATTATTTTTTTCTTTCTTAATCTTCTTCCCCACCGCCAACCACCATCACCACCACCAGTACACACAAAACCAACCGTCACCGCCGCCGCCGCCTCAACCACCACCACTACCAGTGCGCCCAAAACCGCCATTAACATTGGTGAAAAACCCCATCAATGGCAAGTGCAAATCTGATTTTCAGATTATATGGGTGTATACATATATATATATATATATATATATATATATGTTATCACCACTGAATAGCAATAATTAAAACTTTCGGAACTAAACAATCCCAAAAAAATCTCTTTTCTTTCTTCGAATACCTCAATGGATTGTTGTCCATCTTGATGGTAAACATATTTAAGCTCTTTATCATCCACAACGTCTTTCGAACAAGCTCCAATTCCAAGAGTGTTCTTCAAATTTGCGAATTTCGCATATTTGAAAAGTTCTTCAAATTTGCAAATGGAAAACAAGAAATAAAGGTCCATTTTGCCGATTTTAAGAACCGTTCGGCTGCGGCGATTCGTCGGCAGTGAAGGTGGTGACGGGTTATATACCTATATGCATACATATATATATATATATATTTAAAAAAAAATATTTTTTATAATTTTAATATTTTAAAAATATATATTTATTATAAAAATAAGAAATTTAATATCAACCGTTCATCTCTATAAAGATCTACGGTTGTAATAAATTACATTTAATAAAATAAGAGAAATTAATCCTGGCCATTGATATTTAGGAGATCAGATCCAATGGTCAGCAATTCAGGGCAAAATAATCTTTAACTAATGAAAATTTGATAACTAGTAGCATGGCAGGCGAGTGAAGCTCGTGGAGAGTTAAATTGCTTTTACCCTATATATATATATATATATATATATATATGTATGATTTTTGAGGTTGGTCTGTTGAATCCAACTACAGTTTGTTTCCAAGATTAGATTTGTTTAGACCTGACTCAGACCCGATGGTATTAAAGAGTTCGGGTCCAGGTCGGGCCTGTACCTGATATTTACACACAGGTCCCTTACCCAATTAAGACCCGAACAAGACCTTAGGCTTTACCCAATGAAAAATTCTTTGGGAAAATTACACTTTTTGTCCCATAACTTTGGCCTAATTCAATTTTGGTCGGAAAAATTGCAATTTTCATCCCATAACTTGCTCAAATTTCGATTTTGGTCTCATTGGTTAGGGATGTGTTACATTTAGTCTCATAAGTCAAATAAAATCTCAATGTTTGTCCCATTGGATATGATGTGCCACATTTAGTCCCATAAGTCAAATAAAATTTCAATATTGGTCCCAAAATTGGCTACAAAAGATGAAAAATCAGATTGCTTATAGGACCAAAATTGAGATTTTATTTTGACTAATGGGACTGAATGTGACACATCCTATCCAATGGGACCAACATTGAGATTTAATTTGACTTATGAGACTAAATGTGGCACATCCCTATCCAATAAGACCAAAATTGAAAAGTGGACAACTTATGGGACTAAAATTGCAATTTTTTCATTTTGGTCTCATTTGTTACCAATTAATCACATTTAGTCCTATAACTTTCAAAATGTCTCATATTTAATCCCAACCGAAGTTTCCATCCAAAATGTGATGGTCAACTCAGATAGTCAACCCTTTGTCCGATTTTTTGGGGGTAATTTTGTGCATGAGTGGCACGTAGTATTGAATAAAAATATTACAATAATGAATATAATTCGTATGTGAGTCCATTTATGCACGAATTCTCCCTCAATAAACCGGTCAAAGAGTTGACCGTCAAATATTGGACGAAAACTTCAATTGGGACTAAATATGAGATATTTTGAAAGTTAGGACTAAATGTGAGAAATTAATAACGAATGAGATCAAAATTGAACTAGTTAAAAGTTATGGGACCAAAAATTCTGTGTTTGGTTTTATTTTCAAACCATTTTTTGGCCGAAACTTGTTTGCTTTATGTTTTTTTGACCAAAAATAATTTTTTTGGTCAAAAAAATTGTCAGCTATTGTCTCCCTATTTATCTCTATTTTAGGGTGCCTACTAATTACATCAACTACAATATAATCATTTAAAACTTATATTATATTATATTTTTCAATTATAAACATAACTTTTCAGACAAAAACTTACATGATTTGACTGCTACAGTAATTTTTGTCTCTTCTGAAAATAAAATCAAACACAAAACCAAACACATTTTCATCAAAATACACAACTTTCAATAAACCTTTTCACCAAAATTTTCACAAAAAAAACCCCAAAATAAAACCAAACACAGCCTTAATTTTCGCAAAACCCTTTTTAACACTTTAAAACTTCAACAGAAACAAAACGCTGCAGCGCGAGAAAAAACAACCCTTCTACCTCAAAATTCACAACGACCTCCACCGCCGCCGTCTTCTACGTAGAAGTTGTTTGGCAATAATTGCAGTGTGGAAATTTTTGACAAACTGAAAAAAATAAATGTGAAAATTTCCGCATATATGTTTCCTTCGTAGGAAAAATGTAATTTATATGTCATTTACTAATTCCATAAGATTCTGATTAATTATTTGTATGTTATGCCTTAGTATCAGGCAAAGCAAAAAATTGATGTGGGTTATTGAGATTTTTTTGTTTTTTTAATATTTAATTGAGATTTTTGTTTTTTTTCTGGGGATTTTGATATGTAAAGTGAGGGTTTTTTAATAAAATAATACAAATAATATAAAAGTTTCTCAAAATAATACAATTTGAAATCAATTATTAAACTAGTACAAAACGTCATTTAACATGTCATCTTTGTCTAATTCCACTATTTGGATTTTAGTCCCTTACTTCTTTATATTATAGAAAACCCCTTAAACAATTTTATAACTAATAAAATTTTATCCCTTATGATAAATCTTATTGCATTAGGTTTTGTTTTTAACCAGAAGATTTCAATTCATGATAAACGATAAAATCAGGCCCAACATGCTTCCGAAGAATAGTAAAATCTCATAATTCTATACCTTCTGCTCGAGTATTCTGAGTCCTCGGTTTTACGGCAAGCCGGTACAAGCGACTTAAGACCAACCACACAACCGCAGCAGGTGGTTCGCAGTACTCAGTTCCTTCAATGATACCCAGCACAGCCCTAATTTCTTTTTCTATCTTTGGGCAAAGAAAGGTTTTCAAAATAAAATTTAATAAATTTCGGAAAACAGAGGCTGTCTTTGGTTTTGTTTTCAAACCCATTTTGGCCAAAACTTGTTTGTTTTGTGTTTTTTTGACCAAAAATGATTTTTTGGTCAAAAAAATTTTCAGCTATTGTCTCCCTATTTGTCTCTACTTTAGGGTACCTACTAATTACATCAACTACAATATAATCATTTAAAACTTATATTATATTATATTTTTTAATCATTAACTAATTATAAACACAACTTTTCAGACAAAAACTTACATGATTTGACTGCTACAGTAACTTTTGTCTTTTTTGAAAATAAAATCAAACACTAAACCAAACACATTTTCATCAAAATACACAACTTCCAATAAACCTTTTCACCAAAATTTTCACCAAAAAAAAACCCCAAAATAAAACCAAACACAGCCAGAGGTTGTGCAAAAGCCTTTATTTTATTGATGAAAACAGAAAATTAAATTACATGATATTATTCTACTCCGCTATTGGAGGAGAAAACCTTTAGCCTCTCATGAGAGGACTTATAATTGGGGAAACCCCCATACACTCGTTTATTAAAACTATAAAAGAAAGATTACAAATTTGTTGTTTTGCTAGATTTGTAAATTTTGAAGAGTTGAAGAAAATTTATGATGATCTTCATCTGCTTCTGAGCTCTCCTTTTATAGCCTCAGACTTCGGATTCCAAATGCGGATTCCAAACTTGTACAATTTTCTTGACATCATTGCTTTGCTGTCAAGATTCCTTCACATGCGTATGGACCCTAGTGTTTGCCACTTTGTCTGCCACGCCTTGACTTTAACAACTATCTTTTGGTATAGCTGTAACCTTTAATCAATCACATGATTGATTCCCGGTTGGTGCGCCTAATTGTTTGGCCGCCTTTGTCGTTTACATCCATTTACTTGGGTTTGGGAAAACCCTTGGGGTAAACTTTCCTTTTACCCTTATCTTTGTCAGATTCGGGTTTTACCTTGGTGACCCGTATTCTGGTGCCGAATAAGGGTTTCTCTTGAAACTGGAAACTTGAACACTCCCTGTTATGCCATAGATCAACATGCATCATGTTGCAGGCTTTCTTCCTGGTCGCGTCTGTTGCTGGCAACTTGTTTTCCCAGATAAGCGTCCTCTTTTGTTCAAAAAGCTTTTCTGGAAAATCAGTATTTTTCCCTATCATGGAATTTAACAGGAACGATCCATTCGCTGTATTAGAGAATATCTTGAATGGATACTTGACTTTGTCCATCTCTGTAAGACAGACCCACATTCCCCATGCTCTCCTGGTGGAAATGTCATCTTCATTGATAGTGCTAACCAATGGAGATTCCTCTGTTGCAACCTTAATTCTGGTATAGGCCGCCATGTCTGGTCTCTGTAACTTAATAAAATGAAACACTGGATGAGACCCTTTTCCTGCTATTTCTGGTGCTGCCGATATAAACTTTAGCTCCAGAATATCGCCTCGTTTGAGGTGGTGATTGTTTTGCCATGAATCATACACGGCACTTGTAATCCAATCCGGAAGCTTAGATATTTCCGGAAAACCTGGTGACATAGTATGTATTGAAGCTAAAGCCCCAAAATCATACCATTCTCGGACCTCTTCTGGCTTAGATCCTTCCTTCATCCAAATCTTAGGATATTTCCTCGATATTTCTATCAAGGATTTATTCCTTTTCTTGAGATTAATTTTTCCCAAGAATGCTGGTAACCCTGCCAATGTAAATTAATCGAGTTAGTATTAATCTTAGAAGTGCCTGTCTGTGGCCTAAGATTAATCTCTCACTCTTTAACCCCAGAGGTGGTGGGTTGACTTGAACTAGTAAGAGCTTGTGCTTCTTCTTGTTCAACATTTTCCTTTTTCTCAGAGTCTGAGAAAGGACTTGTGCAAGTGGTATTTGAATCCACTACTCCGGGTATAGAGCCCCGTTCTCTAAACGCAGGTTTGGAGTCCTGCTCTCTCAATTCTCGAGCAACTACAGAAGGTGATGCTTTTCGAACTGGTCCTGTAAGAGTATTCCATAACGAAGTCATGGCATACATTGTCTCATTAATCGAATTCTGGACAATGTCCAAATCAGCTCGTTGAATTCGGCCAGCTACTTCAGCGTTAACTGATAACTGTCCAAATTTTCGATTAAGCTCCTCAAGGTTTTCCCTGAGATGCCTATACCTTGTGATGATGGAATTTGCTTCAGATACTTCCATCTCTTGTCAAGAAATCTACAAGAACATTTTCATGAGATTTCACAATAACAATGTCAAAACAATAATATTGACATTCAGCTTGCCACCTGAGAATACGAGCTTTTTCAATTTTTTATTCAAGTTTATTTTTCAAAAAAGCTTTAACATTCGTATTATCGACTTTCAAAATAAATTCTTTGGCTAATAAAAATAAAGGCCATTTCTTGAATGCCTTCCAAACCGCAAAGAATTCTTTCTCGTTAATATGCCATACTCTGGCTTGTTGTTCATTGAACAACCCTCCAGTGTATCTATAAGGTTCTTCCCCTGTAGTTGATCGCTTCATGAGCACTGCTACCCATCGATAATCATTGGCATCTGTATAGACTACCAGATCATCGTTATCCTGTGGTATTGCGAGTTTAGGCAAGGTTTTGCACACTTGTTTCAACTCACGAACCCTTTGAGTGTGAATTTCTTCCCACTTCCATTTCTGGCTTTCCGTTTCTCTTAAAAGTGGTCGGAAATCCTTTCGGTGTTTGGCTAGATCTTTAATAAAGATCCCTGCAAAATTAACAACTCCCAGAAAACTTTGAAGTTGTTTTTTGTCCCTTAGAACATCAGGAAAATTTTGTATCTTTTCCACAATATGTTCTTGGAGCTCAATGCTTGCTTCGTCAATAAGAATACCAAGAAATTCAATCTTATTAACACCTATTATTGCCTTCTTTTCAGAAAGCACTAAACCTTCCTTATAACATGCATCAGAAAATATTTCAAGATGTTTAACATGCTCTTTCATATTTTTAGACGCAATCAAAATGTCATCTATATAGACAAACATAAACTCGAAATAATCTTTGAAAAGATTATCCATCTTCCTTTGGTATATCTGGGGTGCATTTGCTAAACCCATTGGAAGCACATTCCAGATATATTGACCCTGAGGAGTAGAGAAGGCAGTATATTTTCTAGACTCCTTTTCCATCTTAATCTGGTAGAAACCAGATTTGCAATCAAACTTTGAGAACACTTTAGCACCTTTGATACAATCGATCAAGTGTTCTCGATTGGGAATATAGTAACCATCAAACTCAAGGATCCTATTTATGGGCATGAGGAGATTAAAAGCCTTTTCGCGTCGCAAAACTTGTATCTCACTGCCACAAGTAGTGGTAAAGGTGAGCAAGTGTTTGTGATTATCTTGCACATATTTTGCAAAGGTTTGAATAAAATTATTACCCAGCAAAAGATCAGCGCCAGTATCATGAAAGTAAATAGGAGGCAGTTTTACCTTGTACCAAGGTGTTCCAAATGCACCACCGATCATGATATGGGCTTCACGAATACCTTTATTGAGGATAAGAATTTTCTGAGAAAAATCTCTTCCTGCAATAGTAGGTAATTAAGATTCCAGAGCATTGCTAGGAAAAACTCCAGGTTTTGCTGTGCAAATCCCAGATCCAGAATCAATATAAGCTGCAAAATATTCTGACTTATATTGGTCATATAACATACCAACAGATATGTATATAGAAAAAGGGCTAGTCATTTATTCAACTTGAATTAAATGTCTATCCAAGCTAAACTCCTTACCTTTTCCTTTTCTTCCCCAAGGTTTATGTTCCTCAAGGAAGCTTAATCCAAGAATAACTATTCTTGGATCTCGTCCGGCACTACCTGTAACAAATACTTCATAGCCTGCTATTTCTAGCATACATTCGTATTTGTTAACGGCGGACTGCTGCAAGTGATAGAGATCATCACAAGGAAAGTAATTTTCTTTCTCCGTAATGTCAAATAAAACCTGCACATCTTTCCATCCTTCTGGGAATTTAAGTTTTACATTATCTACCCGAATGGCTGGAAGAGTTAAATCTTCCATTAACTCTTTGCCTTTTAAACCTTTTATCCTGTCCTCAGAAAAGGACATTCGGCTTCTGAAATCTGTTCTAGAACTTACCGATCTGTCTAGAACTGGGTGATCTCGAATTAAGATATCAACACCACCAATCCTCGGTATTTTAATAGGATCAGGTTCCATAACCTTAGCAAATTCCTTGAATATTCTAGGAATTTCAATATACTCTTTCCTTATGAACAAATCAGAATGATGTGTATTGGAAATGTCATAAGCTATTCTATACGTAATAGAATATGGACGATTCCCTTCTTTCATGAGATCCGTTCTCTTGAAATGTTGATGAAGGGTTAAGACTCGACTGAAATCTTGGTCGGCAAGATTATATGCTATTCTTGGATGAATATCAAACATTAGTTTGCCAGCATATAGATTTCCTACCATTGTACCAAGACAACCATCCCTTAGGTTGTTAATCCTTTTATCCATTATGGATAAATGCAAAGGTGAATTAACACCTTCTTTGAAAGTAGCTTTGATTACTACTTCAATGATTCCTATATGGATCCATTTCATAGTCATCACAACTTCTTCCGAGAGCCTACTTAATTCCTCTAGAATTTCTTCTTTTGGAATAAGTTGCATTTCCATCACATTACCAGTTAATTCCATGGGAATTGAGAATTCCCCTGAACTTACTTTGTACATGATGTTATGCCGCCTTTGATTTAATCCTATTTGATTTAGGATTCGGCTAAGCCCACTGACTTCGGAAACCATCATATTTTCCAATGTCAGAATTTTGCCTCATTATCTTTTCCATGGTTTTATCTGATATGGATGCTCTGGAAAAGAAACCAGCTAGGCTGTCTGATGTTATCAGCCTATCTCCTTCGTTGGAATTATCCATTAGAAGGATTTCGTTCATCTAGAAGAGAACGATTAAACTCCGTCATTTGGTTAATGACATTTTCCAGATATTGAACATTTTCGGACCAAACTACTATCTTGGTTTCATGTTCAATTATCTTTCTTAGGCGAATAGGTGTTGCGCCTAACAGCTGGATAGTAGCCTCATAATGCTGGATCATGGTTCTACTTCTTTCCATTTTTCTCTGAAGATCAGAGATAACAGTTCGATATTGCTGAACTGTAGACAAGGGAATTCCAGGCATACTTTTGGAATTTATTCTGACTCACTTGAAGTGTCATCAGAATCGCTCCCAATTTCCTCCTCATAGACACTTTCGTCTGAAGGAAGATTGTCGAATTGGTAAACTGGTACCAAATCGCCAAAGAAAACTGCGTCCAGGATGTCTGCAGTAGCTTCAAATTGTTTCAATTCGTTGCTCTTTTGCGGACAATCTGGTGAAATGTGGCCACGAGCACCACAGGTCCAGCAGTTACAATCCTTGAAACTTTCATTAGTACGAGTATGAGCTCGCTTGAAAGTTCGTCTCGTAGGGGTTTTTCCAGTGGATTTTCCAGATCCCTGGGAAGACACCCTTGTTGGTCCAGATCTTTGGCCAGATTTGTAAGATCGGGCTTTAGACTTTGACCACCAAGACTTTCGCCTGAAAGGAGATCGCCTTTTATAATTCTGATTATTCTCAGAACTTTTAAAATGCTTTTTCTTCCTTCTCGGCTCACTTGATTCTCCAATTATTGTTGAAAAATCATTATTATCACAACAAAGAGGGGTTTTCTTCATTGTCCCCTTAAGCCTCTTCATTTTCTTCTGAAGAGAGGCTTGCAGACACCAGTCCTTTAGTTTGTCTTTCAAAAAAGACATTCTTTTGGAAACTGAGTCAAACTGTCCTTCCGGTACTTTGTATGATTGAATCAACATTTCCCTCCATGGACTACAGATTTTTGCAAAGAACAGAGTTGCAGCAACGTCTGCCTTTACCGTACTCTGAATATTTGCGAAACCAATAAATATATTCATCTACTGCACAAATATTTCGCAACTCAATCCCATAGAGAGCTTGGGTATACTCTCTGGACTTTTCTGCATTATTTTGATCGAAGTATCCATCTCCGATAAAATGCAGCTTGATGAGTCTTCCGAATCTTTCTGCAATAGCATTTTTAGATTCGCCTTCTAAGACTCCTTCTTTGGTTTCTGCCGATGTGTTAGTCCACCCGGTTTTAACCGATCCTTCGAGACTTAACTCGATCAGCTTGATAAAGTTTTCTTTATCAAGATCAAGGGCAGTTGCTGCTATTTTCATGGCTGCTACCCATTCATCGATTATAGTTTCGAGATTTCTAAAATCGATGACATCCAAATTTAAAATAGTACCATACGGATGCAAGGGTTGTAACATTGTCCTTGCCCAGGGAGTATTCTCCGGTGCTATTTTTGGATTTCTTGGATTTGACCTATACGTAGTACCCACCAAAGGGGGTCCAGCGCGAGTGTTCAAATCCTCACGTTCTTGCATCATTACCTCGGGAGGAGGATTATTGGATGCTGAACTTTCTCCTGGCAGTGTTAATGCTAGGGGATTCGTTTCGTGAGTTTTTACATCTACCCATTCAACGAAATCAACAAAATTTAGTTGAGAAAAAGACTCAGCTAAATCCTGTAGATCGGATGGATCCACTCTTGATATATCCATATCAATTAATACTTCTAAGGATATCTAGGAGTAGTTCATCCTGAGTTTTAGGCTTAGGAACTTCCTTAGCCTTTCCCTTCTGATGTAGAAGAGGAACTCGACCAAGAGAATCACGGATTCTGTCCTGTTTTTGTTTGGACGAACCTGCAATTCCTAGTCTATCTTTCAGATCTTGGACTTCTTTATTTAGATTTGTTATAGATCTAGCCAGATCTGGAAGAAGCTTGAGGATTTCCTCAAGTCTACTGTTCATGGTTTCGATTTTCATAGGAAGATGTTCTAACTTATGTCCGAACTCTTGAACAGGCTTTTGGATTTCTCTAAGATCCCGAGAGAGCTTAGAATTATCCGGTTCAATTTCTTTCCAACTCATAAATATTTGGAAATTTTACCTGTATGTTTCATGTCTCTTGCCTGCCTTGTCAAGCAGTCAAGCTCCTTGGGCCATTTGCCATTGATTTGCGAGAGTTGAAAATCTCCTGCTATGTTTCCTTGAAAATGACCTTCCATATCAAATCGTCTTTGATAATATTTGATCTTATCTTTTAGGTTAGCTGGAGAAGGAACTTCCTTGGCTAACTCCTTCCGAATTCCTTTTGAAATTCGGGCCACGTGATGGATAAACCTATCTATCCGTTTGGATTTTTGTCTTTCCAGAATCTAGAAATACTCTCGATTATCTTCATAGATCGAACTATTGTTCGGTTCCATTCTTGTTTGATTCTCCTCACTTAGGGGTAGAATAATATTTTCGTACTTAATTTAAATTTTTCATCAATAAACCTAGGCTCTGATACCATTTTTCGATGGATCGGTCTTATCATGAATCGCTCGTTAAAAAAACTAAATTTTTCCCAACCATTTTGCTCTAAAATCAATCATTTTAGGATTTAAAATTATCATTTTCTTAAATTGGGGTCAAAATGTATAATATTGTAAAGCTTAAGAACTAATAACGCAAAATTTGGAATAGTGAAGATGTCATGCTAAATGTCGTCTTGTATTGTTTTCATAAAGGTTTTTAAATAGTATTAGTTTAAGAAATTTATTATGTTTTTATATTATTTTAATAAAAAGCCCTGTAAAGTGATCAATGAATAGTTGTTGACGAACTGTTTGAGCTGAATTGTAGGTTGGAAATAGTTGGAGATTGAATTTGATTCTATATATTGTGGTGAATGGATATGTTGGAAATCAATACATAAAATTATGGTTAATCCAGTCGGGGCTCTATCAATGGACAATGATGAGAGAATTCAATTAACTATATCTGTAAAAGAGGCCCAAACAATGAAATTCAATCCCCGAGCCTGCCAAAAAAAAATGGGACCCGTCCCGGACCTGACCCGAAACATTTGGGTCTGGGGAATAGCCCCGATTCTCAGACCTATGGGGCCCGAGTCGTTTTGTCAATGCCCTGCTTCTAGGCGAGCCCTGGGGCATTTTGGTAATGCCCTGGCCCGAGTTGTTTTGTCAATGCCCTGCCTCTAGGCGAGCCCCGGGGCGCGCCCCGACGACGCTTTTTAAAACACGATATCATGGATTCTCCTTTTCACCTGTGGTTTGAATTAGATGTTTTGGCTATCCTCATCTCATCAATTCGCATTCTAAAGGTCATTGGTCTATACAAAATCCACTCACCAGAAAATCACCAGGCTACTACTTATGTCCAAACTCGACATCTGCGTTTCTCATGTGTACAAAGAAGGTAATTCCGTGGCAGATTACCTGCCCAATCTTGCTTTCAATAACAGAAACAAGTTTGATTCTATATGAAGAGAAATTTTAAGGTAAACTTAAAGCTTCTGATGGACGCTTTGGGGTACCCGAACTTTCGATATCTATGAACCGCTTTTAGTTCTTTAAAGTTGCTTCTGCTTTTTGGTTGGTTTTTTGCTGGTTTGTTTGGGTTGGTTATCTTAGTGGCTGTTCTGGCAGAATTTTGAGGTGTTATTAGATGCCTAATCTTGGTTTTTCTGCTAATTTTTGGCTTGTGGTTGTAAAGGAAAGTACTTGAGTTTTTGTTTGATGCCTTATAGTTGTTTAGGCAGGCTTTTGAGTGCTTGGTCTTGGGTGATCAATTTGTAAATGATCTTGCTCTCTTGTAGGTATCTTCTTTGATATATAAACAGATTGGTGGGTTTTTGCCTTAACCCCCACCTATTGGTGGTTTTTTTTAGGAAAAAAAAAGTTTCTGTACTTTTTAAATCTTTCTTTTTCATTGTGTTGCTTTTATGTGAGTACTTGTCTTCAAACTATCAAGGATACATTTTTGTATGTGACCAATAATGTATGGACTTTTTCTTTAGTAGTTATTTTGTAATCTTGATTAATCGTTAATGCAGCTTACTTGTATCCACATGGAAATAAGAGGAGCAGATGAGGAGAGGCAATATCCTTGGCTTTTAATATCAGAGGAAGACAAACAATTTTTTTACAATGAATCAGATAATCGATTTCACCTCAGAAATATACCCGAGTTGCGCAATAAATACATAGTTACTTCTAATTTTGGGTGGCTGGTTTTAATGGACATCAACACAAACGATTGTTGTCTTTGGCTCCAGAGTCCTTGGATAAAATAGAGCTTCCAGAATTGACAAAATTGACTAGGCCAATGAGATTTGATCAATGTATCTTGTCTAAACCTCCTACTGAACCTGATTGTCACATCTTGTTCATTGCTTCTCAAACCAAGTTTCGAATTTTTTGCCAAATTGGAGATGATCAATTTGTCATGCAAACCTCAGCAGACAACGGCAATAAGATGCGTTTATCTACAATTGCGAGCTTCCAAGGGAAGATTTACGGCGTTGTCACCACTTCTTATCGGTATCAGTTTGTAAGTGTTGATTTTGTTGGTGGAACTCTTCGGTTGAATCCAATATTGATGGAGGGTGGACAACCTTGGGACATGCCTCATCCATCAAGATCTCTAATTCATGAAGATTACTTGATTGAGTCATCGTGTGGTGAGCTCTTATTGGTTCATAAAATCTACTCATGTCGTCATCGTCTAGATGGCTTGGATTTCAAAGTTTTTTGTGTGGATGTTGATCGAATGGAGTGCAATGACCTAGAGCACATTGGCGAACGAGCAATTTTCGTCAACAATTGGGATAATGCCTTTTGTTGCTCCTCATTAGGGATCAAACCTAATTCCATATATTATACTGTTGTTGGGAGTATGAATCTCTTTATTTACGATTTGGATGATAGGAGCACAACTGCATTGCTGCCATGTTCTATTGCCACTGTGTCAAGAACCTATTGGGTCCTACCCTATATTTTTCCGAATTTTCTCAATTAGTTCTACATAGTATTGATGGTCAAAGAACAAATTTACATGATGAACTTTCTTCTTCTTTGTTTTTTGTACAAGAATTCGGTAATATAGTTCCTATTAATTAGTATATGTGTTTGGATTATATCTTACATAATAATTGTATCTCGAAAGTTAGAAATGGGTCAGAAATAGGAATTCAGACCTTTACAAATAACTTCATACTCATTTCTCTAGATAAAAAATCATCTATGGCGATAATCTATAATTAAGAAAAAATTACACTCCATGGAATTCTGAGCCCCAACCACAACAGACTTGTCTAATTTTGCATCATTATCGTATTTATTTTCCACGTTGAAAGAATTCACTTTGGTTACTTACAAATATATAGTTGAAAAAAATTCAACCGTGTTTACTAACAAAAATATAGTTGATAAAAATTCAACCGTATGTTTTCCGCTTTTTAGACTCTTTTTTCTACTTAAATTAAAGAAGAAATGAGGGTGGTGGCAAGCTTTGTAAAGGAGAATACTTTATTTTTGTAGAAAGCATATAATTCAAATACTTAGGAGTTAAGGATAAACAAGCTCCAATACTTTATAATTAACAAAACCATTTTGGAACCTTCAATTTACTAAATATATGTTATAAAGGAACTTAAATAGATATTTTTCTCAAATATCCACATATCTTATCCAAAAGAGAAAACATTGTAAAAGAAAATATTGAATAAATAAATAAAATGAGGCCACTGTTATACCATCAACGAAAAATCAATTCACAATCACATTGAATGTGTTACATTCTTTACTCATGTTCTCTAACAACTATCACATTCACATTCTTTTTCCTTTTTATAATCAATTCACATTTTTCTTCTATCCAGTGAGTGAAAAATATAAACACACGTACAACATTCATACATTACTAATCTATAATGCACACTCGATACTTGTGTAAAAAGAATTAAAAAGAAGTTTTGAACGAAATACGACAAAAGAGAAGAAGAAATAGAGAAACCAAAAAGGAAAAGATAGTTGGAAAAATAAATTTAAATAGTTATTTTATACAAAGATCACGTTTTGGCACAAGCCAACCATTGCTGAATAAAAAACCTTATATTAAGACAAAGTGGATCCAATGAGAACGTGCTCGCTATCATTGTTCAATTAATATTCCATAAATAATTAAATACAGAAACCAAGATCCCTTTATAATTAAGTTTTTTTTCTTCTTCTTATAATGTACATGATTTCTATAAAATCATTTTAACTAAAAAAAAATTATAATTTAAATTTAATTTAGTCTTACCCAATTACAAATTGCATAAAAAAATATTATATACCACCTTTAATTGTTTACTGTTTTATCACCAATTCTTGATATGATAAGATATCAATTTATTATGGTATAAGTCACAGAAATCCAATCATATGCATTTATTGCGTTCATTTCTTACCAAAACTGAAACACGTGACAAAACGGTGAAAAATAACCAATGGTATATAGCCTCAGATAAACCTATATATTGTTTTGTTGATTTCAATCTATCAACAATGTAATGCATGTGCTTCATTGCTATAATTTTTGTTACTCTCCTATGTAAAATTAATGTATATCAAAATTCAATTGAATCTATATAGCACACAATATTTGGAAAAAAAAATCATACTAATAGAAATTAGGGTGAATTACATGCACACCCCTTCCCTTTAATCCTAATTCTTTAAATTCCCCTAACTTTTGGTAAATTACAATGACACCTTTTCAAGGGATCTATTTGCAAGGTTTATATAGGTGAAATTATAAGAATTTTTAAATACACAGGAGGTGTAATTGTAGAAATATATTAACATGAGATGGACTTTATATAATTTCAAAAAAAGTTAAGGGGTTTTCGGTAGTTAACACTTAAATAAAGGGGTCTGTAGGTAATTTTTCTTAGAAACTATGATAGTTATTTCTTTACCATTCAAAAGACCATGTGCTTAAGATGCTTTTGTGTTCAACACATCAATTTCATAGGAGGCCTATGTGATGTTTTATTGAAATTTTCTTATTCGAATATGATCTGGTCGAATTAAGTGTAGTTCACAGGATGAATGATTAATCACGTAACAAGTGTAATTGACTCGTTTTATAACTTGCACTTGAATTTAACCGAAATTGATTCAAAACTAGAATTTTTCCATTCCATATTCTATATTAGACATATGTCCACATTATGTGTATATACATCCATACAATATATATATATATAAAGAAATATTGTGTATATTTGATTTTCATAAGTAATATACGAAAAAATTATGAAAACTTAAGTTGGAAAACATGATTTGGACTATCTATAGGAAGGATTTATCTTTCAATTGCAAACTTTAATTTTCTTCTTGGTCAAAATATTACGAATATTTAGAATAATCCCATTTTGCACATAGATTGCATATACTCGATTGGAGAATTTTCCATGGAAATTTTATCTCACACATAGTCCTCTTTCTATATTGAAAAAGATCACATAATGTGGCCAACTTGAAGATTGAACTTTTAAAATGCATTGACTTGATCTTCAAGTATAGCATTTCTTTGCAAGTACTTAAGCATTTTCTCTTTTGTTTTTCAATTTCTTTTTGGCTCAATTACAGAATCCTCTTTTTTATAATGGGTAGTTACATATTTCTTTCTTTTGGTCTCATAAGTCATAATTTATCCTTATCTAACAATCGTATTTTGGCAAATAAAATTAATGAAAATTGTTGATATCATCGCTATAATATCTATATATATGTTTTTATGAACGACTGAATGCTTCCGATCCGTAATACATCGTCGAATTAGAATGATTAATGTCTTTTTTACAATTACACCCCTTGATCCAAGGATGTTTCATATATTGGTCATGGTCTAGCACAAATTTTTTCTTTATGAACTTCCTAATAGCCCCTCTCAAGGTTTGATGACATCTCCATCGTTTTTTTCTTTCTTTTTCTGCGCTTTAGGATAGTAGTATATCTTAAATTGATTGTCAATTTAACTCACAATATTTTATCTATTGGGAAATTTGAAAAAAATACACCTCTCTTTATTTTCAGCCAGTCTTCTTTATTTTCCTCACTTTATAAATTTGTATTTTTGTTTGATTTTGAAATCAATTAATACTAATTTGTGAAATTGTGTCTACTAATTAATAAAATTTGTTCTTGCTAAATTAAATATATTTACTTTGTTACTCAACCACTGAAGCTTATAAAAAATTGGTAATAAAAACAAGTACAAATTGACAATTTGAGGAAAATATAATTGAATTCGTTCACTATTTGTATAAAAATAGCAAAATAATTAGAAAATATGAAATTGTATTACCGTTTTGGTTATAAACTACTAATCTAAGCAAACAGTTGGGATCTTGTAGGGTATACAAGAGACTTAAATTATCCATTTTGACACCACATCTACCAACTATTGTGGTGCATTTAAGCCTAATAAAGTTGTATTTTCATATAAAAATTGGTGAAAAGTTCATATCATGCTATTTTTCTTAATATACAATTCAAGAAAAATAAAATTTAATTGGATGTTGCACTAAAAATGTATATATGTAAAGAAGAATAGAAAATATTTTGATGTTCTTTCAATAGCTATATTAAATTGTAGATTCTTCGTTTCAACTTATTATTTTATGTTTTTATTTCAATTTATATATACATATTTATCATATAAAATTTATACCGTCACATATTTAAAAAGAACTTTAGACAAAAAAAAGTATGAGACACGAAATATAAGAAAAACATCAATTTGAAACAAAATAATTAATTTGACAAGACTTTTCCAAATTATGTCGGGGACAAATTTTGCTGGATTAGTTAGACGTGTCCGGTGTGCTTCGTCAAGGAAAATGGCCGCCGTAAAGTCCCATATTTTTCTGTCTTTTAGCTGAAAAATACTAGTACTATTCTTTAAGCTTTTTTTTTTTTTTTGACAAAAATAAAATTATTTGTACTCTTATTTAGAACTAATTTCAAAAAATCAAATAAAACAGCGTTACACAAAATTAAGTTGTAAAAACCTTCAATTACTCATGTCAACTAGTCAAAGTAGATAAGTTGTAATGGATTGACAATTTTTAATCAACATATTTTATAAGCCTCTAAATAAAAAGAGAATAGATAAATTGTAATCATCTGAGCGAGAGCTGATAGTTTTTAATCATGAATCATACAAACTCTATTATAAAACCCCACATAAGATTTTTTTTTTAACTTGTGACAACCTATAATTAAACTGACAGTTTTTAATAATGGGTCGCACAGACCCTATTATAAAACTCTAAATAAGATGAGAAAAATCATAATTTCTGACTACTTATAATTGAACCCAGGACATCCCATATAAAAATTGAAACTAATACACTAGACTAGCAAGCTTTTTTTACTGTGACTCTTATTTTGAAATGATAATATTGCTCTTGGTCTTTATTTATTTATTTTTAATTCAAGACGAAGGGGATAATCTAAATATCTAACTCGACAAATTCGAGTTCATAGTCATATTCTTGAGCCATAAAAACTCTATCTAACTCCATAAATTAAAGGGAGAGCCAACAACTCGTAGCAACCTGAATTCAAACATCACATAAAATGAGAGGTAAATATCAATAGATTAACAGATCTTTAGGTCGGTCTTTATTTTGAAATGATAGTATTGCTCCTAGTCCTGGTCTTGTTCAAAAAAAAAAAAGGAAAAAAATTTAAAAAGTTAGAAAAGTAATAAGAAAATGGACATTTTTTTTTCTTTCAATTTGTTATATATATATATATTATATATATATATAAAGTGTATCGAATCCTGCACTGCTCAAACAATTACAAGGCTCCTTGAATCTCTCTCCCATTTTTCCCTTGTGAATCTCTGTCCTTTAATTTACCCCAAATCTAGACAGAGAAAGCTATAATTCAGCTTCCAGAGAGAGAAACACAGAGAGAGAGAGAGGGAGACAGCAGCAATGGCGTTCGTATCTTTCCTCGGTAGACTGCTCTTCGTCTCTGTCTTCGTTCTCTCCGCTTACCAAGAGTATGACCTTGTTCTTGTATCTATCGCTCAGATCTGCGCTTTAATTTCACGCACAATGTTTATTTTTCATGATTTATGTGTTTTTAAACATCTTATGGTTTCAATTTCGTTTTACTTTTTCTTGATATGGTGGATTCTTTGTGAAGTATGAACAAAATTGAAAATTAGGTTTTCACTTGTGATTTTGTTCGATTGGATCTGATTGAGCTATTGTGGAACTTAAAATTTTGATTTTTTGCTTTTCGATTGTGTTTGAATTGATTGATGCTAAAAAGAAACATATTTTTTTGTTTAATTTTAGTTTGGATTGATGTTGTTCACTTAAATGCCAAAGAGTTTCTGATTTCGGTTCTTTCGTAGTTATCTTTTGATGGATCTATTGTTTTTATGTGTGATATTTATGCAAATCTAATTAATAATGGTGCAATTGAGGTGGTGAGATGCAATCAGTACGAAGCAAAAGTTTTCGTCAATGCTGCATTGTATGCTTCGGTAATGCTACTCTGCTTTGCAGTAAAGAATTTCTCTTTTTTATGGTAGATAGGGTTCAACTGAGTGTGGATCTTACTCAATTCGGATGATTTTTGAACTACAGCCGCTTTCTGTGGATTTTATTTGTTGACAGAAGTTGGATATATAGTATTACACGCTATCTGTATTAAATGTTCATATGTTTTACGATACTTACTTTTAAGTTAGATGCAATCGTTTTCCACAAGGCTAGATTGATCTTGTATATGAAACGAATGCTTGTAAGTTGATACTGATAAGTCAACTCCTTTTCTGAGTACATAATAGGAGTTTTAGTAAGTCGATTTGTACCATGATGTATTCACTTTGTTCGTGTTTGAGACCTGTACTATATAAACGGTTGAGTATCTAGACTTCTGCTATTTTGCCGATTGCTGATGTCTAGTTACGAATACGTGAAACACTTTCTTTTAGATTCTAAAGATGAATATTTCTGTTTGTAGGTTCAATGAATTTGGAGTTGATGGTGGGCCAGCGGCGAAAAATTTGAAGCCAAAGTTCAATGTTTTCTCGAAGCATGTCACAACTCAAACCGGACTTGAAATCCCACATGTGGACGTAAGGAGTTCTTTTCGATATTTTTGCTAAATCTTAATCACACATGCGGTTATACCTTTAGTAACTTGGGGACTTATCATTTTCAGATGAAACATTTGATTTTGGGCGCTATCATCATGAAATCGCTGGGAAGCCTCCTGTTTGTCTTTGGCAGCTCTCTTGGAGCTTCAATCCTGGTATGTACAAACAATCCAATCTTTGTCCATTTTGTAATCTCGGGAACTATACCATTGTTGACTTCAATTTTTTCTCCCTCTCTACTCTTAACGCAGCTTCTGCATCAAGCAATTGCAGCGCCCATCTTGTATGATTTCTACAACTATGATGCTGATAAGAAAGAGTTCGCTCAGCTCTTTGTCAAGTTCACACAGGTGATTGTTCAATCTTAAGATTGTGTATTTCCACTTATGTTAGTATTAAGTTCGTTGAAATATGTGAATGTGATTGGTTATTGATCAAGTTTAAATATCTTGACCAGAGTTTGGCATTGCTTGGGGCACTACTCTTCTTCATCGGCATGAAGAACTCAATGCCAAGGAGATCGCCAAAGAAGAAGACTCCCAAGGCAAAAACAAATTAAGATGCTATCCAGTGATCGGTTTTAGTTGGTTTTTGCAATTCGCCTGATCGTTATGGGGTATCACTTTTTTGTAAGGTTGTATCATTAGCAGGACTGAGGTGTCTTCATTTTCGTTTCTTTTTGCAACTATGTTACTTGGGGCATGGTACGTTTTGGAAATTTCAAAAGTTAAACATTCTTAAATTAATTTTGAGCAAAAATTGGGATTTTGCATTGATGTGCTTGGCTAATCTGTTTAATTTTGGAGTCGATGTATCTTTTTGCGTTTCTATGTCCTGATTTGATTTGGTAGATCCGTTCCGTGAAAGTTTTGGTGGTCAACCATTGACTTGAACTCGAGCACTTATTTTTCTTTGATTATTGGTTATTGTTGTTGATTATGCAAAGAGTAGGTTCGGCGAAGCTCTTAGTGACTTTTCAAACAGTGTTTGGAACTCCTAACACCAGCCAAATGGTAGGTTTGTCTACTAGTAGCCACTCGTAGTGACTTTTCAAATAAAGGAAGTCTGATAGTAGCCAAATAGGTTATCACTGATTAGAAAAGAAATCTCTCTCACTTGATCAAGCATTCTAAGCTAGTTGCAGCAAATCCAAAGTGTACCCACGTAAAGTGGCAAATCCTACATGGACAATAAGGTTTGCACTCTTGAAATTCAAGTGAAAAGCTAGAGACTTAACCATTGGATCACTCGTAATCTAAAATTCAACCATTTGAAATGTGTACTCATGGTGTAATATTCCATAACATGAACTGATACGATTTTGAGAGAACCAAATCTCGAGACTTAAATGTCGATATGAGCGAGTGCAAAACCATGTAAACTGTAGGAGTATCATATAAACTCAACTCCCACACCATGAAATTAGGGTCGTTACACCTGACATATTCTTAACCCAGGATTTCGAGGGACGGGGATGGGACACTATTTTAAGATAATCACAATCATATTCTTAACCCGAGATTCTGGAGGGACCGGGACGGGACACTGTTTAAGATAATCACAATCATCGATGGGTCCATCGCCCATCACACGCTAATTTAGATTCCCACCATTTTAATTTTGTATACTATCCTCTTCATCTGTATTCTATATCAAATTTGTACAGGGACCACAACTTGAAAATTAAATACTTGGAATTGGCTGTACTGTCTACTGCATCACCTCAAAAGTCAAGGAGTTGCCTAGTTTGAATGCATCTCGAAATATCTATTTCTATATTAATACCACATACGAGTATTTATCTTATCCTCCTTAGCCAAATTCAGACTTCAGCAAAAGAATGGAGGCCATCACAGAAACCATAGATTCATTGAAGTTTGATCGTGCAAAGGAATTAAAAGCCTTCGACAACACTAAAACCGGCGTCAAGGGACTAGTCGATGCAGGAGTCGACAACATCCCTCAAATTTTCATTATCCCACAAGATAACATAACCAATGAAACAGCTGATATAAAGAACATGAACTTCAGCATTCCTGTAATTGACCTCGGAGACATTGAAAAAGATTCAAGAAAACATCAAGACATCGTGGAGAAGATTCGAGATGCATCTAGTACACATGGCTTCTTCCAAGTAGTGAATCATGGGATCCCAGTTCATGTATTGGAGGAAATGCTTCTCGGAGTGCGTAGATTTAATGAGCAGGATGTAGAGGTGAAGAAGCAATTCTATACGCGTGATTTTACGAGAAAAGTCGTGTATAACAGCAACTTCGATTTGTATACTGCACCGGCTGCTAACTGGAGAGACACATTTTTCTGCTTTATGGCTCCAAATCCTCCCTTGTCGAAAGAATTGCCAGCTGCATGCAGGTAAGTGATCGGAGTATGATTGATATGTGCAGAATTTGATTTGAATATAAATAATAGGAATACTACATGCATGCTCCTCACTTATTGGGTAATTACAACGAGGCCCTGAAATTTTGCAAATTTCATCCATATTTTGCGAGTTGTCTTTAATTAACAACTCGCAAAATATGGATGAAATTGTAGTATGCTTTTACTCACATGCAGTGAAATTGTAATCAGCCTCCCATGATATATATTGACAACTTGCAAAATGAGAATGAAATTGTAATCTGCCTTTACTTACATGAGATGAAATTATATCTACTTTTAGTAACAAATGGTGAAATTGTAATCAGTTTTTAGAATTTATGGTTATTTCTTGAACTTTAATTGGGCGCTTTTCGTTATTAGGTCCGTGTCTATCTAATATACCATATAAATAATATATTGATCTTGATATAAATCATCTTTTTCAGAGACATACAATTTGAGTATTCGGGACATGTAATGAGCTTGGGGTTTAAGTTATTTGGCTTGCTCTCTGAAGCTCTTGGTCTGGAATCTAATCGCTTGATAGATATGGATTGTGCGAAGGGGCTCACGTTCTTAGGCCATTACTATCCAGCATGCCCACAGCCAGAACTGACGTTGGGAGCGAGCAAGCATGCCGATGATGGCTTCCTAACCGTGCTGCTACAAGACCAAATTGGAGGCCTTCAAATTCTTCATGAGAATCAGTGGATTGATGTTCCTCCGATACCTGGTGCTCTAGTAATCAACATCGGTGATTTGCTGCAGGTAAGTAGATTTGATTCATTTTTCTAGCAGTTGTTTTTGTAATCTTATAACCGAAGTTTGGACGAAGTTGTGGAGTCATAAAAAGGAAGTACTATAGAACGACACAGTCTGTGACTTGATTAGAAGGTTATTTTTGTCATTTACAAGTTGTAGCTCATTGTAAGAGGGTCAAGTGGACCTTGACCTTGACTCACAGAAAGGTATTTTGGTCATTTATAGTTGTAGCTCACCGCAAGGACCCTGGCAGTGACTGACTCGTAGAAGGGTATTTTGGTCATTTATAGTTGTAGCTCATTGTAAGAAGGACTCTAACCCTGACTGGCCGTAGAAGGGTATTTCGGTCATTTATAGTTGTAGCTCACTTAAATAGAACATTGACCCTGACTGGTCGTAGAAGGGTATTTGGTCATTTTAGACATGTTCCTAATGATCTTTAATGCAGAAACCAATAAAAGTATCTAGTTTGGCTGTGCATGTCCCTAACAACTTTCTAATATTATTCATTGAAATTTCTTTCAGCTCATATCAAATGACAAGTTCAAAAGTGTGGAGCATAGAGTTTTGGCAAACCGGGAAGGTCCACGAGTATCAGTAGCGTGCTTCTTTAGCACATCTCTCATGCCATCTTCCAAGTTGTACGCTCCGATCCAGGAGTTGATATCAGAAGATAATCCAGCAAAATACAGAGAAACAACTGTACAAGAGTATATCTCCTACTCCTACTCTAAAGGCCTTGATGGGATTTCTCCCTTGCTGCATTTTAAGATCTAAACTTGCCAATATATCTGCCAAAATTTAGCCGTCCGATAAATGGAATGGGTCAAAACTGTATTGTTATTGCATGAAAATGATGTATGATTAGCTGAATAATGTTTGTGCAATTCAAAGTTCAAACTGTTGTACACTTATATTAATTGCATTAGGCGTTTCGGCCCATATTTGCTGTCGATAGCTGGTTCAAGAAATATATACAAAGTCCATCCGGAACAGAATATAACACAGGAAAAATTACTGTAATTTCCTCAGTCAGATCACCCCTGTTCAGTACAATTTAGTGTTTTTGAGTAATCAGAATCTGATAGGCGATGTTTTGATAATTTGCAAAACCCCATAAGGATCGTGGTGATTATGCAATACGTAAACGGATGTAGATGTACTTATCCCTGAATATTACTTATCAACAAAACGAACCCGACATCAAATTCAGACAACAGAAACACACAAGCCACTCACATGTGATAGTTTAGGATGACGTTTATTCTCCTTTAGTTCTATTCAAACAACTTATTATTCATGGTTGGACAAATATTCTTATAAAGCATAAGTAAATATGTATAAGAGCAAGACGAAGAGTCTAGGAAAAACTGGTAATAGCAATCTTTCATCTTTCAGAGTCTGAAATGTAGCAATGCAGAAGTGCCATCGAGTCCCTTGGCGCGATAGTACTCATTGTACTCCTTGATTGTGAGTGGTCGATACTTTGGTGGGTTCTTCTCTGATAACAGCTCCTTCATTGGTGCATAGACCTTTGTGCTTACGCTCGTAACCCTGCCGAAGAAGCTGGCCACGGATATTCTTGGACCATCATTGCTGGCTAACACTCTGTGTTCCATGCTTTTGAATTTATCGTTTGATATGAGATGAAAATATTTAAAAAGTTGGAAAAAAAAAAACGTTTTCGTCAATATGTAACCACTTAAAAGTTTTATTTAGGGTAATAAGAAAGAACGCGGAATACTAATGTGTAGGACTGAGCGCCTCACGCTGTGCTAAAAGTTATAACTGTTAGCAACAGTTCAACTCAAATATTTGAACAGCCAAACAACCAAAATACCACGTCTCGTCGTGGGCCCGCACGAGGGAAATTACTTCCACGGGCTAAACATAATGCATCGGGAACATGATGCTAAAAGCTATAGCTATTAGCAGCAGCACATAATACTTAAACAGTAGAACAACCCAAACACCATGTTTCGATTGTAGGCCCGCAACGAGGGCAAGTGGTACCATACAGGCCGAACATGATGCTAAAACACTATAGTTGTTAGGAGCAGTGCAATTCAAATCTTTAAAAAGTAGAACAACCCAAATACCATGTTTCGGTTGTGGGATTCCCATGAGGAAAATTACTACCACACGGGCCGAATGCAACCCATGATGAAAGCTATAGTTGTTAGCATCAGCGCCATTCAAATCTTTAAAAAGTAAAACAACCCAGCCACCATGTTTCGATGTGCACCCACCACATTACTACCACACTACCCGAAGATGATGCATCCGGAACTAACCTGCATTAGATCTCCTATGTTCACGACCAATGCACCTGGCGTCGCAGGAACATCAGCCCATTGATTCTGATGTAGGACTTGAAGCCCTTCAAAACTATCTCGTAGAAGCACAGTAATGAAATCATTGTCCGAATGCCTTGTCGTGCCCATGGTGAGCTCGGGCTGTGGACACGGAGGATAGTAATGGCAGAGGTTTGAAAGCCCTTCTGCACATTCCATTTCAATGAGGTGGTTTGGATTAAGGTCCAAAGCCTCTGACAGTAGTTTGAACAGACAACTTCCCAGTCCTATTACATGCTTTGAGTATTCTATCATAATTTCCCTGCAATATCAATAGCTAAAGTTTATTACATGGTGTAAATCGTCATGAGTAACTTGATTAAGTTGTGACGAACATTTCATATAGAATCCCGATTTCATGGAGCTTGGAAATATATATTTCTGAAGCTCGTAAGATATTGGATGATATACGGAATAAATTTCACACTGGACATCCTTGTGCTAGGTATTGTCCGCCTTTGCTGGACCGGGACGATTTCGTTATGGAAAGGCATCCCATTAGGGAAAAGGAGCTTGGGCTAACAAGCCTATCAAGTCACTCGTCTCCATCTCATGTGGGGCGGTAGATATAACAGTCATCATGTCGTAAGCTTAACAAATTCATTTGAAAAAATAAACACCAATTTTTTTAGAGCTTTAAAGTTTTCCAATCAATGTTTCACTACTCTTCAATAGCTTAGAGAGTCCAAATTTCTGCTCTTGAATGCCCGATCTCGGATTTTGGCGAAGCAAAGTAAATACCAACAAAAAGATTACCTGCATGTCTCTGGCAATTCCTCTGGCTGTGGTGGAATAGGAGCCATAGTGCAGTCAAGTGTGTCCCTCCAGTTAGCCCCTGGTGAATGATACAAATCAAAGTTGCTATGATAGAACACCCTTTTCGTGAAGTCTTGTGTATAATACTGCTTCTTAATCTCCACATCCTGCTCGTTAAATCTTCGAAGTCCATTCAACATTTCCTCCAAAACTTCCACCGGAATGCCATGATTGACCACTTGGAAGAAGCCCCATGTTTCTGATGCATCTCGGACCTTATCAACAATCTCTTTATGTTTAGTAAGATCATTTTTGATGCCCTCAAGGTCTATTATGGGAAAATGAAACTGTTTATTATTCGGGCTCGTGATATTGTCTAACAATTCGGGTGGATGAATGAATATTTGAGGCAATTTGGTAATGCCAGCATCAACGAGCCCTTTGACACCAGCTTTTGTGTCGTCGAAGGCCTTTAACTCGGGTTCTCGGTCATATCTTGGTTCGATTTCTGCATTAGTATTGCTGGGAACAACCATTTTCTTCTGATACTTTGGCTAAGAGCTTGATGCTTTAAATAATTTTAGCCATATAGAATACAATTTGTGGACAAAGAAAAAGTATACATTTCAAAATATAACAGCCAAAAGTTTAAAAATTGATATAGGTGCAGAGTAGTTGAACTTATTCTGAAGGACACTAACAGACAAGAAGATATAACTAACATTAGGTACAGTTTGATATGTTAAAATATACAACCAGTGATATAACTGTTTGATATGTTAAACAATACAACCAAACGTTTGCTGATCAGTTGTCGAAATTTTTCATAAAAAATCGTCTCTAAGAAAATTTTCATAACTTAGCTTGCGTTCGATTATTCAGAAAAAAGACATATCAGATCAGACATAATCATTGCACATTTTTCTCTACAATCTCATATCCAAACACGCACATTGCATTAGTCGTTTCAGCCAATATTTGCTGTCTAAACCTGGTGCAGAAAAAAATATATACATAGTCCATCCGTAACGGAACATAAGAAAGGATAAATTACATAAACATCCCTTGTGAGGGACTTTAATTACGAAAAATGTTAGATTACTATAACTTCCCATGTCAAATAAAAGCAGATTACAAATCCACCCTATGTTCAGTAAAAATATATGACAATTTCACCCTGTTGTCAGGATCTTTTCTTGGTAACTTGCAAAACTTCAGGGGGAGTTCGTGGTAATTACGTGCGGAAGTGCATGTAATTATCCCTAAATGTTACTCAACAGCAAAACCAACCTGAATTTGAATTCGGACAACAGAGAGACACAAGCCCACTCATCATATGATAGTTTAAGCTGACATTAATTCTCCTTGGTTCTAAATTTCTAACCAAACAAGTCATTACTCATAGTTCGACAAATATTCTTATAAAGTAACAGTACATATGTATAAGACCAAGACGAGCAGTCTTGGAAAAGTTGGTAATGCTTAATCTTTCATCTGTCAGAGTCTGAAATGCAGCAATGCAGAAGTGCCATTGAGCCCCTTGGCGAGATAGTACGCAGTGTACTCCTTGATCGTGGTTGGTCGATACTTTGGTGGGTTCTCCTCTGATAACAGCTCCGTCATTGGTGCATAGACTTTCGCGCTCACGTCCGTATTGCTGCCAAAGAAGCTGGCCACAGATATTCTTGGACCAGCATTGCTTGCTAACACTCTGTGTTCCACGCTTTTAAACTTATCGTTCGATATGAGCTGAAAATATTTAAAGAAAACACGTTTTCCGTCAATATCTAGTCACTTCATAATTTGAAGAGTAATTACAAAAAACATCTCTAGGTCTGAGAAGTTATCATAACCTCTTCTTTCAATTAAGACATATTACATTCACCCTCTATCATTGAAAGCAATTACAATTTCACCCCCTGGTTTTCGAGTTTTTGAGTTGTCTGGATTTGACAGGAGATATCCTGGTAATTTTCAAAACCTCAGATGACTCATAGTAATTGCCCAATAATAAGGGGTATGCATCCCTAATTTTAATTTGGGTAATAAGAAAGAACGTGGTAGAGTAATGCACAGGACTGAGCGTCTACCGTTGTTTTAGAAGTTATAATTGTTAGTAATGTTGCAACTCAATTATTAAAATATTAGAACAACCAAAATACCACGTTTCGACTGTGGTCCCGCCATGAGGACGGTTCCCAGGCTGAACATAATGCAATCCGAAACTTACCTGCATTAGGTCTCCTAGGTTCACGACCAATGCACCGGGTATTGGCGGAACATCAACCCACTGATTCTGATGTAGGACTTGAAGCCCTCCTAAACTATCTTGTAGAAGCACCGTTGTGAAATTGTTGTCGGAATGCCTCGTCGTGCCCATCGTGAGCTCGGGTTCTGGACACGGCGGATAGTAATGGCAGAACATTGAAAGCTCTTCAGCACATTCCATTTCAATAAGGTGGTCTGGATTGAGGCCCAAAGCTTCTGATAGTAATTTGAGTAGACGTCTTCCTAATCCCATTACATGCTTTGAGTATTCTATCATAATTTCCCTACATTATCATTAGCTAAACTTTATTACATGGTGTAAATTATCATGAATATTCTGCATAATTTCGGAAGCTTATACTATGTTGGATGACTTATGGAATAAATTTTGCAAGTATTCATGTAGTTAAATAGTATGTATTTGCCTTCTCGTGCACCATACGTCTTGCGAGGTATTGTTGACTTTTGCTCGAGCAGGACGATTTTGGCCTGAATCGTTAGAGTGAGTGAGGAGCTTAGGTCTTATATATCTCTCAAGTCCCTCATGTCCATCCAACGAGTGACAATAGACAAAATCGTGCATCTCCAGACAAATCGGATAATATCTCACACAACAGCATCTAGTGTACGAAAAGACAAATGCATGCCAGATCATGTAAGCTAACTTATTAATGTGAAAAGATAAACATGATATGTTTAGAGCTTATAAGTTTTTCAATCAATGTTTCATCACTCTAAAATAGCTTAAGAGTGTAAATTTCTGCTGATTAACGCTCTGTTTGGTTCTGGAATTTTGGCGAAGAAAAGAAAATATTGACACGTCTTGGGCAATATTATGAGAAAAATACCTGCAGGCTTCAGGAAGTTCCTCTGGCTTTGCTGGAGTAGGAGCCACAGTGAAGTACAATGTGTCCCTCCAGGTAGCTGCCGGTGAACTATACAAATCGAAGTTGCTACGATAAGCCACCCTCTTCGTGAAGTCTCGTGTATAATACTTCTTCTTAATATCCGTCTCTTGCTCGTTAAATCTACGAACCCCATTTAACATTTCCTCCATAACTTCCATTGGTATGCCATGATTAACAACTTGGAAAAAGCCCCATGTTTCTGATGCATCTCGGACCTTACCAACGAATTCTTTACGTTTAGCAGTATCGTCTTTGATGCCATCAAGGTCTACTATGGGAAAATGAAACTGTTTATTGTTCGGGTTCGTGACATTGTGTAATAATTCGGGTGGATGAATGAATATGCGTGGCAACTTGGTAACGCCAGCATCAACGAGGCCTTTGACACCCGCCTTTGTGTCGTCGAAGGCCTTAACTTCGGATTTTCGATCATATTTTGGCTCAGTTTCTGCCTTAGTATTGCTGGGAACAAACATTTTATTCTGATATTTTGGTTAAGAGTTTGATGCTTTATATAAAGTTTAGCCAATATAGAGCCTCCTCGTTTTAGTGCTAATTACCGAAACTCCCGTGACTTTTTTTAAATTACATAATGTCCCTTTATATTAAAGCATTCTTACAATTACACCTCTCCGTGTATTTAAAAATCTTACAATTTTTCTCACTACAAACCTTACAAATAGACCATTTGAGGGAGTCTCATTACAATTTACCAAAAGTCAGAGTTTTTTGATGATTAGCACTAAAGTGACTGGGGTATGCATGTAATTCACCCTATCTTAAAATATCAGCCATAGGTTTGAAAATTGATGAGTACATAGTATTTGAACTAATTTTGTGTACACCAACAGACAAGAAGACATAACTAAGATTAGGTTTGATATGTGGAACCATTACACAATTTTTGGAGAATTCACATTTACAATGACAAAATGAAGGGAAATAGAACTACAAAAATCTAAGGCTATGTTTGGTTATGTTTTGGGATGGTATTTTGGTGAGAATTATTGGTGAGAAATTTATGAGGACACGTGTGTGTTTGATGAGATTTTGTTTGATTTTATTTTGGGAGTTGGTTTTTGGGTGTGTTTTTTTGTAAGATAATGTTTGATTTTGTTTTACGAGGGAACAAAAGTTACTGTAACAGTCAAATCATGAAACTTTTGTCTGTTACAGAGGAGAGAAAAGAAAGAGAACACATAGAGAGGAGTGTAGGGACAAAGTAGGTGCAGAAAAATTATGTTTTTTTTTACCAAAAAAGTAGTGTATTTTTGATCAAATATTTTGTGAACCAAATATAATTTGATGAGAATTTTGATATGATATAAAAACGTAACCAAACATTGCCTAATTTTTTCAAGCACAAATCTGATTTATGTCTTTACTTCATCATTTCAATCGCAATACAACTCATCTTGTCGGAGTTATGGCTGCAGAAAAGTCTGACAAAATTAAAGTAGTTTGCGTTTGTTTGTGAAATTGTGAGATTCTATAGATTTTTTTCTCTTCAGAAAAAGACGCATCACATCAGTTGAGTATATTTGTCTTTTTTTGATTTTAGTGTTATTTGTCTTTTTTTTTTTTTCAAAACATAAGGGTAATCAACCATGTTTTATAACATACGGGACGATGTGCGTCTTTTTGAAAACACAAGGGGTTAGATGCTTTTACCCCGAATATTATTTGTGATATTCAAAGTTGAAGCTATTGTAAGTTTATGCTAATGGCGTTAGGCGTTTTAGCCAATATTTGCAATCTAGAACTATTGCAAAAAATATATAAATAAATTGCATAAACACTCACACCCATCACATAGTAATGAGACTCTAATTATGGAAAATACCCTGGAATTTACAAAATTATCTTAACTTCCCAAGTAAAAAGATTATAATTTCACTCCTTGTTCAGTAAAAATAGATTACAATTTCACCCATGTTCTTTGAGTTGTCGGATTTGAATGGGAGTCTTGATAACTTGCAAAATCTTGGAAGATCCTAGTAATTACCCAATAAATGAGGATGTGCAAGTAATGATCCCTGGACTTTTATTAGCAGCATAACCAACCCTAATTCGAATTCCGACAACAGAGACCGGGAAGGACACAAGCCACTCATCATGTGATAGCTGACTTTTATTCTCCTTAATTCTATTCAAACAAGTTATATTCATAGTGGAAGAAGCCCCATGTTTCTGATGCATCTCGGACCTTATCAACAATCTCTTTTTGTTTAGTAAGATCATTTTTGATGCCCTCAAGGTCTATTATGGGAAAATGAAACTGTTTATTATTCGGGTTCGTGATATTGTCTAACAATTCTGGTGGATGAATGAATATTTGAGGCAATTTGGTAATACCAGCATTGAAGAGCCCTTTGACACCGGCTTTTATGTCGTCGAAGGCCTTTAACTCGGTTTCTCGGTCATATTTTGGTTCGATTTTTTAGTATTGCTGGGAACAACTGTTTTCTTCTGATACTTTGGCTAAGAGCTTGATGCTTTAAATAAATTTAGCCAAATAGAATACAATTTGTGGACAAAGAAAAAGTATACATTTCAAAATATAACAGCCAAAAGTTCAAAAATTGATATAGATGCAGAGTAGTTGAACTTATTCTGAAGGACACTAACACACAAGAAGATATAACTAACATTAGGTACAGTTTGATATGATAAAATATACAACCAATAATATAACTGTTTGATATGTTAAACAATACAACCAAACGTTTGCTGATCATCGTCTCTAAGAAAATTTTAATAACTTAGCTTGCGTTCGATTTAGAGATAGCGAGATTTTTAATTATTCAGAAAAAAAACATATCAGATCAGACATAATTATTACACATTTTTCTCTACAACCTCATATCCAAACACACACATTGCATTAGGCGTTTCAGCCAATATTTGCTGTCTAAACCTGGTGCAAAAAAAAATATATACATAGTCCATCCGTAACGGAACATAAGAAAGGAAAATTACATAAACATCCCTTGTGAGAGACTTTAATTACTATAACTTCCCATGTCAAATAAAAGCAGATTACAAATCCACCCCATGTTCAGTAAAAATATATAACAATTTCACCCTGTTGTCAGGATCTTTTCTTGGTAACTTGCAAAACTTCAGGGGGAGTTCGTGGTAATTACGCAATAAGTAAGCGGATGTGCATGTAATTATCCCTAAATATTACTCAATAGCAAAACCAACCCGAATTTGAATTCGGACAGCAGAGAGACACAAGCCCACTCATCAGTCATCATATGATAGTTTAAGCTGACATTGATTCTCCTTGGTTCTAAATTTCTAACCAAACATGTCATTACTCATAGTTCGACAAATGTTCTTATAAAGTAACAGTAAATATGTATAAGACCAAGACGAGCAGTCTTGGAAAAGTTGGTAATGCTTAATCTTTCATCTATCAGAGTCTGAAATGCAGCAATGCAGAAGTGCCATCGAGCCCCTTGGCACGAAAGTACTCAGTGTACTCCTTGATCGTGGTTGGTCGATACTTTGGTGGGTTCTCCTCTGATAACAGCTCCGTCATTGGTGCATAGACTTTCGCGCTCACGTCGGTATTGCTGCCAAAGAAGCTGGCCACAGATATTCTTGGACCAGCATTGCTTGCTAACACTCTGTGTTCCACGCTTATGAACTTATCGTTCGATATGAGCTGAAAATATTTAAAGAAAACGCGTGTTATGTCAATATCTAGTCCCTTCATAATTTTAAGAGTAATTACAAAAAATACCTTTAGGTTTGAGAAGTTATCATAACTTATCATGTCAATTAAAACATATTACGTTCACCCTATATCATTGAAAGCAATTACATATCATCCCTGATCTTTCAGTTTTTGAGTTGTTTGGATTTGACAGAAGATATCTTGGTAATTTTCAAACCTCAGAGGACTCACAGTAATTGCCCAATAATAACAGTATGCATGTAATTATCCCTAATTTTAATTGGGGCACTAAGAAAGAACGTGGTAGAGTAATGTACAGGACTGAGCATCTACCATTGTTTTAAAAGTTATAACTGTTAGTAATGGTTCAACTCAATTAATAAAATAGTAGAACAACCAAAATACCACGTTTCGACTGTGGTCCAGCCATGAGGACGGTTCCCAGGCTGAACATAATGCAATCCGAAACTTACCTGCATTAGGTCTCCTAGGTTCACGACCAATGCACCGGGTATTGGGGGAACATCAACCCACTGATTCTGATGTAGGACTTGAAGCCCTCCTAAACTATCTTGTAGAAGCACCGTTGTGAAATCGTTGTCGGAATGCCTCGTCGTGCCCATTGTGAGCTCGGGTTCTGGACACGGCGGATAGTAATGGCAGGCGGATTGTAAGCCCTTCTGCACATTCCTTTTCAATAAGGTGGTCTGGATTGACGCCCAAAGCTTCTGATAGTAGTTTGAGTAGACATCTTCCTAATCCCATTACATGCTTTGAGTATTCTATCATAATTTCCCTACATTATAATTAGCTAAACTTTATTACATGGTGTAAATTGTCATGAATATTCTACATAATTTCGGAAGCTTATACTATGTTGGATGACTTATGGAATAAATTTTGCAAGTATTCATGTAGTTAAATAGTATGTATTTGCCTTCTCGTGCACCATACGTCTTGTGAGGTATTGCTGACTTTTGCTCGAGCAGGACGATTTTGGCCTGAATCGTTAGAGTGAGTGAGGAGCTTGGGTCTTATATGTCTCTCAAGTCCCTCATGTCCATCCAACGAGTGACAATAGACAAAATCGTGCATCTCCAGACAAATCGGATAATATCTCACACAACAGCATCCAGTGTACAAAAAGACAAATGCATGCCAGATCATGTAAGCTAACTTATTAATGTGAAAAGATAAACATGATATGTTTAGAGCTTATAAGTTTTTCAATCAATGTTTCATCACTCTAAAATAGCTTAAGAGTGTAAATTTCTGCTGATTAACCCTCTGTTTGGTTCTGGAATTTTGGCGAAGAAAAGAAAATATTGACACTTCTTGGGCAATATTATGAGAAAAATACCTGCAGGCTTCAGGAAGTTCCTCTGGCTTTGCTGGAGTAGGAGCCACAGTGAAGTACAATGTGTCCCTCCAGTTAGCTGCTGGGGAACTATACAAATCGAAGTTGCTACGATATGCCACCCTCTTCGTGAAGTCTCGTGTATAATACTTCTTCTTAATCTCCGTCTCTTGCTCGTTAAATCTACGAACCCCATTCAACATTTCCTCCATAACTTCCATTGGTATGCCATGATTAACAACTTGGAAAAAGCCCCATGTTTCTGATGCATCTCGGACCTTATCAACGAATTCTTTACGTTTAGCAGAATCGTCTCTGATGCCATCAAGGTCTATTATGGGAAAATGAAACTGTTTATTGTTCGGGTTCGTGACATTGTGTAATAATTCGGGTGGATGAATGAATATGCGTGGCAACTTGGTAACGCCAGCATCAACGAGGCCTTTGACACCGGCCTTTGTGTCGTCGAAGGCCTTTAGTTCGGATTTTCGATCATATTTTGGCTCAGTTTCTGCCTTAGTATTGCTGGGAACAAACATTTTATTCTGATATTTTGGTTAAGAGTTTGATGCTTTAAATAAGTTTAGCCAAAGACAATACAATTTGTGAACAAGGAAAAAAGGACAAATCTTAAAGAAAAAATTACTTACGGACCCTCTCACTTTAGTGCTAATTAACGAAACTCTCGTGACGTTTTTTAAATTACATAATGTCCCCTCATATTAAGGCATTCTTACAAATACACCCCTCTTTATATTTAAATTTTTTATAACTTCACTGACTGTAAACCTTACAACTAGAGCCTTTGAGGGAGTCTCATTGCAATTTACCGAAAGTCAAGAGTTTTTTGGTGATTAGCACTAAAGTGATGGGGTATGCATGTAATTCACCCTATCTTAAAATAGCAGCCATAGGTTTGAAAATTGATGAGTACATAGTATTTGAACTAATTTTGGGTACACCAACAGACAAGAAGACATAACTAAGATTAGGTACTGTTTGATATGTGGAACATTTACACAATTTTTGGAGAATTCACATTTACAATGACAAAATGAAGGGAAAGAGAACTACAAAAATCTAATTTTTTCAAGCACAAATCTGATTTATTTCTTCACTTCATCATTTCAATCACAATACAACTCATCTTGTCGGAGTTATGGCTGCAGAAAAGTTTGACAAAATTAAAGTAGATTGTGTTTGTTTGTGAAATTGTGAGATTTTTGAGCTTTTTTTTTTCTCTTCAGAAAAAAACATATCCCATCAGCAATAGTTAATACACATTTTTCTCTAGAAACTCTACCTCACACTAAACACACACATTTTTCTTTAGATCCAAAGTTGCCAATATATCCGCTAAAATTTCGCCGTCGGATAAATGGAATGGGTGTAAAACTGCATTATTATTACCCCTTGTGTCGTGAAAAAGGGCCATTTTGCCCTCTGAGTTATAAAAATAAATTGATTATCCCCTTGTGTTTTCAGAAATGAAGCATAACACACTCAACCTCATTAAAATGCCAAAAAGGCCTTATACATAAAGAAATGAATTTTCAATGAATTTTCTTACAAAATCACATAACTTATTTATTGTTCGTAATGATTTAAAGTAATAGTTATTGATTGAATATAAGCTATATATATATTTAATAATATAATAGGTTGTTCCAATAATATACATAAAATAAAATAAAAATCGATTTATGTACACATTCTTTAATTATAAATGTTATAACTTATATCATAAAAACTAGTATACGATGTTCAATAGGCTTATGGTATATAATGAATATTTGGAATTTTTCTTTACCATTTTTAAATATTTGCATGTCATATAAGATGAAATTTTAAAATTTAAAGTTTCAAAATATTATTTTATTTCAATGCTTTACACTATTTTGGGTAAAACAACGAAAATATGAAGAAAGAAATTTATTTCACATATTTTTAAATAAAATTATATATCAAAATTATTTATATTTTACTATGTGTATAGAATTATATATATATTTTTTACAATTTTAAAGACCAAAAAGGAGAAATAAATAAATAGATATCTCATTATAAATATTTTAACTGTATATTTGTCTTTTTTTGATTCAATAAATGAGTTTGGGTGTTATTTCTCTTTTTTTAATAACACAAGGGGTTATCAGCCATTTTTTATAACATATGGGGCGATGTGCGTCTTTTTGAGAGCACAAGGAGTAAATGCTTTTGCCCCGAATAATATTTGTGTTATTCAAAGTTCAAGCTATTGTAAGTTTATACTAATTGAATCAAGTGTTTTAGCCGATATTTGCAGCCTAAAACTGTTGCAAAACATATATACGAAGTCCATCCAGAACAGAATATAAAAATGATATATTATATAAATGCTCACACTCCTTACATAGCAATGAGACTCTAATTATGGAAAATACCCCGAGATTTATTTCACACATTGTTCAGCAAAAATAAATTACAATATAATGTCACCCATGTTCTTTGAGCTGTCGGATTTGAAAGGGGGTCTTGGTAACTTACAAAATCTTGGGAGATTGTGGTAATTACCCAATAAATGAGCATGTTCAAGTAATCGTCCCTAGATTTTAATTAACAGCAACCAACCCTAATTCGAATTCCCACAACAGAAAGAGTGAAAGACACAAGCCACTCATCATGTGATGGTTTAAGCTGACTTTTATTCTCCTTAATTCTATTCAAACAAGTTGTATTCATAGTGTGACAATGTTCTTATAAAGCATTGGTAAATATGTATACGACAAAGATGAACAGTCTTTGAAAAGTTGATAATGGCGATCTTTCATCTGTCAGAGTCTAAAATGAAGCAATGCAGAAGTGCCATCGAGCCCCTTGGCGCGGTAGTAGTCCGTGTACTCCTTGATCGTGGTTGGCCGATACTTTGGTGGATTCTCCTCTGATAAAAGCTCCTTCATCGGTGCATAGACCTTCGGGCTCACACCCATATCCCTGCCAAAGAAGCTGGCGACAGATATTCTTGGACCGACATTGCTTGCTAACACTCTGTGTTCCGCGCTTTTGAACTTATCGTTTGATATGAGCTGAAAATGTTTAAAAAAATCGAAAGAGAACGCATTTTCTGTCAACACGTATTTACTCGAAAAGCTTAATTAGGATACTGAGAATGAATGTGGTAAAACTAATGTGTAATGTGTAGGGCTGAGCAAGCGCCTGCGGCTGCGCTAACAGCTTTAAAGGGTGTTTGGCTAAGCATATCCAAATTATCTTATAAGCCCCTAGATCTTAGAAGATGTTTTACGAGCTTATATAAGATGTTTAAAAAAAAGGGGATTGTGTTACTTTTTTAAAAACAGCTTATAAGACCCAGACGTCTTATCTTTTTGTCTTATAACATGTTTTTCTTAAAAAGTTACTAAACAAATTTATAGAGCTAAGATCTAAAACATTTTATAAAATGTTTAGAGGAGCGTATAATCTTAGCCAAATGCCCTCTAGTGCAACTAAAAAATTTAAGCAGTAGAACAATCCAAACATCATGTTTCGGTTGTGGGTCCGCCACGAGGGCTTTATTACCACTCAGCCCGTGCATGATGCATTCGGAACAAGATGCTAAAAGTTATAGTTGTTAGCAGCAGTGCAACTCAAATTTTTAAACAGTCTAGACACCAGGTTTCTGTTGTGGGCCCACCACAAGGGCAATTACTACCCCACAGGCCGAACACCATATTTGGATTGTGGACCCGTGACATTACTACCACACAGGCTGAACATGATTCATCCGGAACTTACCTGCATTAGGTCCCCTAGGTTCACGACCAAGGAACCCGGTGTCGGTGGAACATCAACCCATTGATTCTGGTGTTGGACTTGAAGCCCTCCTAAACTATCTTGTAGAAGCAATGTTATGAAATCATTGTCGGAATGCCTCGTCGTGCCCATTGTGAGCTCGGGTTCTGGACATGGCGGATAGTAATGGCAGAGGTTTGAAAGTCCTTCTGCACATTCCATCTCAATGAGGTGGTCTGAATTGAGGCCCAAAGCCTCTGACAGTAGTTTGAACATACATCTTCCCAATCCCATTACATGCTTTGAGTACTCTATCATAATTTCCCTACGTTATCATTTGCTAAAGTTATTACATGGTGTAAATTGTCATAAGGATCTTACATAGAATAACCTAAAGTTATTACATGGTGTACTCTATCATGGTGTAAAGTTATTAGGAAAAAATGCATTTTTAGTACTATATGTTTGTTTTTTGGGATAATTACACTCACACCCCCTCAATGATGAGGTAATTACACAAACCTCCCCTCATTAATTGATAATTACAAACACCCTCCTCAAAGAGTCTATTTGTAAGGTTTACAGGGGATACAATTTTAAGAATTGTTATACTCATAGAGGATGCGATTGTAAGAAATTTTTAATAGAGGGGGCATCACTACAAAAAAATAATATATTAATGACAAAATATCAAGTGACAATGTTAAAGTTGTCACTAATTGTAAATTTTTAGTGACAAGATGTTTCGTCACAAGAATAGGTTTTACATGTTGAATAATGACAAGATTTGTATAAAAATTGTCACTCTTGATAGTTAGTGATAAGGAAATTGTTGTCACTATTGACAATTAATGACACACTTTTAGTGATAACTTAATGACAACAATTATAGTTGTCACTCTATTTGTATTGTCACTATACATGTGTCACTAATTGTCAATAATGACAACTTTAGAGAAACTTTTATCATTAAACATTCTTGTCACTCATTCTTTATATCTAGTGACAATTTTAACATTGTCACTTCAAATTTTGTTACTAACATTACTTTTTGTTGTAGTGTGTGTTTGTAATTATCAATTAGTGAGGGAAAGTTTATGTAACTACCCCATCATTGAGGGGGTGTGAGTGTAATTTTTTTTTTCAATTTTGGTCTCATTTCATTACGAGATTCTCACGTTACGTTCTGTAACTTTTAAAATTCTTAGATTTGGTCCCAATTGAATTTTTCATCAAAAATTTAGTGGTCAACTCAGTTAGTCAATATTTTAATGGTCAAACATATGAGACCAAATATGCGATTTTCCTACCTAATTATATTTTGATGAAAATTTTGTATAGAGTGACCCGAATTTTAGGAAAATTGCCACTTTAGACCTATAAATAAGGGGTTGACAAAATTAGTCCTATAAATTACATCATTGTTTAAGGACACGAACTTCCAATTTTTTGCAATTGAAGAACAATCTCCATCAAAAATAAAAGAAGTGGTCGGTAAGCGGCATGTGTCAGTCACGTGACCATATCATTTGGGACTTTTCAAACTTTGAAGGTAAAATAGCACAAATTGTACACATGTGGACAAAAAAGATATTCTCAGTGATTTGCAAGACTAAAAATGTCAATTGTTCTTAACCTACAGGACCAATATCGCATGTTCACCCAACACAAAAGTAGCAATTTTAGTCATGTAAGTTATGATAAGTGGTATTTTTGATCCTTGCATGATGATTTCCCCTCCAAAATAGAAAATTTCCGAAATTAAAGAGGTCATGTACTCGACACAAGCAGATCTCCATCCAATTTAGCAATTTCCAGCAAAAATTGTAATCAATCCACCAAAATTGGCTAGTATCACAATTTACAAAACTAATTTTGCTATATCCCTATAGTTACATGGCGAATTTTGCAATTTTGCCCCCGATTTTTGAAATTCGTAAGATGTTGGATGATATATGCATAGAATAGATTGTACGAGTATTATGCAATAAGCTTAACATATTCATTTGAAAAGACATGAATCATCATATTGTTAGAGCTAATCGATCAATGCTTCATAACATCTAAAATGGCTCAAGAGTCAAAATTTCCGCTCTCTAACGCTCTGTTTAGTTCAGGGATTTTGGCGAAAAAAAGAAAATACTTATAGAAGAAATACCTGCATGCTTCAGGAAATTCCTCTGGCTTTGGTGGAATAGGAGCCACCGTGCAATAAAATGTGTCCCTCCAATTAGCTGCCGGCGAACCATACAAATCGAAGTTGCTATGATACGACACCCTTTTCGTGAAGTCTCGTGTATAATACCTTTTCTTAATCTCCGTGTCTTGCTCGTTAAATCTGCGAACTCCATTCAACATTTCCTCCATAACTTCCATTGGTATGCCATGATTAACCACTTGAAAAAATCCCCATGTTTCTGATGCATCTCGGACCTTATCGACGATCTCTTTACGTTTAGTAAGATCGTTTTCGATGCCAACAAGGTCTATAATGGGAAATTGAAACTGTTTATTGTTCGAGTTCGTGATATTGGCTAATAATTCGGGTGGATGAATAAATATTCGTGGCAATTTTGTTACGCCAGCATCAACGAGGCCTTTGACACCGGCTTTTGTGTCGTCGAAGGCTTTTAATTCGATTTTTCGATCATATTTAGGTTCAGTTTCTGCATTAGTATTGCTAGGAACAACCATTTTGTTCTGATATATTGGTTTATAACATAGATGTTTCAAATAAGTTTAGCTAAAGATAATATAGTTTATGAAGCAAGGAAAAAGGATACATTTCTAAATAGGAGCCACAACTTTGAAAACTGATAAATATACTTTAACTTATCTTGGAGGACACTAACAGACAAGAAGATATAATATAACTAAGAGTAGGTACCATTTGATATGTGCAACATTTATTGAATATTGAACTATTCCACCCACCCACCCCCACCTATCATCGGGTAATTCTATGTTGGACCGAGAGTGTTGCTCCCAATCCATTTTTCACCACACGATCATTTGTGGTGAGTGGTTTACACTGGGTAGGTGAGTATGAAAATCACCCCATTCATTTTGAATATGTAATGTAAAATGAATAGGGAGCTACACTCCTCATCCACCTTAAAATTTTCCACCTACCATCCCACACCATTTTATTCCTAGAAATGAGTTTTGTCGATTTCTTCAAGGGAAGAAATATGTCATCCAATTAAACCTTAAACCCTAATTCAAGTTTTCAAAATTACAGCCAAAAAGTTTGACAGAATTAAATTCGCTCTAGTAGCAAATATGTACTAAAGACAAATGAATAGACGATTGTCAAATATTTTCAGAATAAAATTATCTCTATGGCAACTTTTCTTAGGAAAAATTACGCACAAGCCCCCTCACTTATTGTATAATTACCAAAACCCCTCACTTTCTTTAGAAATTACATGAAGCCCTCTCATGTTAAGACATTTCTTACAACTAGTATAAAGCACGTGCGTTGCACGTGGATGCCCGTATATTTTTTCAATTATTTATTACTTGTTGTAATGACATAGTTTTCTTGTTAATCTTACCATTATTTGGCTAGTTTGAAGATCCTAATAAATGGATTTTTTTAGTAAGAATGGTGTTCCAATATTAAATAAAATTAGTGTATAGCGGAGATCCAATAATATTTTTTGGACCTCCAAAATCACCTAATTTTTTTTAATACAAATTGTTAGATGCATAAAAAAAAAAATATATTCAATCTTTCTCTATTTTGATCTTCTTTAATGTTGCTTTTGCTACTCGCTTGCCCTTGGAACTTGTTGTCTCTTTTCTCTTGGCGAATAAATTTGCTAATGTATCATCATCATCAACGTCCACATACTTTTTTCCATTAACTCTTATAATTTGCAACTCATCGTTGTTTGAGTCTGAGTTTTCTTGACTTGCAACCGTTTTTGCAGCTCTCTTCTTATGCCGTTTCATTTGTTCATTAATTTCAGTATCCTTTTCTTCTCCCAATAATTCTTGGCAATGGTCTTCATATTCATTTGTATCTTCATCAATAAGTTGCAACTCGTCAATTTGTTTTTTTGTAATTTTCTCAGTTTTGAACTGTTTCTTGAATTTTTTCTTCTGCTTGTGAGTAGCTAGTGCAACCTTTTGTCCTCTCTTTTTTGTTGTGGTTTGTTGTGCGTAATCTCCAATTGCGTCAACTATGGCAAATAATACTCCACTACGAACTTCTACATTTTTGTCAAGCTTGAGTACAAAGTTGTAGTCTTTCTTATCTGGCTTTTCCAAAGCTAAATAGTATGTAGATGAACTATGATTCTGCATAGTAACAACATTAGTTAATTTTTGGAATTTAATTATTCAATTGTAATGTTATATTAATATTTATTTGATACCTCCGAAATCGAGTCTATGTACTGAGTCACAGGACAACCAATATACATTGCAGCCACATCTTCGAACAATGTAATTGTTGCTTTATCTTTGTCATCCGTGACGTTCATGGTTAGTCGATACCTGTAATTGATAGAATTTATTATTTTTTTGAGTTACTATTATAGATATATTTTCAATGTAGATAGTTTTTATACCTTGGAAATATTTCCACTTGTTCATCTTTGCAATTTCTGCATTGTATCCCATTTATTGTCTTCGAAATCGAGCGAGTGCAATTGTTGCAAGCTTCGTACCAAGGGGTCGACAAGTTTTCCACTTTCTCGACATTCGCTTTGAAGCAATAGTATGCATTCTTTAATTGTTCTTAAAGTTAGTTTGTTCATGTCGAGAGGCGTCTCATATATTTTATAGTTCAAAACAACATAACGGTAAATTTAAAAAAAATATATGTATTATGACAAAACTTTTTATATATATATTTTATGCTAAACTGAATTTAAATAATTAAATTGTTTGATTTTTTGGGCAAACCTCAAGTAATGCAGCTCGATCGTTGATCAACTGTTTTAATGTCACTTCCTTAGATTCCTTGATCTTTTTAGCCATCCATAATTGCTCTATATTTTTATCTTCCTGTGTGCCCGTCAACCTGATTAACATGTGGTTGATAATTTTATATTTGTTTAATGTATAATAATAAAAAAAATTGTTCTTAATAAAAGAATTTTTACTATCATAGTTCATTTAAAAAAGAAAAAGTATCACCTTGAACTGAGGATTTTCGTTTCAGGAGATGATGGGTTTAGAATTATAGATGTTGTAGACATCGATGCCATTTGTATATCACCTGTAATAAAATTGAGTATATGTAATTTGTTTAAATTAACGCATTCAATTTTGTATTAATAAATAAACCCTTCAACTATAATTCATAAATAAAGTAGTTCCCTTTTTCCCTAAATCTACCTTGATATAGTTGTCTCTTCAATCCAGAAAAGGCTACAATTGGTTTGTCTGCGACAATTTTTTGCAACCATTGGCCTTCAACAATTGCCATGTCATCCCACAAATTTATTGTAATAGTATCAAACCTGATAAGAAAAGAAATATGATAATATTCCAAAAAAAAAAGTAAATTGAAATTTTATATTTACACTTACTTATGATTCATCAATACAACTTCTCTTCTATGTCCTATAGTGTTGTCGTTTCTAGAAAACTGAAATGGTTGTTTTATCTTCTTGACGAATCCTATTACATCTGTTAGAATTTAGAATAATTTGTTAAAAATAAATAAAAAATGTTAGAATTTTGGAAGAATTATTATTTTAAAGCATTACCAAATAGTTCATTCACATCTGAATCTGTCTTGAGCTCATTAAAATCTGAAAACACGAGTGAGATATTTCGACAATTGATGCTTTCTTGAGCTTCAGTGACAGTTGTAGTTGCTTGTAGAACCAACTCAATTTTAGGATTAACGTTCGGATATTTCTTATTTGTCTCTCTGATGGTTGGACTTGATATGACGTAGGTCTTATGGATAATCAATTTACTTTCAAATAGTTGCAATGCATTTGTGAATATAATCCCATGTATTTTTGTTCCCTGCAATTAAACATATATGCTTGGTCAATTATTTTAATAACATTGATAAGATTCATATAGATGTAAAGTAGTTGATTTAGCAAAAGTAATATACAGATTAGGCAACGCACTACATAAAGGGGAAACTAAAATTTCAGTTTTATTTTTAATCCATAGTTTCACACCAATTGCCATTCGTTTTGCTGATCGTACAACTTTCTCATGGGTTGGGAATCTTGCAAATATAAGTAATAGGAATTTTGATAGAAAATGGTAAGGTTTCATTAGATGGGTTAATAGGGGCTCTTCGGTTGACATTTAGATGAGTTGGAAGTAAAATAACAAATATATTTCTAAGTGTGATTGAATCTAAATAATGAGTTATGGTTTCTAATTTATTTAGTCTCTAATAGGCAGCTAGATCAATGAAAAGCATACATAATTTTAATGCCTAAATTTCATCACTAATTAGATCATGCAGATAATTGACTGATAAACACCTAAAGGATTATTTGCAGTGTCTAATTTCTTTGGTCATTTTCAATGTACAGGCAGAACAACAAATTTTGTTTGATGATTACTTTAAGAATCATATTTATAAAGAATTAGTAAATATCGACTATAATGGCATTTAGATAAGTATTAAAAATGCAAGTTATTAGCACATGCCACATAGTCTGATAGATGAGTACATCGAGTGAATAAATAAATTACCTCGTCATCCACAAATATGAGTTTTCTTATGCTTTTCGAATTCTCCTTGGATGGTTTGCAAATTCCTTGTCGTAGGACCAACACTTTGATTGTCACATCTTTTTGGTTTACGGAAAGTGAGCCAATGGGGATGATTGGAGATTTTGGTATTTCCATTGTTGCCAAATTTAGTATGTCGGTTGTGCAATGAAGTGTCTATCTAATGATATATATATATACACAAACATACACACATGGTATAATGGCAATTATAATTTGTAATAAATTGTGAGAGATAGTGGCAATGTGGCATTTAAAATGACCCATTGAATTCTATGACAGTTTAGACTATATATATATATGTGTGTATATATATATATTTATTATATACATTTGTACACACACGCACACTATATTGTAAATAACAGTTTATAATAAATTTTCAGAGGTAATGGCATACAAAATGACCTTTATGATTCTAGGACAGTTTAGAAAATGGAAAGGCTATATTTTTACCTAATGATGATTCACACCACATAAATATCCTACACTGATTATTATTAAATCACATTTAAGCTTCTTTATCTAATATATTAAACTGACAGCAGCTGTTACATATCATTTAATGGCCTGAATTATGTGGAATAAATAGATAATAATTGAAAAATAATTCTCATACTGATAAAAGGTTGTGTATAATATTTTAGTTGTTGTAAAATCATTTTATATGAATTTCGAGAGTATTTTGAAATGGTTATGGCAATACAAGATATAATAATCATAATAAGTAGTGTAATGCTAAGTAAATTTTAGGGATAAGTTCTAAAAACTTCCTAACTTATGTGGCAAATACAACCCCATCCCTCATCTTTGTCTAATTACTTCCACCTCCCTCAAAAAAGGATGTCCAATGTGTTTGCCAAGTAATTATTAGTTATCAGTATTTAACACGAACTATTGCAGTTCGATGATCTCAAGAACTTCCCTTCCGTTAAGGTAAAAAATTATGTGATGACGTCATCATTTTTCGTACGAAAACTTAACGGAAGGAGCTGATTTGTTAAGACGAGGGAGGGGCTGTATATGACCCATAAATTAGGGACATTTTTGTAATTAGGCCTAAAATTTTATAGAAGATAGTTACCTTTGAACCACTTATAATTCAATTTCTATAAATTTAAAAACCTAATAAATAGTCAGATTTTCTGCTTAGAGAGTCTTTGACTGAGCTTATAAATTATTTAAAACATCTTAAAAATTGTTCAGGAGACCTCAATTTATATTTTAATAACCTATAAGAAATATTTTTTAATAACCTATAAAATAGAGAGCTTATAAGCTCTTAAAACATCTTATAAGCAATAAAAGCTTATAAGCTCTTTTAAATAAATTTAGCCAAACAACATGTTAATAACAATTTAATTAAAAGAGCTTATTGGTAAACTGGATGAGCTCACCTTGATTTGGTTCGAGCCATCCGTTGAAGAAAGAAAATGCAAGCAGAAAAAGGAATAAACGTCGATGTATCTATATAAATTCTTTTAACCTCTTACTGAGACATCCAAACTTGCAATCTCCAATTTTAGCAGCATATTGAGCAAGTGAGAGAATCTCTCTAATATCAAGTATATGCTGAAGGTAACCATGAAATTTCATTTTATCAGTATGAAATGAAAATACTCTTGTAAACAACTAAGGTTATAATTTATATGAAGGTGGTATTCAATGGCAATTTGGTATATTAGTAAGCCTAATTACGTTGATATTGTCGATGCAAATATTTCTGGTTCAATTCCAAAACAACTAAGCAATCTCAACATTATATTCTCGAATCAATTTTCCTCTCTCAGCAATCATCTAGGAGAACACATATTGGGACTAAGACCGAAACCCGCAGAATTACATATGAATTAATAGCATTGTTCTTGAGATTATCGATATGCGATAGTTTGTGTTAAATCATGATAAGTAATAATTACTTGGGAAATACAATGGAACAATCAGAATCAAGTTAAAGAAAAGTCTGATTTCTGCATTTCATCATTATAAAGGGGGAAGCAGAGTTAAACCCAACTCTCAATTCTAAGATGCAAACAAATACAATATTCAGCAAATAGATTGACATGGTCCTCAATAAGTCTCTGGAGCATCAGTGGTCGATGTAGAGCATTCATTCTCTGTATTTTCAATAGGATAGGATGTGCATTAGTATTTTCTGAAATGCAATAAATACTTAAGAATTTTAAATACAATATATTTGCATGAATGTGCATTGTACCTTTACTTAGAACTTCAGGATACACCACATTTTTTGTCCAAGTTTCTTCAATGCCTCGAATTGCTTGTGGCTTAATTAAAACTTTTGTGTTGGACATTGAAGTTCCTCTAGACAATGCAACATAGAGTTGCCCATGTGAGAACACGGGTTGCGGCAAATACACACCAACTATTGGTATTGTTTGTCCTTGTGCTTTATTAATGGTCATCGCAAAGCAGAGGCGGATCGGGAATTGCTTTCTTCTAAATTGAAATGGATATCCTTCATTCTCGGCTGGAGATAGAGGTATCCTTGGGATGAAAACGTGCTTTCCTGAATTATGGCCAACTGTGATTTCTGCATGGATTACATTTTCATCAAAGTTCCTGCAAACCATCCTAGTACCATTACATAAACCATCTGATGGGTCCAAGTTCCTCAATAACATAATTGGACAATTTTTTTTCAAAACCAAACGATGAGGAGGCATTCCATTTGGTGTTAATGAGTTCAAAAATTCTGTTTGATAATAGTTTTGTGTGTCATCAACTGCTTCATCAAAGCTTGTAAATGTTCTAGGCATTCCAGGAAATGATTGGATGATTTTCTCATTTAACTTGTCAACGTTCTCATTCTTTGAAGCAAGTATGGCGCGTTTTGTCAAATAGGTTGAACAATGCGCATATTCCTGTAGGCTTGGGAAAACAATGTCAATAAGCTTTTGTTCAGATGCATCTTCATCATTTTCATCGTAGTTGATGACCATATCCTCTGGAATTTTGATATTTCTTTCTTTGTCCGTTGGTTCAGTTCCCCTTCCTACTCTTAGCAAAAAATCACCAAACGAAGGGTCTGCTTTTGCCCTCATATTTTCAGAGAGTTTCAAACGATGCATTTGTTTAAACCAAATTGATCTTACCAAGCTTGCATCTATAGTTTCTTGAACAGTGGCTCTTGACACTACTGGTAGTACTTGCATGAAATCACCTCCAAAAACAATTACTTTCCCACCAAATGGTTCTTTGATGCCTGTGATATCTTGTAAACTTCTCTCGACAGCCTCAATAGCTAAACGTTTTGCCATTGGTGCCTCATCCCATATAATTAAATTTGCTCGGCGCCATAGCTCTGCAAGTCCACTTTGCTTTGATAACGTGCAATAACTTTTTTCATGTAGAACGATTGGTATTTTGAACCTTGAGTGTGCTGTACGACCACCAGGTAATATAGATGCTGCAACTCCGGATGTCGCTGTTGCGAGTGCAATCATTTGCTTTGATCTTACATATGCCAGCAAAGCGCGATACAAATATGTTTTCCCTGTTCCTCCTGGCCCATCAACAAAGAAAATTCCACTTTTTTTTGAGTTCACACAATCCATAATTGTTGAGAAGGCCTTTTGTTGGGCTGCATTTAAGTTAAATTGTGCCGTGTAATCCTCATGTGCAATCTGAATAGACAATTCATCACTAATTTCTCTAGAAAACGATTCACGAGATTCATTTGTGTCAATAATGAGTTGTGGAAGATCATACAGTTCTATGCTCTTGCCCATACTTTCTAACATCAAATTGATACTTTGTAATGTTTTTGATACTTGTTCTTCTACAGTAGTACTGTTGTATCTTTTGAAGTCTTCGGACATTGCTTCAAAATATGTTTCCCATAGCTTTCTTACTTCTGTAGGTTCACAATATACCAAAATAGTTGCAAAGAGTCTTCGTAAAGCATGTGGCATTTGGAAAGTAACAGCTTCATTTAAGCACTCGAAAATGCTATTATCTGATTCCAATAAACCTCTCATTTGAGCACCTTCTTTGAAAGTGTTGTATACTTTTCCATTTACTGTTAAAAGATCATCAAATGAAGTTGGTCCCCTCACATGGTTTAACAATAATCTCAAGTAATATCTTTCTCCTTCCACGGGATTGGCTCCATTTACACGACCAATAACTTTTCCCTTTTTTCTTTCTCGCCAACACTTCTTTTGTTTATCCCATACATAATGCTCTGGAAACTCACTATATAGGTAACCTCTTGCTTTAACATCTGTTGCACACGTTTGAAAAAACTCGGTTAGCATCGTCTTCTACACATGATCCCATTGCATAACATTTTGCAAATTCTGGTTCTTCCAAAACGTGACAGATTGTTTATTCGGCAAATGTAGTGGTAAATTGATCACTGCAGGAGATATTTCATTCAAATCGAATTCATAAATTCTCCACATTGCTTCTTGTGCTGACACCCATCGTGCATCTTGAAATTGTCGGATTTCATCGACAACATTTTCCGCTTCACCGTGAGAAATATAGACTGCAACTTTGTCATGTCCCTTGTATATATACTTGTATAGGTACTTCACAGCTGTTAATCCAGAGCATACTTCAACATTAATATGACAATCGTACCTTGACAAAAGGTAAACATTATAAGGGACAACCCATTGATTGTTAAGCTTTGAACGTCTCACATCAACTGTACGACCATCATTTCTCCTTCTATAAATTGGATATCCATCTTTTCCTTGTGTACTTCTCTCACAAAATGCACGGGGATAGTGACTTTTGCATTGACCATCAATCATACAAGAATTGTTTTTATTCATGTTTCCACAAGGACCATGCATCATATGTTTCACCACCAAATCATATAGTCGAGGATGTTTTTCTCTGTCAGGGAGTTCAGCAGAAACATAGTAGTTAAATTGATCAGGAGTGTTGATTTTGTATGAAGACTTCAATATGATCAACATGTGAACATGTGGCAATCCTCGCTTTTGGAACTCAATTACGTACACATAGGCAGCCACTTTTCCAAAGATCTCTTTATTAATGACTTGATCTTTCAAGTCTTGTAATTTTGCTTGAAATACCCTTGATGTTAAATCTGGTCGATCCTGAGCTTGTTGACCATTTTTGAGATTGTCTTTTATTTCCTTCCACTCGGGGTTACAAGTCATTGTGATGAAAAGATCTGGCTTCCCAAACTTTCTAACCAGTGCCATTGCATCAAGATATCTACGGCGCATGTCCCTCGGTCCTCCAATAAAAGATGCTGGAAGAACAATTCTTTGCCCAACTTCGCTACCTCTAGTTTCACCATTAACAACACTGTCTACTATACCTTGGTAAAACTCAGCTCTCATCTCTGCCTGATTCCTTCGAAAATAGTCCAATCTTGTTGTTTCAAGTTTGATATACATATCCACAACATATTGTTGAAGCAACCTCCTAGCAAGTAAAAGAATTGTCTGATCTCTAATTTGCAACTTGTAGCAATAATATTCTCGACATGAGACCATCTTGTTACTTTCTCTACTGACACCTAAAAATTATAGATTATTCAATATTGGAACTGTTAGAATTTATGCAAAAAAACAAAAAGCATCATTGGTCAAACTAATATATATATTGTTTTTGGAATAGATTATACCCTCTATGTTTGCATGTATTGTCTTTAAGATGGTTTTTCATAACATATAATGCTTATTTTTCAGTAGTCATACACATATGAAAACTTATTTGCAAATTTTAAAATAAATTATGAAAGGACATTGTTCATTTATAAGATTCTATTTTTTCCATGCACTTGGCTATGTAATATAACATGAATTCGTATGATATTTGTATAATCCATTGATACGAAAGAAAAGTTAAAAATACCTTGTTGTTCCCGATTAATGATATTCTGAACTGAAGAGAAACTTGCTTGGGCCGAAGAACTCTATTGCATTGGTTCATTATTAGCACTGGTATTGTACTTCCGAATATTTTGGTGCCAGCCGTTCTCTCCATTTGGAAAAAGAAGGGGATACTGTAACGGATCGTAACAACCAAAGTAATGCTTGATTCTGTGGCGTCGACCATCGTGTGCATGTATAATAATATCTCTCTCATATGGTATGTTAGGATTATTTCCTTCTACCCATATGGCAGCAACTTCATCAGCCGTTGGTGAGTTATACCGACGTTGGTCTAATCCGGCATTTTTACAGATATGCAATTTTATTTCATCAATGGATGAAACATCATTTATCCTCCTCAATAACACTGCATATGGATTTTTTTCCATGATTTTCATCAACTTCTTCATTGTATCTTCGTTAAGGTCTGCACCATCCAATATATTCATTCTATTTTGTAGTTCATTGTTGACATCCCAGAAATATAATTGAAAGTGAGACGGACCATCGTCATTGGGCACCAATCCAGGGAGACCATGGTAAACTTGGCCTACTACTTTGAAGGTATAAATCCCTTGAGTTGAAGATGCGAGGTTCTTATCTATTTTTGCGCCTAATGAAGTAAAAGAAAATACGCTATTGTAAACTCGAATATTCTTTCGAAATTGTGTAGCCTCTGATGACTCCAAATCTGTAAAAAGATGGAGTAGTTCTGGTGGAACTTCAGTAGTAGCAAGTTTTATCTTTCCATTGTCACAACAAAAGCACGGTGGTTCATATTGGAATTTCTTAGCATCACAATGTTGACAAAAATGCATTGGTTCAAGCTCATGTAACTCAGAATATACAGGCTGATATAATAGTTCACCTAATTTCATTAAAAAAAAAATAGATGAATTAGAGAGTGGTTAGACAATATAACTATCACAAACTAAATTTATCGTGAATACAAAGTAGACACCTTCATGCTCAGATGTTTGCAGTAAAGCTTTAAGCAGCCAAACAACTTTTTCTTGTTGTCTTGGTCTCCGTTTACATGAATTAGGCTGAATGTCCAAAGCTTTTTTTTTATTTCTAGCTTCAACAACTTTATCAATATATTCTTGTCGCTCATCATGTGAAAGGTTTGCATACTTTTTCCTTTTTAGCTCTAACTTTTTTGTCCTTATATCATCTTCAAAATAAATAATTACTTTAGAAAAATTATAAACATAATGAATAAAATGGTTACATGTATTAGAGGTGTTCACAAACCTGCATCATATATTTCATGCTCATTTTTCTTTGAAGATGATTCAGAGCTGCCACCAAATAATATCCTATAGAATCGAATGAACAATTAAAATATGTAGGAGCGTCATCAATTAAGAAAGTCTTTGGCCAAAAGTCTTAAGAATCAGATATGTGTTTTTTACATCTTTATTAATTTTAGTTTTCTCAATAGTTTTTGGCGGTCTTATATTAAGTTAATGATCTTTGTTTTTTATTAAATAAAATCGTTTCACAGTTATTTAAGTATGAGATTTAAAAAAATCCGAACTCAACAATTGAAAATTAGATTTAAAAAAATCCGAACTCAACAATTGAAAATTAGATATAAGCGAAAGCATGGTGTGTTTTAAATTTGTAAATGAAAGTAGCAGCCTTTTTTCTAATTCATGAAACTACCAACAATATTAAAAAAATGAAATTACCTTTTTGTAGATGAAGTGGTTGGTTTTCTACCCATATTAATGATCAATTGGTATCTGTAGGACCACGTGCGTCAATGAATATGGGACAATGGCAATTATGCATCAGGTAAGTATGTATGATTAATACTAATCCGATTGTCTCACTTCAGCAATGGTGAGGCAATACATTTGAAGTATTTTTGAACTTAAAAAAAGTGCCTTGTTCTTCATGAGGGTCACTCACCCCAAAGCAAGCAGAAATGGCAACAAATAAAAACTGAAACCATTTTATTTATGCATATAATTGGGTTGTATGTAGAATGTTCATCTCAGAAATACTAAGCATTTCTATGGGCAACAAGATTTTTTCATGTCAAGAGGATTGATAATATTGACAGTAATAGGTATTTTCATATCAAGAGCATTGCTAATATTGATTATCTATTTCTCTTCTACCATTCTCAGCATCTAAAGACATGATTGTTACACGTTGAAGCATAGAAAGATGGATATGTTTCTTATAACAGGAAAATTTTGCTCTTTGAATTATTATGGAAGAAGACAGTGTATATAAATAAAAATTTACTCACCTGAACTATAGCATGAGAATCGAAGGCAATAATATTGACAAACCGTTCAGGTGCTAGAGTTTGAAAGAGTCACCTGCATCTATTTCCTTGAAGTAAAAATAAAAATGGAATTGATTAGCATGACTAATTGGTGATATGCAGGACTCATTTAGTTCAAATTTAAATTTTCGATTGTCAATTTCACCATTAGTCATAAGCTATACTAAATGCAGATATGAATATTGTAACGGTAGGCACTAATTTTCTTAGTAACGGCTATTTGGTTGTAGTTTTGTTCTTTAAGCGAGGAGGTAATTGTATTGATGTAATCGTTTGTTTGGCAATCTCCTCGATTTTTCGGCGAGTAAATTTTTCAAAATGGAGTGTATGAAATGGTCATATAGTTGTAATGGTTTAAAGCTCGGATGTGATTTCATTGAAAGGGAAAGAAAGAGGATACGTTTGAAACAGACACATTTTCATAAGAATCGTTGATATTTTCAGTGTAGTCTGTTACAAAACTATGATGAAATCAGTTTATACGCAGCAGCATCTCATGATGTGAAATATTATCATTAATGTCAATAGAAAATAAGTTCAGATGCAGAGTTTACACCAAATATATATAAATTCAATTGATAATTTTCTTTTTAGTTGAGAACAACTTCTGTAATTCTTTGAAAAGCTTGTTTTTCTTGCATCCGAAGCTTTTTAAATGAAACAAAGTTTGAACCTTTCCTCGAGTAGTCCACTACGCAATCTACGCTATCACAAATGTTGTTCCTTCTCATGTGACTTAGATTTTTTTTTTTCACTTTCTATGTTTTTAATAATAAAGAACAACAGTCCTTTTATAAGAAGTGATAACCTGCATGTAGCTGCACAAGCAAATTATTTTTTCAAAAAAGTCCACAAAAGAAGACTACTAAAATATTTTACTATAACACGTTTTTTTCATTACAAACTCCTTGAGAGGATATTAACATTTTAATTAATTGAGAAGTGTGAAAATTCTAATTTCTATCAATTATCATATTCATTTGTTGGATAGAAAGTGACGTTTTGTAGGCAAAATTCATTGGATTTAAGCAACAGAATAATAAGCATTTTATTCATAGAATTTGATCAAAAATAATAAAGGATTGTAATAATTATTCATACTTGAGGGGGAGGGGGGGGGGGTTAATTTGTCAATATATATTTTAAATAAATAAACTCATATACAAATGAATAAGAATTATGCCATAAAGAAAGACGTGTCTCATTTATCACGTACACACCCTTATTGATAACCTCTAAAAGAAATTTTCCATTTGGAAGCTCCTCGCGAACGTAGACATGGTTAAATTGGGAACATTATATATAGAATGAATTTGCACCCTTCTCACCAGCGTACCTTATTAATCTGTGCAACTTTTCACATTAAAATGACAAAAATACTCCCTTTCCATCTTCCCAAATCTATTCCAAGATTTTCACTATAAATGTTATATTATTCTCTGTAATTCTCATGCAATATAGTCTGTAAAACAATTTTTTCTGATTTCGATTTCATGAGAGGTTTATGGATCTACTAATTCCACAAAGAAGTGTCTCCTTTATCGTGTAGACGTCCTTCTTGATTGGGTGATGTCGTTTAGACCATAGGAGTGCACCTCTAAAAGAAATTTTGCAATTGCAACCGCCCCGCGAACGACGCCATATTTATGTATGTATGAAACTAAACAAAACGCAAGTTTGAAAAAATCATTTGACAATTGGTATATAGACTAAATTGGCAGTGCTTTTGAAAGTGAATGATTGATAGGAATATGGCTCTTAGACTAAATCATTTGACAATTGGAGTATAGACTAAATCGGTAAGGCTTTTGAAAGTGAGTGCTTGCTACTAATGTCCATCTTATATATATATATATATATATATATATATATATATATATAATTAGGAATATGGCTCTTAGAATTCATAGGAATATGGATCTTAGAATTCTAGTATATAGTAATGGTAATTAATTTAGTGTAAGGTGATCATTTAATTTTTTAGGGTAGTGGTGGGATTAGGGGTGGGATAAATATGGACTATGACCATTTAGTTTTTTAGGTTATAGGTCCATTATGTCGCCAAGTGGAGAGGAATCACATTTATGACCAGTAGACAAGGTCAAGTGCTACACACATCTTGTAAATCCAATACATGGGTGGTTGAATTAGACGGAGGGACCACACTTGATGAAAAATGTGGTAGTTTGGGGACTCCATTTGATGAACATTATAATTGGGAGACCAAAATCAAATTCGAAATATAAATGGGGATCAAAAATGAATTTTTTCCTATAATATATATAAGAAGTTTAAACAGTGTCCTGATAATTTTCTCCCTTCCAAATGAACTTGTCCCTAAACTTTTTAGAGGATGTAGTCCCTCAAACCTAAAAATATTGTCTCTGCCACTTATTGATAAATACAAATATGAAATATGGCTTTAAGAAACTTAAATTTAAGCACGTGTTATTTTTATGCAATGATAAAATTATATGTGAGTTAATATCATTGTAATTATCGAATAATTTTACTCAGTAATGATGTCTATACATTATTCAAATTAGAAAGTTCACAATTTGTTGAATTATTACGTCTTCTTGTTAAATTTAATTTTATAAAATGTGAAACAATAAAACACTTAAACTCAAACCTCCGAAAATAATTAAATTGGTACACTTAAAACACAATATCAATTATTAAATTTTATATTAGAAGCTTAAATAAAGAAAATTATAATCTGTCATTGTATTAGGAAAAAAAATTCATTTTTTTTATAAACTCACAATTTAAACAGGATACATTTATTTCCTCAATTGCGACCATTAACAATCTTGATCGCTATGTCAGAAAACAAAGATACAAATACCAAAGGCCCGAAATATTAACATTCAAAATAAAGGAAAGAAAATGAAAAGGGATCACCTTAAATGGATATTTGTGTGCATCTGCATCTTTCCCAACCACATCATTTTCGATTATTGTAGCGGCATCGTATTATATATCTGGTGTATTCGTGGGGTCGTCTGTATCTAAATTGCAATTGGAATTCCATAGCAAAATTGCAATTGGGATTCCATAGTAAAATTGCAAGTGGGATTCCATAGCAAACTTATTTCTAAAGAAAGAAAATACTAAAATTACACTAAAAGGAAAACCAAAATGAGCTCAACATGGGAAAGATGCAGATGCACACAAATATCCATTTAAGGTGATCCCTTTTCATTTTCGATTATTGTAGCGGCATCGTATTATATATCTGGTGTATTCGTGGGGTCGTCTGTATCTAAATTGCAATTGGAATTCCATAGCAAAATTGCAATTGGGATTCCATAGTAAAATTGCAAGTGGGATTCCATAGCAAACTTATTTCTAAAGAAAGAAAATACTAAAATTACACTAAAAGGAAAACCAAAATGAGCTCAACATATAACCTAACACATTAGACTTCTCGAAAAACATAAGAAAACAAAATGAGTGACATCCAAAGAATCCCGGGGAAAATAAAGGTAACTAAGCTTTCAAACCTCACAATACAATTCCATAACTGTTGTATTCGAAACTAACTTAGCTTGAGGTTTCATTTCAGTCCTTAGAAGCAAGATTTTCTTTTGCATTTTGTATCTTCAAAAACTTGTTCACCATCTTCTATTCTTCAACCAAGAAAGCTCTAATGATATCCTTTCACTCACACAACCACCAAATAACACTCCGGCAACCATAGGGAATATTGTCAGAATCTAAACCTCTTCATATAAATTATGAGAAAGAGTTAATGTCTTTAATAATGAGTAGTTAATAATTTTAGGTTATAGTGGTGAGAATAGTAGTGGGATATATAGTATAGATAGATAGCAATATGGATCTTAGGATTCATAGGAACATGGCTCTTAGAATTCTAGTAATGGTAATCTATATAGTAATGGTAATCTATACTATATTTACTATATTAAAAGTTGAGGATGAGGATAAAAGTGTAAAATCACAATTGGAACAAACACTAACATATCCACACTTTTAGTATAGTATAGATTATACCCTCTATGTATTTAAAAATTCTTATAATTTTACCATGTAAACCTGACAAATATATCCCTTGAGGGCGTGTGCTGGTAATTTTATATAAGTTAGGGAATTTTCGATTATTACGCAATAAATGAGGGGTTTGTGGGTAATTTTTCCTTTTTCTTAACATGGCTTGTGTTTGGTTGTGAAAATGTGAGATTTTTCTTTTTCTAGAAAAGGACATCATATCAATTATAATCATTACACATTTTTCTCTATAACCTCGCATCCAAACACAAACATTGCTTAAATCTTCTATATTTCTAAGGCATATTTTCTGATTTTTTATCTACGAAATGAAACGAGACAAATCATCTGCCACATAGCTCCACTATGTTTAAATTAGATATCATGACCTTGAAAATAGATTGGAACTAATTTGTTCATGCTATATGAGTAACTCCAAAAGGTCACACCATGATGTATCTATATGATGATTGATGCGTCCGCTAGGAAAAAAAGAAAAGAAAAGAAAACTAATAACTAAACTAATTGGTAGACTTACTATGAACGTAGTGAAATTCCAACCACAGAATGATTGCAAGTTGACAAGAAATTCCACCAAACCCACTTAAATGTCCATAACATTCCAAATTCGCGTAACAGTTTCCGTCATACATACGTGTAACAAATACAAACACGGGTTGGTTGAAGTGGTACATACCTCAATTCCGTTAATCAGAGGTTTTGGGTTCGAATTCTGGAAATAGAAACAATTCTCATTAGAAGAGCTAGTCCCAAACTTTTTGTGGAGGTTTCCTGCTCGAGCACCATTAGGCTGACCATAAAGTCCGGACATATGTGATAAACCAAAAATAAAAAACATGTAACAAATGTACAGTTTTAGATTGTTTTAACAAGCGATTCCAATTGAATCAGTTTGTTTCATTTCTTGAAGTATAATGGCTGAACCACTCTATGACAGAACAAAGGAACTAAAAGCCTTCGACGACACCAAAACTGGCGTCCAAGGCTTAGTCGACGATGGTATAACCAAAGTTCCAAGAATTTTCATCCATCCACAAAATAACACACACAACAAAACAAATGTACAACTCAAATTTCCATTGATAGACCTCAAGAACTTCCATGAAGATCCAATCAAGCATAAGGAGGTCATCGACCGGGTCCGGGATGCATCCGGGTCGTGGGGCTTCTTCCAAGTGATCAACCATGGGATCCCGGGTCGGGTTATGGATGAAATGCTAAATGGAGTGAGAAAATTCTATGATCAAGATGTTGAAGAGAGGAAGAAGTGGTACACAAGGGATATGAATAGAAGGATTCTTTATAATAGCAATTTTGATTTGTTTAGTTCACCAGCAGCTAATTGGAGAGACACTTTTTACTGTCAAATGGCTCCGAATCCTCCGATACTTGATGAGTTGCCCATAGTATGCAGGTAATTTTACAAACTAGTGATGAATATTACTAATTTTATGCTTAGATTGGGTTAAGAAGTATTTTTATAACTTAGGGATAATTACACTCACACCCGGGTAATTACAAAAATCTCCCCTCACAAATTGATAATTACAAACACATTCTTTCGGGGTTTATTTGTAAGGTTTATAGGGGTGAAATGGTATGAATTGTAACATAAAGGGTGCAATTGTAAAAAAAATTTAACATGAGGGGTGTATTTGTAATTGTCAATTAGTGAGGGAAAATTTATATAATTACCTCATCATTGAGGGGTGTGAGTGTAATTATCCCTATAACTTATTCTTGTCAAAAGTTTCTGCTTTAGTGCACCAAAAATTTGCTCAAAGTGTCGGCAGGTAAGTATCTGAATCGGGCCTTGTTAACGTGAGAATGAGAACATTGGTTGGTATCTATTATTTTCTGAGTTTACCTATATTTTTGAAGGAAAATCGCATCTTGGGTCCTATATATTTGGCCTTTTTCGATGGTCTAATTTGTGGTGGGATTCTTACATGTGTCCTAGAACTTTTAAAGGTGCTCACATTGGTCCCAATTGATTTTTTATCCAAAATTTAACAGGCAACTTCGTTAGCCAGCTTTGTTGGGAGTTTGTGTGTATGAGTGGCACGTGATATTGAATAAAAACATGGTGATATTGAATATAATTCGTGTGTGGTTGCATTTACACATGAATTATCCCCTAAAAAAGGGGTCAAAATGTTGATTAATGAAGTTGATCGTTAAACTCTGGACTGGAAATTTAGTTGGGACCAAATGTGAGAACTTTAAGAAATTACAGGACACAATGTGAGAATCCTATAACGAATGATACCAAAATTTTTGAAAAAATATATGGGAGAACAATACAATTTTCCCTATTTATGATGATAATAATGGATTGTATCGTCGATACAATAATATAGTAGAGTTTGATATATGATATGGTTATGGGTATAAACAAGTCGAATCGAGCTGAACGAGATGTTCTTCAAATTTGTTTGAAATACAATTGAGTTTCAAAGTTTGTGTTTAAGTTAAACGAGCTTTAATCAAGCCGAACACGAGTAGTTTATTTTTTTTTGTACATGTTTTTATTATTTTTTACTAATCAAGCCGAGCTCGAGCCAAGCTTTAAAACTTATCAAACACAAAAAAATGTTCGAGCTTGATTTGATAAGTTAACGAACCGAGCTCAAATGAGTTTTTAACGATCGAGCTTGAGTCGAGTACTAAATAGTTTGGTTCGTCTTTCACCCCTGGATATGGTCGGTCAAATTAAGATGTTATAAGTAATAATATGAGAATAATATCATAGCATGTCGAGTGTTATTTCCTCGACGAGTTTACACTTTTTTCTTTACTCTCACACGACATGCTTTGTAATATGATGTTGGATCGATGTATTACTATATATAATGAATGCTTTTTGTTATTGTAATTAATAAGCTCTTTTTAATTATAAGTTTAAGTTTGACAATAATATTATGCTTAACTTTATTAATTAATATTAAAGCAATGATTCTGTTTATTAGCAATATACTAATTAATGAAGTAGTAATTCGTCGTATTTATATTTTCTACAATTTTACTAATTCTTGCAACCTATAATATTATTTTTCTCCATCTTGCTCGGTAATATCTCCAATTCATTGGCGGTGATATCGAGTAACAATACCTACTCTTATTATCGCCGACACCATAACTTTATGGGAAAATTACAATAATACTCACTGCTACAATAAGTAATTATACAAAATTTATTCTCTTATAATTGAAATTACAAATATCTAACCAACTATAATTGATAATTACATTTACCCTCCAGGATCAGTTTTTTAATGACGTCATCATGTGAACTTTCAAAAATGTCTTTGTCCAAATGTACTTTAGAAAAAATTACACCAACCTCCCATCTTATTTTTGAAATTACACAAACTTTCCTTGTTATAATGCACTTCTTTTAATCACCCCCTATGTATTAAAAAATTCTTACAATTTAACCCCTAAAACCTTACAATTAGCCCCGGGGGTGTTGGTAATTTAGAAAACAGGAGGGGTTTTTGGTAATTACACATTATAAGAGGGGGTATGGCCGTAACGAAAATATTATTCCATTTTTTTTTAATTTTTTCTAATAATTTTAGTGAAGGTTTGCAGGGGGTAAATGTAATTTTTAATTATAGTGAGTTAGGTATTTGTAATTTCAACTATAAAATGGTAAGTTTGTGTAATTACCTATTATAGCAGTGGGTGTTACGTTGGTGTAATTTTCCCTAACTTTATTAGATGTTTTTGCAGAGATATTATGTTTGAGTACACAAATCAAGTTTTAAAACTTGGAACTACTTTGTTTCAAATATTATCGGAGGCTCTTGGACTCGAAGCCAATCATCTTGAAGACATGAAATGTGCTGAGGGGCTTTCTCTTCTGTGCCATTACTATCCTCTATGTCCCGAGCCAGAGTTAACATTGGGCACTAGCAAACACGCCGATAACGACTTCCTAACCGTGCTGCTAAATGATCAAGTAACCGGGCTGCAAGTCCTTCATGAAAACCAATGGATTGACATTCCACCTATACCGGGAGCTCTAGTGGTCAATATTGGAGATCTTCTTCAGGCAAGAATTCCTCCTCCATAAAATTCAAGGAAAATTGCAGCATTAATCCTATATGATAGATTCCCTTGCAATTTTGATTTCAATGTTTACAAACTTGCAAACTTAGTGCTATAGATGCATTTTTAGTCTCAACAGTAAATAAAGTACAGAAACTTTTAGTTTCATCATATACCTTGCATGTGATCAATATTTAATTTACCGACGCGTGCATTTCACGCAAAAAATTCTGATCATTTCTTAACAGATGAGACCAAAATTGTAAACAAATGGATCATATGAGACTATTTTTTTGTAGGTTTTGTAAATAATGAGATTAAAACTGCAATTAGCCCTATTTTATGGGACCAATATTAAATTTTTCCTAAAATTCATCCTCAAGGAGTTAAAAAAGATGGCATTACCGGGATTTTGTTTTTCGTGCAGCTTATTTCGAACGACAAGTTCATCAGTGCAGAGCACAGAGTACTAGCAAATAATGTGAGTTCAAGGGTTTCTGTGGCATGCTTCTTTAGAAGTGATCCTATGACATCGGGGAAGCTGTACGGGCCCATTGAGGAACTTTTGTCTGAGGATGATCCCCCGAAGTATAGGGCGACTACGGTGGGCGAGTATGTCACCTATTATAACAGGAAGGGCCTGGATGGAACTTCTGCCTTATCACATTTCAGAATTTGAACTTATAAAATGTGAAGAAATTTATCTTGACTCTGATTACTATATATTCAAGAGTTCACTTGAAAAAATTGTGTTTGTTTTATTTATCTCTTATTATCTAGATAGAAATGGCATCTATTTGAAGCCAAAAGAAGCATTTAGGCTTTATAAACGTACAATACTTATTTATTTCTTGTTATAATTTTACATTTTCTCGTCACCCTTGATTTGTTCAAATCCCATCAACCGTTTCTCTTCTCTTCTATATGATAAGTATCTTTTTATAGTCGATTCCACGAAATTGGATATTATTGATGAAATGTAACGATGATTACTATTTTTATGTGAAATATTAAAATTAATATTAGTCAAATTATACTTCTTAGGCTTTTTATGTTTTGTTTTATTTAATATATTAGGATTATTTTCCATTTTAGTTTTAAAACAATATTTTATTTGATTAGTTAGGAAAAATGTATCAAATATTATTTGGGAAAATTGCATTTTTAGTCCTATAACTTTGCCCCATTTCACTTTTGGTCCCATTAGTTACGGGATTCTCATTTTACGTCTCATATCTTTCAAAAATTCTTACTTTTGGTCCCAAACCCCTGACTCCGTCTATTTTTAAAGTGAAATGGCACGTGAGTGGCCCGTGCGCCGTTAGCTAGCTGGGTTTGGGGGGGGGGGGAATTGTTCACTTTGACTATTTGGGAGGCAAAATTGGCGATAAAATTGAGAAAAAGGAAGGGGGAATCAGATTTTGGGGCAAAATTAGATAGGTTTTTCTCAATTTTGGCGCCAATTTTGCCTCCCAAACAGTCAAAGTGAACAATTCCTCCCCAAACTCAGCTGGCTAATGGCGCATGGGCCACTCACGTGCCATTTTACGTTAAAAATATACGAAATCAGGAGTTTGGGACCACCAAAAGTGAGAATTTTTTAAAGATATGGGACGTAAAGTGAGAATCCCGTAACTAATGGGCCCAAAAGTGAAATGGGGCAAAGTTACGGGACTAAAAATGCAATTTTTCCACTATTATTTCCATGTGGTTCTGCAATTATCTACTTCCACGGGAGAGGATAAGAGAATTTCACTATTAACAAAATAGGTATAGAGTACAAAGTATGTCAAAAATTCTTACTAAACCTAATCCCCAATTTTTTAGCGTACATATATATGAAGTACCGTACCGCGGGAGGGCTTCATACAATCAGTTTTCATATATTTGTTGTGATAAGTCTTAAAATTCTAGGCCTAAAATTATGCAGCAAGTCCATTATCAAAAGGGTCAGTTCTAAAGAGGGCGCAACAACACCCGTTGAGCCCGCTTGGACGAAGGATCGGAAGGGGGTGCGGGGGCTTGCCCCTGCGGTATGGTACCCATGTATTTTAGGGAAAAATCAGGAGCTAGGTTTTAGTTCAGTGCTTTTGACATTCATTGTAATTTGTACCTCTTTCATCAAAAGTAAAATACTCTCTCTTCTCCTGTGGATGTAGGCAATTGCCGAACCACGTAAATTCTTCTGTCTTTAATCTTTATACTCTTATTTCTTGAATTGTGATAACATATTTAAAGCTTTAAATTCTTTAAAGCAGAAGTGCCATCCACCCCCCTAGCTCGAACATAACTAGTATACTCTTTAACCGTGGTTCCACGATAATTGGGAGGATTCTCTTCTGATAACAGCTCCTCAATCGGTCCATAGACCCTTGAGCTTGACCCTGAAGTATCTCTTCCGAAGAAACCAGCAATTGATATCCTTGGACCCGAATGGCTAACCAAGACTCGGTGCTCCACGCTTTTGAATTTGTCATTTGATATGAGCTGAAAAATAAGACCAAACATGTTTTTTTTTTGTCAATGAATTTCAAAATCAAAGATTCTGACAAATCTTATAAATAACAGCTCCAGTTGATTTGAGACGAAGTTTTTAGATAAGAAAGTGTTGTGTGGTTTTACGTTACACGTTGGAGAATTTTATTTTTCTAGGCTAGGAAAATAGAGTGGCTGCAAAGTTGGCTAATTAAGAATAAAGTCTAGAGACTAGAGTTGCTATAAGAGTTTAGCTAAAAAATGTAGAACTTAGGTGATTAGAGCACTAGAGTTGGCTAGTTTGCTGAAAATTTTTGGATGGACTGGATGCAACAACCTTGGTTCATTCATTATGTAAGATCACGAGGGTTTGAGCGATGAAAATCACCCTTTATAATCTATAATAAAAAATGGATCGAGTATGTTATACCCAGTCCACTGTAAAAGAGCTCACTTTCTCATACTTTCGCGTATACAAATACTTGTAATTGGTGAAATTAGTCAAGAAGTTAGAATTCCCATTACCAACTACTTCCCCTTTTTTTCATGCTTTCCTTTATATTTTAATAAAAAATCAAAACATTTTTTCCCTTGAAGGCAATAATCAAGAGTTATTGATGTCGCATCATTACTTTTATGGAGACAATAATTTTGAAGAAAAAAACAACATAGAAAATAATGTGTTATTTTGGGACGTTCAGAGAAAAGAAATTGTAGCCATAAAATGATCACTTGCCTGCAGAAGATCTCCAATATTGATGATTAAAGCTCCCGGTGTGGGAGGAACATCAACCCATTGGTCTTGATGCATGACTTGAAGCCCCTCCAAATTGTCTTGCAGAAGAATTGTTAAGAAACTATAGTCGGAATGTGTTGGGTTGCCTAAAGTGAGCTCGGGCTCTGGACAGGGCGGATAATAGTGCTCGAAGAGAGCAAACGTTTGTGCACATTCAATGTCTACGAGGTGGTTTGGATTGAGATCAAGAGCCTCTGATAGTAACTTGAACAAAGAGATAGCTAGTCCCATTACTTGATTAGAGTATTTCATCAAAATTTCACTGCAATAATATTAGCTGAAGTTCATTACAATTAGTCAAGAAATATTTATATTAAATAACTTGATCAATGACTAGATGGATGGTTTTATGCTTTCAGTAATGCACAAAACAAGAAAATTCATAAAAAAGAATCAAGAAAATATAACATACTACATTTATGTGGTTGCATTCGACGAAGAGCACACCACGAAAATATGTATCAAGTTAGCCGGCATGAGAATATTACGAAAGATATTAGGTAATACTGCAAAACTCGTCCGGTAACCATAGGGTGCCAACGTTAGTCCTCACGTAAAAATCGTGGCCATAAAGTGGATGTGCCGATCACGTGATCATCTACTTTGAATGTGTTCCAATTTTTTGGGTAAAAATAGCACATGATGGGCAGGTAAGAACTAAGAATGCTATCTTGCACTAATTTGTCCAACTGAAACTGCATTTTCCCCTAACTTACTTGACTAAAATTGCAAATGTACCAAGCACAAAAAGTTTCAAAAGAGCATGTGCCCTAAAATCCATGTAAATCTCACACCAAATTTTCAGTTCCTGGCTAACTTTTCATCAAAATCCATGAAAATTGTACAGTTAGTGACTTAGTGTCCTAAAATTTCCAATATCACAATTTAATGACGAAATTTGTCATCCCATATAATTACATGACAAATTTCGCACTTTTATCGAAACTATTACCTGCAAGCAGAAGGCAACTCCTCTGGCTGTGGCGGATTAGGAGCCATAATACAGGTAAACGAGTCTCTCCAGCCAACTGCTGGTGAGCTAAACAAATCGAAATTACTATTATAAATCGTCTTCTTCGTGAAGTCTCGTGTATAATACTGCTTCTTGATCTCCACGTCTTGCTCGTGGAATCTACGTACCCCATTAACCATTTCATCCAGTACAGTTATGTCTGTACCATGATTAACCACTTGGAAAAAGCCCCATGTCTCAGATGCATCCTGGACCTTGTCAATGACCTGTTTTCGTTTTTCAGGATCTTCGTCGATGCCATCAAGGTTTATTACTGGAAAACTGAACTTTGTATCGGTTGTCGTTGTGATATTTTGTAAATGTTCGGGTGAATGAATGAATATACGGGGTACTCTAGTGATTCCAGCATCGATAAGTCCTTTAACGCCTGTTTTTGTGTCGTCGAAGGCCTTTAGTTCGTTTTTTCGATCATACTTTGGCTCGATTTTGCCCCATTTTTCGCTGTTATTGTTGGAAACCATCATTTTTTATTTTGGTTAGGAAAGTAAAGAAGATTTATGGAAGTGTATGGATTTGTTTGATTGGTAAAGATGTGGTTTATTATTACATAAGGGGTCCATTGGAGACAACTTTCTTATCTTGAAGGGCACCAGTAATGTGAAAAATCAGAAATAATTGATTGGAGATGTCTTATTATGAGGACCAGTAAAACTAATAAATCTACCTACTGAGGTTCAACTGCGTGGAAGAGACTCTAGTTAACTACACAAAAGGTCTTGGAATCGAGTTTTTGTGCATGCAGAAAATTTTCTTCGTGTCTGACAATATCTCGAGAGATTATTTTGAATGCCAGGGATCGAGACACTTTGGAAACCAAAATAAAATAAATAAATATATTTTATGAGCCCACCCATTGCCACATCTACTTTCTTTTGGAGACTTTCAATCTGTGGTTGATATGAAATCTATATCCAGTGGTGGATCTAGAAATTTGGGTCAGTGGGGGCACCAAAAATGGAGCCAGGAATTTTATCGAGGGGGGCTATACAATTTATTTTTTGCCAAATAGTCGAAGGATTTAAGGGGCCCCTCGCGGTACAACACGCTATATTTATAAGATAAAATAAAATAAGGAACCAAGTTTAATTACAACTTTTGACATACTTTAAACTCTTATATCTCTTTCGTTATAGTCAGGATTTTGGATTTTGGTGGGGAGGGGGGGGCGGCAAACTCAAATATAAAAAAAAATTGTAAGGTAAAAAAATGATTTTTCAAAATTGAGGGGGGGCGAGCGCACCTACAGTCCGCCCCCCCGACTCCGTCCCTGGGGGGCACAATTTACCGAGAGTAAGATGAAAATTGGAATTGAGGGGGAGCCTTTAAAAATTTGAATGGGGGCATTAATGTAATTTATAAATTAAAATTAAAAAATATGTATATATTAAAAAAAATTGAGTGGGGGCAGTGTATGTATGTGCGTTCGCCACTGTCTATATCCATATAGCTTTCATGAGATTTTAATGCTACGGTTGTTGTTACTATCCCCATCTCTGCTACTACAGACTATATTGATTCCACCAACTGAAATTTCAATAAATCAAAATTTTAATAATCATGATATTCCATCTTTATTTCAAATTATGACACTCCAGCAACCCGATGAACAGTGGTACATGGACATGGGGGCGAGCGCTCACATGACCTCCAACCCAGGTATTCTATCTAATGTCGTGCATTGTGATAATTCAAATTCTATAACTGTTGGTAATGGTGTTGTACTTCCAGTTAACTTTATTGGTCACTCTTCTTTTCCCTCCTCTAATTGTTCCCTTTATTTACGTAATACTCGTCTCCCCTTCCCTCGTTAAAAATCTCATCTCTGTTTGTGATCAGTTCACTTGTGATAATTCTTGTTCCATTGAATTTGACTCTTCTGGTTTTTTTTTGTCAAGGAACTTAGCACAGGCGCGCTGCTTATCCAGAGTAACAGTGACGGTGACCTCTACCCATTACAAGCTACCTCCGCCGCTCTTACCGCTTTTCGTCCTATCGCCACTCTTCCCTCTACTACTTGGCATCATCGTCTTGGCCATCTTGGAGCTTCTATTCTCAATTTTTTTTCTTTTCGCAATTTCGTTACTTGTAATAAGGATTTTTCTCGCTCTCTTTGTCTTGCGTGTCAAATTGGCAAACATAAACGCTTATCCTTTTCTAGTTCTAGTTCTACCAGTAGTGCTTTATTTGATGTTGTTCATTCCGATCTCTGGCCCTCTCCGTTTCCAAGTCTCGGTGGTTTCCGGTATTACATTTTGTTTTTAGACGATTTTTCGTATTTTCTATGGATTTTTCCTGTACGTTCTAAATCTGATGCTTATAAAATTTTTGTTGATTTTTACACTTATGTTCACTCTCAATTTAATTCTAACATCAAGTCTTTTCATTGTGATCATGGTGATGAATTTGATAATAAATTGTTTCATTCATTTTTTACCACTCATGGCATTCATTTTCGCTTTTCATGCCCACACACTTCACAACAAAACGGTAAAGCCGAACTAACTATTCAAACGGTGAACAACATCATTCACACTCTCCTTTTTCAAGCCTCTCTCCCCCCTTCACTTTGGGCGAAGCTCTCCACATGGCGGTACATCTTCTCAATCTCCTCCCTACCACTACCCTTTCTTACCAAACTCCCTTCGAGCTACTCTATCACGTTTCTCCCACATATGATCATCTGCATGTGTTTGGATGTCTTTGTTACCCAAATATTTCCTCCACCTCTCCTCATAAACTATCCTTGCGCTCCACCTCCTGTCTTTTGTTGGTTATCCCTCCAATCACAAGGGTTTTCGGTGCATGGATCTTCACGCACAAAATTGTTTATTCTTTTCATGTTGTTTTTGACGAATCAGTTTTCCCTTATCCTTCCCTCTCCACTTTGGTCGACACCCCTAGTTACGATTTTCTGTCTTCCGATGACACTCACTCCACCTTAGTTCGACACGTCACGTGCTGCCCGACGCCGACACCTTGCATTTCCGCTCTTCCTCCTTCGGGTTTCTCCACTCCAATTTCTCTTTGTCCCCTTCTTCTTCTTCTTCTTCTTCTTCTCATCTTTCTCGAGAATTCCCCACCCCTGCCGCTGAACCTGCGCCTGTTCCAGCACATTCTGTGATTACTCGTTCTAAAGCCGGTATATCCAAGCCTAAACAAATCTTAAACCTGTTTGATTCCTCATCCTTTCTTTATTCTTTTTTGCCGCGTTCCTATACTCAAGCCTTCGCGAACCTCATTGGAAAGCTGCTACGGACGATGAACTCTCTGCCTTTCATTCTAATGGCACATGGAATCTGGTTCCCTGTCCTCCTAATGTTAATATTGTCGAGTCTCGATGGATCTTTAAACATAAATTTCATTTTTATGGCTCCTTTGAACGCTACAAAGACCGTCTTGTGGCCCAAGGCTTCACTCAACAACCTGGCATTGACTACGATGACACCTTTAATCCTGTTGTTAAACCCACCACCATTCGTATTGTCCTTAGCCTTGCCCTTTCTCGTTCATGGCCTCTTCATCAGCTTGAAGTCAAAAAGGCTTTTCTCCATGGTCATCTTTCTAAAACGGTATATATGAAGCAGCTTCTTGGTTACTCACAACCTGCCTTTCCCTCTCATGTCCGTCTTCTTAAAAAAGCTCTTTACGGACTTAAACAAACACCTTATATCTGGCATCATCGTTTTGCCTCTTTCCATTCTTCTATTAGCTTTGTCAGTAGTCGTGCTGATTCTTCTCTCTTTGTCTTTCATCGTGGCTCGTATATGGCTTTTCCCCTTTTATATGTCGATGATATTGTCCTCATTGCTTCTCCTTCCACTCTCCTCTCTCAGCTCACTGCTCTTCTTTCCTCTGAATTTTCTATGACTTACTTGGCCCTTTACATTTGTTCCTCGATATTTCAGTGATTCACTCCCCTACGGTCCTCTTCCTCTCTCAAGAAAAATTTGCTCGCGAAATTCTACCTCCTGCCAACATGTAATAGTGCAATCCGTCTCTACACCCACGGACTCTTCTTCCAAACTTTCTTCTTTGTAAGGTGCTCTTTTTTCAGACCCTATTCTTTATCGCAGTCTCGCTGTGCTCTACAGTACCACACCTTCACTCGTCCTGATATTACCTATGCGGTTCAACAACTTTGCTTCTTCATGCACGCTCCTCGTGAAATTAACATGCATGCTCTTAAACGTGTCCTTCGCTATCTTCAGGGTACTCTTTCTCAAGGTCTTTCTATTTGTCTCTCTTCTGTCAGTCAACTTATCGCCTACTCTGATGCTGACTGGGCTGGCTGTCCCAACACTGGTTGTTCTACTTCTGGTTATTGTGTTTTTCTCGGTGACAATCTTATCTCGTGGTCCTCTAAACGTCAGCATGTAGTCTCTCGATCCAATGCTAAGGCCGAGTTTCGGGGTGTTGCTAACACTGTTGCTGAAACTGTATGGCTTCCCAATCTTCTTCTTGAGCTCCGTTGTCTTCTTCAACATGCCTCTATCATCTATTATGACAATATTAGTTCTGTCTATCTTTCGTCTTATCTGGTACAACACCAACATACTAAATATGTCGAATTGGATTTACACTTTGTATGGGAACGGGTAGCTTTGGCCGAGGTTCGTGTGTTGCACGTTCCCTCGTCTCACCAGTTTGCCGATATCTTCACCAAAGGCTTATCCTCGTCTTTATTTTATGATTTTCGTTCCAGTCTAAATGTTCGTACTCCTCCCATTTCGATTGCGGGGGAGTGTTAGAATAGATATTAGTATATATTTACCTTAATAGTATAGATTTACCTTTCATTAATTTTCTTTTATATTATGTCTCTCTTGTAACCTTTATATAAACCTTTGATGATTAATACAATACCTAAGGGGATTAATACTCTAACATTTTGAAGACCAGAATATAAATTTACAATACTCACAAACCAGTACAGATTTCTATTCGTCATGAATTCATCACAAACTTTTATTTTGTGGAAAGTCTTGATGCTGTTGAAATTCGAAACTTCTAATCGACATTTATTACTTAAGAGCTTCATATTTAAAGCTTTAAATTCTGTAAAGCAGAAGTGCCATGGACCCCCCTGGCTCGAACATAACTAGTATACTCTTTAACTGTGGTTGCTCGATACTTGGGAGGATTCTCTTCTGATAACAGCTCCTCAATCGGTCCGTAGACCCTTGAGCTTGTCCCCGAAGTATCTCTTCCGAAGAAACCAGCAATTGATATTCTTGGACCCGAATGACTAACTAAGACTCGGTGCTCCACGCTTTTGAATTTGTCATTTGATATGAGCTGAACAATTCAGAAAAGATCAAACATGTTTTTTGTCAGTGAATTTCTAAATCGAAACAGTGTCGTGCGCTTTTGCATTACTCGTTCGAAAATTTTATTTTCCTAGGCTAGAAAAATGGAGTGGCTGCAAAGTTGGCTAATTAAGAATGAAAGGCTAGACTATAATCGTTTAGCTTAATAAAAGTAAAACTTAGGCTATAAGAGCACTAGAGTTGGCTAGTTTGTGGAAAATTCATGGATGGATTCGATGCAGCAATCTCAGCCTATCCATTACCATAAAGTCATGATAGTTTGAGTGATGAAAACTATTCTGTATGATCCTATGATCAAATGTGGACCAAATATGTTGTACCCTGTCCATGGTAAAATCACCCAAAAAATTTCATACTTTCACACACACGAATACTTGTAAGCGGTGAAATGAGTCGAGATGTAATAAATCCCCCTACCAACTTTTTCCTCTTTCTTTTCATGCTTTCTTTTATATCTTAAACAAAACTCGAAAACTGACCAAGAGTTGATGGTGTCAGATCATAACTGTAACTGAAATACTAGTTGTGAAAATACAATTCAATTTGGAAAATAATGTCTTTATTTTGGGATTTCCAGAAAATATTTTGTTGCCATAAAATGACTTGCCTGTAGAAGATCTCCAATATTGACAACTAATGCTCCTGGTGTGGGAGGAACATCAACCCATTGGTCTTGATGCATCACTTGAAGCCCACCCAAGTTGTCTTGCAGAAGAACTGTTAAGAAACTATAGTCGGAATGTCTTGGTGTGCCTAATGTGAGCTCGGGCTCTGGACAAGGCGGATAATAGTGCCCGAAGAGAGCAAAAGTTTGTGCACATTCTATGTCTATGAGGTGGTTTGGATTGAGACCAAGTGCTTCCGATAGTAACTTGAACAAAGAGATGGCTAATTCCATTACTTGATTAGAGTATTTCATCAAAATTTCACTGCAATAATATTAGCTGAAGTTCATTACAATTAGTCAAGAAATATTTATGTTGAATAACTTGATCGATCATTCGACAGATGGTTTTATGTTTTCATTAATGCACAAAACAAGAAAATTCATAAAAAAGAATCAAGAAAATATAACATACTACATGTATGCATGTGGTTGCATTCGACGGAGAGTACACCACGAAAATATGTATCATGTTAGCCGGCATGGGAATTTTACGAAAACTTTTAGGTAATACTGCAAAACTTGTCCTGTAACCATAGGGTGCCAAACTTAGTCCTCACGTAAAAAACGTGGCCATAAAGTGGCATGTGCCGATCACGTGACTATCTAATTTGAAGATGTTCCAATTTTTGAGTTAAAAATAGATGTGCACGTAAGAATTAAAAATGCTCTTGCACTAATTTGTCGAACTGAAACTGCCTTTCCCCCCAACTTACATGACTAAAATTGCAAATGTTCCTAGCAAAAAAAATTTCAAAAAGGTTCCTGGCGAATTTTTCATCAAAATCCATGAAAATTGTATAGTTAGTGTCCTAAAATTTCCAACATCACTTTGTCGTCCCCTATAATTACATGACGAATTTTGCAACATTGTCAAAAATATTACCTGCAAGCAGAAGGCAACTCCTCTGGCTGTGGCGGATTAGGTGCCATAATACAGTTAAACGAGTCCCTCCAGCTAGCTGCTGGTGAACTAAACAAATCGAAATTACTATTGTAAATCGTCTTCTTCGTGAAGTCTCGTGTATAATATTGCTTCTTGATCTCCACGTCTTGCTCGTGGAATTTACGAACCCCATTCACCATTTCGTCCAGCACAGTTATCTCTGTGCCATGATTAACCACTTGGAAAAAGCCCCATGTCTCAGATGCATCCCGGACCTTGTCGATGACCTGCTTTCGTTTTTGAGGATCTTCGTCGATGCCATCAAGGTTTATTACTGGAAAGCTGAACTTTGTACCGGTTGTCTTTGTGATATTTTGTAAATTTTCGGGTGGATGAATGAATATCCGGGGTACTCTAGTGATTCCAGCATCAATAAGTCCTTTGACGCCTGTTTTTGTGTCGTCGAAGGCCTTTAGTTCGTTTTTTCGATCATATTTTGGCTCGGTTTTGCCTGAATTTTCGCTGTTATTGTTGGAAACCATCATTTTTTTTTTTGGGCTTAGGAAAGCAAAGAAGATTTACGGAAGTGTATGGATATGTTTGATTGGTAAAGATGTGGTTTATTATCTTAAGGGGTTCATTGGAGACGAATTTCTTATCTTGAAGGGCACCAGTAATCTGAAAAATCAGAAATAATTGATTGGAGATGTTTTATTATGAGGAACACTAAAACGAATAAATCTACTTACAGGTTCGACTGAGTGGAAGAGACTCTAGTCGACTACGCAAAATATCTTGCAAGCGAGTTTTTGTGTACGCAGAAAATTTTCTTCGTGTCTCACAGTATCTCTCGAGAGATTATTTTGATTGGGGATCAAGACACTTTGGAAACGAAAATAATATAAATAAATAAATTTCGTGAGCCCACCCATTGCCACATCTACTTTCTTTTGTAGACTTTATATATGTGGTTTATATGGAAATCTATATCCATATAGCTTTCAAGAAATTTTAAGACAATATAGCATACCCCAAGGGGATATGCACTTTGCTCCCCAACCTATTAAAAGTTGCACTAAACACCCATATCATATATGTGCACTTAACCCTCTCGGTCAGCTTCGGGCAGCACACAGGGGGCAAAGTGCTACAAACCGTATAGGTGAGGGGGCAAAGCGCACATCACCTCATATTTGAAAATTATTTTTATATTTGAAAATTATTTATTTCAAACCTAAAAATAATATTTCAAGAAAAATTCAAATAAATCCCAATATGCATGATTTAAATTGAACGATGAATGGGTAAATTTTTTTCCCGAAGCTGACCGAAGGGGGTTAAGTTAATATTAAGAATATTTGAATTTTAAAAAAAAAAATAGTAGATACCCCCCCAACCTATAAGGTTTGAAATTCAAATATTCAAATATTCTTAATATTAACTTAACCCCCTTCGGTCAGCTTCGGGAAAAAATTTACCCATTCATCGTTCAATTTAAATCATGCATATTGGGATTTATTTGAATTTTTCTTGAAATATTATTTCTAAATTTGAAATAAATAATTTTCAAATATGAGGTGATGTGCGCTTTGCCCCCTCACCTGTGTTGTTTGTAGCACTTTGCCCCCTGTGTGCTGCCCGAAGCTGACCGAGGGGGTTAAGTGCACATATATGATTGGTTAGGGTGTTAAGTGCAACTTTTAATAGATTAGGGGGGCAAAGTGCACATCACCTCATCGGTTGGGGGTATCTTCTATTTTCTCAAATTTTAATGCTAAGGCTGTTGTTACTATCCCTATCTCTACTACTATAGACTATAGTGATTCCACCAACTGAAATTTCGATAAATCAAAATTTTAATAAACATCACTTGGCACTAAAACCTTCGTCTTAAATGTACTTCCAAACTAAGCATAGATTTGTTAAATAACCTAGAAAATTTAATCTTTGAAAACTTTTCAAAATCTTGCAATTTGTTCATTGAGTTATTGTCAATGTTAAGACTTTGAGCAGAGTAATGAACAAATTTACTGTATCTGTTTGATTTGGTCACGTCTGTCCTAATTGCGTAATATGTCAACTAGTATGCTATAAACAATACAAAGCTGGGATCGCTTTCTAGCTGATTCACATTAACGTCGTACAATGTGCATTCTCGAGATCGACTATACACCCGAAATGAAACCTACAGATCCCATTTCTCCATCTATGTATGCATTTACATCCTAAAAGTTTTACTTTAGATCGTACCAATATGTTGACCGTCTACTGACTACACCATTGGTGAGTCGTTGGACCAACCTAACGACATCGAGCTAAACAAGGTATTGCTCAAGCTTGTTTAATTAAAATATTTTTGAGTTTCAAAATTTATATTTAAGCTCAAAAGAACTTTAATCATACCGAACGTGAGTTATACTCGAGTGAGCTTCAAAATATCAAGCAAAAAAAACCTTTTCAAGCTTAGCTTTTTATGTTGACTCACTGAGCTCCAACGAGCTTTCACCTATATATCGATGCAAAGTATCCAAGTAGTTTGGTTCGGATTACTGGTTCCTTTAATCAGCCATAAAGAGCCATAACGACAATCTACCAACTTGCAAAGGGTATCATTAGTTCCTTTCTTGGAATGATTTTTTATCCATTTAAACAAAAAATATAATATCCAGCAACTTGTGTGCATAACCATAATAATAATAAAAATAATGTTATCAATCTTTCCAAGTTGACTTCCCCAATTTTTTCTATATTTTAAGTTCTTATAATCATATTTCCACTTTAGTATATTATATCCTGCCAGATTTATTTTTTTCAGCCAGCTGGAGTGTGGCCTACTTAGAAACATGCAGAATTGTATTGTACCAAGTTGTTATTTATTTATCTTATTTAAATTGATCTCAAATCTATTAGCTAACCAATCTCAATTTCCCATCACTGCAAAAGAGATACAAGAAAATGGCCACTGAAAGCTCAGCTGAGCACCAACCAAGTTCCAGTAGAATGAAAGAACTAAGAGATTTCGATGAAACGAAAGCCGGAGTTAAAGGGCTCGTCGACGCTGGAATTACCAAAGTGCCCTTGATGTTCATCCATCCACCAGAAGCTTTAACCTTCACCACCAGCCCAAAAAGTGGACAATTTAGTCTTCCTACAATAGATCTTGATGGAATGGGAAAAGATCCAATCAGACATAAACAGATAGTTGATAGAATCCGGGACGCATCGGAGTCGTGGGGTTTCTTTCGAGTGATAAATCATGGTATATCTCTTCACACTCTGGAGGATATGATAAATGGAACGCGTAATTTTCATGAGCAAGATGTTGAGATTAAGGAGCCGTTTTATACGCGAGAACATCGAAAAGGGCTGGTTTATTGTAGTAATTATAATTTGTATACACTGGTAACACAACCAATAGGTGAATGGAGGGATATGTTTACTTGCTATATGACTCCTGTCATGCCGGAGCCAGAGGATTTGCCTGTCGTATGCCGGTATGTTAAAACAAACTCGGTTCATTTTGTCGTTCGTTGTTGTTGTTCTTATTGTCCAGATTGATATTGTTTGGATTTATTTTCAATGTTCAATTTTGAGAAAATAATTTGTGTACATTGTCGCGAAGAATGTGTGAAAATGAAAATGTGTTTGAATGACTGATTGTAAGGTTTGATTGATTGAAATTGACATTTTAACTTGAGAAAATATGTTTTAGTTATTGGTTGATCAAATCTAAAACGAAGAATGTTTTCAGAAAACAGGGTGTAGACTTTGAGGATAGAATCGGAAATTGTTAGAATGAAGCACGTAATAAGAACATGAAATAAGAAAAATAGACATATATCTAGGTGGTTCAATCGATCACGTTACGAAAATGGACGAGTATGAGAGAATTTCAGTTTAGAGGTAAAGGGAGTAAAAGAATTGCTAATTCTGATACCCCTAGCCAAGAAAATCAATCTATATTTATAAATTATAATGACCCCGAAAAATCACGCTATTGTGACATTGATGGTTTTTGGTTAAAAGAAAATTAAAAAAGGTCAATATTATAACATACTACCACACGGGACACTGAGCCACGCACCCCTGATTAGGCCCTTTTCGTGTTATTCCCCCTAGAAAGGCCCATAAGCTTGCAGAATTAGTCTTTACTCTTTAGCATAGATTTTGGGCTTGGATCTTTGAAACATATAGCAATAAAAATTGGGGCTAAAATCAGACACCCCTTCACCTATGGTGTACTGAGCATTTTATTCCCCATCCTATGAAAATGTGCACGACACCTTCACATTTGATAAGTGTTGCACTTGACCCACTTTGTCTGTTTCGGATAGAATTTAGAGGAATATTCCTGGAATATTCCATCAGAGATTCTTTGATACTTTGAGATATGTGCAGTTTGCCCCCGACCTTTAAAAAATGTGAATTTAACCACCTATTGTATACATAACCATCAGATCCTCATTCATTTTGGTTGAATAAAATGGAATATTTTCCACCAAAATACTGTTATGTACGAACTTCTTGATTTATATAGTGACATTTCAATAATTCAAGTTATCTTATAATTACAAATTATTTCTATAGGTATGTTTTTTTTTAAGTTCACGTAGGTTAGATAATTAAAATATTTTTATTGTTACCCTTGAATCATTATTATTGTTTAGTGAATAATTTAGGTTGCTTATGTTACATAGATGATAAGAGAGACAATGCTTTTGTCTGGATTTTGGTAGCAAAAAATAGTGAATTTTGGAATCAATCATCTCCTCTTTCATTTATTATATTGAAGTTCAAATTTTTCTGTATTCAAATTTTTACTTATTCATAGATTTATGTATGACATAACATTTATCGGAGAATAAATATAAAAATTAATTATGTAATGTACATAAATCTATGATAACAATGTAGCTTATAATCACAAAAATACTCAAATTGATTGAAATCTCCATTCATAGTACAAATTGGATGCCACGTGTCAAAATATTGGTGAAACATTTCATTTTATTTAATTAAAATAAGAATTTAATAGTAATGTGTATGATAGGGGGTTAAGTGCACATTGTTTAAAGGTTAGGGGACAAAGTGCACATATCTTAAAGTATCTATGAATCTCCGATGGAATATTCCCTTCGATTTCGCCGGATCCGATCAACACGGGATTAAATACAGCATTCACCAAAGGTGAGGATCTCGGGTGCACATTTTGATAAGTTGGCGGGCAAAGTGCACGACCCCCATAGGTGAAGGAGGTGTCTGCTTTTATCCCTGAAAATTACGAGTATAGGCTTCAACAATAGGATTGTCTTTGCAAATGTTTTCAAAAACACATTTTTAGAAAATAAGCAGAGGAAACAAAACTGTGAACAGAAATGAATCAAACATTGCACAATTTCATAGTATTTCCAAAAAGTTTCAGCCATATATATCCTCTGCATTGTCTGAAACTTTAGTGGATTTCCTATCATATTGTTCTTGATAACAATGTTGCAGAGAAATTCTGATAGAGTACTCAAAGCAAGTGATGGAGTTAGGCTGCTCTTTGTTTAGGTTGTTGTCAGAAGGTCTGGGGCTTGAACAGAACCACCTCCTAGACATGGGCTGCGCCGAGGGTCTTACGCTGATCGGACATTATTATCCGCCTTGTCCTGAACCAGAACTTACCATAGGAATTCGTAAGCATTCGGACAATACTTTCATGACAATTCTTCTACAGGATGACGTGGGAGGGCTACAAATTCTACATCAAAACGAGTGGGTCAATGTTGAACCGGTTCGTGGAGCATTGGTGGTGAATATAGGCAATCTTATGCAGGCAAGTCTCTTATCTATTGTTAGTTTCCTTGACAAATTCTTTTATGCACTTAGGTGCAGAATATACCAGAGGGTATAGATTATGCTGTATCAGCATATTATGTATAGCATATTATGTATGTTATAGCTGATGTGATATAATCTAAACTTTTTTTTGATATCAAGTATCGAGTTTGTTAATGATCTTTTGCATTCCTCCCTTTCAATGGGTCAAATCAAGTTAGGGATGACAAAAAATCATGGTAAAATAGATACCCAGCACGGACCCTCTCCGTTTGGAACATGGTTAGGTTAACTACGTGGGGCTCAAGGTCTGGGTTTGTGTCGGGTTTTGATAATTTGGCCTCTACTGCGTCCAAGGTAGGTTTTGGGTTTAATTAAAACGTACTGGGGCGAATTGTGGGTTCTGCCAAACCCGCTCCTTTACTATCCCTTGATTTGTAATATATCTGGGTGAAAAAGGTACCTGCCCGGACCCAATTCATTTGGGGCGGGTTCGGGTTCGGGTTCGGGTTTTGTTATTTTGGTCCGACAAGATTCAGGCTGGGTTTCGAATTTTGTGAAAACTAGCCTGCACAGTTTGCAGTTTTGCCAAATCAGCCCGTTGATTCCCTAAATGAAGTAACTCTTTTGGTTATTTTCTATCGATGCAGTAGCTGCACTAAATTTCCTATTGCCTAATTAAGGTTTTAGTTGTTACCTATGATGCATGGACACTCCTAAAAATCATCCCGTACAGTGTCGGACACGTGTCATGTCCGTGTCCAACTATTGAAAGAAAGGAAAAAATACACATGGACAATCGTGTCTGAACCTTGTCTGGGTATTAATTTTTTTAAGAATTGGCGTGTCCTGTGTCAGTGTCTTTCCCGTGTCCATGTCCCGTATCCGTGTCCGTGTATCATAGATCGTTACAAACGATCCTTTGATCTCAAATATACAAAATCACATTGATTTGACTACTAACGCATTTCTTCTTCCCAATCATCGAATTTCGAGATCATTTTTTGTTACATACTTGAGCTTCTAATATCTCAATACGAGAGCTTAGTAAACTAGATTGCTGCCGAATGATTGATAAATATAATTTTAATAATATGAAAATCTTGGTACTATTGATGATCTTGCTTCTGATATATTTTAAGAAAATCTAATACTATTGCTCAATTTTTTGAATTTTTCAGATCATATCAAATGATAAATTTACAAGTGTGGAGCATAGGGTATTAGCAAAGAGTGTCGGTCCAAGAACATCCGTCGCGAGCTTCTTTTCGACAGGTAGAAATCCGTCGTCAAAGGCTTATGGGCCAATTAAGGAGCTTTTATCAGTGGAAAATCCACCTAAATATGGTGCAATGACTATAATGGAATATAACAAATGTTTCCAAGCCAATGGGGCTGATGGCTCTTTAACCTTGCAACAACTTAAGCTCTAACATAAGCGCTTAACAACTTTTATTAAACATTCTGATGTTGACCGGACATATAAAGTATTCGTGTGCTACAGAAAATGTTACATAATTGTGTTACTAAATACGCCGTGTCTACATTTATACTTTGAAGCCGCTATTAATTATGTCATAAATGGAAATCCTGTACTCCATGACTATGAGCAAGGTAGTAGCACAATAAGCTATATGAGATGCGATTTTTATGACAATATTAGAAGAATTTTGTCTTACATTTGACATGGAAATTTTGACTAGGCAATTTTAACATTTTAAGTGAAAACAATAAGCCCTCCAAACTATGGTCATTTTCATACTTTTTAGAGATTTTTTTTTTTTGCACTTTACATCTTGAATTTCACAAACTTTGCAATTTTTTATATAATATCTTCTGACGGAATATTCAACCGAAATCTAGCCACATAACAAAGTGTTATACCAAAATGTAATAGAAAATTGGGACCCATTTGTGTAATGTAGCATCATGGTGGTATTCTTCAATTCTATGCTCAAAATCAAAGAGGCCTCCGTACACGCAACCCAATTTAAATATTGAACCATGTACATCTTTGTATATGATTTATTGATTTTTTCTCTCTTTTGTTTCTTGCTTTATTCTGTGCAAGTATCATAGAGATTACACAAGAGCTGGAAGGGACTTTGCTTTTCTTTACTTGCTTATTTTGTCCCATACTCATCGAATTATAGTGGTGGCAGTTATTAACTACCCCGGCTCCCATAGGTTAATCTCAATTAAATACTATAATTAAGTAATCAATCAAAAAGGGAATCAAGCGATCATAATTGATATGGTAGGAAAAATTGCAATTTGTCTCGGAAGATATTGTGTTTTGTAATTTTAGTCATATTGAATATTACATTGCATTTTTAGTCCCATGTGACTCTTAAAGTTGTACTTTTGGTCTCAAAAGTCAATTTTTTGACGAGAAAAGATAGTGGCTTACTCTGGCCATTAATTTCTTCTTTGTATTTTTTGAAGATAACGGGGGATGCACTCCACTCTCTTTTTTTGTTAATTTATTAACTGCTGAGACCAAAAGTGCAACTTTTGAGTTTAATAGAACTAAATTTGCAACTTTGTATCCAATGAAACCGAAATCGCACAACGTGAATTCCTATAGAACCAAATTATGATGCACGGATGCTCCAAAAATTTGTCCTGTGTAGTATTCTGTCTGTATCCAGTATGGATACTCCCGGATAAAGTGTCTGGAACATTTTTGAAGTGCTCAGAAAAAAAATTCTCCATACCGTATCCAACACAGAATTTAAAATATCTGACACGCCTTAGATTCTAGACAGAGTATTTTACTAATGTTTTACAATATTTTTTCAGCTAAAATAGGAAAAAAGTTTATGTTTTCTATTTTTTGTTAAAAATTAAAACTTAAAAGTTAAACAAATTCCAAAGAAATTTTAAAATCTAGACAAAATTTTATTTATGTCAACAAATAAATTGAATAATATTTATTTTTATACGTACACGTATTCTCAACGTATCGTATCTTTAACATTTGAAAATTTATCGTATTTCGTATCTGTGTTGTGTCATATTGTCTCCGTGTCTTCGTATCTGTATCTGTGTATCATAGGCAGAGACAAAGCTAGGATTTAGAATTTGGGAGGCGAATTCAAAAAAATAAAAACAAAATGAGATAAGCCTTAATATTTTCAATTTTGGGGTAAAATATCAAAAATTTACAAGGAATAACAAAAAATTACTGAAAGTTGAGAGGGTGCCCCACTAGGCACGGCTCTCTCTCTGATCATAGGGACCTAAAGTGCCATTTTTACTTGAGAAGGGCTCCCTAGATGCTGTACCGGGTGCGGCAAAAAGTGACACTCGTCACTTTCTATCTTTTTAATTTCTCTCCACCATGTGCGGCAGAAAGTGACACTTGTGACTTTCATCTTTTTAATTTCTTCTTCCTTCTTTTCTTACTGTTTATTCTATTATTTTCTTTTCCTTTTTTTCTATTGTTTATTCTGTTTTTCACATCACCTTTTGACTTTTCAATTTTATTTTCTTTTTTTGTGTTTCTTAATTTTTATTATGTTTTTCAAATTTAATTTTTTCAGGTTTTCTTTAAATCTTTTCGTTTACAAATAAATTGTGTTCTTTCTTTGATTATAATTTAATTCAATTAATGATCAAAATCTTTTCAATTTCTACAAATCAAGATAATATAATAATTTTTACTTTTTTAATAATATTAAATTATTTATTATTTTCAGTTAAACAATAAATAATTTAAGTTGTGAGCGAATATAATTAAAATATAATCCAACTCGACCTACTTAAATAGCTCAGTATGAAGATGTAATTGTTTAATTTTGAGTTAATTTTGATACTCGTACGTAGGGCTGTCCATTGGTTCGGTTCGGTCCACAACCGAACCGAAAATTCGGTTAACCTAGAATTCGGTTTTTCGAAAAAGGGAACCGAAAAAATTCGGTTCGGTTCGGTTAAAATCGAATTTTTTCGGTTTGGTTCGGTTCGGTTAATTGAATTTGTTTAATAATTTTTTTAAAAAAGAAATTTCGGTTTTTTAATAACATTTCGTTTTTTTTTTCAAATTTTCGGTTTTCTGAATTCGGTTTTAACCGAACCAAATTATCAGATTCAGTGGCATTTCAAAATGGGGCTATTTCAACATTTTTACTTTTTAAATAATTGCATGTGGCATTTCAGCAACTTCAAAATGCTTCAGTGGTTGCATCATGCTGAATTGAAATGTAGAAAAAATATTTGAATCAAACCATAGGGGGGACATAAGAGAGCGAAGCCGACTGAAATTATACCTTGGAACCGGCGGCGGTGACGGCCTGGAAGGAAGCGGCGATGAAGAGCTGAAGGGGGATTTGTTTTTTCAGATCTCTAATCTCTTATCACTATCTGCCGTTGTTTGCTTTTGGAAGAGGATTGGCTTTTGTGTTCAGATCTGCTTACAAGGTATGTTATATTATATTACATATAATATATAATATATAACATAAATAATAACTTATAATATATATTTAAAAAAATATATATTTGGTTTTCGGTTCTGTTCGGTTAACCGAACCCTAAAACCGAAAACTGAATCGAAATTTTCTGTTCGGTTTCAGTTCGAACCGAATTTTCGATTTTCGATCCGGTTCGGGCGGTTAACCGAATTTCCAGTTATTTTGGACAGCCCTACTCGTACGTGTTGTGTTGAAATTTCAAGATGAAATCATCCAATACTATATTTGTTGAACATATAATATTTTTATAATATTAATATTATATGGCTTATCTTTAAACTATATATATATATATATATATATATATATTAGGTAGCAGCAAACACCGCGCAATGCGCGGTACAAATTGCCCATACTAAATTCACAACCATACAAAATTTATGCTACCGTTTCTTATATTTAAATTATTGATTAATGTGTTAATATACAACAAAGACAATACGAACTCTGTAGAATCCAAAAAACACAACATTAGTTGAAAATGAAAAAACATGTGTAGAAGCTAAAGCCCATTGAGGACAAAAACATGAATAATAAAAAAGCAGCACACCGACCACGAAGCGTCAATTCGGGGATGTCAGACTAAAATTTGTACATCAATCACTAAGTACAGGGATCACTAATTTTGCTATGCTGCACATAGGAGGATCTCTCCATACGTGGGTGTGGGTTCTGCCTATGGAGAGATCCTCCTATGTGCAGCAAAACAAAATTAGTGATCCCTGTACTTCGTGATAGATGTACAAATTTTAGTCTGACATGAATAATAAAAAAGCAGCACACCGATCACGAAGCAAAATTAGTGATCCCTGTACTTTTTTTTATCGCAGCGATGAAATCTTCTGCCAACATCCAAAGTCGCCTACTCGGTTATGGTTACAATCGGATCCCCACAAAAGCAAATAACCTGACCATTTGGGCGCAGAATTATTTCTGGCAAGAGCCATGTTTAATGTTCGTGACATTTGGAATGTCGGCAACACACATCCAAGTAATTATATAATATCCACCCGGACCACAAAAGCACAACAAATTCAATTAAATGGTGAACTTGATTTCACATCTACTTCCCTTTTTCTGCCTAAAACAATATGAATCATTAATGATTAATTCTCTAGAGTTTTCATAAAGGTACGTGTAAAGTATTTTACTTCCTGTTTTCAGAGAGAAGTTCACAGAAAAAACTCAAATATGCTAAGCTGTGGGCAAATAATTCAAGTGAGTAATATTTTGTTTTGGTAATTTGTATAGCCTTTTTATCAAGCACAAAAAATATTGCCAAATTAAATACAAGTGCGCGAAGAAATCTCCTATTTGAACTGGTAATTCTTTTCTTTTTCTGCAATTTATTAAGCTCATCTTAATATTCATTTCAATAGTTGTCATAGAAATATTAAATTCGCGAACCTTCAGAATACGAAGCAACGCCATTTTAAATGCATATCATTTTAAGACTTTCTCCAGCCAAACGAGAGTGCTATACTCTTATATTCAAATTCTAATAAGAACCTCTCTAACAAAACTAACTAAACATGTTCGTGAATCAATTTCCATCTTTTGGACAAACATCAGCGATGTTGATTTCTTCATCCCCTACAAGCAAAAAATCATCTCTAACGACGACCTGCAAATTTAAAGAAAAAATTTGAATTAAAACATCATCTTCAATTAACATCATCCTCTTATATTTGAATTAAAGTTTAATCAACAAGAAATATTAGAAACCAAAAAGGAGTGCTCAACTCGAATATTGCTCAAATCAACCGCAGATATTTGGATTGCGCCAAACGGCCAAACTTCAACAAAAAAAATAAAATAAATAGAAACTTACAACACTGCAAGTGCTTGCATCCAACCAATAATTGATGGGATTTGCCCAGAAAACGTATTGCCTTCATCATCCACAATCACATCTAGCCACCAATCAGACTGAGAGAACCCGCACTCGGTTGCTGCAACCGAACAAAAAACATGGGATAAAACAATCCATTCAAATACCAACCCCCTCCCCCTCCTCTTTTTTTTTTTTTCGGTTTTTAAAATCGCAATTACATATGATGATAAATTGGATTGAGACAATAACAACACACAAACTATACCCGAAGCACCAGAAGAATTGATATATCCATTCCACATACGGAATCATCATTTTAAGACAGTAGTAAGCAAGATCCAATATCAATTGCAAAAAACAAAAATAACATTGAAAGATTACAAGCAAAATGAAATGAACAAATATCAAAATATTGAAATACAATACAGGAGAAATAATAAATGTAGGAAAAAAAATTATAGAACATAGGATTGAAAAATTATTAAATGAACAAATAACTACTATACAAAATAAAATACATATTAATAACACATTAAATTTTCGGAAAATAGTCCCAAAGCGTAACAACACGAAAAATATACCAAAAAAGAAAAAGACATTGATATAGCCCAAACGTAAAAGGAAAATTATAAAAAACTAAGAATATGAAAAAAAAAAGTATAATATATGATTGTATATAAATAAAAATAACGGATAAACTATTGTGCAATACGAAAAAAATGAAACAAATACAGATTTGCATTAACTGAAATTGACGAGAACCTGTAAATGCGTAATAGAATATGCAACTCATGTTATATACATCATCCTTTCTGATTTAATTCAAAAGTCTTATGGCTCTGTTAAGTCAAACAACATATAATTTCAGGAAAGAATACCTGCATATAGTAAATAATATGTATGTGTGTGTGTGGAGATTTTAGATATGAGAAACAGAAACGCAAGCATAACGACAGTAAATGGAAAGCACACACACGGGCCAGTTCTAAATGGCTAAATTAATATAAGAAATTGGAAATATAAAACAAAAGACCAGGAACAAAGAGACCGAAAATAACCTTCGATCAGAAGCAGGAAGAGTGAAACTGACGTATGATGGAATAGAGATACTGAAGACAACACAGAAGTGAACATCTTTATATAGAAGAATATACAGCTGAGAAACCGATTGCATACGGAATTGGCGCATGTAGACCACAAAATCCAAGCCGAACATCAATCTTTAACTAATCTAGATGGCGATCAATGGCTACGATACAACCGAAAGAAATAATTATTAAATTTTGCAAGTTGCAGACGTTCAAAAAAAAATTAAAAAAAATATGCAAGTTGAATAACATTGCACCCGTTGATCGGCAAACACATCACAGCCGTTGATCGACACACATCGCCAGCTGTTGAAGCCGATTATGATTTGCAAAATTTTCCCCCAAATTGAATCCCCAATCATTCAGGAGATTCGAACCCACACTCAAATTGAACCCCCAATCACCCGAACCACAAAACAACGGCACTAACAGAAGCGGACAAGTGGATTTCATCGCCGATTCCTACCGAAATTGGAGTTGAGAGGTGAATCCCGACCACGAACGGCTCCGTCAGAGGAAAATATGAAGAAGAACACACACAACGACGCCGTTTTGTGTGTTTTTGGGGACAACAGAAAAGGGACGTACGACGTCGTCCGAAGGGAGAGTGAAAGAAGTTAAAAAAAAAAAAAAATCAGGCTCAAAACGACGTCGTTTTAAGCGAAAGGCAAAAAAAAAAAAAGGCAGAAAACGACAAATAACTGGACGACCAAAAAACACTGTAGCAACAACATACACATTTATAAGTATATGGTAATATGGGCAACAAGAATTTTTTCTTCAGTTTACAAAACAAAAAACCAAAAATAAAAAGAAAAGGAAAAACAAAACAAATGCAAAACAGCCTTTCTTTGTAAAGCATTTAGAAAAAAGAAAAAAAGTGAAAAAAGAATAAAGAATAAGAAATCAGAAAGAGAAAAATAAAATAAAAACTTGGAAGGTGAAAAGTGTCATGTGAAGGTGACATGTGTCACCTTATGCCAAGTGCAACATGGAAAGAACCCTTGAGAAGACAAAGGCCCCAAAGAATGAAATGTTGTTTCTTATTTCTTGAATTTTTAGAGATTTTTTTCATAAAAAATGAATATATTTGACATCTCCAAAAAATATACCAATAAAATATTACACACAAATCTCAGAAAAAAAATCTCAAATTTTTATGAGAAATGGATTTACTTCACATTTCTTTCAATTTTTTTTCAGAAAGTTAGAATTTTACTATTTATAATTAGACAGTTCACCCAATAATTAAAAGTACTTTATCCGTCAATATCTTGATATAATCATCAAAATAATCACATGTCTTTATTTGAAATGATGTAAGTTACGAAATAAGATCAATTTTGTATATTTTTGGATGCCTTAATCGATAAGTTTAGCTTAAATATGTTAAATATTCTTACAAAAATGACTCATTCATACCAATTTTTCACAAAAAAAGATTTTTTCGTACAAAAAAAAAATATCACATCACACTTAATTATTATACTTTTTTTTATCAAAAAAACTTATCCAAACACACTTTCTCTTTCATATTTCTATTTCCTTACAAATAATTTTTCTTATTTTATTTATGAAAAATGAAAAACTGAAAATAGACGTTATTTTTCTTACTTTATTTATAAATAAAGTGCCAGCTGTAACAAAAAAAATTAAAAAATAAAGTGACGTCTATTAAAACGTTTTCTATTGCGAGCACAACGTGTCTGTCACCTTCATATATCAAGAGACCCATGAAAGATTCTTGTCCCCTCGTATAGATCAAAGTTTAATTATTCTCAAAATATAATTTACTAAGCCATGGAAAACGAAGATCATGATCATGAAATGTCACCTTTTTGCTTACTACCGGAGGGATGCATCTCAAATATCATCTCCCTAACGTCCGCCGGAGATGCATGCACGGCGGCGGCGGTGTCTTTGAGATTCAAATCCGCCGCCGATTCCGACACCGTGTGGGAGAGATTTCTGCCGCCTGATTACAAAAATATCATAGCAAGGTGTAGCTCTCCGGTGGCCTATTCCACCAAAAAGAAACTTTACTTCATGCTTTGCGACTCTCATCTCCTTCTTGATGAGGGTAAAATGGTAATTTCACCAACTAAAGCTCTTTCATAATTGTAGTCCTTTTATTTTTTTGTGGTCTTTATTGGTTCACTATGATGGTTGTTGACTTTTGAATTTGAAATTTTAAGGCTATGCTTTGTTTGTGTATTTATTTCACTTTTTTAATTTTTATCTGAAAATAAAAATACATATTTTATATTATTTTTAATTAAAAATATTCTCATTCTCATATTTATATTTATGTTTTTAATAAATTTTAATTATTCTTTCAAAATTGTATTTCACAACACTTTTCTCACTTTCTTTTTATCACTTTTCTCTCAGTTTTATATCTTCTTTCTTTAACTCTTCTCTCTCGTCTTCTATAATCTATTAATTATTTTTTAATCATTTCACACATCATCAATCATTAATTTCAATAATTTTCAAAAACAAAACCAAACACATCTATTTTTTTTTACTTTTCTCACACGAAAGTCATAAAACTCATTCTCCTATACAATTTTGACGATTGAATATGAATTGAAAATACATCCAAACAGAGCCTAAGAGAATTTTTTCATGATTTTTCATGAGTGATGAAATTTACCTTTTTTCACTGTTTTGTTACTTCTTTTACTTGAGTTAAAAATTGAATGTAAGAAATGCATTTCATTTGATTTCGCGAAAACATATTTTGATCAGCAACAAATCAATGAAAAATTAGAGGTGGTATTTAACATTTCTCGTTTAGAGTCCATTTGGGGGGTTGGGGGCAATTACTATAGAGATGACTAAATTAATATTATCGTAATTAATAACTAATGATATTATTTCACTTTATAACATCATTATATATATATATATATATATATATATATAATGGTTCACATACATAGTGATGATACCAAAGAAGGTGACATGAAATAAACCTCTGGAAAAAATGTAATACATGTGATTTAGGTTGAATTTATAAGGACCAATATATCTCGATTATACTGCTTCTTGGTTGATTTTACCTAGAGCTCCTAGGGATGAGAACTACCTGAAATCCAAAGTAACCACGACCTTAGGCCAGATAAGGCCGGACCAATGAAAATACAGGGGTCGTGGAGTCTTTGGTAGTTCTCTTTAAATGCTAGGGGCATTTAGGTCATTCGATAACTATGCCCAATTTTGGCCATATCCATGTCTTAATTTGTTTCTTGACATAAAATATCTTTTCTCTTTCGTTGTGTGCTATTTGTTGTTTAATTTTATTCTTCGTAGTATCTATTTTCGTATTTGTTAGGTTCACTTAGAACAATTTGCTTATGATAAAGCAAAATGTGGATTGTTGAATAGAGTATCAGATTGAATAAGTCAACTGGAAAGAAGTGGTATATGTTGTCCGCAAGAGAACTTCAAATAGCGTGGAAAGACAATCCGATCTATTGGAAGTGGACATCCTTACCAGAGTCCAGGTGAACCATTTTCAAGTGAATTACACTTTTCATGTAAATAGTCACTCAATTTGTGATTTACATTTGTGTTTGACCAAATCAGATTCGGTATATATTCTCCCATTGCTAGAGTTCAAACCCTAACAACACGTATAAAATCTATGTTTGAACTATACATGAAAAATTGCAAGTTTAGTCCCACAGGATAAGGCCATTTTAATTTTACCCACACGCTCTACGTGATTTGAGAAATAGTCTCAGCAATTTGAAAAAATTGCATCATTAGTCTTTTTTTTTTACAACAAAGTTACTTAGTCCAGCATTTTTGGGTTAAAAATACAATTCACCGAGGCTAACGGAAAAACTATTTGGAAATTGCGATTTCCCCTAAACTATACAAGATGTATCAACCAACTCCCTACATAAATTTTTGTATCACTTACCCCAAAGGAAAACATAATCCAAAATTGTTTCAAAAAAAGGAAACATTATTTCATAGAAAATGATAATTATTTCAAAATTAATTATTATTAAATTTAAAAAAAACATAAAGTGAAAAAAAACAAAATCAACAATTTGTTTCTGGGATGGGGTGTGTGGACTTGGGGTGACAAAGGAGGGCTGGGGTTGGGTTACGCTAGCCGGAAGGGCTGTGGGTTAGGCGACGGGGAGAGGTGAGTGGGGCTGCGCGAGAGGGAGAGGTCATGGGGACATAAATTTATTGTCCCATATCTTTGAACTTCTTGATAATCACATAATAAATGTAAACTGGAAGCCTTCATGAATTCACGAGAATAAATTATGCTTTTGGATTATGCCTTCCACTTGTGCTATAGACTCTTGAGTTTTTTCTAGTCGATGAATGTTTTAGAGAAGAGGGAAATGGCGTATACTGCTCCTGCACTCAACTGGGGACCGTAACCTCTTTTTGTGGATAAGTTTGGACATAATTGTTAATTAGTCTATTATAAATTAGAATTGTGTCCCTGGTTTGGACATAATTGTTAGTTAATCCATTATAAATTAGAATTGTGTCCCTGGTTTGGACATAATTGTTAATTAGCCCATTATAAATTAGAATTATGTCCCTAAGTATCTACACATTTTATTGGAACCCCATACTTAGTATAAGGTGACATAGACATATATAACTTTATCTTAAAGTTTATTTAAGATAATGCGATACATATAATTAAACCACAATGCATACACATTTGTATGCTCAAATGCTAATGCTTATCTATATGTGCATGATATAAGTTCATAAAATTCTAGCAGCTAGGTACCGGGAAATAGGGAGGCAAGGTTGGGTGGGGTGGGGGCTGGGTGACGGATGAGGGGGACTGGGAAGGGGTAGACCAGAGGTGGTTGGCTAGGGAAGATGATGATCTTTTTCCTCTTTTTTATTTTTATTATTTCTTTTTCAAGGGTGTAAACGAAATAAATAAAATTATCTAGGAGGTATTTGATAAAAGTTGTATAGTTCAGGGGGCAATTCCAATTTCTAAAAAGTTTGTTCTCAAAGAAAAATGTAACGCAGGATTGATGTTGCTTAAAAAAGATTAATTTTTCAACTTTTCGTGGGACAATTTCTAAAATTGCATAAAGCGCGGTGCTAGAACTAAAATGACCTTATCTTACCAGACGAAATTTGCAATTTTGCCAATCTATACATGTCATACATATTACATATATTGTACCAAGTTTCGGGCTCCGCCCGTCCATGTCTCCAAAGGGCTGATACTTTTGTTTATCCTTTCTAAGTGCTATAAGTCTATAATATGAATAGCTATTGCATTATTGTCTCCTGTCTGCAGATTTGCCGAGGTTGCTGAACTACTAAGCGTCTCCTGGCTAGAAATTTCCGGAAAATTCCAAGCGCAAACGCTGTCACCTGAGACCAAATATGCAGCATATCTTGTCTTCAAACTATCCGAGAATCACAGTGGGCTTAACTGTTCCTCAAAAACATCTGTTAAATTTGTTAAAGAAAACTCAACTGAGACTACTGAGGAAAAAATCAGTAGTGTTTACTTAGACCTACCGACTTACGAGGGTGTAATGAGACGTCGTAGATGGATGCATATGCTTGTAAGACGAATGGGTCGTCGCCTTGCGTGGCGTAGAAACGATGACTGGCTCGAAGTTGAATTAGGGCAGTTTTTCATTAATGATGAAGGAGATAAAAATGCTGTCCAAATTAAATTGTTTGAAACTGAACTACTTGATTGGAAAAAGGGACTTATTGTTGAAGGGATTGAGGTAAGGCCAGTAGAAGCATCTGATCCTTTTTCACTTTGGTTTCTTTAATTAGAGATTTGGGTTATATCATGAGTAGAGATGCAATTTTTATTTTTATTCATTTTTCTCCAACTTTTTTAGAAAATGGGATTTAAATTGTACAATTTTATTTGTTCATTTGTGTTTGTGTGTTGTGTTTCCTATGAAATTTTTTACTTATTATTGTATTTGTTTCATTGTGGCGTTGGTATAGTAAAGTTGTAGCGCCTTAGAATCGTCAATTATTCCCTTTTTTGTTTTCGATAATCTTGGAAATCCTTCTATATATAGCTATGTTCGGACCTTGGATTTTAGTGCGGAAATATTAAGGAAAATATTTTCCTTGTTTCGGATGATGTGACCTTATGTTTTATCTTTTAGACCTTTTCTTTTTCCTCATCATTTTTCTTACTAGATTCTTTGATCTAAACATAGCATACGGAACTAGCTCACATGCACAGTTCTACAATAGAGGGCTCGATGACACTTGTGAGCTGTAATTATATTAGGACTTGGGCAGTGATGGGGCTAGAAATTTTGGTCCGAGGGGCCGAATACAAAGAAAGAGGGAATCTTGATATCTTAGGTTTTGGAGGGGCAGGGCAAAATTTAAATATAAAAAAGTTGTAGTCCAAAAATTATTAATTTTTTGAAGTTGAGGAGGGTGGTTGTCACCACCAGCCTCCTGGCTCCGTCAATGGACTTGGAGCTGTCAAGATTATTCGGAAACTACATAGAAGTGCACATGTTCATCAAATATAGGGATCACAAGTAAACAATACAACATATTATTGGCATGAATTGTAAAAGACTATATATTATTAGATTTTCGAATGTATTTCAAGAATAGAGCAAAATGACACTTCAAAATTGTTGCATTATTTCATGAGCTCCGACTGTCCCTCCATAGATTTTTAGCTGTACAGCTTGAAATGTGGTAGCTTTGTAGTTCCATCTTCACATTTGATGAAGTACAAGGTTTCGTAGTCTTTGTAAGTTGTTTCCCTATAGATAGCCGGTTCTTCTTCCGTAAGCAATTCCTTTATCGGCCCATACAATCTCGAAGTATCTCCATCAGGACAATGTGGTTTTATGAAAGTAGCAACTGAAATCCGAGGACCTACCTTTTTGGACAGTGCTCTATGTTGAACGCTTTTGAATTTATCGTTGGTGATAAGCTACACAAATTCAGTGATCGCGGAAGCAATTTAGAACAAATGACTGTAGAGTTTGGATTCGATAGAAATGTCATATCGATTTCAAGTCCATATGATTTAAAAAATAACTCTAAATAGTTACTAAAGCTTTGAAATATTTAGTTTAACGAAAACACGCTACAAGAAAATTGAGTATTGGCAGTAAAAAATATATGTCATTGCTTAAAACCGTGGTCTACAGCGGTTCAAACTCACGGCTAACTTGGCCGTGGTAGATGTTTCATATAACCACACTAAAGTTAGCCGTGGTAAAAAAGAATGTTAGTCATTTTAAGCTCTAACTAGCCTTGGTAGAAGAAATGTTAACCTAACACTTTTTTACAATGGTTAAAAGCCATAGTATTTACAATGAACAAAATATTGACCATGACAATAAGCCATAGTAAGGCCAATGTTTGGCCATGCTTGCAAATACCACAGCTAAAGTCGTAGCAAAGCCGTGGTCAATTGGTTTTTAACCGTGACAAAGGAATTTCACCATGACATAATGATATGAGCAGTAATCATTTTTTTGCAGTGACATAACCTAGCATCCGATGAAGTTTATCATCAAATCCAAACATTATTTCAAACAAGAATGTTAACAAAAAAGGATAATTGCATGCACCCCCCTCCCCCTTGAGTAATTACCACGAGCCTCCTAAGATTTTACAAATTACCAAAACACTCCTTGTACTGACAACTAAAAGAATTGGGGTTGGAAGTAATTTGCATTTCCTGACCGGGGATAGAATTACAATATACTTTATTGATATGGGAAGTTATATATCATAGTTTCTCAAACTTCAGGGTATTTTCATAATTAATTAGAGTCTCACACAGGGGATGTCTATGTAATTTGCCTGTATAAAAACTTGCCTGTATAAAATCCCCGACGTTTATTATGAGCCCACCGACCAAGGGAGGGATGTCAACCCACTGATTTTGGTGTAGCACTTGAAGACCACCAATTTGATCCTGCAAAAGAATAGTGAGCAACCCGAAATCGACATGGCTTCGGATGCCAAACGTCAATTCTGGCTCAGGACATGGCGGATAATAGTGGCCAACGATGAAATTCGACTCAACGCAGCCGATGTCTTTCAGGTAACTAGGATTCAGGCCCAAAGCCTCAGAAAGTAGTTCATATAGAGTATGCCCTACTTTCATCACATGCTTAGAGTATTCAAACATGATATCTCTGCAAAGAAAATAAAACAAAGGCTAAAGAACAAATGGTAATAGGGACGAAACCGTAATATTAAAAAGAGATGATTTACTTTTCGGCGAAGAATCTTTAAAGTGATATCACACATGAAAAGTACAAGATTTACGTGTTTCAACAAATAATGTCTACGTATGTTCAGGTGATTTCACATAATCTATTTATAACTAGAGTCTAAGACTATTGTTACTATTGTCAAATTACCAAGATGTCCTTCTAGAGAAAATTCAGCTCATAGGCTTGTTTACACTATTTCATTTTTATTGCACCCCACAATCCCATTATAACTTGGACAAAGATTATTATTACAAACTATTAGATCCAGGGACGGAGCTAGGAGGGCTGAAGGGGTGCGCTCGCCACCTCCCCCTTAATTTTGAAAAATTATTTTTTTTTTACTTTACAAAACTTTTGATATTTGAATTTCGCCCTTCCTCAAAAAAGAAAAATATCACGTTTTCTTCCTTTTCTTTGAGTTCCCCCTCCCCCCCTAACAAAACCCCAAAATTCTGGCTATATATAACGAAAGAGATATAAGACATAAAATATGTCAAAAGTTATAATTGAACCTAATTCCTTATTATATTTTCCCAATAAATATAGCATAACGTACCAAGGGTGAATACTTCGTCTATTTGGCCAAAAAAAAAAAAAAAAAGTGTATAGCTATGTCACAACAATTTGACACCCTCAATAAAATTCCTGGCTCCGTCCCTGATTAGATCTACGAATGAATACTAGATCTTAACTTATACCTGCATACATCAGGCAGCTCTTGAGGATCAGGGGGATGAGGAGCCATTATACAAGTGGTAGTATCCCTCCACATTGCTGCAGATGTTTTATAAAGATCAAAATTGCTATTATATTGAAACGTTTTATCGAAGTCACGAGTATAATATGTCTTCTTCACTTCATTATCTTGCTCGTGAAACCTTCGAACCCCTTCAATCATTTCATCCATTACACTTATTGGCAATTCATGGTTGACTATCTGAAAGAATCCCCATTGCTCACAAGCCTCTTTAACTTTCTGTACAATCTTGACCCGTTTGGATGCGTCGTTTATGCCTTGTAAATCTATGATTGGAAAGCAAACGTCGGATTTGTAATGGCCTGGATTGGTTGCGGGCTTATCGTTGTCGTTGATAAATATACGCGGGATTTTTGTAACAACGGTACCAACGAGTCCCTGTACGCCTGTTTTTGAATCATCGAATGATTTCAATTCTTTGTTTCTATCATATTCAGGGATTTTCATCTCCAGGACTTCCATTTTTTTTGTGTTGTATTGAAGGTGTAGACAGGAAGATTGACCTCATTTAGTTTCATATGCTGTATCTCGAAATTATTTGTGTATTTTTTGTTGGGCTCCACAACAATAATAAACAAAAGAAAAAAAGAAATTAATTAAACCAACTTGTATTGCAACTTGCATGGCGAAGTGGTATTGCTTTAGCCAATCACAAGGCTTTGGGCTAGGGGTGTAACTTGAGCCGAGCCGGCTCGCGAGCTTAGCTGGCTCGGTTTGAATGAGCTCGACTCAAGCCAAGCTTCACGAGCTCGAGCTCGAGCCTCTTTTCCTCCGAAAATATTTTTTAATGTTATATCATATATGTGTATTTTTTTATGTTATATGTTCAATGCATGGATTTGATTTGTCAAGTTAGTCAAAAAAAAAAGCCTGTTGAATTATTGTTTCTATCTTCTTCCTACCAAGTCAGTCAAGGAATAATAAAGAATCACTGCAAAAGGGGAATTACAGTTTTCGTCCCTCAATTTGACCACTGAAAAAGCTTCAATCCCCCATTTGTTAGATTTTGCGCATTTAGGCCCTCAACTTATCAATTTCAAACATATTGGGTCTGTGATGTTAACTCTCCATCTAAAATTAATGGAATGAGTCATGTACGAGGCACGTAGACGGAAATTGGGGAAGAATTGGTTGATTTTGGCGTCTCGGACTTGAATTTGCATCGCATACCCCATTTTTGTCCATTTGCACAATCAATTTACATCGTAATTAGGGTTTATGAAAAACTGGGAATTTCAAATGAAACACGTAGAGCTCGCAAGTCATGATTTACCTTTTAGCTTTGAAGATGCGAAGCATCAATTACAGATTAAACGAATAAAAAATCTAACAAAACCCTGATTTTGAATACTTTTTTAGGATTCGGTTAGTTTTAGACGAAAAATTAATCGTACGGACCCAATGTTTTTAAAATTGACAAGTAGAGAGGCTAAAAATGTAGAAACTAACAAACATGGGTCCAAATCTAAATTAATGGTCCGGTTGAGGGACGAAAACTGTACTCACCGCAAAATGTTTGACTTGAATGTTGTTTGAATTTCTTTGGCAGTGGATTGAGTGCAATATTGGTTCATACTTTTTCCTTTTTCTTTTAATTTCAAAGTTTACAAGTTTGTACTTTTTCTTTTTCACATATTTTTTTAATCATTGGTATCTAGGGAATGTAAACTATGATGATGCGTAAATTACGATTTACATCCCTAGTTGTAATTAATTACTTTTCTTATCTTCTAATTCGTAAGCAGTGAGTTGTTGCTTTGACGCTATTTATTTATTTATTTATCTTTAGACATATGCATGTACTTATTTATTTATTTAACATGAAATAATGAGGTAGGATAAGCATTGACTTTTTAATTGAATAATAAAACTAAAACCAAACTTCATCAATTAATCAAATATCTTAAATGCTCTAGTCAAGCCTCGCAAACTTAGTTTGAACATTCTAAATAAAAAATTAAACATATACTCCTCACCTAATGGAAATTACATAAAAGTGCCTCTCATTTTAAGTTGTTACAATTACACCCCATATGTATTTACAAATTTTTATAATTTTACCCATGTAAACTTTACAAATAGATTTTTTGAGGGGGTGTGTTGGTAATTTTTAATAAGTGAGGAAGTTTTTGGTAATTACACAACAAGTAAGGGATTCGTGTGTAATTTTCCCCATTTTAAAATCTATCAAGACTATAAAATATTACAATTTCACACAGAAACCAATCCAAGTAGAACTCAACATACGGTTTAACCACAAAAGAACATAATTTCTATTCCTCACCTTAATTTCTCCAACTGTAGAACAAGAAATGAACATGTCTAGCCTGAAACAATCCTTACCAGAATCTACAGAAACCTATGATCGTGTCGAACAGCTCAAGGCTTTCGACGAGACAAAATCCGGTGTCAAAGGGCTAGTAGATTCCGGAATCACAAACATTCCAGAAATATTCATCAGGCCATCAGATGAACTTGCTGAGGAATCAAACCATATTACAACCAATCTACAAGTCCCGGTAATCGATCTTAGAGGGATCGAAACAGATGATGATCATCGTAGAACGATCATCAGAGAAGTCAAACAAGCGTCGAAAGAGTGGGGATTTTTCCAGGTGGTGAATCATGGAATCCCCCTGGATGTCTTGGATGGAATGCTGGATGGGATAAGGAAGTTTCATGAACAAGATGCTGTGTTAAAGCAAGAATTTCATTCTCGTGATAGGACGAAAAAGGTTAAATACGGTAGCAACGTCGATTTGTATCGTTCTAAGGCTGCAAATTGGAGGGATTCGTTGACTATTTCTATGCAGACATCAGATCTTATTGAGCCTGAAGAGTTGCCAGAAATTTGTAGGTAAAAACTTTTATCATTTCTGCTATTATTTTTAGATGAAAGCCAGTAAATGCTTATTACATATGAAACAATTCAATTTTTACTGACATATATATATATATATATATTAAGATAATTCATCATGAAGTTATGCTATTTGAAGCCCGAAAAATATTTTCTTTAGTATTTGTCCTCGATACGTTGATCCAAGCATAATAGTAATCATCGATATGGTAGTTCGTTGTCTTTGTCACAATTTACCTTTTTCAATTGAGCTGTTTTCTTTGTCATTTTGTTCTTAACATCCCCAACTTGAATGATTAGCCCGTGGTAATGAATACAGTACCAAATTTTCTATTTCAAAATGATGTTTCATCTTGTATTTTGTTTCAAGTACATATGCCAAGTGTACGAACTTCATGCCACTTGTATACTAAAGAAAACTTTTTATGCACATAGTGTGAATAAAAGAAATGAATAGAAGATGAAACACCAGAAGATCCAAGTTGGATAAAGAGTCATATGCTTATTACTTTACACCAAACTTCCCAGGCAACTTTAGGGATAATTACATGCGCATTCTTTCATTTCTTGGGTAATTAGTACGAGCGCTCGACCTTGAGATTCTGCAAATAAGTGGTGAAATTGCAATATGTTTTTTTTTAACTAAATTGTAATTTACTTTTCGTTGAGATTGGAAGTGATAGTAATTTCTCAAAAGACGGGATGTTTTTCTTAATTGCAATCTCACACACGAGAAGTTTATGTAATTTACCCATAACTTTATACTGCAGGGATTCAACGATCAAGTATCTCAATCAAGTCACAAAGCTAGGAGAAACTCTGTTCGAGTTATTATCTGAAGCTCTCGGGCTCAAACCAAAACACCTAGGAGCCATGGAATGTTCCCAAGGACGCACTTTCATTGGGCACTACTACCCTGCCTGCCCCGAGCCGGACCTAACAATGGGGACAAGCAAGCACACAGATCCTTCTATCTTAACACTTCTTCTACAAGACCATATTGGCGGCCTCCAAGTCCTTCACGACAATCAGTACGTTAACGTACAACCCCTTCCCGGGAGCATAGTTGTCAACATTGGAGACATGTTACAGGTTTATTTCAACATTAAATTAACTTCTAATTTCACTAACAAATGTAGCACTCTTATAATACTGAGATATTCTAAATTTGAGCAGATTATGTCCAATGACGAGTTCATAAGTCCAGATCATCGAGTTCTTGCCAACCGGGTAGGGCCAAGAATTTCAGTCGCGGGTTTTCTCACTGGTTCTACTCAGCCTGGAAAGATATATGGCCCGATCAAGGAGCTGATATCGGAAAAACAGCCCGAAAGGTACAAGGAGTTTACGGTAAGGGATTATATATCCAAGTTTTTCGGGCGGCCTATTGACAAATCCGGGCTTGATGAATTCAGGTTGGAAGGATAGATATTATTTAGCTGAAATCAATGTGTAGTTTGCAGTAATCTGTTCAAAATTCAGAACTGGCTCTGGATCATTATCTTCTTTGTAAGACTTTCAGTTTTTCATTGGGGGAAATCAATAATCTGTTTGGAAAATTGCATTTTTGACCCATATTTTGTATTTTTATTATCGTGGCATCATTCATTACTATTCTAACATTGTGATTTGTAACTTTTAAAAATTCTTATATTTTATCCCAATTGAATTCTCCATCTAAAATTTAATGATCAACCCCGGCCATTAATCAACATTTCCTGTTTTTTGGAAGAATTCATGCATGAATGCACCCACCCGATTTTTATTCAATATCACGTGATACTCACGCACAAACTCTGGGACTAAATGTGACTAAATCACTATGTTTGGATTCGATTGGTACTAAATGTAAGACATTTTGAAAGTTGTATGATTAAATGTGAAAATCTATAACGAATGCAGCCAAAATTGAAAGGAGGCAAAGTTATGGGAGGATAAATATAATTTTCCCCAAACTTTAATTTATAATAGACTATATTTTGCTAATAGGGAAATTCGCATTGTTGGTCCCATATGTTTGGCCTTCTTTAATTTTAGTCTCATTCATAACATGATTCTCACATTTCGTGCCGTAACTTTAAAAAATTTCACATTTGGTCCCAATCGAGTTTTCCGGTCAGAATCTAACGGTCAACTCCCTTAGTCAACATTTTAACTAGTTTTTTGAGGAGATTTTGTGCATAAGTGGCACGTGATATTGAATAAAATTCGTGTGTGAGTACATTTATGTTCTCTAAAAAAAATCCGGTCAAAACTTTGGCTAACGGAATTGACCATTAAATTTTGAACGAAAAATTCAATTGGGATCAAAAGTGAGAATTTGTAAAAGTTACTATGCTAGTACAATTCTAAATCTAGTAATATTTTGACAATATTTACATTTCAAGACAGTCAAATTCAGCCCCCCTCTCATGTGCACAAACAAAATACACGTACCGAAACACACGGTACCTCTACACTAATAGCAAGTAATAACTAGTAATTAACCCGTGTTGCCAATGATGTTTTGCCCTAGTGATAAGATTGAAATGAAGCGCACACATTAATCAAATTACAATCATTGCTAGATACATCGATCAATAATAAACGAGACAGATTATTTGCTTAGTAGGAAAAGTCTTAAAAATTATATAGTTTTCAAGTGCATTTGAAGAACAGAGATAGACACTTTAAAACTAATGCATTATTTCATGAGCTTCCACATGATTAGCTGCACAACATGAAGTGTGATAGCTTTGTACTTCCATCTTCACATTTGATGAAGTACAAGGTCTCGAAATCTTTATAAGTGGTTTCCCGGTAGATAGCAGGTTCGTCTTCGGTTAACAATTCCTTGATTGGCCCATACAACCTCGGGTTATCTAATAAATTTGGTTTTATGAAAGTAGCTACTGAAATTCTTGGCCCGGTCTTTTTAGTTATTGCCCTGTGGCTGACGCTCTTGAATTTATCGTTGGTGATAAGCTGCAAAAATTTAGTGATCGCGAAAGCCATTTAAAACAAATTCAGTAAGGTTGGAAGGAAATCGAAGTAACTACGAGAAATTTGTTATCATAGATTTGAAATCCTTTATGTACCATCAGATGCTTTGACAAAAATGCGACCTATACATCTTTATTTCAAACTAAAAATGTTAACAAACATTTGCTTGTTGAAGACGGATTTTTAATAATAGAGGTTTCCAAATCCAACATAGCGATTGCATTAGTAATTTAAAATAGTTCTTCACGGATTGAAATACACGACGAATGAAAATTATCGAAGCAAGTGTAGAAAAAATGTTGTTATGCATTCAAAAGAACTTAGCTGTCAAATCCTTCGACCCAAAAAAACAACCTAATATTCAGAGCAGTGGTATATGTCATCATTTTTCGACCTCCCCTAATTTAGACAAGCAAGTATTCCAGTGATTTTGACGAAGATAATACATCAAAACTTTCCAAATCAAGAGAAGGTGAAAAAAAAAAGGATTGGTACTTAACGATAGTATATAGCATTTTCCTATTCAACAAAAGAATTTCAACTCTCCCCTCAACAAGAATGTTAACGAAAACTTGCCTGTATAAAGTCTCCAACATTTATTACTAGGCCACCAGCCAAGGGAGGAACATCAACCCACTGATTTTGATATAGCACTTGGAGACCACCAATTTGATCCTGCAAGAGTATAGTAAGCAACCCGTAATCGACATGGCTTCTGATGCCAAACGTTAGTTCGGGTTCAGGGCATGCCGGATAATATTGGCCAACGACAACATTTGACTCATTACATCCAATGTCTTTCAGAGAGCTTGAATTGAGGCCTAAAGCCTCAGATAGTAGTTCATATAGAGTATGCCCAACTTTCATCACATGTTTAGAGTATTCAAACATGATATCTCTGCATGGAAATTAAAAGCACAAAATTTTATTTGATCAATAGTGAAAAAAGAGGTGGTAGAATGAAAGCGTAACTTGGACGTCAAAAGGTAATCAAAATTACAGGAATTTTCTCTTTTATTTTCGAAATTACATTTATCCCTTTTGGTTGACGGAACTCAGTCAAATATGACTATACAATGCAGAAAAAAATAAAGCGAAATTCATCCACCCCTGGATAGAGTTTATTGCAATTTTTGTCTCATTGTTTTCAAAATTGCATTCTCAATGAACTTTTTTTTTTTTTTGCAAGATTCCCGTCCGTTAAAAAATGAATGGTATATAAATAATGGCGTGCACGTGCTATTGAGAGTTTTGTTAAATGCCTGCGAACCAACGATTTTCTTCCGTTTTTTAAGGATTGGGACTAAAATGCAAAAAAAAAAGTAAGGAAAATTTACACTTTTCATCCCATAACTTTGCCCTAATTTAATTTTGGTCTCATTCATTATAGATTTCTCACATTAAGTCCTATAACTTTTAAAATATCTCACATTTAGTACCAAATGAAGTTTCTATCCAAAATTTAACGGTCAACTACGTTAAGTCAACCTTTTGATCGGTTTTTTCAGGGAGATTGTTTGCATGAGTGGCACATAATATTAAATAGAAATATCGTGATAATGAATATAATGTGTGTGAATGCATTTATACACGAATTCTACCCCAAAAATCAGTCAAAAGGTTGACTATGGGAGTTGACCGTCAAAATTTGGATGGAAACGTCGACAGTTGAGACTAAATGTGATATATTTTAAAAGTTATAGGACTAAATGTAAGAAATTCGTAACAAATGGGATCAAAATTGAACTTCGGCAAAGTTATGGGACGAAAAATGCAATTTTCCCAAAAAGTAAATACCCCATTGGGCTAATGTTGCTATTATCTCGGCATGGCCTATATTCTACGGAACTAATACTGCATCTTCCCAAAGCTAAACTACAACTGAACCATCGGTATGATGTCATTTAAATGTTTTTCAAAAGAACTAGTGATAAGGCGATCTACAATCATACCTGCATACATCTGGCAATTCTTGAGGATCAGGTGGAGGAGCCATTACACAAGCGATAGTATCGCGCCATGCGGCTGCAGACGTTTTAAAAAGATCGAAATTGCTTTTATATTGAAACGTTTTAGTCGAATCACGAGTGTAATAGTTCTTCTTCACTTCATTATCTTGCTCGTGAAACCTTCGAACCCCTTCGATCATTTCATCCATCACACTTATTGGCAATTCATGATTGACAATCTGAAAGAATCCCCATTGCTCACAAGCCTCTTTAACGTTCTTGACAATCTCGGCCCGTTTGGATGCGTCATTTATCCCTCGTAAATCTATGACTGGAAAGCAAACGTCTGATTTGTAATGGCCTGGATCGATCGCGGGCTTATCGTTGTCGTTGATAAATATACGTGGGATTTTTGTGACACCAGCATCAACGAGTCCCTTTACACCTGTTTTTGCATTATCGAATGATTTCAATTCGCTAAGTCGATCGTATTCAGGAATTTTCATCTCCAGAACAACTTCCATCTTTTGTGTAAACTTCTAATGAAGGTGCATTCAAGAAGATGCTCTCATATATAGTCATATATATATTCTGCATCTTAACATTTTTAATGTAGTTATGATTGATGCTTTTGATCTGGATGTTACGTTTTGTTAGTTAAAAATCTACCAAAAAAGGAATCTTAGAAAATAGGTTAATTTGACTAATTAGTTATTGAAATTTCTTAAGGCTTTAGTTTATACATGTCGAGAGATAATTAATACCAAGTAGTAATTTAAAAACAATTTAAAAAAAAAATGATATACTTGAATCAGGATGAAAAATTGTGATTTTTATTTAATTCAAGATGAGTCATATTTTTATTACGGCTTACAACTGGCACAATATATAAATTATTAGTGTCAGATGAGCATATTCTCTCAACTAATTTGTATTATGCCATGAAGTTGTTGCTATTCTTTATTCAAGTACAAACTTTTCTTTATGAATTACTAAAGTGTTAGTGATCCATTGACTTCTTAGACAATGAAATTCAAACAAACTTCAATAATTAATCAAATGATACACCTTCTCAAGCTCAAATCAGCCTGAAATTAAAACGACGGACAATTCAAATCTATCAAGATATAATAATAAGATGTTAAAACTTAGCATAAAAGATCAAGAAAATTACACTCAGGCCCCCTCACTTATTGTGCAATTACCAAACCCCCCCCCCCCAATTTATTTGAAATTACCAACACACCCCCTCATTTAAGGATTTTTTACAATTACAGCCCCTGTATGTTTAAAAGTTCAGACAATTTTACCCTCTGTAAATGTTAAAAATAGACCCATCAAGGGGCTGTATTGGTAAGTTCCAATAAGTGAAGGGAGGTTTTGATAATTACACAATAACTTAGGGGGGTCGTTTGTAATTTTCCATAAAAGATATTAAATCTTCTAGACTAATTAGTTTTGCTGTAATATATAATCAATATTCTAAATCTTGTAATTAGATAGTAGGTATGTAAGAAAATATGTGAGCTCTGTGTTACTAGAGTGTGCTACTATGCTAGAATTGGTCTCATCTTGACAAAATTTTCAGCTGTGAGAAATACTACAAGAAAACCAAGAAATTTTACAAAACCATCTTTTTACATTGATGGCAGAAGGACTTGATGCGTCAACAAGTAACTAGTAATAGTTAGTCTATAAGAGCAATAGTGGGACTAAACTTGTGTATATAACTATTATTAGTGTTGTAATTAATTGTCAAAAAGAAGTAATTTGGCTAATTAAAGCGGGCTAGCGGGGGCTATGTGTACTTCAGTCGAAATCTTCTCTTACACGACCGTGTACTTGATAGAAATTTATTGCCCCAAATTTTTTAATTTCATGATAATCGCGTAACAAACATTAAATCGGAAGCGTACATGAATCCATGAGAATGAATTTTGTCTTGGATTATGTCTTCCAGTTATGTTGTAGACCCTAGGTTTTCTCTAGACAATGGATAACTGAGAGAAGAGGGAAAAAGAGCATAAAACAACTTCTACACACAACTAGGGATGTAACCCCTTTTATAGATAGGTTTTGGACTTAATTGCTAATTAGTCCATCATAAATCAGAGTTAAGTCCATGGGTATCTACACATATTTAATTAGAACCTTATACTTAATATAAAATGACTCAGGCCCATATAATTTATTGGATCACTTAAATTAAGGCCCTAAACATTAAGATAATATGAAATATATAATTAAATTGGAATGCATACACGTTTGCATTCCCAAATACTAATGCGTATATATATGTGCATGATATAAGTCCATAAAATTCTAACACTTGGGTTTTAGTTTACTCATGTTCTCACAAAATAGCTATTTATGTGTAGATCAATAATTTTTGTAAGGAAATTAAAAAAAAAAAAATCTAACAGTACTTGTAAATTTTTGCATTTTTGTGCTTCATATGAAGAAGAGTTAACGCTGTCAAGCTGCCTCTCCAACAAACTTGAGCAAAGAGCAAAGTGATCTATTTGCAATTCAAGCAAAATTAAAAGAACAAAAAAAGTGCAATAGTTTGGCACCATGGTAAATTAATAATAAGATTTGTCAATGTAAAAATATTGCTATTAAACCTATCTTGTCTCGCCATATAAATTAAAGCCACCTCACAAACCTATATGTGGGAGAATTTGACAAGGCTATATAATTAGGTACTGAATAACGGCTCAGAAATAAGAAGTCGAGGTAAGAGTTGAACTCTTTTGTAAAATTTATTAATTACCTCTTGTAGAAAAACAAGAAATGTAAAGTGCATATAGAGGATGATTATGATTATACTCATGTCGATTCTCATTATATTGGAACTTCAAGTCTCGAAACTCTATAATCACTCATTACCATGATAATCTAGCACCTCTCGAAACTTGTTCTTTTGCTCTTAATGGGATGGACAATGAAAGAATAAATCAACAAATTTAGAACTCAAAAATTCTTGAATATTTCATGTTTCACCACAATTAATTAACTGCATGATAAGGACAATAACATTTACGTTGCCAAATTATTTTATTAGCAATGTTGATCAATAATTCAATAAATATAATTTACCAAGTCAAGCAATCCTTGCCAAAAACAAACAAATTACAAATATAAAATTCCAGTATTTATTTAATTTTCCAAAGTATGTACAATAAATTAATTAACACTGATGTACGTCGGATTTACACCAATAATATTTATATATTATTATGCGAGAAATTGAGTATAAAAGTAATAAACTACAAGAAAACTAGAGAGTAAAAATGTGTAAAGATGCCAAAGTCCTTTTATTAATCATCAATCATGGATATTTATATAAGCTAGATGACATCTATACGATTTTGGTAAGCTAATCCTGCTGATTTCCTTCCTGCCTCTATTTATGGTAGCTGGAGCTATTTCTGGAAGCTTTAGGTGTCCTGAAATCATGTTGAACAGCGTCTTGTCAGGTCCTAATTTAGGAAGGTCGGATCTTCCTGACTTGGCAAGAGTCTGACTAATTTTCCTTGATTGATACTTAATTGAATATTAATTGGATATTGTCTCTTGATTGATTCTCTTGCCTTTAAGGCCCTGCCTTAGGCTCCACTCCTACTAACCAAATGAGGCCGAAAATACAAAACACCCGGGCCGAAATATACCAATAAAATAGGAAGAATACAAAATATTCCTTGGGCTTGGCCCAATGGATAATATCGACCCACATCAATAGTCCCCTCAACTCTAAAATTCGACTTGTCAAGTTGAAAGAGTTGTAAAGAATTATTTTATGGAAACCAAGCTGATACCTAAAAAATTTCTCCCGAATTCCTACTAGAAATTTCCAGGTAAAATGTTCCTGGATTTCCTCCTGACTAGTATGCTAAACTGAGATTAACCTGTTTGGGAAGCCTCCATAATGTTTCTAGAAGAGTCCCAAGAGAAAACCCTAATTTGGACGTCATTTGATGGGCCTTGGTCGCTTGGACTTCCCTAGAAGAAGAAAGCCGCAGCCTTCCGTCCTAGATTCTCGCGCCCTCATCATGGTAGTTACTCCCTGCCGCCAGAACTGCTCCTAAGTCAACACGGATGTGTGCCACGTGTACGGTCCCTTGAAGGTCAGCGCCCAAAAAAGGAAGTTTTCTTTTTTGTTTTTCTTAACTGCATAATTTCAAAATTCAAAAAATCCCCTCTTTCCATTTTTCATCCGATTTTTGTTATCTTATTTTCTCCTTCTTCTTCCTTAAAATCATCGGTCCACTTTTCTCCCTCTTATCTTCATCTTCTACTGACTGAGCGGTTGTTACTCCAAGACCCACGATCTCTGCCTCCTTTTTGTTAGGTATTTATTTTTTTCTCCTCTCTTTTCTTTGTATATTTTTGTTTGCATTTTGTGTTGTTTTATAGATGATCAGTTAGTAGTTCCTCTGTCCTGTGTTTTGCAAATATTTTGTAAAAATGTAGCATGTAACCCATCCTACCCCGATTTCTTCCGATGACAATGTCCAGATAATTCCTCCTGAAGATTTAGAAAATCCCCCTCATCTCGCCGGAAATTCGGCGGGTGTTCCAGAGGCAGAGCAACCACTAAATTTTGTTAATCCCTCATCTCCTCCACATTTTGCGGGTGCATCGTACAGTGCTAATCAGCCAGGTGGAACCATCCATCTGGATTCTTTCTCTTCTATCCCTTCCAATAGCCCTCACATATCATGATTTCTCTTCTCTCTTAGCCCAGCCCATTTCAGAGAGGCATCCTCTCGAGGAGAATCCTAAAATCCCTCCTGAAATCCCCTTAGAAAATCTGGACCAACCTGACCCAGATGCGCTGGATGAAATAACCGAAGAAACCCAAAGTGCTCAGGAGAGAGTTCTGCTCGCCACTCTAGGGGCTCATTTCTGGACGGTGTATAGGTCGCGCTTTACCCTCCACCAGGAGAATGTCATTAGAGCCTCGTATGGTATCCCTATTTCCCACCGTATCCAAGTTCCTATCGCCACAGACAGGGCTCATCTTCCCCCTCCTGGTTTTCTAGCATTTTACGTCGTTCATTTTCGGGCCGGCTTACGCTTTCCAATCGACCCTCTATACGTTGCCATAGCCAAAAAATATAAAGTTCCTTTAAACCAGCTTTCTCCAAATGCTATGCGAGCCATTGTTGCCTTCAACGTGCTGCTGCGTAGCCTAGGCCATCGCCCTACCGCAGAGTTGTTTTACTCCTATTTTCTACCTCGTTCTTCAGCGAGTGATTCAGGAGTATTTTATTTTACCCCCCGATAAGAGGTTCATTTTTTCTCCACTTACCCATCTTCCAAGAGAGACTGGAAGAAAAATTACTTTTTCATATCTTCTCCTGAAGGAACTTCCTAGGACTTTCCTCACGAGCGCATAGAAAGGCTAGGGAATCCTAACTTGTATCCCATTTCCAGCCGACTTTCTTTTAATCAAAGATTGTTAAACTACCTAAATTGGGATGAATATGATGTGGGAAAGCTAGTTGATCCCCGCTTGTTATATCACTTTACTTTGAGCCCTATTGAGGTGGACATGAAAGGCGAGACCATAGGTAGCCATTTTTGTTAATTGCATGTGTCTTTTTATTGCTACTTCTCCTCCTGCATTTCTAACTTTCGTTCTGACTTTCATCCTATTTTCCAGCTGGGATAATGAATGTTGCTCAATTGACTGAGTTGAGACGCCGAAGACAGAAGGAGTTAGGTGCCCCCTACTCCAGTTCTTCCTGTGGCTCCGACTGCCACCCCTCCTATTACACCGTCTGGATCCCAACTGCCTGCTGGGCAGATACTCGCCATTTCTCCTTAAGCTTCCGCCATGGTGCATCTGCGCGGGATTCTCCCATCCCAACCAGCAGAGATCCAGGCTTTCATAATTTCCTAGTTGTTACTTTTTGCTATTTTATTACTTATTTTCTTCTCTGTGCATAGTTCTTTCTTTTTGCCGACGAGGCGCTGATTGACGTTAGTCAGTCCACCAAAGTGGATGACCTGAAAAGGGACCTGGCTAATGTGAAGAAACAAGTAGCTGCCTATTCCTCACTGGAACAGTCTTGGAAGAAAGAGAAAGAGAAAGCTCTTCTGGACCTCCAAGAGCAGAAGTCGCGTACGGCGGCATTATCAGGACGAGCTAGGGTCCTGGAGGAACAGCTGAGGAGTGCCCTAGAGCACAAAGAGTTGGAGATCCAAGATGCCATTATCAAGGGTCGCCAGATGGGTCTGGAGGATTTTTCCCACTCTGCTGAGGGGCAAGCCTTCCTGGAGGAATACAAGGAAACGTTCCAGGCCTCTAGGGAGTTTCAGAATATGGTGGACGATAAGACCCTAGAGTATTTTGAGAAAGGTTTCAAAGGTTGCAAGAGTTAGTTTGCTGCTGGTGGTTACCCTCCTACTGGAAGTGACCTTTCCCTCTTTGATGTTGACGCCGCGATGGATATTGCTTTATCGAAGCCTCCTACCCCACCAGCTGAGAATGTCCTTGAGATAATTTCTCCTGAAGCTACGCAAGAGACGGGCCCTAACCCTGGCCAAGCGGCTAGGCCTCTGGCTGAGCCCCCTGCTGGTGTGGTGGAGAATGTGGCTGACAACATTCCTGCTGCTGAATGAATTTTTATGCTTCTTTTTGGAAAAAAACTATCTTATCTTGGTTAGGATGTGGTGTAGCCTTCAGACAAATAATTTTCTTTCATGGTTTTCGTTTTGTTGCCTCTTGGGGCAGGAAGTGTCTGTTTTCTGGGATATTTTGCGGATGTTTTACTTAGGTTTTTATTGTATCTATCTATGTTTCATTGAAATCATATGCATGTGTTGATGTTGCCTGAGAACGGATGTTTACCTGGTAACCCATAAAGTGATGGGAAATAACTTAATGTTAAATTGAGCACATGATTTAGGCAGTTTTTCAGCTAGCTGGGTAGCAAGATCATTTAGCATATGATGCTTAACATGAAAAAATACACATACTTTTAAGCAAAAAAGATGTGGAAAAAGTTTGCACATATTAAAGGCGTATCATCGTTTTGACTCCCAATGATTCTTCACTCTGTACCACAATATCATCCCCGGGCTCGCACTTGGCCAGTATGCTACCGGGGGTTTTCCTTCCTTTTTTTCTGCCTTTTCTCTTGAATTTTGCCCCCTTATATCGCCATGGAGTACGAGTGGACTAGTATGTCTCACCCCATCCTGGGGATCAACCAAGTGGTTGTCCCCCCAACCTTATCACTCCAGTCCATCCTTATTTCTCCTAAGAAGTAGACTGAGAAGTCTCCAACCTTATTTCTTCTTTGATCATCCTTATATCTTTTTCTGGAGTGGGGCCAGATGGATCCGCAGCCAACTTTTCCCTGACTGGACGGACCTAGGTTACCCCTCCAATTTTCCTAAACACCGTCTACTTTGTACCACCAACTCCCCTTTGTCTTCAGTATGTGTGATAGTGCATGTAATGAAAAAGATGTATTGCGTAAGACACATATTCTAAGAAACAAGTCACACTATTTTGCAGAAAGAAAATCAGGAAATATTCGAATAAAAGGCAATAATATTATTACTTAACTCATGTTGCAAGTTTTTGCCCTACATAATTGGCTCACAAACTTCCTAACCACTGTCCTGACTAGGAATATACAATGGGCTTTAGGAGTATCTTGCTGTCTTCTAGACGTAAAATCTTCTCAGGTTTTGCACGTTTCAAGGGCGAGGAAATTGCTTTCCTTCTCCATTGGTCAGCTCGTACGCCCATCACTTCAATACTTTGGTTACTTTATATAGGCCATCCCAATTGGGCCCTAACTTTTTTACCGCATGTGTAGCTTCCACCCATTTTAGGACGAGGTCCCCGACCTGGATTTTTCTCTCCCGAACCTTGCTAGCCTGGGACCTCTGGATGCGTTGTTTGTACAACTCGAAGCGTAAGTATGTCTTGCTTCTTCCTTCCTCAATCATATCCAATTCCTCCCGCATCCTTGCTTCGTTTTGTTCCGCATCGAAGTGTTCAATTCGAAGGGTGGGTACCCTGATCTCAGGAGGTATCACAGCTTCCATGCCATATACCAACTAGAATGGGCTTTCCCCGGTGGTGGTTTTTGGTGTGGTTCTATAGAACCATAGTACAGAGGGCAATTCATCTACCCAGCTTCCTCCTGCTTTCTCCAACCTGGTTTTCAAGCCCTGCACCAAGATTCGATTCGTAATTTCTACCTGCCCATTAGTCTGGAGGTGAGCTACCAAGCTGAATCGTTGCTGGATTCCTAGCCCCTCACACCAATTTTTTAGCTTGACTCCACTAAATTGCCTCCCATTATCAGCTATGATCTCCCTGGGAATGCCAAATCGGCATACAATATTTTTCCATAAGAATCGCATCGCTTCTCCTTTTGTAATCCGAGCTAAAGCTTCAACCTCCACCCATTTGCTGAAGTAATCCACAACGACTAGCAGGAATTTTTTCCTGGCTTTGGCCACAGGGAAAGGCCCCACTATGTCCATGCCCCATCGCGCGAATGGACAGGGGATACTCAGGGAGTGCAGGTATTCAACTAACCTATCTATAAGGTTAGCATGCTTCTGGCACTGCTCGCATTTTCTTACTAGCTCGGCTGCATCACCTTTGATGCTCGGCCAAAAATACCCCGTTCGTAGAGCTTTTTCTGCTAAAGATGCTCCTCCAATATGGCTGCCACAACATCCTTCGTGGATTTCCCTTAGAATGTACTCCCATTCCTCCTCGGATATGCATTTAAGGTAAGGTTGAACATAACCTCTCTTATACAGCACGCCTTTTATCATAACAAAATTCTCCGCCTTGACAGGGACCCTTTGCTTATTATACTCGTCCTCTGGTAGTACTCCTTTAGTGAGATATTATATAATATCCTTCCTCCAGTCCGTGACTTCTTCAATGCTCATGACATCCTTCTCCTTGCTCGGCATGGATTGTGATCTGCCTGGCTTTGCAATCGGTGATTGCACTTCCTAACTTGGACAGGTAGTCTGCCTTAGTATGCTCACTCCTGGGAATTTGATATATTTCTAGCTTGGTAAAGCTCTTCCTTAGTACCTCAATAGTTTCCAGGTATTTTGTCATCCTTGCCTCCTTAGCCTCGTAGGTGTCTTCTATTTGCTTAGTTACTAGCTGAGAGTCTGAGTATACTGAAAGGTTTTTAGCTCTTCCTTTCCGGGCCATTTTTAGCCCGATAATCAGGCCCTCGTACTCTGCTTCGTTATTACTTACCTTAAATTTGAATTTTATCGCGTATTCTAGTTGATCTCCTTCGGAGTTGTTAGCACAATCCCAGCTCTACTTCCACCAAGCGTGGCTGATCCATCCACATGGAGCAACCAAATCTTCTCCGTGTCCTCTTCTACTAGCTCTAGCCGAGTCATTTCCATGACAAAATCTGCTAAGGCCTGGGCTGTGATCACCGTTCGAGCTGAGTATTCTATCTCGAATTCTCTTAATTCCATCGCCCATTTGACTAGTCATCCTGAATTTTCAGCTTTCCCTAGCACTGTTTTCAGCGGATGGTTAGATTTTACAATGATTTTATGCAATAAAAAGTATGGTTTTAGCCTTCTTGCCGTGATGACAAGTGTTAGGTCGAATTTTTCAATCTCCGAGTACCTAAACTCGGTATCGGTGAGCACCTTGCTGATGTAATAGATTGGCATCTCCGTCTTGCCTTTCTCCCTGACCAACACCAAGCTGATGCCCTTTTCCGCGATTGATAAGTACAATATTAATGGTTATCCTTTCACCGGATTGGTCAGCAAAGGCAGCTGGTTCAAGTACTCCTTTAGGTCCCTAAATGCTTGTTGGCATTTCTCTGTCCACCTAAATCCTTCTGCCTTACTTAACACTTTAAAGAATGGTAGACTCCTTCTGCTGACCTAGAAATGAAGCGGCTGAGTGCCATGACTCGTCCTGTCAGCCTTTGTACCTTGTTGACATCCCTGGGCTCGGTCATGTCCTGAATAGCTTTGATTTTTTCTGGATTAACTTATATCCCTCTCTCCGTGACCATGTATCCGAGAAACCTTCCGCCTATGATTCCAAACGTACATTTAGCTGGGTTCAACTTCATTCTATATTTCTTTAATGTTTCAAATGTTTTTGCAAATCCTCCACGTGGGTGTTGGTCAGCTTGTTTTTCACGACCATGTCATCCACATACACTCCTATGTTTTTTGCCTATCTAGTCCCTGAACATCATATCCACTAGCTGCTGGTATGTTGCTCCTGTATTTTTCAATCCAAATGGCATGACTACATAGTAGTAGGTACCAAATAAAGTGATGAAGCTAACTTTCCTCCTGTCCTGCATGTCCAGAGGAATCTGGTGGTATCCGCTCTGGGCATCCATTGTGCTAAGCAGCTCGAATCCAGTTGTTGAATCAACCAACTGATCAATCCTGAGCAAAGGGTAGTGATCCTTTGGGCAGGCTAGGTTGAGGTCCCAAAAATCGATGGACATCCTCCACTTAGATCCACCTTTAGGCACCAACACTACATTGGAGACCCATTCTGGAAATTGTATCTCCTGGATGTGCCCTGCTTTTATTAGCTTATCTAATTTCCCCTTGATGACTACATCCTTTTCCGATCATTAAATGTTGCTTTTTTCGGACAACAGACTGAGTATCCGAGTAAACATTGAGGTGGTGCTTGATTATAGCAGGATCAATTCCTGTTAAGTCACTTGCTGACTAGGAAAAAATCTCAGCATAATCTCGCAACAACTTTATGAGCATTTCCTTCAAATCCTCCTCCAGATAATACCCAATCCTTACGGTCTTTGTGGCATCTCTAGGTACAATTTCGATATTTTCCCTATGGGTTCCACATGTGCTGATATCATATTTTTTGTCTCTCCTTCTCTCTTCTCCAGTTTGCGTTTTTTATCCTCCATTGCCCTATCCCCTTTTTTCAGTGATGTTAAGTAGCATTTCCTGGCTGCATATTGATCCCCTGCAACTTCTCCTACCCCTGGGGTGTAGGGAATTTGATCTTCATATGGGGGATGGATATCACTGCTCTAAATAGTATTAGAGCGGGCCTTCCTAGGATGACATTATAAGCTGAGAGAGTGTCTACCACCAGGAACTTTACAAGATTGGTTACTCTGAAGCCATATAGCGGGGTGTTTGCAGCCTCCAATTTGGCGTCCCCCAAAGTCATCTACTGAAATTCCTGGTAAAAAAGAATATCCACAAAACTTTCGCTATCGATGAACACTCTTTGCACGTTATAATTGGCTATTGTGGTGGTAATAACTAGGGCATCATTGTGGGGAGTCTGGATGGTCTAGGTGTCCTCCACTCCAAAGCAAATTTTCTCCTGAGAACGATCCTGGCTAACATTCAGGAAGAAAGCAGGGACGATCTTTGTCTGCCGTACATTCCTTCGTAACGCTCTCCCTATTTTTGGGCCTCCTGATATCATATGGATCGTTGCTAGGGGCTTATTTCCCTCCATGCTTTGGGGTTTTTTCCTTCTCCCGGAATGCTGGCCCCTATGGGTTGTGGGAAGTGTCCTGGATTTTCTGGTCCCGCTCTTCCTAAACCTCTCCCTGAAGCCCTTCCTCGACCTCGTCCTGGAAGCCAGGGAGCTCCTCTCCCGCTTAATGAAGATTCATTATTATTGTTATTTTCCGTTAGGTTATTGTTTATCAAGTATTCTTTCAAGCTCCCTGCTTTATTTAAGCATTCCAACTCCAAGGCTAATACTCTACAGTCATCTGTGTGGTGATCGGTTTCTTGATGATATCAGTAGTATGGTTTATTTGAAGCATTCTGAGAGTTATTTCCTGAGCTAGCTGGCCATCGTACTAGGCCTTTGTTCTCCACCTCCATCAATTGTAGTGTTAAGCTTCTTGGTGTCGGAGGTGGAGGTCTGAATGAATCTCACCCTCCAGCCATAGGTCCTTGCGAGTGCCATCTCCTCATTCCTCCCTGCCTAAAGTTTCCTGAATTTTCTCCCTCTCTTCGTTTCTTTTTCATTTCTGCTCTCCTGGTTAGCTGAGCGTCTTCCATATTGACATATTTATCCGCTCGACTAAGTAGTTCATCAAAGTTTTCAGCTGGTTTTTTGGTTAAGGATTTGAACAAATCTCCCTCACACAAGCCCTGCGTGAAAGCACTTGTTTTTAGGTCGGTCATAGCCGAAGGCACCTCCAGAGCAGCAGTGTTAAATCTTTTTACATAAGAACGCAAAGTCTCATCACCTTTCTGCTTTATGTTAAAGAGGCACAGTGGGGTTTTCTCATGCCTTTTGCTACTAGCGAACTGGTGGAGAAATTTCGTGCTAAATTCCAGGAAGGATCCAATAGATCGCTCAGGTAGTTGATTGAACCACAATTGTGCTGACTTAGCTAGCATTGTTAGGAACACGCGACATTTAATGGCATCCGAATATCTGTGTAACATAGCATAATTTCTGAAAGTGTACAAGTGGTCCTCGGGATCCGATGTACCATCGTAAGTCATCATAGAGTAAATCCTGAAATCCCGAGGCAATTCCTTCTGCATTATGGAATTGGTAAAGGGGATTCCTCGATCCGTGCGTGCTTTTCCTCCAGCTATCTTTTTCTCTATTTCCTCCACCCTTTTTTCCATGAGATCCCATTGATTTGTTATTTCTTTTGTTTTCGCCCGTCCCCCTGGATTTCCTCCTGAGGAACGGACTGATTCATACCTATTAAACTCCTCATCGAGATCCTTTTTTTTTTCTTGACCTAGGCGAGGGCCCCAAGTCTTCATATAATATTTTTCCTCCTGCCTAGGAAGTAGCATTCCTCCCTGGGTCTTTTCCGGATACGCCCCGTTGAGCGAGATTCTGCCTTCTTGGATTTCTTCCTCATGCAATTCAGCGAGCCTCATCTGGCGACCCTCCTGGGGAGTATACTTTCTAGGGGGTTCCCCACTCCATGTATGTTCATTTCTTCAGCAAATTCCATCCTCCATGTTCGTTTTCCAGGGCCACTTTCAAGAGTGAACTCCAGATCGATATAAGTATTAGCATTTTCGGGTACTTGTTGTACCGGACCTCCTTCCATCCTACCTGAACCATGCGGATCCGGGTTTTTCTTTGCGACCTGGACGGCTGCCTCAGTTAGCTCCTGCAATTGCTCCCTAGTCAGGTGGTAAGAAAGCGCATTTTACAGGGAGTTTTCCATCCCTACAACATGCATTCCAGGTGATGGAGAGATTTCATCCCCTCCGATTGAAACTCCACCCCCACGTGCTATGGGGGTCTCCTGTAATTCCCCAAGCAATCGCCTAGCTAGGATGGCTGGGGTTTCAGGAGAGTTATTACCTCCAGTCACCGGGAGTAACGCCCCTTTGTTCCCCATACCCTCCATAGTTGCGTCCATTTCCTCGAGATTGTGACCTGCCATCAAGCTTGCAAAAAGAAAAGAATTTTTTTGAATAAATGCGAAAAATGTTACCTCATGCCTTGAAGCTCAATTTCCCACAGACGGCGCCAATTGATGTATGTGGGATTTACACCAATAATATTTATATATTATTATGCGAGAAATAGAGTATAAAAGTAATAAACTATAAGAAAACTAGAGAGTAAAAATATGTAAAGATGCCAACGTCCTTTTATTAATCATCAATCATGGATATTTATACAAGCTAGATGACATCTATACGATTTTGGTAAGCTAATCCTGCTAATTTCCTTCCTGCCACTATTTATGGTAGCTGGAACTATTTCTAGAAGCTTTAGGTGTCCTGAAATCATGTTGAACCACGTCCTGTCAGGTCCTAATTTAGGAAGGTCGGATCTTCCTGATTTGGCAAGAGTTTGACTGATTTTCCTTTATTGATACTTAATTGAATATTAATTGGATATTGACTCTTAATTGATTCTCTTCCTTTTAAGGCCTTGCCTTAGGCTCCACTCCTACTAACCAAATGAGGTCGAAAATATACCAATAAAATAGAAAGAATACAAAATATTCCTTGGGCTTATCAGCTTGGCCGAATGGATAATATCGACCCACATCAAACACCATTGTTTACATTTTCTCCTTCTTTCCTTTAGTTAAGCGGATATAATATATGCATCAACAAATACTCAACTTAGAAACAATTAATGTAATTGGGTGAAATTGTGGAATATATAGCCAGTGAAACAAAACACGTTGTCATGCACTGGAAATTTTCAAGACCTCTCCCCATTTGGAAGTTCCAAGAGATCCACTCTCTCTATGCCTATATATTTTAGAGTAGTGTAGAAACATAGTAGAAATTCTCTAGAATATGTGTATACGGTTTCTAGAATGTTTCTGAAAGATATCTAGAACACTCCTTGTAAATATCTAGACTAGGAAATATCTAGATGGTGAATCTTAACCATTAGATTAAGTTGATCACTACCGTCCATTAAGGAGGTAGAGTAGTATAAATAGGGACTAGACCTCATTTGTAAGCATCTAAGAAATTAATAGCAATACAAATACTTAATGTTTTCTTCAAGCTTTCTTGTGATCTATGAGACTGACTTGGACCAATCTCGCAAGAGACGGATTGGAGGGCTAAGTGCCGCGCACGGTTCATTTACTACTAGAATAGAATAAATAGTAAAGTAACATGGTAAACTGGGGTTTTACAGGTAAGCTCTTCAGGGAAGTCAAAGACATAACCCCCCACATGACCTCTTTTGAATCCTTCACAAAAAAAGTTGCAACAACATCATATGACCCAGAAATGGAAGTTGATGGATTCAAAGAGTATGTAGACGAAGCGTTTGATTGAAAAACCAAGTATGATAACAAGTTGGGTAATTTGATGGTTTACTATGGGATAAAAAAACAAGGCTGAAATACTACTGAGGGTGGGATTATAAAGGTGTCGAAGATGTTGGATAGGAGAAAAGATGCAGAATCTTTTGGGGCAGCTGTGAGGTCGTTGAGTAACGAAGCGAGATTATGGTTCGAGAAAGGGAATGGAGATGATGTCTATGCGAAGGCTTCGAGTTGGTATCATGTGATGTGTCATCCTAGTTTTTGGGGTCGTTATAATGAGAGACTGTTAAGGATCACTATATTAGTTTTCGTTGGTGTGTGTATGATAAGTTGGTCATGATCAAGAAGGGCAAATTTCCAAGGGCTCGAGATATGTCTCGGACCGGAGTTTAGTCGTGGGCTGAGAAATTCGGTTTCTATATTTGTAGAAATAGTTAATATGGGTTGTGAATCAACTATAGAGACATTGTCTTGTATATATGCGCATGTGGGCTCCAATATATTTTCCTTTTATGTAGTGGTCCTTTGCATAAATTTGCAAATCCAAATTATGTTGAATCAATTTAATTTTCAATTAAAGATAAATACATGTAGTTTTATGATAGATCGAGACGAAGAAGGATGTATGAATCATCATCTTCCATGTTATATTTTACTCTATCTTGTAAATGATACATAAGAAGCTCCGCTATTAATCATTACTCATTACTACCTACACTAGTAACTAAAATACAGAGTTACCTTCTTAATCACATCAAATGGTAATTTTAACCTGCAATGTTTCTGTTTATAGCTCAACGGCCTTCTCTTAGCGGAAGTATCTCTATTTTTCTTCACATCAGCCAACTTCCAAACATAGCATCTCGATTTTGTTTCAATTGAGTCGAGAAATACGCTTCACTCTTTTCTGGACATTACGGTCTAAATCTTCCACATGGCTGACTACCATTGGCATGTCCTTGAATCTTTCTAGGTCATTGGGTACTCTCAGTAGCCAGTCCGCACCAGGACTTGATACCCTCAGAAGTAGAAAAAACTTGAAGAGAAAAAGCATAAATGTATATATTTTTGGGTAAATTACATAGACACCCATGCATGAGACACTAATTACGAAAAACACCCTGAAATAGTAATTACTAATTTCCTCTATCAGTAAAAACATATTATAAATTCATCCCTAGTGATTAGGGGTGTTCACGAGCCATGCTCGAGCCGAGCCTGACGATTTTTTCAGGCTCGAGCTCGACTAAATCTACCCGAGCCCGAGCTCGATTGAGCCGCGTATGTTGAGCTCGAGCTCGCAGTAGAAACAGGTAGCTCGAGTTTGCGAGGTCGAGTCAATCTTTAGCTCGAGCTAGCGAGCCAAAACTCGAGTAAGGCTCGCATCTACCTCTTCTCATTTCCTTTTACATCCTTTACCAATTCTTGTGACATAGATGGAAGAAAGAAAATGAAAATAATCTTATAATTTGTCACAACAGGGGTAGGAGAATGGTGCTCTGCTCAACATTGGTGGCGAAGAAACGATGAGCTGCGGTGGCGTGCAATGGTGGCGAGTGGCGACGAGGCAAGCGCCAGCTATGGTGGTGATGAGTGCAAGCTTTGATCTTTCTGCATTGCTGGTGGCCGAAGGTGGAACGTGAGTCGTCGAGGATGGTGGTTGATCTAGGTCGGAAATTAACTCTACCCTTACTCAGTCGGGATGAACTCGTAAGACGAACTACATACAAATGAATCAAGATTATAGACTGCACTCGGGCTACCGAGCTGCCTATGTACCACTCGGGGATCAAGTGTAACGTAGTTCCAATATAAGATATAATTCACCTATTGTATATATCGTTAATTCGTATACGAACTAATCCAAATTTGTATATGAGGGACCGTACTGTCAAGTCTTTGCCTCAATAACGAATCTACGATCAAGCTCACGAGTATATTAATTGCTTAGATTTCAATCCCTTGCTCTCAATAAATGTGGGTATTTATAGTGTTCACATGCTGGACAAGTACTATTCTACTAGCTAGAGCTCCAATTAAGATGATGCCACGTGTCCTGGATGGACGGTCAGGATCGTACCTCGTAGGGTCGGGTCATGGGTCGACCCGACCCGAGTTGAAAAAAACACGTGGATCTTGTAGTGTTTTGCAATTTCGGGGCTCGATAGGGACATTTGGAGCAATAATGATATTTTCGACCTGTTTCTAACTATCCAACTAAGCAATAACCCTATTTTGACCATTTTTGGTATATCAGTGGTGGAAGGTTGTGCCCGGTGGTTGCTAGCATTCAAACGCCGGAATTTGGTTGGGAGCTGGTGGGGATTTGAAATGAAAAAGAAGGCCTAGGGTTCTACACTTTCTGCTGCTTTTTGTTAAATGTTTTGTTGCTCCTATTTCTTTATCACATGTTTTAGCTATTAGGTGGTTTCTTATTTTTATTTTTAGTAAATTATATTATTATTTTAGTATATAAATATTATAATATCTATAATAATTCTATGGTGGTATACAACTATACACGGCTGTATATTACAGCTAATATATATATAAGTATATAAGAAGATATATATAAAAAAATATTAAAAAAATATATATCCCGAACACCTATAAACGAGCTCGAGCTCGGCTCGACTGCTGGCTCGAGCTCGAAATTTCTCGGGCTCGAGCCGACTCGACTCATTGAACAGCCCTACTTGTGAGTAAAAACATATTACAATTTCACCCCGTGTTTGATTTGTCAGGATTTGACAAGGGTGCCTTTGTAATTTGTAAAACCTCATAGGGCTCGTGTTAATTATCCAATAAGTGAGGAGATGTGTATGTAATTATATATAAAAATATGTATTTTGCAACTCTAAACAGAATAGAGATAATCAAAGGATTACTTCAAGAGTTAAGTCCTCTTGCACCTATTTCATCCAATTTTTCCTTGTATAGGCTGATGGTGTTGGTGGAGTCAAATCAAAATAGGATCAAGAAGAGGAGCCAAAATATAGCCAAGAAGGGTGGGGGTTGACCGCGGTCATAAAAGAGTCAAAAAGAGGGTACGGCGTGGTCTAGGCGAGAAACACCACGCTGCAGCAAGCAAAATGGCTCGCCGCAGCGCGACGAGACAAAAGAGCAACTGAGGTCGCGCTACAGCGAGGCTTTCTACTCTCCGCAGTGCGGCTATGCAACGGTCGTAGAAGAACGGCGCTGCAGCCAGCACTTCCACTCGCTGCAACTCAGATCTGTGAGCTAGCACCAATTTTTTTGGCGAACTTTGTGTCTTGGGATGCAAGTTTGGCTGATTTTTGCATATTTGAGTTTTAGTTTGATTAGAATTATTCGTATTGTGTTTAGGATTTATTATGTTTGTCAATTAGGATTGTTTTCCTGATTTGTTAGGATTTATGTTTCTCTGCTATTATAAAAATGTGAACTCTTCCTGTAATTAATTGATTCACTCATTGAGAAATAAAGATATAGTCTAGGTTGACTCGTGGATGTAGGCAATTATGTGGAACCACGTTAAAATCCTCGTGTCGTTATTTTTATGTTTGGGCTTAGTATATATTGCTTCTTGATTATTTTTTTGTGCTTTGATGCTATCATCCCTAACAACTGGTATCAGAGCCATGGGTTATAGATTTAGACGAGCTCCTGAATCTTGATCTATGGAAAAGCATTTTTAGTTAAGCGCGGATTTCGTCGTGGGAACGATGGTAGAGATAGAAGAATAATCAAGCTAGACAATTACGTTGCAGGGAGCACAAATTGAGGTCGTGGTGAAGCCGGAGAAGATAAGAGAGGAGGATGGGATCGCGTAGATCACCAACCAAAAAAGAGTAATCCCGTTAAATGTTAAGAGAAAACATTGAAAAATTGTGGTGCCAGTTAATAAGCAGATTCGCAGTAGTAGAGGCAAATTTGTGTTGCTAAGTGGGTAAACAAGAAGCCAGTAGGAGCAATTGCAATGCCAATGGCAGAACCGTAGAGCCAGATGTCAGAGAGGGATAAACGAGTTGTTAGAGATTGAGGGGGCAGAGTTACGGTGCCAAAAAAGCAAATTCATCGAGCCAGAGGTCATAGTGACAGAATCGGTAACCACACTCCCACATGAATTCTTGCAAGTAAATATTTTGCTATATATAGTAGATTAATTATGTTCTACAATTTTGTCCTTTTTTCCCAATACTTCTTAGCTAACCTACCCCTGATTTGGATCTGGAAGGTACATTTACTTTTCATTAGACTAAAACAAGGGATAATTACATGCACATTTTTTTATTTATTGAGTAATTACCATGAGTCTCTTGAGATTTTGCAAATTTACAAAGACACCCTCTATCAAATCAAGATCTTGTCAAAAAACATGACCTGAAATTGTAATCATTTTTCATTGAGGGGTGAAAATTGTAATATGATATTATTAATATGAAAGGATATGGTAAATTCTCAAAAATTCTCAAATCTTGGAATATTTTATGTAATTAAGGTTTCACGCGGGAATGCCCATGTAATTTTCCGCTAAAATATTTACTTTCTTTAATTTTCCTCACAAGGATAGCACGAGGGATAACTCAAAACATGTTGTAACATTGGGTATTACTTTGTTCAAGCTAATATCCGAGGCTCTTGGACTCAATCCCGATCACCTATATAACATGGAATGCTCATCAAAGGAGCACAAAATTAGCCAGCACTATTATCCGGCTTGCCCTGAGCCGGAACTGACTCTTGGAGCCACCAAACATTCTGACCCTGGATTTCTCACAATTTTTCTACAAAACCAAATCGGAGGTCTCCAGGTTTTGTATCAGGATGAATGGATTGATATCGAACCTATTCCAGGAGCTTTATTTATAAACATTTGAAATCTCCTCCAGGTATTCACTTTTTCACACTAAAGACTTGGTTTCCGCAACTACTTGATCATATTTTTTTTTGAAAAAGAAATGCACGGTGACAAAATTAGTCTTGTAAATTGTATCTCTGGCAATTTAAGGCACTTATTTCATTTTTCTTTTAGTAATTTAAGGAAAAATTTCACAGAAAATCATAAAAGTGGTTGAAAAGTGGCATGTGCCTGTGCCAGTCACCCGACTCTCTAATTTGGGAATTTTTCAATTTTAAATGTGAAATTGCACATGATGACCGAAAATGCTATCCCTTAATTTGCAAGACTTAAATAGTCATTTTATCTTAATTTACACGAAATTCACCCAGCACAATGTTTATAATTTAAGTCCTATAAGTTATACCATATGACATTTTTGGACCTCAGATAATGATTTTCCCTCCAAAATTGAAATAATCATCTAGCCGGTCAAAATGGGCCGAGAGTTTCTGTAGCTTGCTTTTTCTACGGACCTGTGAATGGAGATAAGAAGGTTTATGGGGCTATTGAATCCTGCTATTTACAGAGAGGTCTTCGTGAGTGATTATCTACTAAAGTTTTACTTAATTCCACTTGAAAAGAATCTTGGTATTGATGAGTACAAGTTGTGAAGATGTTATATATGGTAGAAACATCTGCATCCATTTTGTGAATTCTATATGATTTTCTATCACGTTGGAAAATAACACGTGTGTTGTACATGCAGGAACGTGTGGTACGTTGCAAGTATGGTTCAAAGTTATAGTATTGATGATAATATCTAATCATGTTGTTCTATATTGGCCGCAGCGTATCAGAATCTATCAACATATACGAAATAGATGCATTATACAATTTTAAAAAAATTCTATAAAATGTAGTGAATTTGTAAAACGTATATAAATAACATAATTTACAACTGATCAGTATTGGTATGTAATAAGAAAATTGTGCTGCAATAAATATAAACAAAGTGACGCATATATAGCTTTATTTTTCGAATTTAAACTCTCAACAATTCTCCTTATCTCATTCTTTTAGCCAAAAACATGTGTCAACACTCAACAATGTCTTAAGGGAAAATTACATCAACATCCACTGCTGTAATAGGTAATTACACAAACTTACCCTCTTATAATTGAAATTACAAATGTCTAACTCACTATAATTGAAAATTACATTTACCCCCCTTGAAAACCCTCGGTGAATGGTCAAACAATAATAAATGACATTTTTACCCTTCACTTAAATTATTAAAAAAATTAAACAAAATTGGAATAATTTTTTTGTTACGGCCATACCCTCTCTTATAATGTGTAATTACCAACACCCCCTACATGGGGTTAATTGTAAGGTTTTTAAGGGTTAAATTGTAAGAATTTTTTAATACATAGGGGGGTAATTGTGAGAAGTGCATTATAATAGGGGAAGTTTGTGTAATTTCAAAAATAAGAAGGGAGGTTGGTGTAATTTTTCTTAAATGATATTTGGATAGGGATTTTGTTGAAAGTTCACATGATGAAATCAACAAAAACTAATCTCAGGGGGTGAGTGTAATTTTTATTATAGTGTATTAGGCATTTGTACGTAATTTCAATTATAAGAAGGTACTTTTGTGTAATCACCTATTATAGCGGTGAATATTGGTGTAATTTTCTTAAATTAAAACTAAAGATAGTGAAAACGGAAAATTTTAGCCGACAAGGACTAGAATTTTCCAATAAAGCAACCACGTGGTACGCATATAAGTTGAAAGTCTACAAAACAATATCCTGAATGAAAAGAAAGTCTAAATAATCATATTTTGGTGGAATGAACAAATGAACACGTTTAATATACCAAATATAAATTAGCATCTTTGAAAATTATGTTTCAACAACCCAAAGAAAAACAAAAGTTGCCTAATGACAAATATTTGTAAACAATAATGCTGAATGTCTTTGTTGGGAGAGAAAGTATTCAGCGAAAGCGACAAACAAGATTGCAATCAAACACTCTCCCCACTTTTGTACGAACTTAATAAAAAGCAACAAGCACACCGATTTTGGGCAAGCACACCGATTTTGGGCAACCCCACAATTGGACTTTTTCCTGATAGGAAGGGAGCCAAATTCAACAGTCTTCACATAAATTCAACCAACTTTTATATAAAATGCCAGTTGCAAAATCAAGACATAAAAGTTTCACACAAAAAAAAACACACACACACACACAAGATTATTAGCAAAAAATGGAGAGAATTGAAAAGCTAAAGGCTTTTGATGAAACAAAAGCTGGTGTCAAAGGGCTGACAGATTCAGGATTGATGAAAATTCCGGATATTTTTGTGAGACCATCTGAGGAGATAGCAGCTGAAGAATTCACTCATAACAGGACTCAAATCCAGGTCCCTGTCATCGATCTAACGGACGTACAAAAACCCGACAGGCGAAAACAGATTGTTGAGGAAGTAAGAATTGCATCAGAAACATGGGGATTTTTCCAGGTGGTGAATCATGGGATTCCTCAAACTGTGCTTGATGGGATGATCGAAGGCGTTCGCCAATTCCACGAACAGGATGTCGAAGAAAAGATGAAGTATTATTCGCGGGATATCAAAAAAATGGTAAGATTTAGCTGCAACTATGACTTGTTCGAATCAAAGACTGCTAACTGGAGAGATACTTTGAGTATTTCAATTGCGGATCAAATTGATCCTCAGGAATTGCCAGCTTCTTGCAGGTAAAATCACTTTATTGTCAAATCGAGTAGAAGAGTAGATGAATATCTTGTTCGGCTAAATCGCTATTTTTATCTCATATCTTTACAATATCCCCGTAGCTTCTAAAAGGTTGCTCAAACTAATATACTCCATTTTTCACCAGTTTTTTTTGGAGTATCCATGTGTGAATAATGCATGATATTGAATAGAAGCACCGTGATATTACGTAAATTTTTTGTGCCAATATCATTCACACACAAATTCTCCCAAAAAAATTGGTATAATTTTTTTAAAAAAAAATTTAGACAAAACAGCATACACTAACCCAATAAACCCAAGCCAATAGTTTTTAATCATGGGTCACATAGATCCTATAAAACTGCAAATAAGGAGAAAAAATTCACAAATTGTGATAGGTTGGAATTGAACACAGGACCTCCCACATAAAAATGGAAGGTGGAATCTGATACTACTAAGTTAACAAGCCTTAGGTATCGGTGTAAAATGTTGACCAATGGAGCAGAGACGGAGCGAGGCCCCGGGTATGACGGGGCACCCGCCCCCCCTAAACTTTGAGGAAAAAAATTTTTGCCCTACAAATTTTTTATTTTTGATATTCTGCCCCCCTATAAATTTTTAATTTTTGACATTTCGCCCCCCTAAAATCTAAAAATATTAAGTTTTGCCCCCATTTTTTTTCATTCGCCCCCCAAGATATTGAATCCTGGCTCTGTCCCTGCAATGGAGCATATACTGTTTTGACAAATAGATTTTGGGTGGAAATTTTCACTGGGATTAAATGTGATACATGTTGAAAGTAATGGGAAAAAATATGATATCTCACGACAAATGGGACTAAGCCGAAAATCAGGGGAAGATATAGGATAAAAAAATGTGATTTTCCCTATCTTGATTCATATTTATTCTGATCAGTTCACTTCATTAATATAGGGTTTCATCTGTGGAATACTCAAAACATGTCAAAATTCTTGGAAACAATCTGCTTGGGCTATTATCCGAAGCACTTGGACTCGAAACAGATCATCTGGAAAATATGGAATGTTCTAAGGGACACAGTTTCCACGGTCACTATTATCCGGCTTGCCCAGAGCCAGAACTGGCTATCGGGACAACCAAACATTCTGATCTTGGATTTCTCACAATTCTTCTACAAAACCAAATTATCAGTAGCCTCCAGGTTTTGTACAAGGGCCAATGGCTTGATATTCAACCAATTCCAGGAGGCTTAGTCATAAACATTGGCGATCTTCTCCAGGTTCATATTATATATATAGGAAAAATTGTACGTTTGGTCCCATAGGATATCGCGTTTTGTTATTTTGATCCCTTTAGTTGGATACACACTTGCAAATTTAGTCCCATTAGACTCAACAATTACACTTTTGGTCCCAACCACTAGAAAATTGATAAAGAGAGTAGAGTGCTCGTGTCTTTATCTCCAAAAAATACACAAGGAGAAATTAACATGTGGAGACCACTCTCTTTTATCCGTCAAAAAATTGACGGCTGGGAACAAATTGAAGTACAACTTTTTAAGTCATGTGGGACTAAAGTGCAACTTTAAATCTAATTGGACTAAAATTGCAAAATATGATTTCCTATGAGACCAGAAGTGAAATTCTCATATATATTGTGTGTGTGTGTGTGTATAGGAAAAATTGCAACATTGGTCCTATAGAATAGGATTTATTACAATTTTAGTCAAATTGTTTTCGAAGTTGCAAAATTAATCCTATAAGATTCTCTTCTTCTTCTACTTCTTTCTTTTTTTTTTTTTTTTTTTTTTGCAAGTTTGGTTTGGTCTGCTAAAAAAATGGATGGAATTTTTCAAGTAGAATGCACACACCTTTAAGGGTTTAGGATATATTGGATAAATTGCATTAATTGCCCACTCATCTCACAACACTAAACGCTAAACATTAACTAAAAAGTAGAATTTTTTTTTTTTTTTACAACTTTACGTAACGTAGGATTTCTTTAATGAAATTTGTGAAAATTAAGTAACGGTCACGTGCCTAAACTAACGATTTTCATAAATTTTTAACAACCGGGACTAAAAGTGCAAAAACATACGTCTTATGAAACTAAAATTGCAAATTTGTAAGAAACAGGCCAAAAATGCAAGGAGGCCTATTATTATATGGGACTAATACCGCAAGTTTGCTACTATATATTTCTAGCTCTCAGTCAATGGCTATATATTAACTCATTTTTGTTCTTATAAGTGATATGGATTTTCTCTCTTAACTTAAAATGGTGTAGTTGGTGTCAAACGGGAAATTCAAAAGCTGTGAGCATAGAGTGATAGCCAGCCGAATCGGGCCGAGAATTTCTGTGGCGTGTTTCTTCAGAGGACCTGTGAAAGAAGCTAAGATTTATGGCCCGATTGAAGAGCTGATATCAGAAGAAAATCCTGCTATTTACAGAGAGGTCTCAATAAATGAATATGCAATGAAGTTTCTCACTACTGGGCTCGATAATTATCGTGCTCTGGATTATTACAAGGTTTGAAGATGGGATTTGGATATTGAAGGATAAGTTATTGCTTGATCTGATGTTATGAAGTTCTAAAATGATCTACTTGTAAGAAAAGATGTGTGCAAGTTTGTGTGTACTTTAGTAATTTGGAGAATGATTGTACTTGGATTTGACTAAATTTTAGTTCTGGTAAGTCTATTTTAAAGTAATAAAGGTCATTAATATTATCCCTTGTAAAGAAACAAGAAATGTAAGATGCAGTTGTATTACATGGTCTTAGATTTCAATCGAAAGATAGAAATTCAGCCGAAATTTCGGATTTCCTAGGTTTCCGAAATGGAACCTCACTTTCAATTCGACTTTGCAGAGTATCCACTGAAATTTCGATCAAAACCCAAATTTCCCAAAATTATAATTGAAACCTGAAATTTCCCAAAATTTCTATTAGAATAATTTTTGTAAAATATCCACGGAAACGCAAAATTTTCAGCGAAATCCGGAATTTCTCGAAATTCGAAAGAATATTAAATTGTCTATATTTATTTAAATATTTCATGTTTAATTTTATTAAATAAAAGTTAATTTTAAATATTCTTGTTATCTTTTTGGGAACACACCTATTTGATCCTCCTAAAAATTGGATATAGATTTCAAATGATATTTTATCAAAATTATATTATTTTAATTTAATGGACTTCTTATGAGCTTTAGATATTATTGTAATATAAAGTACAACTTATTTTATATTTCTACAACAAATTTTAATCACAAATTAACAAAATCCCCTATATATGTTTCATATATACACTATTATTAATATGAAAGATACATAATTTGTTAATTAAAGATATCCAAAGGAGGATCAATTATTTATATAAATTTTCATGATTTTTGTAGGATCGAAACCGAAATTTTAGATATCTCCGATATTTTAATCGAAATTTCTTTAAATTCACTACCCCCAAAATTTATATCGATAACAATATTTAATACCTTAATTAGTTGAATCCATTTAATATTGATAAATGATTATTCTGATCAAATCAAATTTTATGATCACTCGTCGCATGATAACTTGACACCTCTTAAAACTCTCTTATTTAATTGGTCTTAATGAGATTGAAAATGAAAGTAACAAATTTAAAGCACAAAAATTCTTCATCATATATATATATATATATATATATTTGATAAAAAAAATCGATCATTTCATGTTTCATCAAAATTTATAATTTAATCAAATGATAAGTAAAATTATATTTTTATGCATTATAAATAACTATTCTACTCAGAGCGTACATCGATCAAATGATAAATACAATTAACTTGCTATGTAAATGACTTGTGCTCCACAATTTCCGTCTCATTACAAGTTTTTTTGTTTATCGATAAGATGGATATATTACCAAGTGAAGCAACACTTGCAAGAAATGAACAAATTACAAATAAAAAACTTAAATCCCAGTATTTATTCTATGTTCCAAAGCCTGAGTAATAATTAACACCATCATTTACTCTTTTTTTCCTTTCTTTTCTTTTTTGCTAATATATGCGTCAACAAAGACTTGAATTAAAAATACTTAACGTGAATGAGTGAAATCGGGGAATATGTATTTAGTGAAACAACCACGTGTTATTCATGGAATCTGAAAATCTAAATAATCATCACCAAAAAAAAAAAAGAAAAAAAAAGAAGATAAAGTCTAAAAAATGAATAATAATATCCACAGGTGAATGAACAAGAAAGTCTAAATAATATATATTTTGGGGGAATGAACAATGACATCAATGTATGAAATAAATTATATTCGTCGAGAACTATATTTCAACAACCATGTCAATAAAGAAATGGGATATCAATATGGGGTAAAATAATTTTTTTATTATTATTATAAAGAGAAGGGGAGGCCCTTAGTATATTATTTGACAAACCAAATGATATGGAGGAAAAAGAATAGAGTATGATGAATCGGTTGGCATGTGGAACAATTTGTTCGTGTCTATCCAGAGAGCAGAGATATGCGTTTTCAAAAGAAAACTCAGCATATAAATTGTGGATGGCACTGGAGGGGAAGTTTTTGAAGAAAAGTTGTCAGAATAAGCTCCATTTGAAGAAGCGGCTCTTTCGCTTCACATTTGTTTCGGGTTCCACTATGAATAGTCACATTACCAGTTTTAATCAACTGGTTACCGATTTGATAAATTTGGATGAGACTTTTAAAGACGAGGAATTGGCTCTGATGTTGCTGGGATCCCTTCCTGAGAAGTTTGAGTTTCTTGAAACAACTCTACTTCACGGGAAGGCTGCTGTATCTCTTAGCGAAGTTTGTGCTGCCCTGTACAGTTATGAGCAGTTACTGTTGATGATCGGAATTCAGAAGCAGTTAGGCTATGGCATATGCGTGTGGGTGCAGTAGCAGCAGTTACTGTTGTTGATGATTTTTCCCGAAGAGTTTGGGTGTATACGACGAAGACAAAGGATGAAGTGTTTGAAGTATTCCTCAAATGGAAAAAGATGGTGGAAACTCAGACTGATAAAAAGGTTAAACGTCTCCGTACAGACAATGGTGGAGAATTTAGGAGTGGTCCATTTCAGAAATTTTGTGAGGATGAAGGCATTGTCCGACACTTCACTGTCAGACATACACCACAACAAAACGGAGTGGCAGAACGCATGAACCGGACTTTGCTGGAGAAAGTTCGGTGTTTGTTATCCAATGCTGGGTTGGGTAAAGAGTTTTGGGCTGAGGCTGTGACGTATGCGTGCCATCTCGTTAATCGTCTACCATCTAATGCTATTGATGGAAAAACACCATTTGAAAAATGGTTTGGAAAGCCTGCTACAGATTATGATTCCTTACATGTGTTTGGTTCCACTGCATATTATCATGTTAAGGAATCAAAGTTGGATCCTAGAGCAAAGAAAGCAGTGTTCATGGGGATCACCTCTGGTATAAAAGGCTATCGCCTTTGGTGTCCAGAGACAAAAAAAAAATCTTTAGCAGGGATGTCACCTTTGATGAATCTACCGTGTTGGAAAAGGTGAATGCAGAACAGTAGGATGGTACTCCCAAACAGGTGGATTTTGAAAAGTTTGTTGTCTCAGAAGATCAAGAAACTCTTGATCATTCTCCTACGGTAGAAGGAGATTTTGAAGAAGAGGAAGTTCAACCCCAAGAACTTCCACAACAACTTGAATCAATTGCAATTGGCAAGCCAAAGAGAACAATCAGAAAGCTTGCTCGCTTTGATGATATGGTGGTTTGTGCATCTGCAATTGCCGCTGATGATGTTCCTACCACTTATATTGAAGCAGTCAAAGGACCAGAGAAAGATAAGTGGAGGATTTCCATGAGTGAAGAAATGCAGTCCCTTCATAAGAATCAAACATGGGAACTGGCCAGTCTCCCGAAGGGAAAGAAGGCAATTGGATGCAAATGGGTATTTGCAAAGAAAGATGGATTTCCTAGCCAAGGTGATGTTCGCTACAAAGCCAGATTGGTGGCCAAAGGTTACGCTCAGAAGGAGGACATTGATTATAATGAGGTGTTTTCTCCAGTTGTAAAACACTCCTCCATTAGAATTTTGTTGGCTTTGGTAGCACAGTTGGATTTTGAACTAGTTCAGTTGGATGTAAAAACTGCATTTTTACATGGAGACTTGGAAGAGGAAATCTATATGACTCAACTAGAGGGATTCAAAGTTGCTAAAAATGAAAATTTGGTTTGTAAACTTCAAAAATCGTTGTACGGATTGAAGCAATCTCTGAGGCAGTGGTACAAGCGATTTGACAAGTTTATGATGGGAATTGGGTACACAAGAAGCAAATACGATCATTGTGTGTATTTGCACAAGCTACAAGATGGATCCTTCATATATCTTCTTCTGTATGTTGATGATATGTTGATTGCCTCCCTGAGTCTGATAGAAATTGAGAAGCTGAAGACTCATTTGAAAAGGGAGTTTGAGATGAAGGATCTAGGTGAGGCGAAGAAGATTCTCGGCATGGAGATTTTCAGAGATAGAAAATTGAGGAGGCTTTGTTTGACTCAGAAACAATATCTGAGTAGGATGTTGAAGCGTTTTGGCATTGATGAAAAGTCAAAACCAGTTAGTACTCCGCTTGTTCCTCATTTTAAGCTTAGCGCCGCTTTGTCACCGAAATCTGATGCAGAACGGGAATACATGTCAAAAGTACCGTATGCAAATGTTGTTGGTAGTTTGATGTATGCTATGGTGTGTACGAGGCCTGATATTTCCCAAGCAGTGGGGGTTGTGAGCAGGTATATGCATGATCCTGGAAAGGAACATTGGAAAATTTGAAGATTGGTTTTGGTGACCCCGTTTGACGAGGAGATTGAAGATTTTGGAAATTCGCCAAGGTGGAGATTTGTTGAAGTGTGGTGAAGAAATGGCTCATTTCCTTTGATAATGAAGAGCACATTTGTCCCACATTGGAAACATATTGTAAAGGGTGATCTCTTTCTCCTATAAAAGGAGACCACCTCTTTAGTTTAGAAACCATCCCAACATTTGCCTCTATCTTTGAGCAATTTGTTCTTTATTCTTCTATAGTTTGTAATAGTTTCACTTTAGTGCTTTAGTGAAATATTTTGGTGGGGTCCGAGGACGTAGATTAAATTAGTCGAACCTCGTTATATTTTGGTGTTCTTTATTTTGTGTTATTCTTCAAGTAGCCATTGTTTGTTATAGTTGTAGTGTTATATTGTGCTATTAAATACGTCTAGTTAATTCTGTCGAGGAGATTGGGTTTTAAGCGCGACCGTTGTGACGCCTCCAATCTTTCCTGGGAATTAAATCTAGTGTGGTTTTCTAGTACAATATTTCTCTCGCTATTTCTATATTTGGTGGAATATGACTCTGAGTTCCACAACAGTAAATCTATGTCGATTTTGTTTCATTTTATTCATTATCATTCCTAAATGTGTAAATTACATAGACACCCCTTTATGAAAGCATAATTACGAAAATCACCGAGAGATTTGAGAAATTACCATAACTTCTCCTTTTAGTTAAAACATATTATAATTTCACACCGTATCGGTTATAGCATATGATAATTTCTCAATAAGTGAGAGGGAGTACGTGTAATTATACCTTCTTAAATTCTAACAAGCCATACTTTCATATTTGATCATTATGGCTAGATGAAAGTATTTGTTATTCGAGATATTCAACAGGCAAGTAGTGTTAAAAATTAACTAAATTTGTTAGCAGAACTTATCTTGCCATGGATGTTTCCTAAGAATGTGTTAGACTGCTTTGAAATTTATGTTATCAGAAGAAAATCCTGTTATTTACGGAGGGTCATGATAAGTGAATATATAGTGAAGTTCGTGCTCTTGATTATTACAAGGTCTGAAGATGGTTATTTAATGAGCTGAAGTTATGAAGTTCTGAAGTGATTTTCCTGTCAACATGATACTTGTAAGAAAGAGGTGTGCAAATTTGTGTGTACTTTAATTTGGGGGTAAATCTCATAATTGTGTTCATCCCATAATTGTGTTTGAGTACATTTTTAGTCCCGATTTTATATAAATCTCATATTTAGTCTTATAACTTATTAAATATCTCACATTTAGTCCCAATCAAATTTTTCATCCAAAACTTAATGGTCAACTCCATTAGTCAACATTTTGACCAATTTTTTGGGAAGATTTTGTGTGTGACTGACACATGATACTGAATGAACATTGTGATATTGAATATAATACATGTCTGAGTATATTCACGAATGAATTCTCCCAAAAAAGTGGGTCAAAATGTTGACTAACAGATTTGACCGTTAAATTTTGAATGAAATATTCGATTGGGGACCAAAAGTCATGAGACATTTAGCTAAAAGTGAAATTTATATAAAATTCGGGACTAAAAGTGTACTCGGTCACAAAACGAAAAATGAGATTTTCCCTTAATTTGGAGAATGAATTGTACTATGGTATTGACTCAATTTTAATTTGGTAGGTCTATTCTAAAATAATAAAGGTTATTAATACTACCCCACGTAAAGAAACAAGAAATGTAAGGTCCTTATAGAAATTTGTGTGGGGAGAAAAAAAAATTGTTTTGAGGCTTGTTAAAGACAATATCTAAGGTATGGTATTTCTCCCCACTATTCACTGTCGAGTTTGATGTGGCAAATCATTTCCAATGATACAATAAAACACATACAACTTTCAGATAAGACAATTAAAGAGTTGCTTGTAAAATTCTCTATGAAATTATGTATAATGATAATGAAGGAATTGAAAAAAAGAAGAAGAAAGACTGATATTTTTGTTGTGTTTATTTTCTGGGTTTGAATTATCTTTTAATAGATGATTAAAAATTTCTTACGAATTGTTGTCTCTGCTAAGTACAAGAAAAGATACAACAATTCATATAGGACTTTTAACAAACACTTCTGTAGTTGCACTCTTTTAGAATTACAACATTAAAATAATACAGAATATTTGGGTTAAAATCTAGTACTTCGCGCCCACATAAAATTAAATGAAAATTTTAATTTCAGCCACATGATTTTAATCGCATACCCGGAGCACATGTGCTCGTGCCAAGTACAGCCATGAGAGCACCACACGAGCATGTGTGCATGCGGTGCAACGCACTAAAGCATAGCTCTTTTTATATATTAGTAAAGTAATATATTTTCTCGTAGTATATAAAGGCACTTCAAGTCTTTTAAATTTTTCATATTGGACAAGCTCATAAAATACCCGAACACATTTCTTCACGCATCAACTAATATCTATAACACTATATGGATGAGAATTCCGATTATATTGAAACTTCAAGTCTCAACACTCTATAATCACTCATTACATGATAATCCGGCACCTCTCAAAACTCGTTCTTTTGCGCTTAATGGGATTGAAAATAAAAGGAATAAATCAACAAATTTAGTACCCAAAAATTCTTGACTATTTCATGTTTCACCACAACTAATTAACCACATGATAAGTGAAATAATATTTACGTTGCCAATAATATGATTCCACTTGGAATGTACATAATAATCCAACATAAATTTACTAGTTATGTGAATGCATCAAATTTTCTATTTACCGATTAGATCGCAATATTACCAAGTCAAGCAACCCTTGAAAGAAACAAACAAATTACAAATAAAAAACAAAACTTAAATCGCCGTATTTATGCAATTTTCCAAAGTACGAGCAATAGATTAATTAACACCATCGTTTACTTTTTCCATTCTTTCAGCTAATATAATATAAGAAAATGCTATATACCACCGATTTTTTACCGCCCCTTGATTTAGAAAGTATGGATTTATTAAATCCATTAAAATCAATTAATTGTAAGTGATTTCTTACCAAAATTAAGGAAAGTGAAAGATCAGTGGTATATAACATTACTCTATAATATATGCATCAACAAAGACTAATTAAAAATACTTAACGTAAATGGGTGAAATCGGGGAATATATAGTCAATGAAACAAGCACGTGGTATTCATGGAATTTGAAAATCTAGATAATGAATAATATTTACCCATTTGGTCAACGAACAAGAAAGTCCAAAGAACTAATTTATTTTAGTGAAATGGACAATGACATTAATGTAAGAAACATAAATTATATTCGTGGATAAGTGTGTTTAAACAACCATGTGAATAGTGAAATGCAATGCTGATATATGTATTGATTAGGTATGTCTCCCAATCAATATATATAATAATTTTTTCTAGATAGATATATGCATTTATTTGGAATCACTAAATTATCTTAATTTTTTATTTCAGCATTAAATAATAATCAATGACGTATAATATGACCTAAAAGAACCACAAAGTCAACAAACGAGAGCCAAATTCTAACATGTGACAAAATTATTATCAATAAAAATAATATGAAGTGGTTAAGACTTAAGCCATAAAAATAAGCCTATAGTTTGGAATCAATACCAGATAAGGGCAAGATGTATCCAAACAAATTCTTATCCAAACTTGATTTTGCCAAATTTAAATGTGATTTACAAATTGATTGACGAATCCTATCTGGAGTGTATTTGTGAATTATATGTGGAATCGACCAAATTAAATATCGGTAAATATGAGCTCGCAGTGACCCCGTTTCATCGAATCTAAGTATAGTTATACTCAAGATTTAGTCAAATTAGATCTCGATAATGATAAATATTACTAAAAGATGCTTGTTATTCAAGTCACCTTCTATACGTCAAGTATATTTGTGAATTACACTTGGTACTAAATCAGATGTCGGAAAATTTGAACTCTGGCCCGTTTTCATTGAATCTAAGTATAATTACACTTGAATTTAGTCAAACCAAGTCTCGATAATGACAAATAATATTACTAAAAGATGCTCGTCATTCAAGCCACCTTCTACACACACACATACACAAGCACAAACATATACACACACACACACACACACACACATATATATATATATATATATATATATATATATATATATCCCTTTGATGATGATCACTACTTACTATCATCAAAACAAAACAGAAAACAAGATAATTATCTTTGATAATATAGATGGCAGGAGGAATTGAAATCTTCTCAGATGACCAAAAACATGACAGAATGGAAATGCTAAAAGCCTTTGATGAAACAAAAGCTGGTGTCAAAGGCTTAATAGATTCAGGCCTTTCGAAAATTCCAAAGATCTTTATCAGACCATCTGAGGAGCTGTGTGAAGAGTTGTCTCAGGAAAAGACACAAATCCAGGTCCCTGTCATCGATCTAACGGACATACAAAAACCCGACAGGCGAAAAGAGATTGTTGAGGAAGTCAAAATTGCTTCAGAAACCTGGGGATTTTTCCAGGTGGTGAATCATGGAATTCCTCTAACTGTGCTTGATGGGATGATTGAAGGCATTCGCCAATTCAACGAACAGAATGTCGAGGAAAAAAAGAAGTATTATTCGAGGGATCGAATGAGAAGAGTGAGATTCAACAGCAGTTATGATCTGTTTACATCAAAAACTGCTAGCTGGAGGGATACCTTAACTATTTCATTTTCGGACCCTGGTGAAATATTTGATCACCAGGAATTGCCTTCTTCTTGCAGGTATAATTATTTGTTCTTTTTTAATTTTCTTCATTTATATATTTCTTGTTTTATTATATGTTAAGAACTTAATTGAATAATATTATGTAACATAACAAATTAATGCTCATATATATATATATATATATATATATATAGAAAGTGGTGGAGAATCAAACCTGTTGATAAGCCTAGCCCTACCTTATTTCTTTCAATTGAATGTATCATATGTATATATTTGATATATGGGGTACTAATTTATTCTCATTCCCACTCTTTTACCAAAAACCCCTTTAGCTCTTTATATCATAGATATTTACTCACCCATGAAGAGGTCCGTACGGGACGACCCGGTTCTGGGTGCGACTCGACCCCAATAAGGGGGGTCCGTGCATATCTCATGGGTCAACCTGACCTTTACCTGCTCATCCAGTGGTGTTGGACACGTGGAGCTCCAAAATCATGCCATGTGTCCGACCTAAACTATAGACCATACAATTTCAAATCCCATAAATACTCCCTTTTTCTCCCATTTCACCCAAGCATTATCACGTGACTATGAAATCAATGAAGATAGATATAAGATCTGTTAGGAATCAACGCGCATGAACGAACTTTAAAGTAAGAATCAAAGCAAGAAAACGAGGCAATAGATTTACGTGGTTCGGAAAAATCCGCCTACGTCCATGAGAGTTTCCGTTCTTCCACTATGAGAGAAATTTACCGGTACAAAAAATACACACTTGAGTTTATAGACAAACTCAAGAAAATCACTCTTGTACAACCACTCTCAAAGTTATATAGAACACTACTCTCTCATCCCCCTTTGTATTGCCCCAAGAGAAAAAACCCCACAAGTGTTTCCCGTGTAGCACAATTTGTATCTACCACAAATTGTTTTCCCTAATATACACTACATTTTTCCTAGTATATACTACACTACACACACTTTGCTCTCTATGTTTTCTCTCAATTTGGGATACATGAAGTGAAGGAAATTCACTCCTATTTATAGGAGTAATTCCACCTACCAAAACTCATTTTGGTTTCACCTACCCAACAACCTCTTGGTTTCACCTACCAAACAACTCTTGATTCCACCTACCAAACAACCTTTGGTTCCACCTACCAAAACTATTCCTTTTGATAATTTGATTTGTCTCCACACTTATATCCCATCAATCTCCCACTTGGAGACCAAACTCAAAGTTGAAGACACAATCCCATCTTCTCGATCATTCCTTCACTTTTCCCAGGTAAACCTCAATCTAGTCGGTCACATCCCCAAATCCAATGGAGATCAAGACCGAGACATCTCCTTGCCTCATCAATACATCCGTCCCTAGTGCTCCTGCTCGACAGACTTACATTGTGAATGATGTTCCCCTTCTTTGAACCTCCGCCACTACCCTATTCCTTTTGGTGATCAACCAACTCCTGAATACCGTGACTTATCCATCTCGGTCCAACTGACCTTTGGATATAGGTTACTCCCAAAAACCCGGAACATGTCTCACAACCCCGCAACTTTCGTTGCCATCCTCCCCACAAGAGGATAACCACCTTGGTCAACCCGTCTCTCGACATCCTTACACCAAGGACTTTCCCGCTTTGGTCAACCTGTCTCGCGACACCCTTACACCAAAGACTTTCCACCTTGGTCAACCTGTCTCGCGACACCCTTACACCAAGGACTTTTCACCTGGGTCAACCTGTCTCGCGACACCCTTACACCAAGGACTTTCCATTGACTATCTCGGATCTTCCCACATATCTGCTCCCTGCCAACTGCATGAGCTATGTCTTGATCCATTCGTCAATACTTTGGTTTTTCAATGGCAACTCGGATCCCCCACATATCTGCATAATGCTCCCACTGCACTAGCTATGTCCGATCCATCCACCAACAAAACCCCGGCTCCACGAATCTGCCTACCCTGCTCCGCGTTCTGCCCCGGCTCCGCGAATCTGCCTACCCGGCTCCGCGAATCTGCCTTGGCTCCGCGTTCTGCCATGGCTTGGCAAATCTGCCTACCCGGCTCCGCGAATCTGCCCCGGCTCCGTGTTCTGCCCCGGCTCCTCGTTCTGCCCCGGCTCTGCGAATCTGCCTACCCGGCTCCGTATCCTGCCTCGGCTCTGCGAATCTGCCTACCCGGCTTCGCATCCTGCCCCGGCTCTGCGAATCTGCCTACCCGGCTCCGCGTTCTGCCCCGGCTCCACATCTGCCTACCCGGCTCCGCGAATTTGCCCCGGCTCAACGAATCTACCTACCCGGCTTCGCATCCTGCCCCGGCTCTGCGAATCTGCCTACCCGACTTCGCATCCTACCCCGGCTCCGCGAATCTGCCTACCCGGCTTCGCATTTTGCCCCCATGACTTCCGGCTCTACGGTCAACCCTTCTCTGCCCCGTTTCTAGCCTTCATGGTTTGTCCACGTGGTCATGTCTCCGTAACTCTGCCTCTCCCGGTCCCCGACTTGATCGTTCTTCCGCCCTCTTGGCAACACGGGTCTGGCCCCTTGGCCTCCGGCTATACAGATCTGCTTTTGGCTCCGTAACTCCGCCTCCCCGGTCCCTGGCTTGCTCGTTCTTCCGCCCTCTTGGCAACACGAGTCTCGCCCCTTGACCTCCGGTTATACGGATCTACCCCCGGCACTGCAACTGCTCCCACTGGCTTCATGTCTACCCAACCCGGCAACATAAACCTGCCTTCGCTGTTGCGACTCTGCCTCTGCATCTGGCACTACGATTTTCAACGTTTTCTCGTTAACGTTCAACGGGATAACCCCCAAAACTTGCAGCATGATCTCCTGCAACTCTCAGTCTACATCTGTCACCTTTTTAGCCTTTTTCCCCGACTCTTACTTTACCATCTTCAGACGCCAATGATTCGCCCACGGATCGCTGTAACCCGTGCTCTGATACCAGTTGTTAGGAATCAACGCGCATAAATGAACTTTAAAGTAAGAATCAAAGCAAGAAAACGAGACAACAGATTTACGTGGTTCGGCAAAATCCGCCTACGTCCACGAGAGTTTCCGTTCTTCCACTATGAAAGAATTTACCGGTACAAAAAATACACACTTGAGTTTATAGACAAACTCAAGAAAATCACTCTTGTACAACCACTCTCAAAGTTATATAGAACACTACTCTCCCATCCCCCTTTGTATTGCCCCGAGAGAAAAAACCCCACAAGTGTTTCCCGTATAGCACAATTTGTATCTACCACAAATTGATTTCCCTAGTATACACTACATTTTTCCTAGTATATACTACACTACACACACTTTGCTCTCTATGTTTTCTCTCAATTTGGGATACATGAAGTGAAGGAAATTCACTCCTATTTATAGGAGTAATTCCACCTACCAAAACTCATTTTGGTTTCACCTACCAAACAACCTCTTGGTTTCACCTACCAAACAACTCTTGGTTCCACCTACCAAACAACCTTTGGTTCCACCTACCAAAACTATTCCTTTTGATAATTTGATTTGTCTCCACACTTATATCCCATCAAGATCTGTGGGGCAATTACTTAGAAGTACATTTTGTGCTACAGCCCTTCCTATCTGATAGAAAAGGATCCCATGATCCTAAACCGATTATTTGTAATATATATAGTGAAAATGGATTGGTCGTACCTATCCAATAATATAGAATGGAATATTAAGAACTCACTATTCACTCAGGTTTTGGTTCATAATCATTATCTAGTAGAGATGGCCGAGTGGTTCAAGGTGTAGCATTGGAACTACTATGTAGGCTTTTGTTTACCGTGGGTTCAAATCCCTCTCTTTCCGTACCTTCAAATCAACCCGGACAAATATTTTAAATTGAAATATTTATGCTGGTACAAAATCACTTTATATCATTATCATGTTCATAATTTTCTATAAATTTCATTCATAGGGACTCATCCCTGGAATTCTCTAAACAAGTCGAAATTCTTGGAAATAATCTGCTTGGGCTATTATCCGAGGCGCTTGGGCTCAAAACTGATCACCTAGAAAACATGGAATGCTCAAAGGGACACCGTCTCCACTGTCACTATTATCCGGCTTGCCCCGAACCAGAACTGGCTATCGGTACAACCAAGCATTCTGATGCTGGATTTCTCACAATTCTTCTGCAAAGCCAAATTATTAGCAGCCTCCAGGTTTTGTATCAGGGCCAATGGGTCGATGTTCAACCCATTCCAGGAGGTTTAGTCGTAAACATTGGTGATCTGCTCCAGGTATATACACATTTCTTGCTTTCCATGTTATGCATAGTTATGTCTAGGATTGAAATTTTCAAGCCAAGTTTTATGATTTTAAACCAATTAAATTGAGTCTGAGCCGAAAGTTAGGCTTGAATTTATTCAAGTCAAGCGCAAACAGAGGTAGACTAAGATGATTTGAGTTTTGGCTAGTATAAATGAATAAATATTATATATGAACTATATGAATATATTTAAATAAAAAATTTCATATGATTATATTTGAAAAAGGATCCAAAAATTCAAGGACATTCTAGCCAAGCCTAAACATGAATGTAATTGTCCCAAGACTAAATTCATGCACACTTATTTTCAAGCCAAGCCTAAACATTGAATAAATTAATGAACCAAAACTGTCGTGAGCAAATTATAAGAACAAATGATAGTTTAATATCAAACTGTCGTGAGCCTAATCAAGCTCGGTCTCATTCGAGTGATTGACAGTCTAGTTATACTCATTCTTGTTCTAAGTTACATTGATATCTCTATTAATTTATATGGCGTAGTTGGTGTCAAACGGGAAATTTAAAAGCATCGAGCATAGAGCAATAGCCAGCCTTATCGGGCCGAGAATTTCTGTGGCGTGCTTCTTTTCAGGACCTGTGAATGGAGCTAAGATTTATGGACCCATTGAAGAGCTGATATCAGAAGAAAATCCTGCTATTTACAGAGAAGTTATGCTAAGTGAATATGTGGTGAAGTTCCTCACTACTGCATTGGACAATTATCGTGCTCTTGATTATTACAAGGTCTGAAGGTCATGTATCGATAAAGCTTTATTTCTTTCTCGTACAGGAGTTATGAAGAATGTAGAATATATGTGCATAGTTGTGTGTAATAGTTATATTTGAAGATTTGAAGTATTAAATAACCAGAATATTGAAAAGCATCTATGCAAAATAAGAAAGACTGCAACTCTTTGGCTTTGCAAATAGAGGTCGAGACTTGGCCCGATTGGATGGCATGTGAAATCTATCATTTTCCACACACACTGTAGTGCTAATTATTGAAAACTCCGTAATCTTTTCAAATTTACACAAAGTCCCCCTCATGTCAAGATATTCATACAATTACGCCTCATGTGTATTTAAAAATTCTTATAATTTCACGCTCTGTAAACCTTACAAATAGGCCTCTTGAGGGGGTCTCATTGTGATTTATCAAAAATTAGGGATTTTGGGTAATTTGCACTAAAGTGAAGGGGTATACATGTAATTCACCCTTTAAAATATCTTTAATGCTACATTATATATTGCTCTACAACAATCGCGGTGTATCCAGTATAATCGCGATATGAAATAAATAAACGATACAATGCTAAAATGGTTATAAAATTAAAAGAATAGTAAAAATTGTAGAAAGATATATATATTATTAGTTATTGTACTCATACACTACAAGAAAATTGAGTATTGGCAATGAAAATATATGACATGGCTTAAAACCGTGGTCTATAGCGGTCCAAACTCACGGCTAACTTAGCCATGGTAGATGTTTCATATAACCACACTAAAGTTAGCAGTGGTAAAAAAGAATGCTAGCTATTTTAAGCTCTAACTAGTCATGGTGGAAGAAATGTTAACCTAACACTTTTTTACAATCGCTAAAAGTCATGGTCTTTACAATGAACAAAACATTGATCATGGCTATAAGTCATGGTAAATGTTTTGGTCATGCTTGCAAATACCACGGCCAAAGCCGTAGCAAAGCCGTGGTCAATTGGTTTTAACCATGGCAATAAGACTTTTTACCATGGCATATTAACATGGGCAATAATTATTTATTTTGTAGTGATATATCACATAGTAAGAAATTTTAATTACATGAAATATAAATAAATTAAAGATATTATTGTTTTCGGACTTGAAATTGTAATAGACATGAATTCACTGGTAATTATGTCAAGTTGTCAACAATCATCAATTTTTACTGTGTATTTAACAATGGCTCCTTATATTCCATGTCATAGGTATGCACCCAAGTGGGTTGCCAACCGTTAGATCATATATGATAATTTCATCATTTCACTCATCACTTTGATGGCACCTAACTGTGTATGTGAACCATTAGATCTATATATATATTTTATTTTATTTTTGAATGAAACAGTTACATCATTATATCGAATCAACAATCATAATTAGTAATTTTCTATTACAAACTAGTAGCAACGAACTACAACTCAGAAACAAAGAATTACTATATAAGTAGAGAAATAACTTACATATTTGGTGAGATCGAACCCATGACCTCTAAGTCATGATGGGCCTCAATCTTACATTGGATCTATATATAATGATGTCATAAAGTGAAACGATGACATCATTATATATACCATCATATATAGATCAAATGATTCACATACACAATTGGGTGCAAAGCAAGTGTCCGCAAAGAATAGAAATTTGAAAATTATAAGTAACATCGAAAGTACCTGATGTTATCGAATTATGGTCGATATTTGATAATATATAGATATAGTGTCTGATATCACTCTATCAGCAATATCAATCGATATAATTGAATAGTATCAGCGATACATATATACTCAATGAATAATAGATATTGTCTAATAATATCAATATCATTGAATATTATCATATCGACAGATACTATGAATCATGGTCTGATACATATACATATATATATATATATATGTGTGTGTGTGTGTGTGTGTGTGTGAACGTTTACAAACAAAAAAGGTGTTTGAACATATATGCATGGAATTTATGTTGAGAGATACATGCATGGTATCGATTAAACTAAAATACATGTACGTACATACTATGACCAAGAGTCTGATGAACTACTTATCTCATTCTTCGTACACTCAAATAAAATGTAGGTTTATATAGATTCATCTAATCTAGGAAAAATCAATAAGTTATTATTCATGGTCTTTAATCAGTTATATATGATCCTTTTTACATGCTATAAAAAGGGGTGACGTACGGGCATAGTTTCATCGATATTCACATGCTAGTTATAAAGTTCAACTTAATTCATTTCTGAAGAATTGTACAATGAGTCAAGGTATGTTTATTATTAAGTTATTATTCTAAGTTGTATGTTATAACTTAGTTATGAATAAGCTCGATTTCGTCTTAGTATCTAATACGAACGATAATGGCCTCGACCTACAGGTTCGGGTTTCCTGATTGTAGAAGCAGTATGTGAAGGTGATGTTGTAAAGTTTAAGCTGCCATTTTCATCAGGGCTAAAAGAGCCGAGGGAAGAATTGAGGAGGCGAGTTTACTATAACAGCAGGGTGAAATATATGGATGAAAATGGTAAGTGGATTTTATTAACATGTGACGAAGACTTTGAGTTTTTTAAGCAGATGTTGGCTTCATCAAGCAATAAAATTGTCAAGAAGTTGAATGTCATATCATCCTTTATTTTGATTTGGTGGTTAATATTGTATTTCGAGGTACATGTCAAGTGTATAAATATTTGGATGCGTAAATTATACATTTGATGTGCACTTCCAAAAAGTTAATGATCGATGAATTTAATTGGATGTGTAAATTATACATTTGATGTGCACTTCTAAAAAGTTAATGATGAATTTAATTTTTATATGTGTTTGTTATTAAACTTTTTTTTTTTGGAACAACTATTAAACTAGTTTATTTAAATTACATGGAACGTTTAATTTTCTTCATGAACCTGAAATAACGTGTTGGTTAGCTTTAATATAGTTCTACATTTTTTTCATTTTTTGAGAAAATTAAATTCCAGTAAAATTATGTTCGTTTCAGTAAAAATGAAAAGATGAAAGTTAGATTTACGGTCAACCAAGTTTTTACTTACACATTACATAAAGAATATAAAATTGAATATAAAGTTTTGTTTAAAGTTTCGTTAAATAAAATAATGAAAACATGCTTTAAAAATATTATATTAAAACTTCTGTAGAATACTATCTTTTCGAATAAAATGAACAATTATTTAACCTATTTATAAATATATATACTATAAAAAAAATTCACACACTAAGTGCAAACTCGAAATTATAATTGTCCATTTTATCCTCCAAAAATCATGCAACCACACTTAAACTTTCGGGTCAATAAAAAATAAAAGTGATATAAATATTACATCGGATGGAGCTTCAGTCATGACATGAACCCAAAATGTTTACTAGGATCATAGTGGGCCACAACAAATTAATCAAAGCACTTAGTAAATATGTACTCGTTTGTAACTTGATTGATTTGGGTTCTATCAAACTCGATTTTAGTAAACATTTCTAGCGCAAATCTATCTTGTCAATCACCTGATTATATTCAATGTAACAGGAATTTAATCAAGTAACATATTTTATATTATCTGCATAACAAAAGGATATGATTCTTTTATATTGGCACATAATAATTATAAACTTGAGAATTGAAATAGTGCAGGAAATGAAAAGGTTGCAATAATGAACATATTCTTAAGGCTGCAGACTTCATAATGATAGTGAAATGGAATTTGGATTCCACTTGTTTTATACAAAAGTGATCCATCTTCAAATTCCTTTAGCTAACAATACTACTTTCATTCTTTTTTTCTTTTCTTTTTTTGGCTAAGAACAATACTACTTCATTCGATTTGTTTTAAACTTTTATAGATAGGAGAAAAAAAGAAGCAGATACTATAGCCATCTATAGCTGAAAAAAGAATACGATATCAATTAATTATATAATAAAAGTTAAATAAGTGGGACATGAATCATTTTCCATTATTCCATTATCATCTCAATTATATACACTTTAAATTGAATATATATATATATATACACCCGAATGATTAGACTGCTGGGTACCTCTGAAGTGTTGCCTAATTCCAAGAAACACCTTATAGTTTAATAAATTACATCTAACACCATGTAGTTTCATTCCGTCCAACAATCGTCACCTTCTGCTAGGGTTTTTGTACGGCGCTGTTAAAAAATTAACTACCGAAAATACCCCTAATTATGTAAACCCTAATTTCACGGATGATAATTATACCCTTTAGTTGTATTTGTAATGTTTTTCAAATCATAGGTGTGTAAATGAAACGTTTCCAACTTATTTAAAATAACTCAATTCAAGATAAAGATATAAATTAAAGCCCAACATGTTAATTGCACCAGGCCGTCCAACTTGCTACTATTCAGTGGTCAACTTTCTATTGACCAAGTCTTCAGGGACGTAGTTGCAAATGTTTTTACAAGAGGCCATAATTCTACAGATTCGATAATCATCTCTTCTCCCTCTCAACTCACAAATAATATAAAAACTGACACTTTAACAAACATAATCTCTTCAGAATATTATTCTCAAAATACAATCAATTTAGTCACGATGGTGGAGGTAAAGGATAACCCATTATGATCTCGAAATTGTGATTATGAGACATTATTCCTAAAACTATCAAACTACACCTTTTGTATTAGAAATTACACCTATCTTATTAGAATTAATTTAAACAAAGTTAAATATTTTTCTTAATGTAATCAAGTAGGTTATATATTTTATCTTAATATTTACAACACTACTAAATGGATGAGGATATTAACTTCCAACAACCCCATCCCCCACCCAAAAAAAGGAAGAAAAGGAAGAAAAGAAAATTAGATAAGGAAAAAGAGAAGAACAGTGATGGAAGTCTTAGAATATCCTAAACATTGAGTACCAAAATGAACTTTATCCAAGAGACGAGGGGGTAAAGGTGAAGAAACAACTACAAAGGCACTTGCGATATAAATTGAAAGCGCGTGATAGAGAATAAAACGGGACAGCAAACAGGTTTAGATCTCACAACCCTAGTTAGTTATATACAGGATGTCAAAAGTTCGTCATTTAATACGTACGAGTATATCACGAAATATATCACGAAATTTTGTCCAAAGTTAAAGTGAAAATCAGCTAGAAAATACGAAAACGGGAAATAATGGGATTCTTAGACTTATGAGTATAATACAAATATCAATGAATTCTTCGGTAGTAAAAGTATGGGTTACTTTGATATAAATTTGTAGATTTGTAGATTTGTTGCTTATATTCACTTTTAATTTATAAAAAAGATATTTTATATGAGTTATTAGTTCACAATAATTAACATTTTGACTAATTATTGATATTTTTAGTTTTTAATTGTATGATATTCAATTAATACTTATAAAAACATATTATAAATTTTAAGTTTTAAATCAACAAAATATTTTTACCAAAATTAGAGTATTATTCGTCAAGTATAATACGGGATACGTAAAGTATGTGTATAAAACTGTTCAACTCAAAAATACGATTAATTTTCGTTAAGTTCATAATGCATAGGGGTGTTCAACCAAACTGATAGACCACCCCAACCGACCATCCCAACTCAAACCGCGCCGCAAATGGCGGATTGAAGATTTGATGGGTCGGTCTCGGGTTAAGCCTAAAATTCCGCAATTTTACAATTGGGTTCGATTTTAAATTTTTATGGACCACAAAAAACCACGCCCGACCGCAATAAATATATATATATATTGTTAATTTATTAATCACCATTATATAAATGGTTTCTTATTTGCTCAAGTATATATGTACTATATTCTAATAAGTATGCATTTACCAAATGTTTCACGAATTACCAATCTAAAAGTTGAAACCAAATTATCATTGATAAAACACGATGATATTACAAATAGAAATAATTTTTAGTGGTAGATAGAAACCAATAGATGAAAATTGATCTCTGGGCATATGTATATAAATTTCACGATATAATTTATGTTATCCTTTTAATTATTCAACGAAAGTTTTCATGAATATTGTATTTATTATAAAATTGACCGTGTTGTTAACTAAAAAAGTTATCCTTTTTTAAATAAATTATTTTCCAGTGATATTTGGAGATGTTGCCAAAACAAAAGATTGAAAACAAATTGACTTTCCCTAGTTCTTAGAAAATGAATATTATATTTTTTTGGAAATGAAATAGTGCAATTTATATCTTTTACCATAAAGATTTAAAATGTATGTTGTTAGATTACACGTTTTATTACTGCATAAAAAATCATTTAGATTACAAATTTACAATAATGTAGATTTTGCTCTAAAAACTTATAATTTTATAGTTATGAATTATTTTGACACTTTAGTATCATGTGACTTCAGAGAACAATAAACTTATGATACAAATTATTTTTAATCGTGTCTTTTCTTTAATAATGTTTTAAACTTATACAAATTGAAATTATATTTGTTTGTAACAAGTAATATTTTTTCATGAACTTTGCATACTTCAATTATATTTTACTATGTAAAACCTATAAAATATAATCATAAATGAAAATATAATGAATATTATGAAGTTTTAAATAATACACAAAAAAAATTTACCATTTAATAAACAACTTAAGGTATAAAAAAACGAAAGAAAGAGTATCAAATTGCAAAAACCGCCCCAACCCACCCCAACACAAATGGATCGCAACGTGCTGGTTCATTGTTTGTCTGGTCAGACCAGGGTTAAAGACTTCAAGACCGCAAAATATCGGTTAAAATAGAAGAAACCGCTCAACCCGCACCGTAATTTTTAATTATATATACATGCTTCAGAACTGAAATAGTGCCTCATACTTCCTACAGCCCTCCCTCTCGAAATCCCATTCGCCGGATCCCCCGATGATCTCAATTTGCACTACTAGGTAATATATTTGCACTTTCTTATTTCTTTATTTACTTCTATTGTTTTGAATATCAATCGTAATGATGAGGAGGTTTATGATTTCATTTCGCATCTGTTGTTCAGATTCAAATTTATGAATATTGGTGAGTGTATGCGGGTATAAGGATTTTGCATCAATTTTAAGGTTTCTGTCATTTTTAATGGCTTATCAATTTAATAAATTTTCCCTTGCATAATATTAAAAACATACTTTGCATGGTAACCAAAACGTGTTGGATATTGTATCAGTTACGGAATCCAGAATTTTCTCTTTTCTTTTAATTTTTGGACGCTTCAAAATGTGTCGGATGCAATGTTCGGACGGTATCCGTATTCGATAATGCACCAAGTGATTTTTAGAAGTATTCGTGCATGAACAAAAACACATGGAGATTTGTTACAATTTGGGTATTGAGTATGTGTGGCAGAACACTTTGAATATTCAATTTGGGTATTGCTTGGTGAGTTGCAGCATATTGCTATATATATATATATATATATATGATTCTGTTGAATAGATGGGATCTTTTGGGTGATGAGTTTTTGCTCAACTTTCAAGTCATGTCTTCTTAAGAAACACGAATCTGGTCTTCTTTATTTATTGACATTTAACATCAAGACATATATATGCTTTTGATAATCATAGCAGAAATAATCATGCCTTGCATAAATGTCGTCATCGCCTTTCAACCTTTTTAGTCTCGTATGGTGCTGTATGAAGTGAAATTGATTGGATGAATAACTAAGTGGCAGATTTTATATAGTTTCAGAAATTTCTTCTAGCGCTTAAATAAATAGTAGTTATGTCTTATGTGACCAGATAGATAACAAGTGGAAATGGAGAAGTCATGTTCTTTCCTGGTACATTTTGATAAGGGCACACCCGCCCTTGCCAATGAGATCAAGGAAGCACTTGAAAGGAATGATGTTCCAGCTAAGATCGATGCCACGAAAAATGCAATCATGCTATTGCTTAATGGTGAAACCGTACCACCTCAGCTCTTTAATACTATTGTTAAATATGTGTTACCCTCTGAGGACCACACTATTCAGAAACTGCTATTGCTCTATTTGGAGATAATTGATTATAAGACTGATGGAGAGGGCCTGAATGTCTTACCTGCTGAAACGATCTCAATCTGCCAGAATCTCAGGAATAATCTTCAGCACCCGAATGAGTATATCCGTGGTGTCACCCTAAGGTTCCTTTGCCGGCTCAATGAGACAGAGTTCATCAAACCTTTGTTCCTATCCATTATCTCAAACTTGAAGCATCGACACCCTTATGTTAGGAGGAATGCAATTCTTGCTGTGATATCGATTTTTCACAGGCGGGTCCCACAAGGTGAACGACACTTGGAGACGATGGAGAGGTTTGTCTCATCGGAGCAAGATGCATCAGCTAAGAGGAATGCCTTTCTAATGCTTTCCAATTGTGCGCAGGATGATCGTGCTGTTAATTACATTTTGAGCAATGTAGATAGAGTTTCAGACTGGGGGGAGCTATTACAGAAGGTTGTTTTAGAGATGATCCAAAAAGTTTATAGGAAGAACAAAGCCAAAAGAGGGAAATATATAAATAATATTATATCTATACTGAATGCTTCTCCTTCAGCTTCAGTGGTCTATGAGTGTGCCGGGACCCTCGTCTCTTTGACTTGTGCTCCCACAGCTATTAGAGTTGCAGCCAATACATATTGCCAGCTTCTTCTCTCTCAGAGTGACAATAATGTTAAGCTCATCCTGCTGGATCGCCTGAATGAACTCATCGAGTCTTCCATGTCCCACAGGGATATTATGGTTGAAATGATCATGGAAATCCTAAAGGGGGGACTGTCAAGCCCAAACCTTGACGCCCAAAGGAAAACACTTGATATCACTCTGGAACTTATCACACCCGGCAATGTCAATGAGGTGGTTTTTACTCTGAAGATGGAATTCATGAAAACTCAAAGTGAGAAGAGTAGTGAGTACCACCAAATGCTCATTCAAGCCTATAGAAGTGAAACGTAACCCTAAAACACAGATGGGCCGGACTATAACCTATACATGGGTCGGACTATAATCTATACACTAACACCATCCATTCTTGTGCTATTAAGGTCCCTGAAGTGGTCCGTTTATTAATTGATTTCTTGGGAGACCACAAAAATGGAGCCTTTGCAATGGGCGTTGTCATTATTGTGCGCGAGATAATTGAAACCAACTCTAAGTTAAGGGTTTCTATTGTAACCCGTCTTCTGGATATTTTTTATCAGATCCATGCAGTGAGAGTTTGTACGTGTGCTCTTTGGATTATTGGAGAGTATGTGTCTTGGGGATTTACCATTTTTTTCTATTTCTGAAGACAAGGAGGAGGCTGCTGATTCATCGAAAAAAAAGCAGCAGGCTACCTCAATTACTGTTTCATCTAGAAAACCAGCTATTCTTGCTGATGGCACTTATGCCACTCAAAGTGCCGCCTCCGAGACAGCTTCCTCTCCTGCAGCTGTTGTTCAAGGATCTTTGAATTTGAGATCTCTTCTTCTCACTGGTGATGATTTTTTCCTTGGGGCAGTTGTTGCCTGCACTAGACTAGCAAAGCTCGTTCTGAGATTGGAGGAGGTTCAACCATCTAAGGTTGAATTGAACAAAGAATCAAGCAATGCTTTATTGATTATGGTCTCGGTGCTACAGCTAGGCCAATCTCCAGTTCTCCCTCACCCAATTGATAATGATTCTCATGACAGGATTATTTTTTGCATAGGATTGCTGTGTAACACACGAGATGCTGTTAGGAAGATCTGATTTAAGTCTTGCCCTGAGAGGTTTCTCAAAATGCTTTCCGATAAACAGCTACGTGAAACTGAAACTAAAGCAAAGGCTCAGCATTTCTGATTCACAGCTGGATGACCTGATTGACTTCTACCATCTGAAGAGCAGGAAGGTAAAAAACTGCATTTGCCATCTCTTATATATATTTTGTGAACACCTTGATGTTGCTTTATCTAGCGACCTAGTCAAGCAAGCAGACAAAAGCAAACATCAAGGTGTTCCTACTGAGACTGGAGTCATATTTGGCAACGTTGTCTATGAAATCTCGAATGTGCTTGAGCAGACAGTTGTGGTCCTCAATGATATCCATATTGATATCATGGACTATATATCTCCTTCTGTATGTAGCGATACTGCTTTTAGGACCATGGGGGCAGAATTCGAGACAAGGTACCATCATCACTTATCGTCCGGTCTATTTCACTGCTTCGTTTGGCTTTCCTACTCTTTATTGGAGGTCCAAATAACAGAGCTATTCTTTCGTGGAAAACGTTACATTTGTGTGTTCTCTCATTAGCTTGGTTTCATTGCTTAACCCTTTTTCTAATTTCAATGTTCTTCCTTTTTGACAGGTTGCAGTAAACACAATAATGAAAAAGAATTTCCCGATCACATTATTAAATCAACCAACATGAAACGCCTAACTGCAATGTAAGTCCTTTTGTGATGTCTAACTAACTGTATTGCTGCCTCAGTAACGATAAGGTTTCTGTCACATTTATGGGAACCCTACCCTAATATTAAATACTTAAATGAAAAAAGTAAAATAGTTATATCTATTGAAGCTATTTACTGCTTTTATTTTGGGTTTTGGTGGTTAGAGTCCTACGTTGTTCTCGTAGTAAATTTGTGCTTTCATTAGGCGTTTATGAAATGTTTCTACCTGAGGAAGAATTGGGGAGAATACATAATATGTTTGAGGATTTCAGCCATATCCAGAATTGATGCTGATTAATAATGTAGTATCATTCATCTATGATTCACGGATGTATCATATTTTTGATAGAATTTTTTTGTCGTAAAATGCTATTGATGTACCAGCCAAAATGGTTTCAGCTTTTACTTGCTTATACAGTCTCGCAGTATAATTTCCCAGCGATTGAATTTATAAATGTTGAAATCCAGAATTGAGATGTTGAATGGGGCCAAAGTAGCTTTTTGACTGTAAGTTGTCGTAAATAATGGAGTTCTACTTTCAAACATCTATGCAAGAGCTTTAAATCATTAAATGGTAGCTTTCTTACAAGATATGCAGAACAACTATGTCGACATTGATTGCATGCTGCTAACACGATAATTCTTCTCGCCAATTAAGTTTTTGGGAGAAAGTAGTCCTTTCATTGTATCATGGAGTAACGCAAGTACGAATTTAACCCAATTTTAGTAAGTGATCATCTCACATAAAACTCCTTAAATTTATTGTTTGGCTTGTAGAAATTGAAGAATTGATACTCTTAATTTTGTCTAACTTATGGCTTCGCTAGTCTACAGTATAATTTTTTTCTAATTCATTGGCAGGCAAATCTTAACATATATGCATTGGATTGTGTGTTTTTGGTTATACGCAGATCTGCTGTGGAAGGTGAATATGGTTTCTTGGCTGCTAACTTGTACGCAAAGAGTGTATTTGGGGAGGATGCTTTGGTGAATGCGAGTGTCGAGAAGCAGGCTGATGGCAAAGTGAATGGATATATTAGGATAAGGAGCAAAACTCAGGGAATTGCTCTCAGCTCGGGCGACAAGATCACTCTCAAACAGAAGGGAGGAAGCTGATCTTGTCCACTGGTAAATGCTCGTTTACTCGGTTTTATCGTAGGAATTGTGTCTTCTCTTTAATGCAAACCCCCTAGCTTCATCCTCTGTTCGAGCAACTATGGGATGGGTAAAAATATCATCTTTTTATGTCTAGCTGGTTGGTTATTAACAGATTTAAGGGGGCAGTTCCAGGTTTTGTAGTATTTTGTTTCTTCAAACATCTGTCTCATGTCTCATGTTTGTGTAGCATTTTTTAATTGTTTGTTTTTTTTGGTAAAAAGTACTCAATGTGCCAATTTTTATATCATTAATGTACCTAAGTTGTCACCCCTCAACATTATTAAAGTACCAAAAATGGCGAACACACCAAGTTAAAGTATGAAAAAAGTAATTTTGCCGTCAATTTTAATACTAAATACTTTTCAATAGTGAGGATACAATTTCGTTTCGAGTATTTTGAAATGTTTCAAAATTGATAATTTTTGTTTTATCATTTGGTGATTTACATTGATAGATAGTTGGGTTCCTTAAGCATGCTATCCAGGATTCAATACTGGCCGTGTGTATGGAAAAGACTTTGTTGAGAGAGGCAAAACCCACTTCGTTGATCTTTATGCTACGAAGTGATTAGTCTTCGGCGTTCGGCTGAGAGAAACCGTTGGCATACATCAAAAGAAAAAAATTATTGTATCAACATTAAATACTAAAACAAAGGGATAATTACACAAAATATCCCTCACTTTAAACCTAATTACCAGAAAACCCGTAACTTTTGGTAAATTACCATAACTCCCTCTATCAATAAAAGAAAAATACAATCTCACCCCTTGTTAGATTACAATTTTATCTTGTCAGTACAAATGTATTACAATTTCACACTTGAGGGACATGTTGGTAATTTTTAAAACCCCAAGGGGCTTTGGTAATTACACAATAAGTGAAGAGTGTGAGTGCAATAATTTGAAGGCCTAGTTCAGACACAATTATTTTCAAGTCAAGCCTGAACATTGAACAAATGAACACAAACAAATTCAAATATTAAGAACAAAAGATGGTTTAATATCAAACTGTCGTGAGCGTAATCAAGCTCGCTCTCATTCGAGTTATTGACAGTCCTAGTTATACTCAATCTTGTTTTAAGTTACATTGATTTCTCTGTTAATTTATTAGGCGTACTTGGTGTCAAATGGGAAATTCAAAAGCATAGAGCACAGAGTGATAGCCAACCTTATCGGGTCGAGAAGTTTTGCAGCGTACTTCTTCTCAGGACCTGTGAATGGAGTTAAGATTATTGGCCTCATTGAAGAGCTGATATCAGAAGAAAATCCAGCTATTTACAGAGAGGTTATGCTAAGTGAATATGTAGTGAAGCTCCTCACTACTGCGTTAAACAATTATCGAGCTCTTGGTTATTACAAGGTCTGAAGGTCATGGATCCATAAAGCTTTATTATTTCTCGTACTAAAGTTATGAAGAATGTAGAATATCCCAACAAACTTGGAGTATTAATTATTCTTCGAGGCCAAGTGATGCCAATACGATCAACGATCATCGATCATCAAGCTTCTTAATAATCTCGAAGTCTTGGGGAGTGAAGGATCCCTAAATTATTCTTGGTGCCAAGTTTGGCCATAAATCCGCAGTATTGTTTCCTTCGAGCCAGAGATGGAGCCAAAGGGGACAGGGCACCCGCCCTCTTAAACTTTGAGAAAAATATTTTTTTTTCTATAAACTTTTGAAATTTAAAATTTTGTCCCCCGGCCCAAAATCTAAAAATATGAAGTTTTGTCTCTTTTCTTTTTAGGCAACCACATCCTGATTCACTTCCTGCTTCGCGCCATACATGAAAGCGCGAGACGATCGTAAAGTATTGATAGGAGAGGGTCCCATCTTTAATGCTATTGAGCGCCTTTTCGCAATCAGTATCTACAACCACGTTGTTTAACTTGTGGTCCTAAGCAATCTCAACCCCTCAAAGAATATATGGACCTGAAAATGGGCTAAAATATTTTATAACCGACTTTATTAAAAGAAGTACAAAGTCAACAAAGGAGGGCCATATTCGAACATGTGATAAAATTATTATCAATAGAAAAAATATGAAGTGCGTGGGTTAAATTAAACCATAAAAGTCTATAGTTTGGACTTGGAATCTTGAACAGATAAGGGCAAGTTGTGTCTAATGACGCCATGTGAATCAAACGTGGTTTTCAATGGCAAATTAGATCTCGATAAGTTCTAAATCTAATTTGATTATTTGACTGAATATAAGTATAATTCATGAACCAATTGATTAATCGATCATATTGATAAATATTATTTAATCATCTTTTAATTACACTTAAAATTGGCCAAGTCAGGCCTCGATAACAACAAATCTATATTTATATTTATATTTATATTTATATTTATACTATACTAAAAATGTGAATCTTAAAAGTGTTTGTTCCAATTGTAAAAAGACAATTGTTTCCTTACTTAAGTACTCATTGTTATGATATTATAATTCGTTTATGATAATTACAATAATATTAATATTGATATTATATTAATTACCACAATAAAATTTTCACCTTCTCCACTTCTCATATCTTTGGCTGCATGTTCTCCTTATTAATGTAGCGTTAATATCTACGGTTCTAACATGCCAAATTCTTTGGAATTCCAACAATCACAAAGTTAAAGGAATTTCATAAAAATAGGAGTTATAAATCAATTAAATAGATTATACTCTCTTATGCACATATCTATCCAAAAGTCACAGTATATAATAGAAAAATCTTTCAACTTCCAAGTATATATATAGTAGTTACTAAAAGTGTGGATCTTAAAAGTGTTTGTTCCAATTGTAAAAAGACAATTGTGCCCTTTACTTAAGTACTCATTGTTATAATATAATAATTCGTTTATGATAATTACAATAATATTAATATTGATATTATATTAATTACCATGATAAAAAATTTACCTTCTCCACTTCTCATATCTTTGGCTGCGTGTTCTCCTTATTAATGTAGCATTAACATCTACGGTTCCAATATTCCAAATTCTTTGGAATTCCAACAATCACAAAGTTAACGAAATCCAATAAAGCTAGGAGTTATAAATCAATTAAATAGATTATACTCTCTTATGCACATATTCATCCAAAAGTCACAATATATAATAGAAAAATCTTTCAACTTCCAAGTAGTTTTGAAGTCTATATAAATATAGACTTTTCCTTATATCTTCTCTCGTGCAATCCAGTTATTTACAAAAAATCTTTATTTGTGAGTAAAAATATTTTTTTTGATTTCTTTATATGGGTCAAGAAAATGTAAAGTATTTTGTTAGAAGAAAATTCAAATGAGTATATACGGTATTCTCATTAGTCAATAGATGCATACTGCAAGTTAAGTGTTCTCCGCAGATTTGGCAACTGATGCTAATAATTGGTTTTATACCTATCACATATGTGTTTTGTCAACCATTTCGGCATACTGATAGTTCACGCTCATAGGAAAGAACATGTTGATGTGGTTTATTATTGTGAACTATAGAGAATGCATACGGGGAAAATTAATGATCATGCTGACATTTCTGTTTCAAATATAATTAGCTATCAAGATTCAAGAGAATTTGGACAAAAATATATCTTGATACTTCCTCTTGCTCATTCTGTTTCTTTTAAAATTCTTTGAAATTCATTTTTCCCGTTAGCATTCAGTACTTTGGCTTTTGCATTCTTAGTATACATACTTAATTCTATAATTACGAAATTATTAATTAGTTAATCTCTTTCATTACTAGGAGTTAAATATATTAAACGTTATCAAGTTTTCTTCTTCTTTTTTCATTTGAGCAAAAGTAGTATAGTAAATTGCATGTGGAATGCTGACTCAGTATCACGTTCAAAATTCACTGTAAGGATTGACTTGGAAAGTGAAAATTGATCTATTTATGAAATAATTCTGTTGACTCTTAATTACTCAACCATTTAAAATTTCTACATGTAATAAAATTACATGTCAAATGTATCTTATTAAAGAATAGATTCATTATTTATCATATTATTGGAATATAAGTTTTTTGATTAGTATTGGAATATAAATCAAGATCTACACAATTTTAAAATAATTAATTCTAGAATAAAGTATTTTAATAAAATTGAATTTTTTAAAAATAATATTGTTACTGTAGTTGTGCAAAATATATATATATATATATATATATATATATATATATTGTAGTATATACCAAAATAGCTTGATTGGTCAAAGGTAACTTTAATAAATCCAGTATTTTATAATGGCCATAGATGTTGACATATATATCTATATTTCTAAAAGAAAATACCGGTTGATAGAGTAAGAATAAAATCATTTATTTCAAACTAATTTTTGAACAAAAACCTAGCATCATTACCATTTGACATTATTAGATTGAAAGTATTATTATTTTGCATGAAATACTATAGTTGAATACTTTTGTATTAGATTTTTTGGTATTTCCAAATATATTACATGGATATAGAAATTTTTTAATATATAAATATATGCTATACATGCAACGCACGTACAATGTACTAGTATTACTAAAAGATGCTTGTTATTGAAGCCACCTTCTATATATAGAGTATATTTAATTTGTGAATTACACTTGGAACCAAATCAGATGTCAAAAAATTTGAACTCTGGCCCGGTTTCATCGAATCTAAGTAAGTATAGTTACACTTGAATTCAGTCAAATCATGTCTCGATAACGAAAAACCCCATAGCTTCATCCTCTGTTCGAGCTACTATGGGATGGGGAAAAATATCATCTTTTTATGTCTAGCTGATTGGTTATGGACAGATTTAAGGGAGCAGTTCCAGGTTTTGTAGTATCTTGTTTGTTTACAACTGTCTCATGTTTGTGTAGCATTTTAAGTTGTTTGTGTTTTCTGAGAAAAAGTACTCAACGTGCTAATTTTTGTATCATTACTGTACCTTAGTTGCAACCCCCCAACATTAAAGTACCAAAAATCACGAACACGCTAAGTAAAAGTATGAAAAAGTAATTTTGCCTTCAATTTTAATCCTAAATACATTTCAATAGTGAGGATACAATTTCATTTCGAGTGTTTTGAAATGTTTCGAAATTGATTGTTTTGTTTATCATTTGGTGACTTACATTGATCTTATTGATTGTATTAACATTAAATATTAAAACAAAGGGATAATTACACAAACTCTCCCTCACTTTTAAACTAATTACCAGAAAACCCGTAACTCTTGGTAAAATTATCATAACTCCCTATGTCAGTAAAAGAAAAAGACAATTGTCACCCCTCGTTAGATTACAATTTTATCTCATCGGTATAAATATATTACAATTTCACCCCTAAAAGACGTGTTGGTAATTTTCAAAACCCTATGGGGCTTTGGTAATTACACAATAAGTGAGAAGTGTGAGTGTAATAATCTTAAGGCCAAATTTAGACACAATTATTTTCAAACCAAGCCTGAACATTGAACAAATGAACACAAACAAATTCAAATATTAAGAACAAAAGATGGTTTAATATCAAACTGTCGTGAGCCTAATCAAGCTCGCTCTCATTCGAGCTATTGACAGTCCTAGTTATACTCAATCTTGTTTTATTTTTTTATTTTATTTTATTTTTGGAACTGATAAGCTTGTATTAAAATTCAAAATCGACTTTACAAACTACCTAGGCATGCCTAAGGGACTATCACCTCTCAAATTTACATTGCAAACTAAGCCAAATCTTTTCCAAAATACTATTACCATTGCCACTGTCAGCTTGAAATATTCTTCTATTCTGCTCCAGCCATAATGATAAATGATTGCTGCGAACATAGCCCTCCTTTTGCTGCTGGTAACCGTCTTTCCTTTACATATTTGCAGCTCCCATTTGAGCACTTGTCCCCAATTGGTTTGTCTACAACCAATTTTCAACTTCTGCCAACTCTTTCTCAACACCTCCTGTGTCAAATAGCAATTAAAGAATAAATGGTCTCTGTTTTCTTCCTTCTTTTTACACAGCACACATGTAGTGTCTCGTATCTCCTTCCATTTGCCAATTTTCTCTCTCGTTTTCAATTTCTCCAAGACAGCCAACCACAATATGAATCTATGCCTTACTATAGGGCTCTTTCCCCACTCTAACTTACTCCATTGTACTTCATCAGTATGTTCAATCGCATGCTCATAAACACTGTGTATTGAAAGTTTCCCATACTTCCACTTATTAGGTACTACATCTACTGCATCCAACAACTTGTCTCGGATATTTAACATGCCTTTCCAAAACCAAGAGTCCAATTTCCTTGCCTCTACCTCCGACACATTACTAGTTTTTATATAATAGACATGAACTCATTTAATCCACATTGTGTCACATTTAGCAGCTAAATTCTAAATATTCTTAAAGATAGCAGCCATATTCTAGTGCACTAGAGAGATTATTCCTAATCCCCCTTCCTTTTTTGGCATACATAGGTCTAACCATTTGTCTGCCGCCTGATATCTGTCCCTTGCCTTTCCACTCCATAGGAAAGTTCTGCACATTTTTTCTATTTCCTCTATCACTGTAATTGGCATAGGAAAAATCAAACCCCAATACATTTGCACACCAAAGAGCACAGATTAGATAACTAATGTTCTTCCTGCAACAGTTAAAAATTTTGCAGTCCAGGATGTGATTTTGGCCATAATTTTATCAATTAATCCTTGACAATTCTTTATAGTCAACTTGGAGGAAATCAGAGGCACTCCTAAGTATCTCATTGGCATTTCTCCTTCAAAAATACCTGTGATTTGCAATAGATGTTGTTTTTCCTCTTCGCCAACCCCCTTCACCCCCTCTCCCCCCACAAATAAGTTGACTTTTATCCAAATTTGCACTTAATCCTGACACCTTAGAAAATTGTCAAAAGTGTCCTTAATGTGACAAAATGACTGCCTATCCCCTTTGCAAAATATCATCATATCATCTGCAAAGCACAAGTTTATCAAGCCCACTTTCCTGCATTTGGGATGGTACTTAAATGTGTGTTCTTGGCACAATTCTTTAAAGCTTCTTGTAAGATAGTCCATCACCAAAACAAAAAGATATGGGGACATGGGATCCCCCTGTCTAAGCCCCCTCCGTCCCTGGAAAAATCCAAAAACTGAGCCCTGAATCATGATAGAGAACTTCACGGTAGAGACACACTGCATTATAAACTCAATGAGCTCCAGTGGAAATCCATAAGCTTTGAGGATATTCTCTAAAGACTCCCACCCCACTGTATCGTATGCTTTTCTTATGTCAATTGTCATCACTGCTCTTGGGCTTATACCCTTCCTTTTATACTCTCTGACCAACTCATGTCATAAAATAACGTTTTCCACAATTGTTCTCCCTTTAACAAAAGCATCATGTGCTTTATTTATCAACTTAGGCAGTACCACCTTTATTCTATTTCATAATAGCTTTGCTATTATCTTGTACAAAACTGTACAGCAAGCTATTGGTCGAAAGTCACTTACTTGACTAGGAGCTGAGCATTTGGGGATAAGATGTAAGAGGGTGTGATTTATTTCTTTGAGTAGTTTTCTCTTAGCAAACCAGTCCATTATTGTACTTGTAACCTCTCCTCCAATAAGGTGCTATGTCCTTCTGAAAAAGCAAGAGTTGTATCCATCGGGACCTGGGCTTTTGTCTTTTGGGATAGAGAAGACTACCTCCTTAACTTCCTCCACAGTGACTAGTCTTATTAAATCGATCCTGTCCTCATCTATTAGAATATAACCCTGTTTGATAATGGAGTTTTATATTTCTACTGTTGCTGGACTGGGGGCTCCTATTAATCCTTGGTAAAATTGTAATATTACATCTTTAATCTCCATATGATCTGTAACCAATGTTCCCTGATTGGTTTCGAGGCTCTTGATTTGCTGTTGTGCTTTCTTTTCTTTCAATCTAGCAAAATAGTATTTACTACATTCATCACCTTGTTGATAAAACTCAACTTTCGCTCTTTGCTTTAGAAACTCACTCTCCATTTTTAGAAGCTTTCGCAGCTCTACATACAACTCCCTTTCCTGCTTTATTATTTTTTTTCTTCAAAAGGTGCTTTTGTCAATCATGTTCTTACTGTTTGGAGTGTTTCTCTTATCTCCTGCACTCTTTCTGTAATTTTAATATATGACCCCCTGTGCATTAGTTTTAACTTTCCCTTTAATGCTTTACACTTTTGAGTTATTTGATACATCTTACACCCCTTAACCTCATTCCTCTATTCAATTTTCACCATTTCTAGGAATCCAGGATGATGAGTCCAGCTATTCAAAAATCTGAAAGTGCAGTGTCCCAACTTATCATCCTTGACACTCTGAATCATTGGACAGTGATCTGATATCTCACTGTCCAGGAAACAAACTGCCCCTCCTTCAATTGTCATAAACCAATCCCCATTTGTGATTACCCTATCAAGTTTACAATATGTCCTAGTGCTCGTATCTTGGTGGTTACTCCAAGTAAAAAAACTTATCTGTGTATGGTATGTCAGTTATCCCCAAATCATCAACACACTGTACCATATCAACATTGTCTCCTGCCAATTGTCCATCATGCAACATCTTCTCATTTTGATAGATCACTACATTCCAGTCACCAATGAGTATCTAGGGTTCTGTAATATGCAGATGCCTCAACTCATTCCACAAAAGTTCTCTGCCCTTCTCATTATTGAATCTGTAAACAGCTGTTAAGACAAAAGATTTTGTTTGTATTTCCATTCTACAAGTAATATATTGTGCTGTTACTTGTAGAATGGACCCCCTTGTTGTGGCATCTTTCCAGATAAGCCAAATTCGACCATTTAAAGTTGCCCCATAATTATTTATAACACTCCATTCACTACCAAACTCTTCCTAACCTTCTGAAATTTTGTTGGTTTGACTCTAGTTTCAACTAATACCATAACATCCAATTTATTATCTCCTATCAATCTCCTCACAGCTAACTGTTTGTCAGTTGTGTTGAGACCCCTTATATTCCATGTAGCTATATGCATGGATCAGGGGGCTCAGATGTTTCAACCATTCCACTTTCCACACTGAGACCTACCTGACTTTGGACTTGAAACAAGTTGGTGAGAGAATTTTGTACCTCTATGTTGGTATTTGGTCCAGTCCAACTATAGCCCTTTTTTTGTTTTGAATTTCGTACCTCTTGCCACCCCTGCACTTATGTTTTCCCTTTAATACATGGCTGAGCTGGTGCTGGAGTATAGCTAGTACTAGCTCCCCCTCTATTCACCTCTTCCTGGTTTTTTTCCATCTCTGTGATAGGAGTTGTATTTTTATCACTATGCTTAGTCCCGTGGTTTTGCCCATTCTCCTGTACAGGTTTTTTTGCTTGCCATTAATGTAGGCTTCTTACAGCTCCCTTCTGTGTGCCCCCCACATGTTACATCTCTTACAGTGTAATGGAATCCACTCATATTTGATCGCTTGCTTGATCACTTTGCCTGGCCCCTCACTTTTAATCTTCACTTTGTTTGGTAATTCCTTTCCCACTTCCACTTTTACTAGCAATCTTGCATATTCCAATTTTAATATTTTTGTTGTCATCTCGTCTGTGTACAGAGGGTCTCCAATTTTGCTTGCAATTTTGCATAAACTCTTTTCTCCCCACATCTCCAATGGAAGACCAGGTAGTTGGACCCAGACTGGTCCAATTGGAAGGTGTGCAAGTTCTTTCTCTATATCTTCTCCTTGCTTCCATTAGCGTAATATAAGAGGTTTGGAATAAAAGAATTGATTACCTCTAGCTGTGGCTACCTCCATATCATTCTGTATTTCAAACCTCAACACAAAGTATCATTTCTTGTGTTTCACTACACACGGCATCTCTATTCCCTTCCACCATATCTTAAGGAAATTCACCATGACCGAAAGAGGGAGATTCTGCCCAATTATATAGGCCGAGAAGGAGAATTGCCAGTACTCTATCTCGGACTCTATATCTCTTGTTGTAAGTTGAATCTCCTCTTCATTAATTTCTACTTTCTATAGAGTGATTCCATTTGCACCTCACGGTTTCTGCAAATAAGTTACTCCATAGTTGCTCCTCCGTTCATCCTTCCTTCTATACTTCTGGCGTCAATATCGTCTGCACTTCCCCTGTTTCTTTACTCCCAGTCAACTCCTATAGGTTGTGCAATGCTGAAATCCTATTTTCCAATTCTGGGGTTTCCTCCTCCATCCCCCCTATTTCAATTTCTTGAGTTCCTTCAGCTTCAGACAGTGGTGTTGCCCATCGTGATGGGTTTTGATGCTCTAATTGTTGTGGTTGATTGCTGTTATGCTTGCTTAGATTCGTCGAACTCGGTGAAACCAGAAGTATCTTCGGTCCTTTTCTTCTCGCCATGAGCTGAGGTTTATGGTGCACGTTAGACTACTAACGTGCGCCTAGAGCAAATTTCTATTTATTTCATTTTTCTATTTAGTAAGAAAAAGAAAGGAATGAAACTTGGAGTACTTTGTGTCTAATAGGAAATTCAAAAGCATAGAGCGATAGCCAGCCTTATTGGGCGAAGAATTTTTACGGCGTACTTATTCTCAGGACCTGTGAATGGAGTTAAGATTTGTGGCCTCATTGAAGAGCTAATAACAGAAGAAAATCAGACTATTTACAGAGAGGTCATGGATCCATAAAGCTTTATTTATTTCTCGTACTAAAGTTATGAAGAATATAGAATATCCCGACAAACCTGGAGTATTAGTTATTCTTTGAGGCCAAGTGATGCCAATACGATCATCATCAAGCTTGTTAATAATCTCAAGTCTTGGGAAGTGAAGGATCCCTAAATTATTCTTGGTGCCAATTTTGGCCATCAAATCTGCAGTATTGTTTCCTTCGCGCCAGAGACGGAGCCAAAGGGGGCTGGGCACCCGCCCTCTTAAACTTTGAGAAAATTATTTTTTTCCTATAAACTTTTGAAATTTAAAATTTTGTCCCCCGGCCCAAAATCTAAAAATATCAAGTTTTGACTCTTTTCTTTTTGTATTTGCCCCCTGAACCCCAAATACTGATTCCATTCCCGCTTCGCGCCATACATGTTCAATTGCAATCCGCCAAGAGAGAGCTAATTTGTGTTGAATGCGCTAGATGATCGTAAATTATTGATAGGAGAGGGTCCCATCTTTAATGCTATTGAGCGCCTCTTAGCAATCAGTATCTACAACCACGTTGTTTAACTTGCGGTCCAAAGCAATCTCAACCCCTCGTAGAATATATGGACAGGAGTATGAGCAAAAATATTTTATAACCGACTTTATTAAAAGAAGTACAAAATCAACAAATTAAAGAGGGCCATATTCGAACATGTGATAAAAATATTATCAATAGAAAAGATATGAAGTGCGTGGGTTAAATTAAACCACAAAAGTAAGTCTACAGTTTGGACTTGGAATCTTGAACAGATAAGGGCAAGTTGTGTCTAATGCGCCATGTGAATCAAACGTGGTTTTTAATGGCAAATTAGATCTCGATAAGTTCTAAATCTACTTTGATTATTTGACTGAATATAAGTATAATTCATGAACTAACTGATTAATCGATCATATTGATAAATATTATTTACTCTTGTAATTACACTTGAAATTGGCAAAGTCAGACCTCGATAACGACAAATATTACTAAAAGTTGTTTGTTATTCAAGCCACCTTCTATATATAGAGTATATTTAATTTGTGAATTACACTTGGAACCAAATCAGATGCCAAAAAATTTGAACTCTGGCCCGGTTTCATCGAATCTAACTAAGTATAGCTACACTTAAATTTAGTCAAACCATGTCTCGATAACGACAAACCCAATAGCTTCATCCTCTGTTCTGCTACTAGGGGAAGGGTAAAAATATCATCTTTTTATGTCTAGCTGGTTGGTTATGGACAGATTTAAGGGAGCAGTTCCAGGTTTTGTAGTATCTTGTTTGTTTACAACTGTCTCATGTTTGTGTAGCATTTTTTAGTTGTTTGTTTTTTCTGAGAAAAAGTACTAAATGTGTCAATTTTTGTATCATTATTGTATCTAAGTTGCTACACCCAAACATTATAGTACCAAAAATGGCAAACACGCTAAGTATGAAAAAGTAATTTTGCTGTCAATTTTAATCCTAAATACTTTTCAATAGTGAGGATAGAATTTCATTTCGAGTGTTTTGAAATGTTTCGAAATTGATTGTTTTGTTTTATCATTTGGTGACTTACATTGATCTTATTGATTGTATTAACATTAAATACCAAAACAAAGGGATAATGACACAAATTCTCCCTCACTTTAAAACTAATTGCCAGAAAACCCGTAACTTTTGGTAAAATTATCATAACTCCCTATGTCAGTAAAAAAAAGGACAATTGTCACCCCTCGTTAGATTACAATTTTATGTCATTGGTATAAATATATTACAATTTCACCCCTAAAAGGCATGTAGATAATTTTCAAAACCCTATGGAGCTTTGATAATTACACAATAAGTGAGGAGTGTGAGTGTAATAATCTTCAGGCCAAATTCAAACACAATTATTTTCAAGCCAAGCCTGAACATTGAACAAATGAACACAAACAAATTCAAATATTAAGAACAAAAGATGGTTTAATATCAAACTGTCGTGAGCCTAATCAAGCTCGCTCTCATTGAGCGATTGACAGTCCTAGTTATACTCAATCTTGTTTTAAGTTACATTGATTTCTCTGTTAATTTATTTGGCGTACTTGGTGTCAAATGGGAAATTCAAAAGCATAGAGCATAGAGCGATAGCCAGCCTTATCGGGCTGAGAATTTTTGCGGCGTACTTCTTCTCAGGACCTGTGAATGGAGTTAAGATTTATGGCCTCATTGAAGAGCTGATATCAGAAGAAAATCCAGCTATTTACAGAGAGGTTATGCTAAGTGAATATGTAGTGAAGCTCCTCACTACAACGTTAAACAATATGGGATAAAAACATTAAAACCCCTGAACTTTGGCCGTTTTCACACTTTTTTTTCCACTTTATCTCCTAACCCTTGTAAAATTGACATTTTTTTATATTCCGGCGGATTTAAAGGGCAAATATGTCATTTTGTCTTAAAATTTTAATTAAATAATTTAATTTATGAAAATAATATAAATATATATATATATATATATATTTTTGTAAAGAATTTCTTTTTTTTTTCTGCATATTTTTTATATATAAATATATACATATGTGTGTGTATATATGTGTGTGTGTGTGTTTCGCTGTGTGTGTGCGTGTGTGTGTTTCGCTGTGTGTGTGTGTGTGTGCGTGTGTGTGTGTTTCGGGGTGTGTGTGTATATATCCATGGAAGAAAATTAATGGAGGAAAAAAGTTAGGGTTAGAATTTGGGGAAGATGGAGATTGGAAAAAGCAAAAATGATGATTGGAAGAAGCAACATCAAGCTTGGAAAAAGCAAAATCAAGTTTGGAAGAAGCAAAAAATGGCAAAAGAGTAATTAATCAAAATTCACCATCTAAAATAACATATTTGCCCTTAATTCCACCGTAATATTCCACCGAAATATGCCAAAATATAAAAAAATGCCAATTTTGCAAAGGTTAGGAGGTAAAGTGGAAAGAAAAAAAGTTCGTAAAAAAAAGTGTGAAAACGGTCAAAGTTCAGGGGGTTTAATGTTTTTATCCCAAACAATTATCGTGCTCTTGGTTATTACAAGGTCTGAAGGTCATGGATCGATAAAGCTTTATTTATTTCTCTACTAAAGTTATGAAGAATGTAGAATATCCTGACAAACCGGGAGTATTAATTATTCTTCGAGGCCAAGTGATGCCAATACGATCATCATCAAGCTTGTTAATAATCTCAAGTCTTGGGGAGTGAAGGATCCCTAAATTATTCTTGGTGCCAATGTTGGCCATCAAATCCGCAGTATTGTTTCCTTTGCACCAGAGACGGAGCCAAAGGGGGATGGGCAACCGCCCTCTTAAACTTTGAGAAAATTATTCTTTTTTCTATAAACTTTTGAAATTTAAAATTTTGTCTCCCGGCCCAAAATCTAAAATATCAAGTTTTGACGTTTTCCTTTTTGTATTCGCCCCCCCCCCCCCCCAACTTCAAATTCTAATTCCGTCCCTATTTCGTCCCATACATGTTCAGTTGCAATCCGCCGAAGGGAGAGCTAATTTGTGTCAAATGCGCGAGATGATCGTAAAGCTATGATGTACCGATACTTCTAAAATTCACGAAATACAGTGTCGGATACTTGGGGGACACGGATACGCTTCGGACACGGCTTCGATACGTATCCAACACGCCACGTGCCGTGTCTGTCAATTATATTTAAAAAAAATAAAGGGATACGGTGTCGGACACGGCTACAGGCAGGTCCGACACGTTTAGGATACGGCGGGGTCATTTTTATTATTTTCAAAACATGGAGGGGCCTAAATTATAAATATGACTAACTTACCTAATTAAAAGGGACAAGAGCAGTAGTACACAAGCAGAAAGGGAAGAAGGAGCAGCGCACAAGCAGACTAATTTATTCATCTTGCTTCTTCACATTTTGGATCGATTTTTGCTCGATTACACCGATTTTTGTCTGCAAGTGCACCATATCAAGTAAATTTAATCATTTTAAGAGTTTAGTGTGAACATTTTGTGTGAAAGTCATAAAAATGCATTCTACTTCTAAGTGTTTGATAAAATGCCTAAAAAACATTTAGTAATTTTCTATTGCGTTTTTCTCCAAATAAATTGCTTGATTGCTCTTGTGAGACTATTATTTAAATAAGAAAGTTGAAATTACATTTTGAGTTGAGTGGAAACCAATGTTTTGAAACCCGGACCGGACATTGAACCGGAAAAGTGATCGGGTCACGGGTCATTGGTTCAACCGTTGGGTCAACCGCTATCGAACCGGTAAGTATAATGTTTATGTATATATATTGAAAATAAATATATATATATATGCATATATTTAAAATAATATATATATGAAAAATGAAACTAATTTATATAAAGCTCAACCCTTCTCCTTCATTCAATTGCACAGCGCCGCCTCTCTTTCCTCATTTTAGTTTCTGCTCTTTTTCATCCTTTCTTATCTATTTTTCTTTTTCATCATTATTTTTATACTCATCTCTTTCACCATCTTCCAAGATCCAACCCACACCTTCTAGAAACCAACTTGCACAAAAACTGAACTCAGAAACTATCTTTCGCCAACTCGTGAACGGGCCGCTCGGTTCGACGGTCCAACCGCAAAACAGGGCGGTTTTGAGTTCCCAACGGTTTTACAGAGTGACCGGACCGCTGTAGGCGCCGGTTGACGGTCCTTCCGGTCAGCCCGGCCGGTCCGGGCCGGGTTTTAAAACACTGGTGGAAACTTGCCTTTTGGTACATTATTAATGTTTAAATATTTATGTATACATAAATTTGATATATATTGTGTCCTCATATTCTCATATTCCTATTTCTGTATTCCTATATCCATATTCGTATCAGTATCTATATCCGTGCAATCTAGTCGTAAAGTATAGATAGGAAAGGGTCCCATCTTTAATGCTATTGAGCCCCTCTTCGCAATCGGTTTCTACAACCACTCGTTCTAAGCTCTAACTTGTGGTCCCAACTCCCAAGAAATATATGACCTGAATATGGGCTAAAATATTTTATAACCGATTTTATCAAAAGAAGTACAAAGTCAATAAAGGAGGCCATACTCGAACTTGTGATAAAATTATTACCAATAAGAACAATATGAAGTGCGTGGGTTAACCCATAAAAGTAAGTCTATAGTTAGGAGTGACTTGGGACTTGGAATCATGAACAGATGAGGGCAAGTTGTGTCTAATGACGCCATGTGAATCAAACGTGGTTTTTAATGGAAAATTAGATCTCGATAACTTCAAAAACTACTTTGATTATTTGACTGAATATAAGTATAATTCATGAACCAATTGATTAATCGATCACATTGATAAATATAATTTAATCATTTTATAATTACACTTAAAATGGGTTAAGTGAGACCTCAATAACGACAAATATTATTAAAAGATGCTTGTTATTCACATCATCTTCTATATGTAGAGTATATTTAATTTGTGAATTACACTTGGAACCATATAAGATGTCAAAAAAATTGAACTTTGGGCCGGTTTCATAGAATCTAAGTATATTTACATTGAATTTAGTCAAATCATGTCTCGACAAATATTACTAAAAGATGCACCTCATTCAAGCCACACCTTCTATATATACATATATATATATATATATATATACATTAGTGATAAACCCTCACTACTTACGTACTACCATCAAAACAACACAGCAAAAACACAAGATAATTATCTTCAATAATATATTAGATGGCTGGAGGAATTGAAATCTTCTCAGATGACCAAAATTATGACAGAATGGAAATGCTAAAAGCCTTTGATGAAACAGAAGCTGGTGTCAAAGGCTTAATAGATTCAGGCCTTTCGAAAATTCCAAAGATCTTTATCAGACCATCTGAGGAGCTTTGTGAAGAGTTGTCACACGAAAACACACAAATCCAGGTCCCTGTCATCGATCTGATGGACGTACAAAAACCCGACAGGCGAAAACAAATTGTTGAGGAAGTCAGAATTGCTTCAGAAACCTGGGGATTTTTCCAGGTAGTGAACCATGGAATTCCTCTAACTGTGCTTGATGGGATGATCAAAGGCGTTCACCAATTCAACGAACAGGATGTCGAGGAAAAAAAGAAGTATTATTCGCGGGATCTAATGAGAAGAGTGAGATTCAACAGCAGTTATGATCTGTTTACTTCAAAAACTGCTACCTGGAAAGATACTTTAACTATTTCATTTTCGGACCTTGCTGAAATATTTGATCGCCAGGAATTGCCTTCTTCTTGCAGGTATAATTCTCGTTTTTTAATGCAATTTTTTAATATTTTTAAGAAACTAATTGAACAATATTATGTAACATAACAAACCCCAATATCACATGTATCACATGTATTTGAATATGGTGGAGAATCAAACCTGTTGATAAGCCTGGCCCTACCCTATATCTCTTTCAGTTGAATTTATCACATGTATTTGAATATGGAGGACTAAAATATCTCATTCCCACTCTTTTATCAAAAGCCCCTTTGTATCATTTACTAGCGTGTCATTTTAAGCTTTTTTAATAAAATAAAATATATAAAAAAGTATAATATATATTATGGTCCACGTAACATATTTAAAATATGATGATATTATTTTACTCATATTTAAAATAAAAAAATTGTTTCCAGAAAAATAAAAGGAAAGTCAATAAAGGTAGAAAATATAAAAAACCACAGCTGAATTTAAATAAATAAATATGGATACCGACCAAATTTACAAAAGTGACTAATATATATATTTACTTGGCGAGTAAGAAACAAATTAGTCATCAAATGAAATAAATTAATACAGTTTTGTGTTTCCCCTTCATTAAAATGTAATACCAATATTCCACTCGAAATTCAAATGGGAAACTTCAAATTATGATCATGTGCAGTTCTCAAGTTTTAGACTCATTATCTCATAAATGTAGATTTTTTATTGTATAAGAAAATTTATCTAAACATTTGTTAGCTAAGATAGCTTTTATGTTTATTATAATATTATCGTAGTTAGTAGAGATAAAAATAATTGTTACATGACTAATCATTTTATATACATAAGATAATGTTATGATATCCTACATCGGTTCCACATGAAAGTGTGAAAGGGTATATAAGTGGAGAGTCAACCATTTACCTTTGACCATGGTTTTGGGTTAAATTAGGGCTCCCTATCTTATATGCCTAACAATTTGGTCCGACCTGCCGGATCCGGGCGGGCTGCGGAAAGAGGCTACCCGATGATGAGCCCAAGGGTTGTCACCCCGGATGTGGGCCCAAGGGGGTTGCCGCCCGGGAAGTGGGCCTTGGTATGGGTTGCCACCCGGAGTGTGCCGTCCGTGGACGTCCGGTTTGAAAAGGGGATGGATTGTTATGATATTCTACATCGGTTCCACATGAAAGTGTGGAAGGGTATATAAGTGGGGAGTCAACCCTTTACCTTTGACCATGGTTTTGAGTTAAGTTAGGGCTCCCTATCTTATATGCCTAATAGATACTTATTTATTTCTGTAAAATTCTTCAAATGAATTTCTATGAAATTGAGTATGATACCTGTTGACTAATTTAAATTAAAAACTTTACGGTTTTATTTGTGAATTGTGTATTGTGAAACATTTTTCTAAATTATATTATTATTATTTTCTTTTACTTTTTAGGTTTCCATTCAACTCAATTACATAAAGTCTTTGACGACTGAATGTTCTCATAAAAAAAAACTAAATATTGGTGTTGCTACAAATATATCCCCCATTTATTATGGCTCAAGTATGACATAGATACTAATAATACCTCTTACGTTGTTGCATGTTAATTTATGCTAACGTACATATATTGTTGTAGTTCCATCACATATCATCTTATTCTAAGGAAGAGTTCGGTTTCAAACCGTGTTTCCACCAATCAATGTGATAAAAGAAATGGAAAAAATCTAAAACATAATTTAGTTAGAAAAGTTTAGTTACACATGATATTACTTTAGAAACCTACATCAATATTAAAATCATATAAAGATAAATAATAAGCTATTGAAGTCTTCTTAGCTTATGAAACACAAAAAATGAATAAAAATAATAATTTGGAAGATATGTGACATGTCCATAATTATACTGGTCTTGGAATCTTGAATTAAAGCTTTACTATTTTAGAAACATAAAAGAAGAAACACAAATGAATCTTCATTTGAATTTACAAAAGAGATACATAAAAACAGGTGGGGGAGGTCAAAAAGAATGCAAAATAAAAAATTGAAATAAAGAAAAAAGTTAAAAATACAAAATTAAATTACAAAAAGTCTCCATGAAAACATATAGAAACAAATCAAACAAAAGAATAATGTTTTTTTAAAAAAATTGTCAATGTAACTGGAAATTAGTAAAGATGCAAAATAAAAAATTGAAATAAAGAAAATGATGACAAATACAAATTAAATTACAAAAAATCTCCATGAAAACATATAGAAACAAATCAAATAAAGAATAATTTTTTTTTTGAAAAATGTCAATGTAACTGAAAATTAGTAAACATTAAACCTTTCAACAATATAACTGAAAAAGAGAATATAGAAATAAAATTATTCAATCAAATGGATACCGGAAAACCTAGAGAAAATGCAGAAGTACCAATTCGATGAACTTAGAAATAATGAAAAATTGCAAAATGAGTAACTCCTATTACAAATGATCAAAATTAAAGAAGAACGAACACGTATAAAATTTAAGTAAACAGTATTACCATAAAAATATATATAAATAAATGGAAGAAAAAATTAAAACTAAAAATAAAAGTTATTCAAGTGTAATAGATCCAATATAAAAGAAAAAGACTAATAAACTATTCTAATTTCCAGATCATTGAAGAATATAATATAGAGATAAGAAAATCTAATCAAGATCCAAAAAAAAAAAAGTAAAATATTTAATCAAAGAAATATGTGGGTGACTCGGAGAAATCCAAAACTACTAAATAAAAAAATATAAAATCTAAATACAAAGCATCTCCATAAAAACATAAGAACCAAATCAAAGAAAAAGTTAGAACTAAAAATAAAAACTTATTTAAAGATAATAGATCAGTGTGAAAGAAGAATTAGAATATTAGAACCATCTAGAAAACATGAAAAATCGAATGTAGTAGAATAAAAAAAGTTAATCAGTTAAATGAGATATGAAAATTATTTATTCAAAAGTATATACATATGAAGGAGTTGAGGGAAAACTCCATAAAAATGGATGAGGAAGAAATCGCAAGCCTAAATAATAAAACTGATGCTCAAACTGTAAAATTTCTTAACTTATAACCTATGATGCACCGACACGGACACGGGGAACGTCAGTTTTAAAAAAATATAGGACACGACACGGCTGTCCAATTTTTTTTATATATATAAATTTGTATTTTACTTGTTTTTTCGTAAAGCTATTTATATTGCAAATAATTTAACTAATTATCAATAACAAATGCAGAATAAAAATATAAACATAAACTAAATATAACAATAAATACGTTTTCAATCCAAAACATGATATAACAAAATAAATATTTCATTGTTCAAATCTGTGTCTTATAAAAAGTTGGTAAGTTTTTATTAGATTTAGAAAATTGATAAATTTTTATTTACAGTTTGACCCCCCAAAGTTTTAGTATCTTATAGAAAGTGAGTTGGCCGTGTCCTAGCCGTGTCCGGCTATGTCCAAATTTTTTTATATATTTTTTTATTAGGGACATGCGATAGCCGTGTCCGTGTCCGAACACGCACGACACCACCCGTGGTGATTTTTTGGAGTGTCCGTGTTTTGTAGCTTATAACCCAATTTTGTGGAGTGAGTGGGTTAGTGTCCTCATTTATTGGGCAAGTCAGCACATTAATATTTTTGAAATCATGTATAATTTGAGGAAGGTAATTCTTTTAAAAAAACGTCATTTCCCTTAAATATTGACATGAATTAAGGGATACATATAATTACTCCATGAATGTAGGGATCTTTACAATTTTAACTTTTTACAATTAAAAAAAAACTCAAAATTCTAGAAAATTAAAATTTGAGTTCAATTGGGTCAAAATAAGTAAAACACCCCCTTCAAATTTATAATAGTATAGATTTACTGGTCCATAAATGGGTCTGTACGGGCCGACCCGGTCCGGGTGCGACTCGGACCCAATATGGGGGTCCGTGCATATCTCATGGGTCAACATGACTTTGACCCACTCATCTAGCCATTGGGTTGGACACGTGGAGCTCGAAGATCATGACATGTGTCCAACCTAGCTAGACTGTAGACCGTACAATCTCAAATCCCATAAGTACCCCCTTTTTCTCCCATTTCACCAAGCATTATATATATCACGTGACTAATCACATCTATTCTGTTTTGTGACTCCGACCTCTTTGTGTACTTTGAGGGTAGTTTAGCAAATTTGTAAATTCAAAATGGACCATGAAACAAACCGGAGGTCGAGGTCGTGACCGATTTTAGCATCCGGATATCATTCGGGTTTAGGGTTTTAGGTCATTACAGACCTAATAGCCACCTTAAGAATGATTTAGAACTACGTTATGATTAGACCTCTAATGAGGTTCGTAGGCAACTTGGATAAGAATTCAAGTCTAGCCTAGAAGCTCGATCGTTCTGACTCTGAGGCTCCTATCTGTGAAGGTCGACCTACAAAATCAACCTGGACAAATATTTTAAATTGAAATATTTATGCTGGTACAAAATCACTTATATCATTATCATGTTCATATTTTCTTTACATTTCATTCATAGGGACTCATCCTTGGAATTCTCAAAACATGCCGAAACTCTTGGAAATAATCTGCTCGGACTATTATCCGAGGCACTTGGACTCAAAACTGATCACCTGGAAAACATGGAATGCTCAAAGGGACACCGTCTCCACTGTCACTATTATCCGGCTTGCCCCGAGCCAGAACTGGCTATCGGCACAATCAAGCATTCTGATGCTGGATTCCTCACAATTCTTCTGCAAAGCCAAAATATTAGTAGCCTCCAGGTTTTGTATCAGGACCAATGGGTCGACGTTCAACCCGTTCCAGCAGGTTTAGTCGTAAACATTGGCGATCTACTCCAGGTATATGTGCATTTCTTGCTTTCCATGTTATGCATAGTTATAGCTAGGACTGTGAAAATTTTCAAAGCTGAGTTTTATGATTTCAAACCAATTGAATTGAGTCTGAGCCAAAAGTTAGGCTTGATTTTATTCAAGTCAAGACTCGAGCACAAACAGAGGTCAGATGAATTGAGTTTTGGCTAGTATAGATGAATGAATATTATGTATGCACTATATGAATACATTAAAGATGAATGTTAATATGTAAAATTATGTAAAAAAATTCATATGATTATTAGAAAATGAATCCAAAAATTCAAGGACAATCTAGGGAATTTTAGATCAGGAACAATTCTTAGGTCGATTTATTTTAATCCTAAATATTTTTCAATACAAAAAGTATATAGCGAAATAATTGCAACCTTTTACTTTATGCTTTAAAGTGTAATGATCTTTTAGTGAGGATACAATTTCATTTCGATTTATTTTGAAGTGTTTTGAAATCGATAGTTTTTGTTTTATTATTTGGTGATAAGATTGATCTTATTAAATTGTATTAACAATAATAAATATTAAAACAAAGGGATAATTACACAAAGTCTCCCTCACTTTAAGCTTAACTACCAAAAAAAACTCACTTTTGGTAAATTACCATTATTTTCCCCATCAGTAAAAGAAGATTACAATTTCACCCCTTGTTAGATTACAATTTTACTCCCTTTCAGTATAAATATATTATAATTTCACCCCTGACAGGGGTGTGTTGGTAATTTTCAAAAACCTAGGGGGGCTTTTTGGTAAATACACAATAAGTGAGGGTTGTGAATGTGATTATCCCAAGACCAAATTTTTATTTTTATTTTATTAGACCCAAGACCAAATTCAGGCTCACTTATTTTCAACATTGAACAAATGAACTCAAACAAATTCGAGTATTAAGAGCAAAAGATAGTTTAGAATCAAATTGTCGTGAGCCTAATCAAGCTCGGTCTCATTCGAGTGATTGACAGTATACTGTATATGCCTAATCAAGCCTAATCAAGATAGTTTGATATCAAATTTTCAACATTTCACACTCATTCTTGCTCTAAGTTACATTGATATCTCTATTAATTTATATGGTGTAGTTGGTGTCAAACGGGAAATTCAAAAGCATCAAGCATCGAGCGATAGCCAGCCTTATCGGGCCGAGAATTTCTGTGGCGTGCTTCTTCTCAGGACCTATAAATGGAGCTAAGATTTATGGACCCATTGAAGAGCTGATATCAGAAGAAAATCCTGCTATTTACAGAGAGGTTATGCTAAGTGAATATGTAGCGAAATTTCTCACTACCACATTGGACGATTGTGTTCTTGATTATTACAAGCTCTGAAGGTTATGGATCAATATGCTTTATATAGTTATTTCTTGAACTGAAGTTATGAAGAATTAATGTGCAATATATGTGCATATTTGCGTGTGAAATTGGTTGTATTTGAAAATTGAAGTATTTCATAAGCTGAATATTGAAAAACATATCTATGTAAAATAAGAGCGACTGTTACTCCTTGGCCTTTGCAAATAGAAGTTGGCTCCGATTGGATGGCATGTTAATTCTCATTTTCCCATTTTCCGGAGATTTTTTCCATCAAAATTATATTTGTTTAGCGCCTCCTAATTATTAAAAATATCTCAAAGAAATGCTACAGTGTGTATTGCTCTACAACAATCGCGGTGTATCGGGTATTATCGAGCAATATGAAATAAATAAGTTATAGAATGCTCAAAAAGTTCTACAAAAATAGTAAAAATTGTAGAAAAATATAAATATTACTAGTTACCGTACTCATAAGCACATAGTAAGATATTTTATTATATTTCATAAAGCTATTTTCGAACTTATAATTGTAACAGAGATGAATTCACTGGTAATTAATTATGCCAACAAGCATGTTGTGGAACTCAGAGTCATATTCCACCAAATATAGAAATAGCGTGGGAAATATTATACTAGAAAACCACATTAGATTTAATTCCCATGAAAGATTGGAGGCGTCACAACGGTCGCGCTTAAAACCCAACCTCCTCGACAGAATTAACTAGACGAATTTAATAGCACAATATAACACTACAACTATAACTAACAATGGCTACTTGAAAAATAGCACAAAATAAAGAACACCAAATTTAACGAGGTTCGGCTAATTTAGCCTACGTCCTCGGACCCCACCAAAATATTTCACTAAAAGACTAAAGTGAAACTATTACAAACTATAGAGGAAGAAAGTAGAAATTGCTAAAAGACTTAGGCAATTTGGGATGTTTTATAATGTAAATAGATGGTCTCTTTTTATAGTGTAAAGAGACCACTCTTTACAACCATTTTCCAATGTGGGATATTGCTCAACTTTGAAATGAGTCATTCTTCAACAAATCTCCACCTTGGCGAATTTCCAAAATCTTCAATCTCCTCGTCAAACGGGGTCACCAAAAATCAATCTTCAAACTTTGACAATGTTGATCAAGTCCAAACAAAATTTGAACTTGATTGCAGTCACAACTTTTGTCAACAAATCAGCAGGATTCTCAGTAGTATGGATCTTCTCGATTCTGACTCCACCTTCTTCAAGTATCTCTCTTATGAAGTGATACCGAACATCAATGTGCTTCGTCCTTGCATGATAAACTTGGTTCTTTGCTAAATGGATAGCACTTTGACTATCACAATGTATTTTCACATACTTTTGTCCAATCCCCAGTTCACCAAGCAACCCTTGAAGCCAAATTGCTTCCTTTACAGCCTCTGAAATTGCCATATACTCTGCTTCCGTAGTAGACAGAGCAACCGTTGACTGTAGGGTAGACTTCCAACTGACTGGTGCTTTAGCAAGAGTAAATACGTAGCCTGTAGTTGATCTACGCTTATCTAAATCACCAGCATAGTCTGAATCGCAATATCCGACTACATACTGACTATGTTCCCGCTCAAATATCAAACCAACATCAGCTGTGTCATGGATGTATCGCAAAATCCATTTCACAGCTTGCCAATGTTCCTTTCCAGGATCATGCATATACCTGCTCACAACCCCCATTGCTTGGGAAATATCAGGCCTCGTACACACCATAGCATACATCAAGCTACCAACAGCATTTGCATACGGTACTTTTGACATGTATTCCCATTCTGCATCAGATTTCGGTGACAAAGCGGCGCTAAGCTTAAAATGAGGAGCAAGCGGAGTACTAACTGGTTTTGACTTTTCATCAATGCCAAATTGCCTCAACATCCTACTCAGATATTGTTTCTGAGTCAAACAAAGCCTCCTCAATTTTCTATCTCTGAAAATCTCCATGCCGAGAATCTTCTTCGCCTCACCTAGATCCTTCATCTCGAACTCCTTTTTCAAATGAGTCTTCAACTTCTCAATTTCAATTAGACTCGGGGAGGCAATCAACATATCATCAACATACAGAAGAAGATATATGAAGGATCCATCTTGTAGCTTGTGCAAATACACACAATGATCGTATTTGCTTCTTGTGTACCCAATTCCCATCATAAACTTGTCAAATCGCTTGTACCACTGCCTCGGAGATTGCTTCAATCCGTACAACAATTTTTGAAGTTTACAAACCAAATTTTCATTTTCAGCAACTTTGAATCCCTCTGGCTGAGTCATATAGATTTCCTCTTCCAAGTCTCCATGTAAAAATGCAGTCTTTACATCCAACTGAACTAGTTCAAAATCCAACTGTGCTACCAAAGCCAACAAAATTCTAATGGAGGAGTGTTTTACAACTGAAGAAAACACCTCATTATAATCAATGCCCTCCTTCTGAGCGTAACCTTTGGCCACCAATCTGGCTTTGTAGCGAACATCACCTTGGCGAGAAAATTCGTCTTTCTTTGCAAATACCCATTTGCATACAATTGCCTTCTTTCCCTTCGGGAGACTGGCCAGTTCCCATGTTTGATTCTTATGAAGGGACTGCATTTCTTCACTCATGGCAATCCTCCACTTATCTTTCTCTGGTCCTTTGACTGCTTCAATATAAGTGGTAGGAACATCATCAGCGGCAATTGCAGATGCACAAGCCACCATATCATCAAAGCGAGCAAGCTTTCTGATTGTTCTCTTTGGCTTGCTCATTGCAATTGATTCAAGTTGCTGTGGAAGTTCTTGGGGTTGAACTTCCTCTTCTTCAAAATCTCCTTCTACCGTAGGAGAATGATCAAGAGTTTCTTGATCTGCTGGGACAACAAACTTTTCAAACTCCACCTGTTTGGGAGTACCATCCTGCTGTTCTGCATTCACCTTTTCCAACACGGTAGATTCATCAAAAGTGACATCCCTGCTAAAGATTATTTTCTTTGTCTCTGGACACCAAAGACGATAGCCTTTTATACCAGAGGTGATCCCCATGAACACAGCTTTCTTTGCTCTAGGATCCAACTTTGATTCCTTAACATGATAATATGCAGCAGAACCAAACACATGTAAGGAATCATAATCAGCAGCAGGCTTTCCAAACCATTTTTCAAATGGTGTTTTTCCATCAATAGCAGTAGATGGTAGACGATTAACGAGATGGCATGCATACGTCGCAGCCTCAGCCCAAAATTCTTTACCCAACCCAGCATTGGATAACAAACACCGAACTTCCTCCAACAAAGTCCGGTTCATGCGTTCTGCCACTCCGTTCTGTTGTGGTGTATGTCTAATAGTGAAGTGTCTGACAATGCCTTCATCCTCACAAAATTTTTGAAATGGACCACTCCTAAATTCTCCACCATCGTCTATACGGAGACGTTTGACCTTTTTATCAGTCTGAGTTTCCACCATCTTTTTTCATTTGAGGAATACCTCAAACACTTCATCCTTCGTCTTCATCGTATACACCCAAACTCTCCGGGAAAAATCATCAATAAAGGTTACAAAATAGTGCTTCCCTCCCAAAGAACTCGTTTTTGAGGGACCCCATACATCCGAATGAACATAATCCAAAATATCTTCAGTATTATGGATTGCTGTTCCAAATTTAACCCTTGTTTGTTTCCCACGAACACAATGTTCACAAAACTCCAATTTGGAGTATTTCACTCCTTTCAACAATCCTTGATTTATGAGGAGATTCAAGGATTTTCCACCTGCATGTCCCAAGCGCATATGCCATAGCCTAACTGCTTCTGAATCCCGATCATCAACAGTAACTGCTGCTACTGCACCCACAACTGTACCACCCATGTAGTGATACGTATTGTTGTTCTTCCGAATTCCCTTCATTACCACGAGTGCACCAGAGATGATCTTCATCACCCCATCCTTAGCTCTTACTTCAAAACCTTTCGATTCTAAAGTTCCAACGGAAATAAGGTTTTTCCTCACTTCTGGTGCATACCGAACACCCTTTAGGGTTATGATTGATCCATCATGATTCTTCAAGCGAACTGAACCAATCCCAAGTGTAGTAAGAGGAGCTTCATTTGCTGTGAAGACAACGTCATTTTATTCTTTGAAATCAAAGAACCAATCCAAATGTGGTGTCATATGATGACTACATGCTGAATCCAGCATCCATACTTCAGAAGCACCGCTGGATGATGTCGCCAATGAGAAGTCCGATTCGGCATCATCACACGCGGTTACATTTGATTCCGCCACGGCCTTAGAATTACCCTTAGTTGTCAGCTTTGGGCAATCTCTCTTCCAGTGTCCTGTTTCTCGACAGTAGGCACACTCGTCTTTGCTTAGTTTATGCCTGGACTTGGATCTCCCTTTCTTTCCTTTGTTTTTGTTTTGTGAACGACCTCTGACGAACAAAACCTCTGCAGCTCCGCCTGAACTAACTTGCTTGTCCTTCTTTCTCAGTTCATAACTGTACAGGGCAGCACAAACTTCGCTAAGAGATACAGCAGCCTTCCCGTGAAGTAGAGTTGTTTCTAGAAACTCAAACTCCTCAGGAAGGGATCCCAACAGCATCAGAGCCAAATCCTTGTCTTTACAAGTCTCATCCAAATTTATCAAATCGGTAACCAGTTGATTAAAACTGGTAATGTGACTATTCATAGTGGAACCCGAAATAAATGTGAAGCGAAGGAGCCGCTTCTCAAATGGAGCTTATTCTGACAGCTTTGCTTCAGAAACTTCTCCTCTAATGCCATCCACAATTTATATGCCGAGTTTTCTTTTGAAAACGCATATCTCTGCTCTCTGGATAGACACGAACGAATTGTTCCACATGCCAACCGATTCATCATACTCCATTCTTTTTCCTCCATATCATTTGGTTTCTTTTCTTCAATAGCTAAGTATAGACCTTGTTGAAAAAGTGTGTCTACAACTTCGCTTTGCCCCATACCAAAATGGCCTGTGCCATCAAAAGACTCCACTGCCAATCGTGTATTCGCCACAGTGGTTCTCGCCCAAATGGACGACGACGATGCTTTTGAGGTAACTTCCATTTTTAGTTACAAATTATTCTTCAATAGCCCTCCAAATGCGAAAGCTAAATAGCCCGGGAAAACTTTTCTGATGTGGAAGATCAGATTAAACTGCAACCACAGAGCATACTTAGAATACCCGAGCTCTGATACCACTTGTTGTGGAACTCAGAGTCATATTCCACTAAATATAGAAATAGCGAGAGAAATATTGTACTAGAAAACCACACTAGATTTAATTCCCAGGAAAGATTGGAGGCGTCACAACGGTCGCGCTTAAAACCCAACCTCCTCGACAGAATTAACTAGACGAATTTAATAGCACAATATAACACTACAACTATAACTAACAATGGCTACTTGAAGAATAGCACAAAATAAAGAACACCAAATTTAACGAGGTTCGGCTAATTTAGCCTACGTCCTCGGACCCCACCAAAATATTTCACTAAAAGACTAAAGTGAAACTATTACAAACTATAAAGGAAGAAAGTAGAAATTGCTAAAAGACTTAGGCAATTTGGGATGTTTTATAATGTAAATAGATGGTCTCTTTTTATAGTGTAAAGAGACCACTCTTTACAACCATTTTCCAATGTGGGATATTGCTCAACTTTGAAATGAGTCATTTTTCAACAAAGCATTCATTGTATATTTAAAATACGGGGAAAAGCTCATTGTTCGTCCCTTATTTGTGTCCAAGTACACTTTTAGTTCCAAGCTTTATGTAAATCTCATATTGCGTCCCATAACTCGTCAAATGTCTCATTTTTTGTCCCAACCGAATATTCCGTCCAAGTTTTAACGGTCAACTCCATTAGTCAACATTTTGACCAATTTTTTTGGGAAGAATTCATGTGTAAATCCACTCACACATGGATTATATTTAATATCACGATATTTTCATTTAATATCACGTGTCAATCACGCACAGAATCTCCCCAAAAAATCGATCAAAATGTTGACTAACGGAGTTGACCATTAAGTTATAAACGAAAAATTTGGTTGGGACTAAATGTGTTACATTTAGTAAGTTATAGGACTAAATGTGAGATTTATATAGAGCTCGGGACTAAAAGTGTATTACGGCACAAATACGGGACAAAAAATACGATTTGCCCTAAAATACATGTGCTAAATCTTATCGCATAGCAAATCTCCTCGAAGAAATAGAAATTTGATTTTTAGAAATAAACATTGAAAAATATTTGATGTTGTTGAATATCATGGTCGATATATATAATATATATTACCTGATTATATCACCATATTAATTAACAATGTCAATCAATATAATTGAATATTTATTGGACATACATGTATATTAGGAGAATAATAGATATCGTCTAATCATACCATATAATATGACCGTATCAACCCATACTTTGAATCATGGTCTTATGTGCGTAAATGTTTTACAAACAAAAATATGTGTTTGAATATATATACATGTATGAAATTTATGTTGAGATCATACATGCATGGTATCGATTAAAATTAAATACATGTACTATGGCTAAGAGTCTGATGAACTACTTATCTCATTCTTCGACACTCAAATACAATGTAAGATTATATAGATTCATCTAATCTAGCTAGGCAAAAAAAAAAAAAATTGTATTCAAGTGGGTTATGATTTTTTTTTCTACATGCTATATAAAGGGTGATTTACCGGTATAGTTTCACCGATCCCAAGCTATAGTAAAGTTTAATTCAATATATCCAATTCCGAAGAATCATACCATGAGTACTCAAGGTATGTACATTATTTAACATATTATTCTTTGTTTGTAGTTTATAACTTATGATTATAATGAATAAGCCCAATTTCGTATTAATATTCTAATACGAACGATAATGGCCCTCGACCTACAGGTTCGGCCGGTTTCGTGATCGTAGAAGCAGAATATAAAGGTGATGTTGTAAAGTTTAAGCTGCCATTTTCATCAGGGGTAAAAGAGCTGAGGGAAGAACTGAGTAGGCGATTGCCAATTTACAATACCTGGTTCAAAGTGAAATATACGGATGAAAGTGGTAAATGGATCTTATTAACATGCGACAACGACTTAGAGTTTTGTAAGGAGACATTATTGGCTTCATCGCGCAATAAGGTGGTCAAGATGTTGGTTCAACATCAGCCAGAATTTGATGAGTACCATCCTTTAGGATATCAATTTGGTATTTAATATCGTATTTCACGGTACATGTCAAGTGTATACATTCGATATGTATCTCTGGAAAGTTATAATGGATTTAAATTTCTAATATGTTTGTTATTCAACTATTTGGTTTGAAATTTGTGACTTTTGAGTTCGCTCTATGAATTTGAAATAAAGTGTTATTAGCTTTCATATAATTATTCTACTTTTTTTCATTTTTTTTGAGAAAAATAAATTCCAATAAAATATGTTTGTTCTAATAAAATGAAAAACGAAAAAACTTAGATATACAGTCAACTAAAATTTATACTTTAATGTAAAATAGGTTGGTCTAGCGATATCAATTTCCCACTTTATGTGAGAGGTCATGGGTTCGAATGTAGGCTGCGACAAGTTGTAGCTCTTTCCTCCTTTATGGAGGTAGATGAAGTATTTATGGCTCAAAATTATGACAATCAACCCGGATTTGTCGGACTAGATATTTAGGGTATTCCCTTCGTCTTGAAATTAAAAAAAAATTATACTTTAATTACTTAAATAATAAAAAAAATTGGAGATAATGTTATTGTTTAAAGTTTGGTTAAATTAAATAATAAAATATAAAAGACATGCTTTAAATATATTTTAACTTCTACAGCATATTTCCGATTAGAATGAAGAATTATCCAACTTATGTAAAAAAATATTAAAATACTTAAAAAAATTCACGCAAAAGCATGCAACCACAATTTAACTTTAGGGGCGGTAAGGATGTAGTTGATACAAATATCAAATTAGAGGGACTATTAGTAAACATTAACCCAAAAAATTTACTAGAATCATGATAGGCCACGACAAAATAATTAAAGTACCTAGTAAATGTGTATTCACTCGTAACGTATTGATTTGGATTCTACCAAACTCAATTCTAGTTAGAATTTCCCATTCCAATTATGTCAATCGCCTAATTATATTCCATATAACTGGTATTTAATCAGGATACATATTTTATATTATCTGCATAACAAAAGGATACGAATCTTTTATAGTGGCACATAATAATTAAAAACTTGAGAATGAAATAGTGCATGAAATGAAAAAGTGATTCTATGTCAGATCGGGTCCAAAAGAGCAACTGCACTATTTTCTATTAGATGCATGGGCAAGATAGTTAACATACTTAAAGTACATACATCCAACGGTAATAAATGGACCGGCTCCATTGGACACGATTCGTCTTAGAATTTTCCAAAAAGTTCCAACAATGAACATATTCTTATGGCTGACTTCATGATGATAGTGAAATGGAATTTGGATTCCACTTGTTTTATACAAAATGACCCATATTAATATTCCTTGATTTTGAAAGATAACAGGTAAAGAGATGATAAGACCCTTTACCTTAAAATACTACTTTCATTCGGTTTGTTTTAAACTTTTATAGATGGGTAAAAAAGAAAGAGATTTTATAGCTATCTATAGCCTATGATATGATACACAGATTCGATATAAATACGAATGTGACACGATACGAAATACGGTAAATCAAAATTCTAAAATATGATACGTTGATACGTATGTATATGCATTATACTATTTAAAGTTAAAGTTGATTCAATAGATTAATGGACAAAAATAAAATATTATCCAATGCCTAAAAAAAATTTGTTTTGTTTAATTTATATGTTTAATTTTTAATAAAAGACCGAAAATATTATCCTTTTTTCCTATTTTAGCCAAAAAGTATCATATAATATTAAAAAAATACTCCGACTAGTATCCAAGGTGTGTCAGATACGCAAATTTTGTATCGGATACCGTATCCAAAACTTTTTTTTTCTTTTTTATTACGGACACTTCATAATTGTCCGGGACACAGTATCCGAGAGAATCCATGTTGGATACGAAACTATACTAGATCATTTTTAGGAGTATATGCGAATCATAGTCTATAGCTGGAAAAAAAAATAAGATATCAAATAATTATATTGAAAGTTATATGAGTGGGAAATGAATCATTTTCCGTTATTCCATTATCATCTTAATTATACACAATTATGTAACAATTTAGGGTAATATTTAAATTGACAATATACATATATATATATATATATATACATATATATAGGTGGACAAAAAGTCATACTGTACCAGCACCACCTAGTTCAACTTTATATCACCACCGCAAAACAATGCAATTTTTTATGTTAAAATTAAAATAATAGAGGCACTATCAAATCATGCTTAGAGCACTAACAAAGTGTTCCTTGTCGGATAACTTTATCCTAGAAAATGTATTTGGAATCTTATATGATCTATGTTGACGTGATTAAAAAACTATGGCTTTGAGTTTGTCGGGTCAAAATATCCTGAAAAAAGGAAAAACCTAATACAGTTACTCAATATAAAGATCACAAACAATTTAAGTGCATCAGCATATTCCTTTTCATTTTGGTTCTCACCCCATGTTGGAAACTGTTAGTTTACAACAGCCTTGGGGAATTTCTGGGATAAATCGTCACATATTCCTTCGATTCCGCATAAAAATTTCAGGCAATTACATGGAATATATTTGATCAAGAACATGATAGCAACAACATGCAATAAGAATCAAATGCTATTCTTCTATCTCCTATATCTATGTTGAGATAGATTTCTGGAACAGCAAAAAACAAGACACTTAATTAGTAGCTATGGAGGCTGGCGGGTTTTACGTGCGTTTCAAGCCTCACATTCTTATGGTTATCACTCAGATTGGCTATACTTTCATGTATATCATAACAGAAGCTTCCTTCAATCATGGGATGAATCCTTTCGTCTATGTTACTTATCGACATTTTGTGTCTGCTCTGGTATTGCTACCGTTTGCATATTTCATCGAAAGGTATATAAACATCCATCAGATTTCCTTCCACGTCATATTTGTAGTTTTATGTCTTCGGGTCATTCTATAGTGGACTGTGTGTGAAATGACCAGTCACCCCGATCCAATGTTATTGATGGACGGGTACCATTGGTGTCAGTATGTTTTTCAGTATGATTTCGATTAGTACATATTAATACTCAAACTGTTCATTCATGTAGCCCGAGCCTCCTGATGTTTTGCAAATTACTAAAACACCCACTGTTAGATCAAGACGACTCGAAAAACATGGGGTCAAATTATAGTTTTTTTTTTTTCTACTAACAAGCGGTGAAATTGTAATATGTTTTTACTGGGAATTTATGATAATTTCTCAAAACTTTGGGATGCTTTTTATTGTTACGGTCTCACGCAGGGGTGTCTGTAATTTACCCTTGAGACAATGACCAACCCGGGGACTGATATTTCTTCTAACAAAATGCAGAAAAATTCGACCGAAGCTAACATTAGCTCTTTTCCTGGAGATTTTTGTTCTTTCACTTCTCGGGTAAGAATTTTTCCACGTCTATTACGCTTATAAGTAACAAAATTCACAAACATAACTAGCAAAATTTCAATTTTTTGCAGGGTGAGTTTAACCCTGAACATGTATTTCACAAGCTTGGAGTACACCTCTCCAACACTACTGGCATGCATGGTCAATACTATAGCTTCCTTGACATTTATACTAGCAGTTATACTCAGGTAAAAATATGTAAAAAACTAAATACTTGTGAACAGAAACAAATTAAGCAAGAATTACATACCACGGATTTACATGCAGAATGGAGATTGTAAATATTCGAAGCCCTCGTGGGATTGCCAAAGTTCTAGGAACCGGGGTGTCCTTAGCTGGCGTTATGACGATGACATTGTACAAAGGACCGGCTTTAAAGAACATTGGCCATGCACTCGTTCATATAGGAGGCGGCTCATCAGTTATCCACGAGCACTGGTTGAAGGGCTCCCTTCTTACTATTGCAAGCTGTGTTACATGGTCTATATGGTACATTATGCAGGTTTTTACCACGAAACTTACAAGTTAGAGTACTATTATAATGTTTATGAAAATCAGCATATCTAAACAAAAATGGGTGTAAAATCTTTAACACGATCTTTACAGGAAAATTATATACACACATCTGTGCCCTAATTACCAAAAAAAAAAACCCTGATAAATTACCATAACTTCTCAATCAGTAAAAGCATATTATAGTTTAACCCCCTGTTTTTCGAGTTGTCAAGTTTTTGAGGGATGTCTAAATAATTTGTAAAACTTCAGGAGGCTCGTGGTAATTACTTAATAAGTGAGGGGATGTGCATGTAATTATCCTAATCTTTAATAACTTGTAAAATTATAATCGGTATCCAATATTATAAAGAAAAATTAAGGATTGAATTAAGCTTCTCATGAGGTAATTATATAACGTAACTCATAATAATTTCCCTTGGTAATAAACAAAGGATTACAAGATATAGACTTTGTACAAATAATTGCAACAAACTTACCGGCAAGTTAATAACGCAGGCATATACTTTGAAACGATATCCAGCCCAGCTTTCACTAGCTACATGGATGAATTTTGTTGGAGCTGTGCAATCAGCTGTCTTCACAGTGATTGTAGAACATAGAAAAGCTGCATGGACTATTGGTTTTAATATTGATCTCTGGTCGACCTTATACGGAGTAAGTTTGGAAAATATGATAATATCAGCAATCAAATTACAATAGATTTGAACTAATCGCGCAATTATTGAAACAGGGAGTAGTCATCTCTGGCATAATCACTTTCATTCAACTGTGGTGCACAGAAGCAAAAGGACCTGTATTTGTGACAATGTTTAATCCCCTTTCGACATTGCTAGTGGCAATTTTATCGTATTTTGCCCTTGGCGAGAAGCTCTATATTGGGAGGTAAGAGTATATTATGTACGTCTGCGTGCATGTGTTGATCATGTCCACCAAAACTGAATTCAGTGTCATAATTGTATACTTCTGGTATTTGCAGCATACTAGGTGGTGTTATTGTCATTATGGGACTCTACTTGCTGTTATGGGGAAAAGAACACGATGAAGCACAAATAAAGCTGAAAGAGAATGAAGATCCAAAGACGCTGATATTCTCTTCAGATGAAAATAATTTGAAAGGAGAACCTTAGAAATTTTATTGATGTTTCTGGCAGAAATGATTACGAAATTAATTTAGCGTGGTAAAAAAACATGGATTGAGTTCTGACATATGGTTTCAAATATAAGCATTTGAATTTTTATATCTTTAACGAAGTATAGAAAAAGACAGAAAATCCGGCTTCAGGTTTCGTTCTTCGTTGTTTACAGAAAATGACTTCTCGAGAAGCACTCATTTTTCAGTGGATTATTAACCTAAACTATTATGTCTTGGTAAACGATGGAAAGTTACCTCATTTTGAGTAAACGTTCTTCGAACTGTATGCACAAGTAACGCTGATTCCTTAGAGCATCCAAAGTATCCTCGTTGAAATCCACGAGCACCTCGACCTGAGATCCTTGCAACACTTCATGATTATAAGATTATTCCCAACAAAATAAATGTTGCACATAAAGACCAATAACCTTCTTCTACCAGTTTTTCTGTAATATTGGATAAAATTTCCAACATCGAAAACCTTTTCAATGTCGAAAACTGTTAGCATTTTGGCAGCAACATCAACTAAATAATAAAGGTACATTAAATAGACAACCCGTATGTGTGAGATCCTAATTACAAAAAACACCCTGAGGTTTAAGAAATTACCATAACTCCCTGTATCATTATAGAAGCATATTACAATTTCATCTGCATTTTTGAGTTGTCGGATCCTGCATAGGATGTCTCGGTAATTTACAAAACCTCGGGGGCTCATGGTAATTGCCCAATAAATAAGGAATTGTGCATGTAATTGTCCCAAAAAATAATAACAATTTGAGGACTAGCAACACCATCGGAAAAAGTTCACAAAAGAGAAGAAAATGATCAAACGCGTGTAAAGGGAATGAAAAGATTGAAGACAAAACAGTAAATATGTATTCCATTGCTCTCCAAACCGAAATATTGTCATTTATATCTGATACAGAGATTGCAGATAAAATAGTGCAACTAGATCAAGATAAAAACAATTAGGATCTAATTGATATTTACAAGCATGACTGGCAGAACATATCTCATATTGCAATAAAGATTCATCCAGAGCAGCAATTTTCGCATTAAATCAAGCAGCAGGAGGCCTGAGCTCCTGGTCTTGAGAAGTGTCACGGGCACATGGTGGTAAATACTGCCACATTGGCACATAACCGTAGCTTGGAAACATAGCCATCTTGTTTCCCCCAATCTGATATGCTGGTGGATGTGCTGGAGGAACGTTCATGGTTTTCATCTGTTGCTCTATCCTTTGTTTATCTGCTTTAAGCACCATTTTCTCTTCACGAAGTTCATTCTTCTCAGCCTGTTTTAGAGAAAACGATAATCCATAAACCAATCAGAGTAATATGAAGTAACCTGCCTGCAGAACCAAAGTAAGAAGATGTTTTCGAATACCATTTCTGTTTTCTTGATCATAATTTTCAGAAAATTACAAGTACAAACAATTTTCCACCAAAAACATAGACGAATATAGCTAATATCACTTCATTTTAACACAAATACCCATAATACACATTTCCGGAAAAAATTCTGATTATTCAAAAACCATAAACAAATATAACCCAAAGCTGGAGAAATGTCCTGTCTAACCTTCAGAGTTTGTATCTCTTCTAAAAGCCTTTCATTCATCTCTTGATACTCCTGGGATTCAGTTTTTAGCTCCTTTATAATTCTGATGGCGTCACCAAGTATGGCCAATTTGTCAGTTTTCACAGGTCTTCCAGGTTCCAAAATAGCGGACAAATCTGAGAACCTGCATTAAGGACAAAAACTGTTCTATCATTGGAAAACCATTTGTATGTATATTGCTTCTAGGTTTATATTTGTAGTACATAGTGTATTCATATCCAAAGCAAAATGAGCTTTCCCACATTCCTTCAATATATTGTAACTATGTAAACAACTACCTTAACAAATAACTATCTCAAAAAGGCTTGCACTGAACAAACAGGAAATGACGGAAGTGGAAAGAGAATATTCGACAAAGAATGCTAATGACATTTCTACCTGTCATTCAATTTTTCTCTCCTCATTCTCTCACGGCATGCTTTTGTTCCTATCACACCACATGAATCACTGCGTCCCCTGGAGAATAACACAATCACAAAGAAAGTGAATATAAACCAACTTCTGCTTTTAAATTTTAAATATTTAAGATAGGTCATTACTAAAACATATGAAGATTTTCTGACATACTGATCTAACAAATTTAAACAACCCATGATAGACGTGTTCGAATAAAGAAAAATGTGAGTATAAACATGATTTTTGGTCCACAAGTTCTTTGTGTTCATTGATTAAAGGGAAATCAAGGATTCATATTCGTATTCGGTTGTACAAGGTTCTGGTAAAGTTCTTAGTTAAATACTTCAAATTATTCAATATCATGCATAAATTAGAAATACAGAATGACAGAACAGTTTGCAGTTCACGCAGTAGCAGTGTTACATGTTGTGCATGGAGTTGTAAAAAAACTTTCGAGCTTCATATGTACTCAACTCATTTGTTAAAGTCTGAATCATGAATTTTCATTATCAGTCAAATTTGTTTTCCCTTTGAGCATCCAACATATATGATCGTCTTCTTTAACAATGAAAGCATAGGAAACATGAGCCTTCCTCACGAATATTCAGTAGTTACCTCTTTCTCGGAGATTCCCTTTCTGAGCATTCACTTACATGTGATGTAGTTCCACTAAGTGTGACATCCATGGCCACATCGACTCTGGCAATAACATGATCAATCATATCAAAACAGTTCTTTCTAAATTTTCCGAGTAATATAGTCAGCAATTTCCAGTAATCACCGAAACCGGAAAAGTCAAATAAGATAGATAAATACAATCGGTACGCTATCATCATATTTCATGTCAGAGCCGAAGCTTCACTAAAACTAAATGAAAAAGGTAAAAATGGAATTTTGGAAAAATGCTTCCTTTATAGCATTACTAGATCAAAATTCAAATTTGCAGCGGTAGAAGAATGGGGGGAAAGAAGAGACATGACAAAAAACAACAATCATTCAATTTCTATTTAATTTTACTCAAAATCTTCAAGTACCAAACAGGCTTCAGAAGTTGCATCACATACATCTCTAAAAACATAAATATCCATAGAGATAAGAGAAGTCCACGCCGAGAATCATCAACTATATCGTCTGAGAAATCATATCCCAGGAACTTGAAAAGCCATTCCACATCAGAAAATTAACCGTACAAGTCAATGCAAAATATCAACTTAGGCTGAGATCAAAGTGCACAGAGCTAAAAATTGAAAACAAAAATAACAAATCACGATCAATACAAAAAACTAGCTTGATCATGCTAAATTAAATCAATTCAAAACATCAACTTCGGCTGGGATTAAAGTGCACAGAGCTAAAAATTAAAGAAAAAACAATAACAAACTACGACGAAAAACTAGCTCGATTACGGCAAATTAAATCGATTCAAAATATCAACTTAGGCTGAGATCTGTGCACAGAGCTAAAAATTGAAAACAAAAAAGATAGCAAACCACGAGCAATACTAAAAAACTAACTCGATTTTACGCTGAATTGAATCAATGAAAAATAACATATTAGGCTGAGCCTGAGATTAAAGTGCACATAGCTAAAAATTGGACCAAAAAAATTAACAAACTACGATCAATACGAAAAACTAGCTAGATTACGATCAATGCAAAATTAGGCTGAGATTAAAGTGCGCAGAGCAAAAAATTGGGAAAAAAAAAAGAAAAAAAAACTACAAGCAATACGTAAAAACTAGCTCGATTACGTTCAATCAAATCAAATTAGATACTCACTTCAATTTTTGCAGCTGAGTGTCCCAGTAGTGGTCGGTCGGCGGCGGCGGCGGCGGCGGCGGAGCGTCATCTAAGAGGCTGCTGTAATCGATTAAATCACACCAGCAATTCTCATTGAACGAATCCACGTGATGATGATTATTCATTTCTCGAAAATCGATTTTATCTTCGATTCTATTTCTTGCTTTCAGATGAAATCGAATTCAAACGTTGATGGAAATGTGATTTGACATGATTTGATTGTGAAAAGGCCCCAGGGAGTAAACAATAAATGATCTCCGGAGGGGGGGAGCTAGCCAATGAAAATGCGACACGTGGAGAAATATGTAAATTATTGGTTTAGAAAGATGTTGAGAATTAGATAATTTAATACAAGTTGTCTTTAGGGTTGGGCAACAATTTTATAAAATCATTTGAATCGAACAGCAACAGATCGTTTTTGTTAAATTTTTATGCAAATTGCGGTTTAAAGTTTTAAAAGAAATCGCACTGCCAAATCAATTTGGTTGCGGTTTTAGATCAATTTTAGTAATTCGATTTCAAATTAACTAAAAAATATCGAAATTGTAATACGAATATACCTACTTGTCAATTGTCATGAACTCAATTTTAATTTATAAGGTGAGTAAATTATGATGATTATATGGTTAATCATGAAATAAATTAATTATATGTATGTTTGATTAAATCAAGTTGGAGATACAATTTGTGGTCAAGTGATGTCACTTGAAATTTTTGATAGAGACAAGAGTTGAAAAATGAAAATTATCTAATTTTAACTAATGAAAAGTTTAAATACTTTGTTGTCATAATCAAGGGCTAGGTAATCAAAACTCAATATTACATCATACTTTATAAATTAATAAGCATATTTGTCCTTTTAAATAATCAATAGTCATAAAAATATATAGGGTAAAAAAGTATTTTCTCCCAAACCTATGTCACAATGATATTTTTCCCTTTATTTAAAAAAAAAATCGTATTTTGCTTCTCAATCTTTAATTTTTGTTACAGAACACCCCTTTGAAAGGAATATTTCACGAATATTCCGCCTAATAGGGTGTTCTATAACAAAAGTTAAAAATTGGGGGCCAAAATGCAAAACATATTCCGCCTGATGGAGCGTTTTGTAACAAAAATCAAAAGTTAGGGGCAAAATGCACAACATGTCATGGAATATGCATTTTACCCAAAAATAAAATAAGAGACAAAAAAAATGTACAATTTTACATTCTTGAGCAGAAATGTAAAATTTAAATTTGACCCACAACTTTTTGGGGGATTCCCACGTTAGGGTGACCCGGTTCCGATCACGGACTGAACCGGTTCCGATCATGGCCTGACCCGGCCCATTTTAGGGCAACAATGACCCGAAGTATCCATCCATAGTCTCACAAACTGCAATCTAATTTAGTCAAGTTGAGCTCATTTTTTGAACAAATATTATCATTTAATTGATCAGAAAATCCATATACTTCTTATGCATTAATGTCAATGAATCATCAACACTCAATAAGTACATTAATCTGCCCGCGAAGCTTCGAAGAATCAAATAACGCGGGCTTCGTTTTTCAATTTGTCAATCAGTTCATCTACTGAAGAGAGTATGACCCCTGCTTTTCTTTTAGGGGGTTCGGTGACTTGAATGACCTCCAAGTCTGATTTGATTTCCACATTCAGATCCTGTGGAGTGAGTTTCTTTATCACCTTCGATTTTGCTTTCATGATGTTTGGAAGTGTTGCGTATCTCGGTTGGTTCAGTCTCAAGTCAGTGCTGCCAAGAAGATACAGAAAAAAAATAAGTAAGATTTGGGAATTGATTAGAAGTTGAACTTTTATAACTCCTCTCGTTTAATCAAATCGTGGGGCGAGTTATATAAAGTTTTTACGAAATAATGCATTTTTGTTTTCAATATAATGCAGAAAAAAAGAAAAGGATTAGATTTTTACGTGATCACTGCAGGCAAATCCAAACACAATGTCTCGAGGCCACCATCGACTTCTCTGTCCACTGTTGCTACTTTATTTTCGTCATCAAAAACAACCTAACAGAATCACAATATATATATACACACACACACACACACATATACACATATAAGTCGATATTGGTTTAAAATAACAAAAAGACGGAAATATTTAGGAAGAAGCGAAAGGAGGAGACTTTAACCACGTGATGATGGATGAATAAGGCCATCAAGTTGAAGATGAAATAATTAATGTAATTGTAATCTAAAAAATTTCATTTAGTATATTTCTATTAATTGTTAAAAAGTGAGTTGCTTCAAAAAAAAAAAACTTGTGGAGTATGAAGCTAACCTTGGAGGCAAAGGTCCCTTGTGGCCATTTAAGAAGCCCTGCAATCATTTGACCCGTCTGGTTGCAATCGTCGTCAATAGCCTACGCAAATTCAAACATTAGAAGCAATATTTTGAAACAGATTCTTCATGCAAATATCGAGATAGAAATTGAAGAACGATAAGAAAACATAAAAAAAAAAAAAAATTAACATAACATAACTAAAAGCATGCACTTAAGCGATTCAAATAAATTGTGATAAAAGAAAAGGTGAATCCAATCTTTGGTTTATACTTGTCGCGTCTGTATACTAAGATAACTACACACACATTGAAGAAATAGATCCGTATAGTGATTTTGATATCTACTATCCAAAAATGGCTAGAATGTGGCTATAAGATCGTCAACATCTTCAGTGAACATCAAATGTATTCACAAAGTATATCATGAATGTCATGCATTATTACGAGATTCTATAGTTTTCTATAAACGTCCAGTTATGGCATTCTACAAGGCATACTAATGCACAATAAAGCTTAAAATGATGACTTTCACAAAGCTAATTTAGTTGATTTATGCAAAAGTTACTTGTTAAAATCAGGTAGCGTTGCTTCTCTTATATATCGAACCTTCAACAATGCCATAATCACAAACATCGTCAAATGATCAAATTACATTCTTTCACAACTCTACATCAAATTCACATATGAGGATTATAAGCCAGAGAATTGCAACTCATCAAATCTCGAGTTCTTTTAATTTCCCACATATCCAATATTTGCAAGCATAAATTTAGCTTTATCATCACCACCAAAAGAACTCAACAATGAATCCATCAATCTCAAATCTCATAAAACACAACAAAAATTAAAACTTTCAACATCTCCCAAAGTAAACAAAATAAGTAACACTAGAACATATAGAAATGACCTAAGCACATTCATAACAAAAGCACTAAAAACATATTATCAATAGCGCTGACGAACCAAGTTACTCGATTCGAGATCAATCACTAAAAGCTCGTTTGAGCTCCGTTCGTTAACATATCCGCCAAGCTTGAACAAAATTTTGTGTTCCATAAGTTTTGAAGCTCAACTCAATTAGCTAGAAAAATGTACAGCAAAATCAAGTTACTCTAGCTCGGCTCGTGTTAAGCTGAATTAAAGCTCATTTGAGCTCCGCTTAACTAACAATTAAACCAAACTCAAACACAAATTCCGAAACTCTACGGTAATTCAAACGAGCTCGAATAAGAACTTATTCACCTCGACCCGAAGTCCTAATTATCAACAATACATCACCCAAAATAAACAACGTATCAAGGGAAAATTGAACATCATTGAGGGGGGAAAAAAAATTAACCTGTTTTCCAAGAAGAACAAGTCCGGGCTTTTCAGCATCAACAAGAGCTTTAAGAATCTTAGCAATAGAGAGCGGATAAAGTGTACCCGGATACTCCACGTGGACGGCCCGATCAGCACCCATAGCAAGCCCGGTTCGGAGGGTGTCAACGCACTGGGCTGGGCCAACGCTAACAGCCACAACTTCGGAGGCCCGACCCGATTCCTTAATCCGGAGCGCCTCTTCTAAAGCTATCTCGCAAAACGGGTTCATCGACATCTTCACATTCGATGTTTCTACACCACTCTGAAACAAAATCAAAACCAATTTAAATTAAATTCAGCTTATTTATTTTTAGATAATTTTGATTTTTTGTTCGGGCCTTGTTACCTTGTCGGGTTTGACCCGGATTTTGACGGCGTAGTCGATGACCCGTTTGATGGCTACCATGATCTTCATGGTTGTTTGTGAGAGTGGGATTTTATTTTCAGTTCGAAATGATGATGGGTCTGGACTCCGGAGTGAATTTGATGATGGTAACTGGTAAGATGTTTTCACTGTTTTGTTACTGAAATGGAAAAATTGCATTTTTTGTTCCTTATGTGTGGTGTTTTTGTTCGAGTAAAAAGCATATTGCACCCTCAAAAGGGTGCTTTTGGGCACTTTCCACCCTCAAAAATAGGGGCGTAAATGAGTCGAGTCGAGTCGAGCCGAATGTGATGTTGTTCAAGCTTGTTTGAAATACCACCGAGTTTCAATGTTTGTATTTGAGCTTATTTGATTACTACTCAAGCCGAGCTCAAATGAGCCTTAATCGAGCCGAGCACTAGTCGAGCTCGAGTAGTTTGAATTTTTGTATATATTTTTGTTACTTATTACTAATCGAGCCGAGTTTCAAAACTTATCAAACACAAAAATTTGTTCAACTTTGGTTTGATATGTTAACAAACCAGCTCAAACGAGTTTTTAGTGATCGAGCTCGAGTCGAGTATCGCACCCTCAAATCAATCACTTATGGCAGATGCACCCTAACCCATTTTCAGGCCAACTTTATCATTTGAGCTCCAAAACTTACAGGGCAAAAATGTCTTAGAACTACTATCCCACCGGGGATACATTATTTCAGGTTACGATTGCACCAAATTGTTATGAAATGTTATTTTAGCGTGGAACATGATGTAGTTATTTCAAAAGCATGATAGAAAAAATGTGTGATAAATCCAAAAAATTAATACCCGACCTGTTAGGGAAAAAGAAAATTTGAAAAGATGAAACATAAAGAAAATATAAAGAACCCTTAAAAAAGTCGAAGAGAAACAACTACTTGATGCATATACTTAAAAAAAATTACACAAGAGTTTAATAGCATAATGTTCACAAGCTTACAATTTTTGCATCAATCATTTTGTCATAAAAGTACACGTAATAAAGGCTGTTCTTCAATAATTTTTTTTTCTTATTAAACTATGTTAAAAAAATTGAGGGAAATTGGCCCTCTAATTTTTCTCATCATGTGCATACTGCCAAATATTTATTTTCTTCAACTTGCTTATTTGAGGTGAGCCAACTTTAACAATTTCGAAAAACTTTAATATTTAAAAGAAACATAAGATAGGCGTTGCTTTTATTACTGTTTAATTAAAACACAACTATAAACAAGTTATTGATGGAAAAATATTTACCTTAAAATCAACAGGGTTCTTGAAATTTCAAATTGATAAGCATCTGGTGCAATTCTGTACATTTTAGGTAAAGTCAATCAACTTTTCCGGACCTTTTTGCCCCTCTGTTTTTGCAGCTCAAATGATTAAATTGGCCTGAAAATGGGTTAGGGTGTATTAAATTAGAGAAAACTTCGTAGAGAATTTGTATTATTAAGTAACATATTTATAAGAGTTATATAGACTTGGTAAACAAGTAAACCCAAAACTATAAACAAGGAAAGACATTCTAAGCTATAAAGATAAATACAAGAAAATATAAGATAAGGAAAGATCTTATACTAATCTAGAAGATATATTCTAACACTCCCCCGTAATTGAAATGAGAGATTCTCGAACGTTGAGACTGGACTGAAAATCCAAGAGGAGACGGGGCGTTACTCCTTTAGAGAATGCTTTTTAACAGCATCTTTTATTTTCTTTGCTTCTTAGTTGATATATATAATTTTCAATGGTTCTTGATTAAATCAAAATGGTGGGTACTGCAATGGGCGATGATAGAAGCAATTCCTCCTTCAACAAATCCCTTCACACCCATATCATGTAATCTTATGTAAAGAATTGAGAAAGAAAACACAATGGAAAAAGGTAAAAATAGGGGATGGAAATAGAGTTAAGATATATATATATATATATATATATATATAGAGAGAGAGAGAGAGAGAGAGAGAGAGAGAAATAAGAGAGAAAAAGAACATGCTGAGGCCGAGCAAACAACGGCGGAAAAAAAAAAGGGCCCCATAGATACAAAACCTGAATATAGGGCTAGGCGCAACCGAAAATTATATCTTGCACACGAAATTTGAAGAAAAAAAATGGCTATTCTTGTATGTTAGCAACAATCAAAAGAAAGCCATATATACTTATACGTGTGAAAAAAGTTTTTTTTTTTTTTAAGATTCAGAGAAAAAAGAAAAGAAAATAGGAGTTGAACAACTCGCAATTCAACGCCATGAAAGTGGGTAAGAATTAGAGATGTAGAAATAATGAGAAAGAGAGGGAGAAGAAAGAAGAAAGAAAGATTTGTTGGCAGAAGCAGCACTACACGAAGAGTGGTGGGATGCCATTGTTGTGTGTGGGAAGAAGAGAAGAAAAAAAAATAGGGAGCCGGACGGGGACAGCGTTGGTAGAGGCTTGCGGAAGCGATAGATCGTGAGGGTTGAGAGAAGAAACTCTTTAGCTCGATACCTTAGAGAAAACCCTGTAGGGAACTTGTATTATTAACTAACATATTTATAGAGTTACATAGATTTGGTAAACAAGTAAACCCTAAAGTATAAACAAGGAAAGATATTCTAAGTTATAAAGATAAATACAAGAAAATAGAAGATACGAAAAGATCATATGCTAATCTAGAAGATATATTCTAACAGGGTGCAATCTGCCATAAGTGATTGATTTGAGGGTGTAATCTATGAGTTTTTAGTTTTTAGGGTGGAAAGTGCCAAAAAGCAGTCTTTTGAGAGTGCAATCTGCTTTTTACTTGTTTTTTTGTTCCTTATGTCATGTGTGGTTTTTTTTTTAATTTTGGTCCAATTCATTACGAGATTCTCATGTTGTGTCGGGTAACTTATAAAATATTTCACATTTGGTTTCAGCCGAATGTTCCATTTAAAATTTAACGATCATTTCCATTAGTTAACATTTTGACCAAATTTTTTGCTATCATGATAATATAATTCGGTATCATGCGTTGCTCACGCACAAAATCTCTCCAAGTAACTGGTCAAAATGTTGACTAATGAAATTGACCTTTAGATTTTGAAAAGAAAATTTAGTTGAGAGCAAATGTGAGAGTTCTTAAAAGTTCATGTGTCACTCACACATGAAATTTCCCCAAAAAACTGGTCAATGTTAGCTAACGGAATTGACCGTTAAATTTTGAAAGGAAAATTCACAAATGTAAGAGTTCTTAAAAGTAATGGGACATAATCTCCCCAACGAACAGATCAAAATATTGACTAATGGAATTGACCATTAAATTTTGAAAGGAAAATTTAGATGAGAGCAAATGTGAGAGTTTTTAAAAGTTATGAGATGTAATGTGAGAATCTCGTAATGAATGGGATAAAGTACAATTTCTCCTACTGAAATTGGATATATTGCTTGGGTTGATACTTGAAAGCTTGGGCTTGATTAAGGATCAATTTAGATAATTCAAGCCCAATTTTACTTAATTAATAAGGATTGATGATCATGTTATGGGCTCAGACATGTTGGGCCGAGGTGCAGGCCCCTACTCAAATTTTACTTGCGTTGGACATGGGAAAGGTTAATATTTAATAGGGAAAATTACTAAAAAACCCTTAAAATAAACTTTTATATCCAAAAAACCCATGATAATATTTGTCAATCCAAAAAACCCATTCCATCAACTTTTCATTCCAAAAAATCCAATATTTAGGGTTAACAAATTTATGGACTTAATTGCCCTTAGCCTTCTAGATTAAAAATTAATCTATTGTTGTTATGCAATAAAATTTATTTATATAAAAATTTTGTATTGATAATTGATATTAATTATGATTTTAATTTTAATTTTTTTAATTTTTAATCTTTTTAAAAAATTTAAAACATATATTTATATATAATTACCATATTAAAATCAAAAATAAATTATATACAAATATTTAAAAAAATTAATATTACAAAAGAAAATCTGTATTTTATGATTCATCAATTTGAAAGAATCAAAACAAAATGATACATTAAGAAAAAATAATTGATCAATTATTAACTTAATAAATGAAGGGGTAGTTTAGTCCAAAAAGTTGTTAATCCTCACTTTTGGGGTTTTTGGAATGAAAAGTTTGTAGAATGGGTTTTTAAGATTGAAAAATATTTTCATGGGTCTTTTGGATATGAAAAATTATTTTAGGAGGTTTTGAGTAATTTTCCCTATTTAATATTGTTCCGAAAACGGACTGTCGGGAAGCTATCACTAGCAGTTAGGGGTGTTCACGAATTGACCGAACCGATAGCAAATCGAAATTTCGGTCCGAACGATTTTTGGTTTTTTTTTTCTGCCAAAATTTGGTTTTCGGTTCGGTGTTCGGTTTTGAGGTTCGGTCGGTTCGGTTAACCGAAAAACCGATTTTTTTTATTTTTTATTTTTATTTTTATTTTTATTTTTTTATAGTATAACATTGATCAAAAACTATAAAAATTGTGTTTTCTAGTGACAACTTATAGGAAAATAAAGAAAATGAATTAAAATTAGTCATAATTAAATTTCAATTATTTATTTCTATCTAATTTATTTATTTATTTATACCGAAAACCAGAACCGAACCGGTTCACTTTTTAATTCCATTATGTTAATTTTAGTTGGCCATACTAAATATAATTATAAATATATAAATGTATGCATTCCAAAAAAATTGTGAACAATAATAGCCAAACAATAGCCAAAAAACAGTAGCTAGTGAGATTTTTGAAAAAACAGTAGCAAAAAAAAAATAAAAATTCTTTTTCGGTTTTAACCGAACCGAACGGTTAAAAAACCGACCGATGAACACCCCTACTAGCAGTAGCAAGGGCTCTATCTCGCATCGATACTTTGTGATCATCGCATGGATTAGAGACAAGTTAGCGCTATCTTCATAGGCGACTATAGCACACATTTGGCGAGAAGTGAACAAAACGATATACACTTTGGCCGAATTAAAAGTGTCTTGGCGCACGAGATGGCCCCAGATGTTAGAGACCTTTTGGAGCAAGATAAGGCCGGGATCATACGGCCTAGACGTATAACTAATGACCCGAGTTGTCGGATAGAACCACAAGGTAGCACCCTTCCCTTGTAGTCAAAAAGAAGGATCATGGTTATAAGAGTTAAGAAGGTTGAATTTTATCAATTAATATAACAAGATTTTTTATTTATCACATATGTGTTATTATATATTGATGTGCATTAATATATACACTTGGAGCCTGGTTAGTTAAATACGAGACAATAAAAAATTGGTATTTAATACGTATGAGTATTTCATGAATTTTTTATTGAAAGTTACGGTGAAAAAATCGGTTAAAAAATATGGGAACAAAAAATAAACATCGTAGTACTCGTAGGGGTAAAATACGAATAAACGTTTTATTATTTGTAGGGGTAAAATACGACTTGTTTTTATCTTAATTTATAAGTTATATTGTTTGTACTTGTTTTTATATTATGAAAAAAAAAATTATGAGTGTCTAGTTGATAATATTTAATATTTTGATAAATTATTAATATTTGTGTTTTTAATCGTATAAAAACCAATGAATAATTATAATAACTTAAATATATTTATCAATTTTAAATAAAAATAATATTTTTGTGCCAAATATAGACTTTTATTCGTCAAGTATAATACATAATATGTAAAGTACATATACTAAACGGTTCGGCTCAAAAGTATGAGTATTATTCGTTATGTTCAAAATGCATACAGTAAATAAGAGTTTTTTTCAATTATACGTACGAACGAGTACTATACAGGTATAATATAAGTTTTAATTGAGAGAGATTTAGAGTAGGACGAAATACTATATTAAGATTTAAGATGAAAGATTCAAATGAACATCATGAATGACAAAAAAGAGTAAATTTGAGGTTTGGTAGTTAGATCTTAATTACTTCATCACGCATCAATTTATGGTGCAATAATCATTATCCAGCCTGGAAACCTTGACAAAAAGTTCAGCCATTATCGAACTTTCCTTGAGTTGGTAATCTATCATTATGCTAATTAATTAGAATCTAAGGTTGGGAGGGGACCCCTCTATGAACCCCACTCAACACCGTACAAACACAAAATTAGGGTTGAAATACAAACTAAAATACCTAACATCAATAATTAAAAGTTTGTTGGAGTTCTGTTGAATTAATTTAACAAATAAATTTGAACACATTTTTATGTTCGATAAGATTTGAAATCTTGGTTCAAATTAAACTAAATTAGTTAAAAATAAATAAAATATACATAACATTATCAAATTATTCGAATTCGACTCAAATAAAGTTTGTTCAAGCCCTGTTCAATTAACAACTAAATCAAGCCCAGCTATAATTTTTCAAACTCGATAAAAATTTGAACAACATCAAAATCAGATCAACTAGATTCGTCTACGCTCCTATACACGATTTCTTTCAAATACATTTAAGCAAAAAAGAAAAGGTATTATCATTTGATTCAATCATACAAAGGATCTAAAAACAAAACAAAAGGCATGGGAAAAGAAAAAGAAAAGTTGTTAAAGCAATGATGCTTACAATCATAACTTCAAGTCAAAATTAGACACTTGAACCTTCCAATTTGTCATGTTATGAAAATAATCCAAAAAAAAAAAAAAAATCGATGATGTCTTGACATAGTGGATACATTGAAACTCCATGATTTTGATATTATGAGTTCGATTTCACCAAATATATTAGTTTTTTTTTTCAGTATTCACCATTTGTATTTTGTAGTAACAATTTGATTATAAATTCATAATTGATCTAATATTTTGATGTAAAATAATGTAACCGCCTCATTAAAAAAAAATTGAAAACCATCAAAGTGGAATTGAATTTTTTTTTTCCTTCACTACTATATATGACAACAATCCCTCTACTTTCTAAAACAAAATCTAACTATATTTTTCTGTACCTAAAATAAATAAAAATAAAAAAAACCATAAATTAATTAATTCCAAAAAAAAATACTACACTTGTGGCTCGGAAAAATCTATGCTAGACTGAGTCCAAAACAAGTGGTTGAACTTGAACTGCACTTCTTGAACCAAAAGAAAAGAATGATCTTCTAATTCTGCTACTGCTTGAGCCTTCATTTGGACTAACTTCATTAATTTCAGCTTTATTTCTCTGAATAATTTCTTGAACAGCTAAATAAAGCTGAGTATCAGCTGCTGAATCCATAGAAAAAGATCTCCTTATAAGTTGAACTACAAATTGTTCATCTTTTTGCCTATTATCAATGCACTCATCTCCCATGCTTGAAATGTGGCTGAATTTCTTGGCTTTCTTTCTCGGGATCTTCGGTTTTGGCGAAGAACTGATCGTTAAAACCTCGTTTGAGCTCGGGTTTTCTGGGATTCTTGATAGAGATGGATTTGTAGGGTGATGATTTTCTGATGATATTTCAATCACTACATAGTTTTCATCTGTGTGAAGATTTGGATCTTGTGGGGAAGGATTGGGATCGAGGAATTGACTATGAGGAAACCTTGCGCAACAAGTGTTCGACGAAATGCTTGTTCGACAAAGAGGGCAATTTGCGTTGTTTTGTAGCCAAACATCTATACAATCTATGTGGAAAAAATGGCCACAATTTGGGATCACTCTGAGTTTCTCCTCTTCTTGGAATTCATTCAAGCAAACCGCGCATTCGCAGGATGTTTTTTCGAAGACTTCGTGGTCTTTCTTGAACTTGGAGATTGGTATTGACCTGATTGCAGCCTCGTCGAGCCCTCGGTTTTCGACAGCTGGAGAGTAAACCGTTAAAGGGTCCTCAACACGGCGCCTTCTGGAGAACGAAAATCGCCTCAAAAGATCGATTCTGTGCCAGTTCAGGCAACATTTGATCACAAATATGTAGTAGCTAACAAGCAAGAAAGCTGTGGCTAGTATGCCAATGATGGCAACTGCTATAATAGGGAAGCTATTGTGTGAAGAGTGATGCAACGGTGAGCCGAATAGCGAGGCGGGCGGGCTCGTGATCGGAGAACGATCCATTGAAGAGCTACAAAGGTAGGGAATTTATCGGTTTTTTGAAGAGGTTGATGATGAACACATATGATATGAACATGTTATTTTTGCATTTGTAAGAGTTTTTAAGTAAAATCTCAGATTGAAATTTAATGTTGTACTAGAAGAAAAGATTTGGTAGATTAGAGAAAGATCCTCAGAGAAAGGCACAAGCTTGGAGAAGAGGGAAATGGGAGGGGCCAAAATGAGAAAATTTAGGTGGATTAAATGCTTGTACTATGGGAGAAAAGTTTGGGATGTGAATGTAATATATTTATTTTGGTGGACCTTTTTTAAGGTGGGAAAATAGAGGAAAATTTAAAGAAAGTTTGTACTTAGTTGGTGAATATCGAAGTACCCAATAAGAAATCAATTTGTTTGGCAAGAAAGTTATTATACATTGAAAACCCTTTCTGTAATCCGGACTGTTCTGGTTGAGGACTAACCGTTCAATCTATTAATGTTTACGGAATGCGGCGTTGTCAGGTGTATAAGAAAATAAAATTGCTCGTGTTTTGATCTCAGTATAGTTTATGACCTCGTAAATAAGTTGAAGAAAATAATTAATATTTTAGTGTATAGAGTGGACAAGAAGTCCGTTCAGTTTATAATGTTTATGGAATGCAATGTTGTCAGGTGTATAAGAAAATAAAATTGCTTTGTGTACTGACCAATAGAGTTAATGGCGTAGTAAATAAATCGAAGGAAAAAAAACTAATATTTTAGTGTATAGAGTGGACAAGAAGTCCACCGGCCACAGTATGGTTGATGTCAACATGCATATGGGCATAGATATTAAATGGGATTTCTGTTGGTTGCAATATAATATGGTGGTCCATATATATATAAGTTTATATAGTTTAAAATCGTGGTCTAACTAAGCTACGAACTTTTGAAAGTTATGTTTACTTACACAAATGATGGTAGAAATTGATGTATATAAGTTTATATAGCTTAAAATCGTGGTCTAACCTAAGCTACGAACTTTTGAAAGTTATGTTTACTTACACAAATGATGGTAGAAATTGATGTTTGAAAGCCTAAATCGACTTGAATACTTGAGATTGTAGAGGAAGTTGATGTCAACTTTATGTGGTCCTTGACACTACCAATTCTATAGAGTTTGGGGTTCGTTCTTATTAAGTATTTAAGTGTTAGTGTGGGGGTCATCTTCTGTGTTGTCGGTCAATGACTCATTTTGGGGTTTTCTGTGAGTTTCGATTAGTTTACTAGTTATTGCGATGGTCGCCTATTTTTTCATGACAAAAATATGTGTATATATATATATATATATATTGAATTGCATTCGAATTTTTGACATATGAACACCAACCTTGTGTATAATTATTTTTTTCTAATTTTCTCTCTCTCTATATATATATATATATAAATATTTACCCGTTTATTTTATGTTACACCTGGTGAATATGCGCTGCATGATTGGGTGTACAACAATTAGTGTTTCATAACTTAATAAAATTAGAACGCGTGGGGTGTCTCATCTATCCAACTTGTTACCAAAACTTTTAGGTTCTTGATGACAAAATTGAGCTCCCTTCACGTGTATATGATGGAATTCAAGCATGCAAGAAATGGCTATAAAACGCAAGAATTGAAATAAAAGCTTATTGTAGAACTATCGTTTTGATCAGTCCTGAAAATGATGGATTTCGACGTCTTCCCACTTTTGATCGTTTTGATAGGTATACAAAAATGAATTATGTTTTATTGAATGTAACTAGGCAAAAGAACTATAAAAAAAATATAATAATGTCGTTGTCGTGAAGAAATTAGAACGCGTTATCTCCTAAAATGATATATATATATATATATATATATATATATAAAATTAGCTCGACCGTAATTGCTTTAGTCAATAAAGCCAAGATTGATTCTAAGAAAAGATTATATCTTTTAATTGGTGCCTAATCCATCCTTAATCATTGGGATAAATGAAAAGTTTTCGTTGCACATGTAACCCATTGATGATTTCTTTTCGCCGACGTGCAACCAATAAATCTTGAATCATCGCTTGATATATATATATATATATATATATATATATATATATAAATCGTTATTTTATGATTTTTAATATTTGAAATAATATGTACTTGTGGTGAGTATATATATCACATAAACATCATATAATTACACGATAATTTGCAACAATGTGGAGGATTAATGAGAATGGGAATTTTAAAATCCTTGAATGATGTCCATATTCGTTACAAAATTTATGACTTTGATGATAATTTGTATCAATACGGCAAATTGGGGGAAGCAATTGAAAACTTTCAAGAGGTAGCCAAGAAACTCTGTACACACGTTCGGGGGAAAAGTTGAATTGGGTCCCAACCCGAAAAAGCTATTTTCAATTACTTAATTCGGTGTCGAGAAAACTTAGTTATACTGACGAAATTAAGACTCAACATAATAATTAAAGGTTTTATGCTTTAAAATTCACCTGCGTTTGAGACTTTCTCTATTTTAATAATAATTGTTAACTGATTGTAATAGTTTTTAATTTCTTGTAATTTGTCGATCATTTGATATTTATAGCATGTATTTTGTAATCGATTTATTGAAAAAGAAAATTATTATATAATTAGGTAAAAAAGAAAAAGGTAATGTCATATGAGTATTACACATAAAAAGTCAAATTGCGTGTAGAAAGAATCCTAAAAAGTGGACATAATATTAGATTATGATGAGATAAAAGGACCAACACCATCCATGCTCTACTCTACTAGTGACCAAATAAAAAAAGACAAAGCTCATGTATCAATGTTTTTTTGTTTTTGTTATTATTTATTTTTTGAAAAAACTTTTGGATCAAGACGTGTGTTTAGGTGGGAAAATTAGTCAATTTTATCCAACAAAGTGTTGTCACAAAGTCAAAGGTTGCTCTGGCAAACAAGAATTTTTAACATTTGGTTCCACAATTATTTCAGACCACATAAATGTAGGATTGACTTCTTCAAATTTGAATAAAAGTTGGAAAATTCTAGCTCTGACTTTGAAAATTCTATGCTGGGTCGAGACCGAGATCATTGGTCTTGACCCAATCTCAGTCGTTGGATCACAAGTGGGTGGATGGGGGGGTTAAATTGCTAAATGCCCCCCCCACCCACTACTTGGGGATCCAACGGCCGAGCTGGGCTGAGACCAGTGATCTCGGCCCAGCATAGAACAGCCCCTCCGACTTGGTCGCACCCAAATATATTTCATAATTACACTTTTTATATAATTGATAAGTTATTTTATATAATACACATGAATTTGATCGAATCGGGACATGCTAGAAATTCCCATAAAAGGGTTTAACAACAATTTTCTTCACTACTAAGTACAAACAAAATAATTTCACTCTCTCCACTACACAATAATTTTCGTCAAGTATTTATTAAAAATAACTATATCTTATTCAATTTTATAAACCAAGTAGGAGCTAAAAAGAATTTCGTAAAGATTAATTTGTGATGTATAATATTTTTTTTATGCAAACAAAAAATAAGATTTTTTTAATTATATATATATATATATATCTTATGTTAACATGATAGTTAAACGTATTCATTACATATCCCTCATGTTTCACATAATTAAATTAATAAAAAATGAATGATTATAGAAAAGTTATTTCCACTCGGTAAGATTAATTTAATGAAAAACAAATATAAGAATGGTTGATGAATAACAGGTGAGCAAAGGGCTAGACGAGTAAAATAAACTTTATTTATAAGGCTATTCACAAAGAAGATTGGCCTTCGATTATATATTAATGCAAAATTGTTTGACTAAGATTAATTATCTTAATCCTTTCGGGGAATCTTTTACTCGTCCAAAAAAATTTCGAAGAACACATATCTTGGTCTACAAGTTGATTGACTTTCCCTCAACCATGCATTTGTACTCTCCCTAGCTCTCCTTTTTTACGGATAATTTTATGTCAGATCGAGTTTAATGATCCGAGTGTAACTTCTTTGTCTAAGTCTCTTATACAACTGTGTATGAGGACTGCAGATAATACAGCTTACTATGTGAAAGATATAAACACTAAAATCATTGGAGTCGTCTAATAGACATTTCTCCCTCTCTTTATCTTTTTTTCATTTTCTATTTTTCGTGCTCCTTAACTCAACTTATAAGATTCCAAACCGTCTACGACCCAAAGTTCCTAGTTCTACAGTGGGTTAATCTGAAATCACATGCATGTTAAGTTTGTGATATTATTAAAACTAATTTATTAAAAAGTGGATTGTACATACTTAAAGGAATAGTATACATAGATTTTTGAATTGTGATGCACTTTCCCATCTAAGGATATCCACGGGGCCAACCGTTGCAGATCGACTTTGGGTCGGTCCTTGGGTCAGCCACAACCCGGTCTCAAATGGATACTCAAATCTGAAGTTACGGAAATTTTTTTGCGGACTGAATGTTCAATATCAAACGGTCCAAATCAAATCACATCAACATTAACTATTATAATGAAGCAATGTAGTTTGATTTGGATTACTTGGTGTATGAATAGCGGGTTTACACAAATATTTTCCATAATATTGTGATGTCTAATTAGGAGGATTCTTTTGATAAAATTAGATATCATGTAAAATACTCGTATCATAACGAATTCAATCTCTAACAAGGATAATATATAGTCATGTTTTTACTTTACAGATTTGTACCCTATATTAGTAAAATATTAATTACTCCAGATAATATATAGTTGTAGAATTACTACTTTAATAATAATATTGTGAAGGTTTGTCCCAGAAATACATGAGAAGTGCACATGGGAGACTGGAAACTATAGAAAGACTGTTTACTTGGAAGACGTGCTCGAAACATCTCCAGATGTGAACTATCCTTATTTTTCTCATTAAGTCGTACTCTTTTCTCAGTTTTCTTTCAACACCAACTCTGCAGTACTCCAGTTTGTGCAGTGACACACACACATATACATATACCCATATTTATACATATCTTTTTTTTTTCCCTGATGTGTCCTTGAAGTCAGAGACTCATGACTAATTCCTCGAGATACTGTTGGACACAATTGTGAGTACCTCTCTCAAAGAATTTTTTTGCATCTACAAGTATTTAAACACAAGACAAATTGTTTAATCAACCAGAGCCCTTCCACTTATACCAAATGCGGAGCCAGGGGCGCTCATAGGGGCAACTGACCCCCCTCAACTGCTGAAAATTTCTTTTTTTAGCCAACAAGTTTTTTATTTTTTAAATATTGTCCACCCTAAAATTAAAAAATATCAAGTTTTTCCCATATATTTTCGTAATCGCTTATCTCCGAATATAAAATCCTAGCTCCGTCCTCACTCGCAACAACTTCTTTTGGTTCCCTATATATACATATATGTATAATAGATAGACACGTCACACACATACATTTACATGTATTAGATTAAATGATTAGCATATTTGCATGGGATGTTAACTACAGTGTGCATGAATCTTGCAAAATGTCATCTGACCACCAACTATGTATTGTCACCCTGTTGGCCATTTTGTCACGTGATTGATGGCATAATTTAGGGTATAATCACGTGATTGTTTGGCTTAGAAAGATCAAGTACAATGGTAATTAAAAGGGATAGCTATATTGAATCACTGTCTATATATTAATTTATAAGAAAATAACCAATCATTTTCGTTCCGTGAAATTAATGTAGGTTATGTATTAATAAAATATAGGAAGAAAAAGACATCAAATATTTTGAGTATCATGGCCTAATAAATAGTTGATAAGACCAATATGCTTCCATTCAAAGTGTTGACCAGTAAGAGATTGCTCCAACGACTCGCTAAATGGCCCGTTTGAATCTTCTATTGCAAACTGTGTTGCAATCTCATATTGTATTTTATATATAAATTATATGTGTATAAAATATTTCCTTGAATATAAATTTATTAAGGAATATATATACTTGTAGTGTTGTAACTAAGAATATATACCAGAAGATTAGAAAGGTCTCTTCTGTATTAAAATTGATTTTTTAATCTCTAATCTTTTTATTGAAATAGTTGAATGGATTGACCTACCACACGACAAAGCCAGCGGGTAGTCTGGAGGCTCCCCAAATTAGCCCTGCGGCGCTCAAGTAATATATTAAATTTAAAGAACTGAATGATTTTTAAATTGAGCTATAAATATATTTTAGAATTTATCTTTCGTCGTAACTTTTTGAAAGTGTATTTATAAGTGTTTTGTCGAGCATATGAGCCTCTATTATAGAACCATCTATCAATTCTTAATCTTATACAATAACTTATTGCCAATAGTACTCTTTTAGGAGGTAGGAGTTACACACATCGAATTTATACAAGTGACACGCATATATATTTAAGGAACTCTAACGTGCTTCAAATTTACATACGCTAAATTTCTTTCTAATATATAGTCAAAAATGTTTAACTATAATTTATTGCTTTTTTGCCTCATAATCTCCTTCTTCTTCTGTTTCTTCGAGGGATTAGAGCAAATACCTGTCCCAAACAGAGTGGGTTTGAGTCTAATTAAATGGAGCCAGATTCGAGTCCGGATATTAAAATTCTAGATCTGGTCAGGTCGAAGACGAGTAATGAATTCAGGAAAAACCCGTTCTAGACCCGCACCTGGACTCGTCCTAGTTAGGGGTGTAAATGAGCCGAGCTCAAGCCGAGTCTGCTGATTTTTTCGAGCTCGAGCTCATCGAGCTTGGTTTTTCGAGCTCGAGCCGAGCCTGGGCTTAATTTTGTTTATATTTTGAGTTTCTTTGTTATTTTTATTAATATAATTAATAATTTAAAATATAATATATTATTAATGTAAAAATATAAATATTAAAAATACAAAAGCTCGCGAGCCGGCTCGCGAGTTTCGAACAGAGAAAAGTGGGCTCGAGCTCTAGTCTAGCCTCCCGAGCCGGCTCGGCTCAATTTACACCCCTAGTCCCAGTTATTGATATATTATTATTTGATATATTTATTATTAATAAATTTATATTAATATATTAGTTAAAACTTAAAAGATAAGAAAAAGTGCTTTCTAGTTACTTGAAGAACACTAATTGAAGTAATTTGATGTAAAATTGAACCTGACTTTACTTTTTGAAATTTGTACTAATTTGAACATATATTCATATTGAAGTTGAGAAAATTGTTTCGGAGCTTGCCCCCTTTGATTTAGTTAACATCGATTGCCTATCGGAACGAAAACAGGGCAGGGACAAAAGAAGCTATAGAAAAAAATAAACTCCGATCGGGCCTAACGGGTAAGATCCAGCCCCATCGGATACTCAATGGGGCCAACTTTGTCCAAGATATGAGTGGCTCCCCAAGTGTCCTAGTATTTAAATGGGGCGTATTTCAAGTCCTTCAATACCCGGTTCATGCTCGACCCATTGTCAACCCTATAAGAGTTGTAAAAAATATTGTTTGGATCAGCTAAGTAGACCACCTTAAACAAGACCATATAAAAACTTTGGCCCAAGAATCATCCCGATGTGCTTGGGCTCGACCAAGTGCAACTTTGGACTCTGCCACACATTAATAGACAATAGTCCATTAACAGATATTTAATTAAGTTCGTACTTTAGAATTGGACCAAGAATAATGGGGGCCCGATCCATTCAACTTGGTAAGCAAACATACATTGCATAAATGAAAACGCAACCAACACCCCTTGGTGCAGTTGGTAAGGCCGGACCACTTCCCCTCAGAAGTTTGTGGCTACCAAAAAAATAAAAAATAAATGAAAACGCAACCAACACCCCTTGGTGCAGTTGGTACGGCCGGGCCACTTCCCCTCAGAAGGTTGTGGGTTCGAGTTCCTCTGTCGACGTGAGGAGAGTGTTGGTGGGCAATATGTAATTTTCCCCCTTGATTGGCCCTGATATGAAGTCAGGGCAGGTCTCGCTGGGGTATTCCCTGGCCCGTGGTGGGGGACCGGCACCGATCCCACCCGAACTTTTATACTACCAAAAAAAATAAAATGAAAACGCTATTTTGGAATTAGCGCTTTTAAGGGACCACCATTTAATATTCTTATGGTTGGCACTTGCCATTTTCAATTTACAAAAGTATTTGACAATCTATATTAAAATTTTGTTTGAACAACAATTCTTTCTTGAAAGAGACTTTATGAAATGTGTCTTTAGTTTGTTTAATCAGAGTTCTAGAATTCTACTTATTATTAATTTCAGCATATATTCTGAATATGTCTGCCCAAAAAGTATTTTTTTTTATTTTTGCTTTTTCCAACTTTGGGGTGTGCATTTCCCAATTGTTTGTATAAGTGTTAATTTTTAGAAATCCAAGTTCATTTAACTAGTGTCATTCTTCTAGAAACCTTATTTATTTATCTCATGGTTTTGATACTTATAAAGCAATTCTCTTTTTACATTAATCTAGTATTATCAAGAACTAATTAAAAGATGTCTTTCTTAATTTATGATATTTTATAGCATCTAAATCTTGACTTTTCTTTCATAGTATTTCCCCCTATTGGTCTTAAATTTCTTAGTTACTTATAGCTAATTGATTAATAATATTTATATTTTTCTATCATAAATTATCAATATGTGCCTCATACATTATTAGCAACTTACAAAATCTTAGCCTATGGCCAACCTCAATTTTATAAAACAATTCTTCCAAACCAATTTCACTGTGACCAATTTGTATATAGCCAATTTTTTCAAAATTCTATATAAAATACTTTTTAATTTAGAGTAATTTTTCAAGCTCAATGGTGAGCTATAAAGTACGAACACTTCGAAAAATAGTCATTAATTGTGTCCGATATGTGTCGGACATGACACTCTTCCAACATTCCTCCAATACATGTCTGACATGAAAAATCCAAGACCTTAAATAATATAAAAATATAAGATTTCGACACCGTGTCGAACACGTCCAGGGGAGTGTCTAATACACATGAGGAAATACTAAGAAGTATGAGGTAAAATTATAAAATGAAAAAAATTAAAATCTTTAATGTAATTCTTAGTAAAAGATAATATGCTCATGCATTATTTATATGACAATTAATAGTTATTTTGACTTATTTGTTGTGGTTTCAAACAATAACATATTTATTTTTGTTTGTATCATGTATTTGATTGAAAATATTTTCGTTTTACATTTGGTTTATAATTATGTTTTTATCTTGCATTTGTTACTGACTTATTGTTGATAAAAAATTTAGGCTATGTTTGGTTATGTTTTGGGATGGTATTTTGGTGAGAATTATTGGTAAAAATTTTATGGGGACACGTGCAATTTTGATGAGATAATGTTTGGTTATGTTTTGGGAGTTGGTTTTTGAGTGATTTTTTGGTGAGATAGTGTTTGGTTTTGTTTTCAGAGGGGACATAAATTATTGTAGCTGTCAAATCATGTAAGTTTTTGTCTGTCAATAATTAAAAATTATAATATAATATTGAGATTGAAATAATTATTATATAGATAAATATATATGTATATATGTAAGTAATAGTAGTGTGTGTGTGTATATATATATATTAGTGTACATATATATATATGTGTAATAGTAGTAATAGTAGTTTATATAAAATTAAAAGAAAAGTATATATATATACACACACACACACATATATAAGTAATAGTGTTAATAATAGTTGATATATAATTAAAAGAAAAGTATATATATTCATATATATATGTATCAGCATGTGTGAGAGTGCGTGTAACAGTGTGCCTGTGTGACTGTGTGTGTTTCTGTGTGTGTAATTGTGTGTTTGTGTGTGCGTGTAATAGTGTGTGTGTGTGTTTGTGTGTTTGTGTGTGCGTGTAACAGTGTGTGTGTGTGTGCGCTCAAACTCTGTGTGTGTGTGTGCGCGCGTGGGAAAGGGGTGTGAGGGGGGTTGGGGGAGATTGGGGGAGATGATGAACAGTCCCCCCTCTTCTTTTTTCTTTTTTTCCCTCTTTTTTTATTTAATTTATAAAAAAATATTAATAAGTAATTTATTTTAAAAATTATTAAAATACAATCCTATTTTTAGATAATTAAGTCATTTCTACTACAAGTCAATTACCAAATTCAAACCAAAACCACGAAATAAGAAACCATTGCTTCAAGTCACTATTCAAGCGATCAAATCTGCGTTGACCACATGGTTGACTCGGTCAAACCCGAGTTGACCGTGGTCAAATTGCCTTTGACCGTCCCAAGACCTTTTTTTTCCCCACATAATATACATTAAGAAAACATACACATATAAATATGGGTAACACACATGTATTTCTCGATCCACACACACAATCAAATCACAAATTTAGCAATGAGATAAATTATACACAGTCACACACATAAAAAATAAGTAAAATTTTAAAATAATATGTACAAATAACATATATATGTATATAAATATAGATATATATAAATCCAAATACTTTCACTATAACTAATTTGAAAAACAAAATTTGAAAGTTTTACTTTAGAAAACTCCACAAATTTTAATCTATGTTTTATCAATACTATTTCTCATGATAGAATTACAAACAAACAAACTTTTTTCTATTTTAAAGTTTAATGGTACACGGTCAAAGATATGACAAAACATTACAAAAAAATATTACAAAAAAAAAGAGAAGAGACACGGTCAAAAGAGAAGAGAAAGAGTGCGGAGAGAGAAGAGAGAGAGTGAGGAGAGAGATAGTGGATATTAAGAGGAGAGAGAATGAGATAGGGGACAAAGTGAGAGAAAGAGGAAAATAATGATTATGTTTTTTTGGATTGAAAAAAATTGTGTATTTTTGATGAAATATTGTGTGAAACAAACATTGTTTGACGAGAATTTTGGACCAAATATGACTTGAAAACATAACCAAACATAGCCTTAACTTTTTCAGACATATAGAACTTAAATATGCAAATTTTATAATGAACAATCACTCTAGCAGTAATTACATTGAAATTAAAATCAAACGTCTAATTTACATATTCTAGTTTAATAAATAAACACACACACACACACACACATCTATATTTGGACAACAGTGTCGGAGCCGTGTCATGTCCTATATCTTTTAAGAATATTGTGTCTCATGTACATATCGTGGCATGTCCATGTTGCAATGTCCATGTCCATGCATCATAGCTGGTGAGCCAAGCTTGAATATATGGATTTATTGTCAGCATTGTGATTGTGAGTCTATTGACAGCACCATCCTTTGACTCGAGAAATCTGTGATTTTGTTGGAACTAGACCCATGGCGCCTTTGTGACGCAACCACCTCACCACCTACCGCCACTTAGAACCACCTATTGCCACTTAGATGGTGGTGTTTTGTGCTACCAAGTGTATAAGAAAATAAAGTTGCGTATGCGCTATTAGCTATAACTTTTAGCCCAGTGGTAAGCGTTTGATCTTAACAATTGGTATTAGAGTGATGTTATGAATTCGAGTCTCCCAGGCTGGTTGGGGGGGGGGGTGGTGGTGGTGGTAGGGGGATTATTTTGGATTTATTGCCAGTATGGTGATTGTGCGTTTATTGACAACACAATTTTTGATTCGAGAGTACTGTGATGGTGTCGGGATTAACTGTCCGACCATGACGCTTTTGAGCGCAACCATCTCATCGCCACCTGTTGCCTCGATGGTACTTTGTGCTACCAAGTGCATAAAGAAATAAAATTGTGCTTCTACTATCAATCATAACTTTTATCTCGTCGATAAGTGTTTGATTCTAACATAACATTTTTAGGCTCAAGCAAATTAAATTTAGATAAGCCCAATTTACAATTTCATATGGTTCCTAATTATACTTTTGTAGCATTTGATAATCAACCAATACCCCCGTCCTTAAAGCCAAATAAATCCCTCGACTTTAATCAGCAATCGGCTTAAATTCAATGTATATTTGTCGAATGTCGATAGACTCTTCCATGGAATCCTAGATTACTCGAAAGAAATCAAAATCTCCATATAATATAATGAGATGCCCCCTCTAAATAAGATCAATTAAGGGTGCATTGATTCCCACAACGTAGACCACTAAAATACAAAAATTAAAGGACCTACGAAAATTCCATTTGATTTGCACGTCAATGTCAAATCATTTTTATTGCATTATTAACTTTTATGATTATATACCTCAAACCCTATAATTAAAATATGTTATTGCGGATTTGAAAAGTGTTCTTCTCTATTTTAAATGATATTTCATCTGCTATTTAATTTAAGTGATTTAAATTTTGAACACGTCAATGTCAAATCATTTTTATTGCATTATTAACTTTTATGATTATATACCTCAAACCCTATAATTAAAATATGTTATTGCGGATTTGAAAAGTGTTCTTCTCTATTTTAAATGATATTTCATCTGCTATTTAATTTAAGTGATTTAAATTTTGAACACATAACATATATATAAGTAATGAAAATAAGATATGAAGTATATTTTGATATAGAAGATTCAGCGTAATTTTAAAATTATGTTTAATCTGCATTCCATAACATCTTAATATTACATTATACATATATAGTCCATATTTGATTTAAAAAAAATATGCTATCGCACAGCGAACATACATGAAGTAGAATAAAATTTAACATCAATTTACAACCAAAGATTGAAAAGTTAAAATATCATGACATGATAAAGTTGTTCTTGATTATGTCATTTAGGACGTCAGCAAGTGACTTCACACCAATTTAGACCCGAGTGTGAACCTATTTTGCACGTGTACATGTAAAAATTTAATTATTGAAAAGTGAAAACCAATAACTTTTGTATTATTCTTTAGAACATAGTTTCCCCATCATATTATTTCCAATCAAACGATCATGGAATTAAAACCCTACATGCAAAAGTAATGGCCTCTCAAAGCCACCACATTGACCAGCCCAGGTACATTGCACACTAGAATTTGGTCTCTTGCATACCAGAATTTGGTCTCCGTGGAAACATCTATTCCACGTGGAATATTTACTTTTTTCGAACGTTCCAAAACATATATAAGTAGTGCCACATCACTTCCAAATTTAGACCACTACACAAAACATTTAAGCATGGACAATAGAGGGAAGAGTAGTGGAGATCAAAACGACGCCGGAGAGATCAAGTATAGAGGTGTCCGGAAGAGGCCATGGGGGAAGTACGCGGCGGAGATACGTGACTCCGCCAAGCAAGGGGCGAGGGTGTGGCTGGGGACGTTCAACACGGCGGAGGAGGCGGCTAGAGCCTACGACAAGGCGGCGTACAACATGAGGGGACGTTATGCAATCCTTAATTTCCCCGAAGAGTACAACTTGCCTAGTACCTCGTCCCATTTTCATACGCCTTCGGATTCAGGTTCGGGTTCGAGGGAAGTGTTCGAGTTCGAGTACTATGATGACAAGTTGCTTGAAGAGCTTCTTGATGATAATGATGATAGTCAAAAGGGGAAGAAAAGGGGCTGAAATTTTTTAACACAATTTTCAAGTGTTCTAATATTTTTCCAGACACTAATAATAAATGAAGAAAAAAAAATAAGTAAATTTATGGTGCATGAGTTTGAAAGGAAATGGAAGAAACTTCTGAGAGTTGTAAGGTTTTCATGCATTATATAGCTTTGTACTTATTGTCTTCTGTTAGAGGTTTAATCGTGTTGTGGGTTATGCTCATTAATGCGTGCATGGAGGGTGTTCAACAAATAAAACAACAATGTAAATCTGTTTGCCAAATATATTTTGTTTGCAATTCTGATATTTTATTATCGATATTTGATCTTGTATTTTATATTACAAAAATACATTAAATGTAGAATATCTCAAATATACAATTGACGTGAAACAATATATAGTTGGTGTATATATATAAACGCAACATGAAATATCAAATAAGAGATGCTAAGTGGTTTTATCTTTTATTCCATAAAACATATTCATCACAAACCGATTAAAATATGTTTTTTTCAAAGATGCAACCAACGTGGATTATACACTAGCTAGAGAGAAAAAATTTACTTTTGCTCCCGTAGGAGTCGCCCCAAAACACTTTTAGTCTTGTAGGATTTTTTACACTTTTAGTCCCGTAGGATTGAAAAAGTGACACTTTTGATTCCAAATCTCACTTTTGGTCCCATAGGAGTGCCGCGTGTAGCACACGCACGCCCGAGCGCGTGATTTCGACTGTTCATCAAAAAACGAAAATCAAAAAACAATTCAAAAATTAATTAAATAAATAAAAAACAAAAAGAAAAAAAGGAAGAAGATGAACAGTGTTTTCGACTGTTCATCTTCTTCCCCACCACCACCCCACACCATCCCACCCCACCGCCACGCTGCCCCCCCCACCACCGCCAACTCCATCGCCGGCACCCTCCATCGCCGGCGAGTGTTTAGAAATGGTGGGGAGTCATGTTTTTGGGGAGGGGGGGAACCCACCATCACCACCGACCCCCCCCCCCCCCCCGCGAGCGCCACCTCCATCGCCGTCGGCAGCTGTGGCGACGACAGTGTTTATTGTTTTGGAAGGCGTGGTTTGGGGGGGGGGGGGGGGAGGGGGGCAAAGAAGAAGACGAACACTTCATCTTCTTTTTTTTTTATTATTATTTTATTAATATTTTTGATTTTTTTTTTAATGGCGAGTGAGATCCACTCGCAACTCCTACGGGACCAAAAGTGAGATTTGAGACCAAAAGTGTCACTTTTTCATTCTTACGGAACTAAAAGTGTTTTAGGGCGACTACTAAGAGACCAAAAGTGAATTTTTCCCACTAGCTAGACATACATTTATGGTAGAAAAAAAAATCCATTTTCTAATGGGAGACTCAAGCACACTGAACCCTCAATTCCAAATTTATGTTTAAGTTAATATTTCATTTCCTATACAAACATCAAGTGTATAAAATTAACGTTTGCATTTATATATTTAAAGAAAATTTTTATATATACACACATCACTTATATGAGAAATAAAATAAAAGATAAAAGTTAAATAAATATTAAGAATCCAACTACATTATGTAGGAATAATTACATTCACACATCCTTATTTTGTAATTACACAAAGAAACCCTCACGTTTGGTAAATTACTCATACCCCTTTCAGGGGTTTGATTGTAGTATATTTAGTTATACCGATAGAGGGTGAAACTGTAATCTAAAAGAGATGGGGATTGCAGGGTTGTTTTTACTGACATGGGATATTGTGGTAATTTATAAAAATTGGGAGGTGGGGCGGGGTGGGGTGGGGTGGGGTGGGTGTATGTAATTATTCGCAATATTGTGAATGCCACAATTTGAGCAAATTGAGGAAGTCTCTTTCACTTTTGGTGGCGCCACAAGTGACAGCAATCCAGTTTGTGGCTCATAAGTGTTTGAGATGCTGACCTTTGTGCTGACCAAGTCATGAAATTATAGTTGAGTGTATTAGGAAAATTTTGTTGGTCCAAATAATCAGGCAGCTTGGTCTTCAAATTTTCAACATATGGTCAAGTCAAGATCCAATAATTCCAAGTTTTTGATCTATCTAGAATATAAGTAGCTAGGTTCAATGAAGGGTCAAATTTCTCCTAGCTAAATAACATAAGAACCATATATGGGTGATTGTTGAATTTAGGGCAGTCGAAGTGGACCAATATAGTGGCATGAATTAGGGTTTTAATAATCTAAAATCGATCAAATAGATAGGAAGTATGCAGGGCAATTAAAACGCATAAAATCCCCATGTGTTATGTTTTAACTAGCATGTATCTCGTGCTATGCACGAAAATAACAACAACAATTTGATAGCCCTTTCTTCCTATAACTAAGAAATTAAGCAAAGTTCGGTACATAATTTGAAATTAATTGTAGAAATTTATATAATGCCAATTGATCTTATAACTAATTTAATAATAATGGTTTTGTTAACATTTAAATCTTTTAAAAAATTAGTATATTAAAAAGATTTATTCTGAAACTTTTCATGAAACAATAACTTACAATTGAAGGTTTTATATATTAGTGTGGGTTTCACTTGTATATACTTGTTAGAAATATAATGTAAATTTGTAACTTAGTTTATTTTATCTTATGATTGAGGCTATGCATGGATTTAATACTTCAAAAAATGATTTTTATTTGAAAAAATGGTCACATCTATCTTAGTATTAGAAAATAATATTATTAACTAAGAACAAATTATTTGTCAATTAATATTTAATTTTACAAATATTAATTTCAAGCATGTTTTCAGCTTTTCTTTTAAAAGTATGAACCATTTATTGTTTTTAATTGTTATTTTAATTTATAATGGTATCTGTTAAATTGTTATATGTGAGTATATATGCACAATAAATATTTTTCATATATAAATCACATAAACAAAAATAGAAATATATTTGCAATGTTAAACGGGACGGGTATGGGTGTAATATCAAAACCCGAGACTCACTTATCTCCTCAAAACCTGCTGCAACGGGATGGGTTTTATGCAAGAGTGGGTCTTACTCGGATCCATTATCATCCCTCTTTTCTATTGTTTTTTGAACTATTTTAGATCTAACTAATAGTATATTGAGATGTCCCTGGATTCTTTTCTTGGATGTTTCAAAAGCTAAAATGATGCTTTTACCTTTGTGAAATGTTAAAGCAAGTATCTAGATTTGAAATAAAAATAGAAAATAATTACCTTATTCATGTTTTCTAAGCAAAGAGAAACCAACAAATTATTGCATGCATCAATGGTTAAAATGTAACATGGAAAATTTATCTCGTATTTAAAATTTTGTCCCCTCAAAGTATAAAATTATTTAGCTTTGCCACTTTTATTTTTTAATCCCCCCCCCCCCCCCCAAAAAAAATATTTATGCCCCGTCTTTGCAAATAACAAAAACAAATCCACACGACTAAGTACTCCAATTTTATTATTCACCTAAAATATAATTCATTAGGGTGTTAGAAGTAAGAAAATGAGGATGTACTGCAACACATTAGTATGTAGGTTCCTAAGAAAAAGACCAACATGGAAATCACGTAGAAAATTATGCACCATATGAATTTCTGCAAATTAATTTGTCTCAACTATTATAAACTAACTGAATTAACTCAAAAAGTAGTCGTGTAAGATAACAAAGTTTGAAGAGTCAAGAGAAAAGTAAGATTTAGATATAGCAACCCGGCCACTATCACTATTTACACCCTAACGTGTCATATTATTGAGAAAATATTAAATGGTTTATGTGAAAATCAAGAGTGAAAAGAAACGAAACAATCAAAATTATACAAACGTCTAACTAAGAAAGGAGAATATTGCAGTAATTTAAGGGGAAAAAACTGAGAAATACTTCAAATAAATATAATAGTGTGTACGACATAGTTTGTCGAATTTTGTTGATCGAATTAGATTATATCAAGAACTTTAAAATTAATTAATATTACAAATTGTAGGTAAATATAATCATATCGATTCATCTCGTAAACTTTAAATCGAAACAAAATTCTGAGGAAGTTAGTATCAAAATAAGAATTTTGTGTTTTTAAGATGGATACTAACTAACGTGAAACTTAATAAGAGTGATATAAAACAAGGAAAAGAAGATATAATCAAAAGAGAGAAAGAAAATGTGAACAGTCATTTGATTGAACAATATCATTCTCACTATTAAATGGGCATAAAGTGTTTAGGCTCTCATCCATATGAGTGATATAAAAGAACAAAAAGAATAGCATAATCCAAAGAGAGACAGAAAATGTGAACAATCATTTATTTGAACGATATCATTCTCACTGTTAAATGAAGGGTGAAGTGTTTAAGCCCTCGTTACCTCATCCATATGAGTGATATAAAAGAGCGAAAAGAATGGCATAGTCAAAAAAAAGAAAGAAAATACCTATAACAATTTGGTTGAACGACAATACCATCTCGCTATTAAGGGAGGGATTAAGTGTTTAAATCCCATACTCATACTTTTCCACCGTAGTAATTCAAAAAATAAAAATAAAAAAACTTTATAAGTAAAAGATTAACTTGAGAAACCTATTGAACATCACACAAATAAAAATTACAATGAAAAAAAAATGTATATAAAAACTAAATAAGTTCAGCTGTAACAAAGCAATACTATAAGGATTGACTGATTTCAAAAAGTAATAGTAAATGAAAAATGAGTTAAATTAAACTCAAAAGAGAAAATTGAAAGATATGATTGTTGAGCAGATGAAAAAATATTAAAAAAAAATGAACATCATAATAATAATAAAAATTAGAGGCACAAACAAAGTCTGACTCATAAAAAATTGTGCAAATTAACTATAAAAACCAACACCGATTTTGAAATGAAAGTCAGGTAATTTTATGGTGGATCGGGAGTGTTGCTTCCGATCCATTTTTTAACGCATAAACACTTAGGGGTGGTTTATACAGGATAGGTGGGTGTGAAAATCACACCATTCATTTTGAATATGTGGTGTAAAATGAATCGGGAGCAACACTCCTAATCCAACTTAGAATTTTCAATGAAAGCCTCGGTGGAATATATGAGATCGTCCTTCGTGCTCCATAACATCGGCCAAATTATTGATATTTCAAACTTTATGCAAGCAATGCTTTTGAAGTTTGTTTTGTGCTTACACAATCAATCAAATTATGTCCCTTTCACAAAAGTCTGTTGGTCTAGTGGTATCCACCTCCTATTTTATGTAAGAAATTTTGAGTTCGAATTCAGACCTTCACAAGTTGTGGTTCTTCCCCTCCTTAATGGAATTAGATAAAGTCTTTATGGCTTAAAATTATAATTATCAACTTGAATTTTGTTAGGCTAGATATTTAGAGTATTCCCTTCGTCTTGAATTAAAGAAAAATTATGTCCTTCGCAGAACTTGATGGGGAGAAAGATAAATATGTGACGATTACTATAGACTCAATTAGATATCAAAGTTAACATCAATGAGTTAATTGTATACGTTTATGTTTTCAATATATCTAATCAATATTAACTTAAATATTGAGATTTGTCAATAAAAGGGAAAAACTGATGGGATGATGCGGAAAGACTTTTCCAACAACAAAAGTCTTGTGAATTTCTTCGCGTGCGTTTGGTTTGTATTTTAAACAAACATCAACGTAATAGACACATGACAAAAAGATTAATTAAGATAAAAGTCCTAAAAGTCATTAAAATATATAAACTGCATTTTTTATACATAGAAAGAATAACAGCTTTAAATTTTGATGCAATACATACATATTGGGGTTTTCAATGGAAAGAGAATGCAATCAAGGATTGACAGCCAACATTTACGGTGTCAATGAGTTTTCTAAAGCAAATTTTGGGAATTGGTTAAAGTGATAATAATGTTATTAAATACTAATTAATCAATAAAAGCTTTCTTTGAAATAAAAATAAATCAATAAGCTAAAAATCCCTTTTGATAATAAAATAAGCTAAACACCTCATGTGCTATTAAAAAGTAGGAGTTGGCGCAAAACTCCCATTCTATTAGAAGTTAATAGGCTTTTTTTAAGTGCAAAAACTAACGTTGTTAGACTTTTTTTTAACGGCAATAGAGCGTTTGCATACTTTTTTATAATACAAGAGACGTTTGACCTATTTTGTTATCACATGGAGTTTTTAGCAAACTAAAACATAACAGACGGAGATATTATACATTTTACGTATGTATACACTTAATTTTTTTCTTAATTAAGCCTGAAGAAATAAAATATATTTTAAAGAAGTGCAAAAACATTATTCTATTTGAGAATATAATAATAAAAAGGCAAAGGTTTCTAATATGTTGTATTTTAATGAAAAGAATTCTAACTTGATTTAAACTTTAAACGCGACTAGAAACTAGGACAACTTAAAAATTATGGAAAATCGACTAGAATCCTATACGATAATAAAACAAATAGTAGAATATCAAGGTATGAGCCTAATGGTGGCACTGGTACCCTGCAAACAGATAAGGTCCGAATTTCAGAGGGTGAGTTGGGGACCAACCTAGATACATTTTAAAGTAACAAAAAGCCAAAAATAAGGGGCTCCTAAGGCAACCACAAAAAATGTTACACCACCCAAAATTTATTAATTTAGTGGTATCAACTTCTACTTTCATGTGGCAGATACTGAGTTCAAATTCAGACTGTCACAAATTGAGTCTTATAGGATATGCATGACCTATGATTAAAAACTATTTGCCTGGGTTTATCGGGTCAGGATATCCCCATTCGTCTAAAATTTAAAAAAAAAAAAGGTTACACGAAAATAATCACTACATCAAAAAGTAATACTAATGACAAAATTTAAAGTGACAATATTAAAATTCTCACTAGATATAAAGAATGAGTGACAAAAATGTTTGTTTTGCCACTATAAGAATGTTTAGTGACAAGAGTTTTTCTAAAGTTGTCACTATTGACAATTAGTGACACATATATAGTGACAACACAAATAGAGTGACAATTATAATTGTTATCATTAAGTTATCACTAAATGTGTGTCACTAATTGTCAATAGTGACAATAATTTCCTTGTCACTAACTATCAATAGTGACAACTTTTATACAAATTTTGTCACTATTAAACATGTAAAACCTATTCTTGTGGCAAAACAAAAATTCTTGTTACTAAAAATTTACAATTAGTGACAAATTTGATATTGTCACTTGATATTTTGTCATTAATGTATTATTTTGAAACATTAAGGATTTATATTTTTCGCACAAAGAAGAGCATGTATCTATATTACGTAGATAAACCCAGACCTAATTCTCTTATGTTTGGGCTTCGGCCAATGCAATCACTCTCAAAGCATGCGCGGTCCCTTTCGTTCCACACTATAGACAAATTATAAGAAGTCGGGCCTGGACTAAATTTTTTTTGCGAAGTGATGCTTATTAAACATTGTTAAGCAGATTGCTAACAATTATAACTTTTGAAACAATAACAAATATCTAAATGTACGTGTGTACAATTAGTATCAGAGCAACATATTTGATTCTTATAATTAGCATGACAATTAGAGGGGAGAAGATTGTTGCTCTTATGAAGGAGTCCGATTGTTGTTGCATTACTCTGTTTAATTTTGTGTTATGTACATGTATACGTGTTAAATGTATAAAATATTTCTAAAAATATATAAATTAAATGAATTGATACACATGACAGGGAATGTCACAAAATATAGGATGAAAAACTATTTTGAAAACAAAAATTGTGTCACAAAATATATATATATATATATATATATATATATATATATATATATATAGATAGATATAGATATATGCACGCCCATTGAAACGTCAATTGAAGACTACTTAGAATTGCATCTGGGCTTGAATAAGAAGTGGGTACGTTTAATGTAGAATATATAGCATCTGGGCTTAAATAAGAAATGTGTACTAAAGAAAATTGGCCCAGTTGTTCAGTGGATCTGAACTTTTACTCAGAAAATTACTATCCCCATTAGATTATTAAGCAAATTAAATCCAAACTGATTGGAAGATTTGATATATTTGGTTCGACTAAAAAGATCCATTGTATAAAAATGGAACAAGTTTGGAACTGAGAAAATCGAACCGTTTTTGGGTTTAATTTGAAGTCTACGTACACAAATGGTTGTAATAGTTCTAGAATTTCGAGTCCCCTAACCTAGTCAAAATCCTTTATTTTAAATGGTGTTTCGTTTTATATTTTATTTTGCATATAAATACCATGTGTATGAAACTTTTCTTTAAATATATACGTCACATGACCTTTATTTTTGTATTCCAAAATGAAATGTGCCACTCTAAGCGACTCGGCCCAATAGGTCGAAGTCTCGAATCACATTTCTAGACCCAGTGTGGTTTGCTCCTTTCAAGTTTGTGTATTTATTTCAGCATTGTGATTGTGCATTTATTAACAACACCCTCATTTGGCTCTAGAAGACGTAATTGGCTGAGGACTAACCATCCAACAAAATGGCGCTTATGGGCCCCCATCTTGTCTCTTAGACGGCACTTTGAGCTGCCAAACGCGTAAGAAAATAAAAGTGACGCCTCTTGTTATAAGCTATAGCGTTTAGCCTATGATGCATGAATACATATATGAGGATACAGATACGATACGATACAGATACGAAATATGGCAAATCTCAAAATTATAAGATACGATACGCCGAGGATAGGTGTATATATATGCATGTAAAATATTTAAAAATAAATTTGATTCGATAAATTCATTGATATAAATAAAATTTTGTCTAATTCTGTAAATTTCTTCGTCATTTGTTTAATTTTTATGTGTTAATTTTTTTAAAAAGACCGAAATTATTTTCTTTTTTCCTATTTTAGTCCAAAAAGTACTGTACAATATTAAAAGAAATACTCTATTTAGAATTTTCTCTTTTCTTTTTATTTTCCGACACTTTAAAAATGGTTCGGACGCGATATCCATGAGTATCTGTACCGGATACGGGTATGATATGGATACAATACTGCACGGGATCGTTTTTTGGAGTATCCATGCATCATAGCTTTTCGCCCAAGGGTAAACATTTGATCCTAACAATTGGTATCAGAGCGAGGTAATGATTTTGAGTTATTGTGACTATGGAATATTCAAAATATTATTCATCACAAAATGTAAGTCTCTAAGTACAAACTATTTATAATGATCCAAGATCAAGAAACCTATTCTAAATAGAAGATAATTCTGAGGATTAATAGAAGACTTTGAGTTCCACTAGGATATGGTTTAATATGAGCCACCTAGGTTGGTGCTAGCTTGCTAGGGGGTGATTGTGCATTTATTGGCAGTATTGTGATTTTGCATTTATTAATAGTACCATCTTTTGATTCAAGAGAACGTAATTGATCAAGAACTAATCGCCTGACCCACGAATATCCGATGTGCTCTGAAACACTTACACAAGTGTCACTTTAAACATAAGCTTAGCACCAAGATCCCCATTTTGACCAAAGATGTACATATATTCCTTTCATTTGAAAAAAATGGAGCTTAACCATGAAGATGCTATGAGTTAATTTTAGCATAATGGATCGCCCAAAAAAGAAAAAGATAAAAGAATCTTACGAGGGCACATTAATACGTGGACGTAAACAAATTAAAGGTTGAAATCGAACTGCAATTAAAAAAGCAAAAGCCGACAACGTCGCGTAATACTTTACGAATTATGATATATAAGAAATTAAGTCCTATGCCACATTTGACAAATTAAGTAGTGTCATGATTCTTACTAGCATTTTCATCTTCAAATTGGCTTACATATATCAAACTCTTTGCGATTTTGACCGTTATCTTAACAGAAGATTCAGAATATATATTGATACATCTGATGATGATGCATGCATGCATGAATGGCTTGTACGTGTATATATATATGTAGACGAAACATATTATTTTCATCAACTTTATATAGTCCTTATAACATATGAGATCGTATCTATGCATATTCTTTCAAGCCTTTATTCGAGATTTGATTCTTGGAGATTATTAATTGATTGCCCTCTTGGTAATTGTTTTGGCCTGAAAAAATAACCCTAGAAAGTGAATTTTCTTCAAATACTCCAGTCCGAGTCACTGGCTAAACAAGTTCTATAATTAACCAGGTTTGTAGCATTGTGATGCAGCTCGAATTTCGCTCGAAAAATTCGACCCTAATCTACGATCCAAATGGGTCAAATCAGAACTCAAAAATTAAGATTATACATGCCTGGACTTAACGGGGTCAAGCTACCTACTGACCTAATTTAATGGGATCAAGTCTAAACGTAGTTCATATGTAATATTGTATGAAATTTTGGATTATCTCTCCTACTAAACGAAGTAAATACGAGGTAAAACTATAAGGTAAATACGAGGTGAAAACAAGAGTGTTTTGGGAGTGAAATAAATGCTGGTCACCCCGAATGAATTGAGAGGGGATAAGTATTTCACACAAGATCCTCTATTGCAAAATGATATTGCATCTCCAATTGTATTTATTCTATGCATGACAAGTGTATAAATCTTTTCTTTAAATATATAAGTGATTTGAATTTCGTACACTTGTCATGCATAGAAGTGAATCCAATAGGAGATGCAACACTATTTGCAATAAAGGATCCAGATCATGTTTTATAGTATCAGTTTGTCACTATTTTTGACTTGGAATTGGGGTCAGCTAGATGATGCTACGCATCTTCTTATCTAGGGTTTGGATTATTCAGTTCGAACTCTGGATCCGTCCCGAGTAGTAAAAACACGCTTGGATAAATTGGTAAATAACCATAAACCGAAGGATATTTTCGTCGATTGCTTCATATATGCATTTTTACACATATCACATTGCATTAGAATTTTAATTTGACTTTAAAGGTGGAATAGTCAACCAATTGTGATATATAACATAAGCTGTTGAATTTGAGTATTCAGTGTTTTCATGTTCATCATTATTGAAGGAAAATCATGCATGTCACAAGAAACTTTATTAACCACTGCAATGATCAATCGAGTGATCAATAAACTATGTCTATTTTGTAATAAAACGGAAAATTAAATTATATATATTGATCTGAGCTAAGTTAGAAGCTTAGCAGTTAGGCCAGCCACACATATTCCGTTTTAACTTACAGAGAACAAGTAACTCTTCGGTAGGCTAGGTAGTTGTGCTTGTGTATCAGTGTTGTATGATAGCTTGAGTGATGGAATATTAAGAATGGTCAAGGAGATTGTAGTCGATCGGAGTTTGTGTAGCTTAATTAAGTACTGTTGTAATACAAGTAAGATAGTACATCCAATACGTGCTCTGAAAAGAAATCGAATTGACATTTCGAAATCGGGATATATATGCATGCGATGCTGGTGGGAAATGGCAATTTTAGGGGGTCATGACGGATTTTTCTATGGTGGACCAGGAGTAACGCTCCTTGTGTCTATCTTTTTCACATATTGAGGTGTATTGTGTGCGGACCCCACACATAGTTGTGTGAAAGAGATAGATACAATGGTACGTTAGGAGTAACACTCCCGGTGTACCATAGAATTATCCGGGTCAGGAGACATATGGGAATCTCGGGAAGAATTATCTTTTTATTTAACACTTGTCTACCCTAAAAACGGCTCAGATAAAGGTAGGGACCAGCGGTTGGAAGAGCACCAAAGGTTGTGTGGCGTCTAATGTGCCCTTGGCGGGCTTTGAGAATGTGGAGGATCAAGTCCCTCTGAGCCCAGTTGTACTCGATCATATATAACCACATCTCGATCTTCGTCATGAACAACCTCTAGTTGATGGAACAATTTAGAGAAAGGAATGTCGGCATGGTTTAATTAAAAGAAATCAGATTTTGTTATAAGATCAGAACATATGCACTGAATATGTATTTGTGTGATTATATTCATTGCACAAACCAATCTTTTTTTGCAAAAACCAACAGCATAAATGAGGCAAAATTGCAACTTTGGTACTTCAAGTTGGCATCTACATTTTTTTGGTACTATATTTTGATCTACCGACAATTTGGGTACACTAACTTTCAAATCGACGGTTAAGTTTCCCACCATTTCAGGAAAATTCCCCAATTCATGTCAACTTTTCCTACCAAATGATATTTCGTCCAATTTTAGATTTTTCGCTAAAATTTGTAATGAAATTACCATTTTTTGTAACTTAGTTTACCCAAATTACCAATAGGCCAAAATATAGTACCAAAAAAACATACAGACCAACTTGACCAAAGTTAGAATTTTGCGGTATAAATGAATAATTATATGGAGTTTAATTAACTTATTTCATTAATTTGCATCATAAATAATTCTTGTTATTTAGGGTTTTATATATATTCATCTTCTGTTCCTACTTCTGCATTTTGCCTCTACATTTCATGCTTACTTCCTCATTCCTTATGTATGACCATTATTCAATCATGACCGAAAATATAATAAACTAAAACTCATTTTAATTATATCTTAAAGTTTCTCCTATGATTTCCCAATTATGATTCTATTGCAAACTATCTATTGCATCTCTTTTAAAGTACGTATTAAGTGAATGATACGTGTGACGTGTCTAATCAAATTCAACAACTACACAGTGTCATTTACCCAATACATATGCAATACGAACTAATACACATGCAATACGAACCGCAACAGAAGATCTGATCAAAAAATCTGGAAATTCAAGTCTAAGCAGAAATACTAATTAGAAGGAAATTAAAGCATATTTATTTTATTTTCAAGAACCAAAAAAGCAGAAAATAACAAAAACACAGCTCAATTATAACAAAACAAACGCTGAGAAGTCAAGATTCAAATCAATCTTCATTTCTTCTGCTTCTTCTTGTCAGATGATTCATCAAGAAGGTTCTCCAATATACTATCATCCAAATACTCTAGCTCAATCTTGTCTTGCCCCGAAAATGTGGGATTATATGGAGGAATAGCAAGTTGAGAGTAGTACTCATTAGGAAAATTCAAAGTTGCAAGATGACCCCTCAACTTAAACGCGGCTCGATCGTAAGCCCTCGCCGCCTCCTCCGCCGTGTCAAACGTTCCGAGCCACAAACGGGCCCCCTGCCGGGTTGGATCGCGTATCTCGGCCGCGAATTTCCCCCACGGCCGCCGCCTAACGCCGCGGTATTTAACGTCTTCCTTCCTTTCCTCCTTCTCTTGCATGGCTTTGCCTCTTGACGTTGAAGTTCCATCCATTTTTGGTTTTTGATAGGGTTTTGGTAAAGGCTTTGAATTATGTGAAATAAAGTTTCTGAATTGGCGACTTAGTAGTTTTGATGTGATCATGGTGTGTGTATATATATATATATATATATACGTGCATGATGAGGGTTGCGATTGTGTGGGGCAAATGTAATATGTGGAAAGTACTGGTGCAGAAATTGAATTTCCGAGAAGTTTCTTCACGGATGTAAGAAATTTGGATTGTCCGACCAAATCTGATGTGATATTCAAAGGGGCTCCTGAGGACTACTTGTCTGAGGTAAGAAATTAGTCTATGCAGTGTTTGAAAGTCTTATAACTTTTGGTGGAAATATAGAATAAAACCTTTTTTTTTATATCCCAAGAATCACCTGATTCTAGTTCCATTAAAATTTGAATTTTTTAAATTATTGTAAAACAATTCAGGGAAATTCTAGCTTGTTCCCGACTCGGTCAAACTCAAGTGTATTTTTAAAAATAACTTACCAATTATATGACATGTGTAATACACTCTCCTTGTGAAAAACACTTGGGTGCGGCCAAATCGAGTATAAGCAAGAATTTTCCAACAATTCATGCACAAAGCGTTTTCATAGTTTAAAGGTTTTTTTTTTTGGTGGAGGTTGGAGGGGGGGGGGGGGGGGGTTGGAATTAACGGTATTAATTTCATTCGATAGGTCTCCTTGCAAATTAGCATTATTGTTTTCAAACTTTCTTTTTTGGTAAATTTATTGTTTTCGAATTTGCAGAATTATTCCCATAGGACGCATATTTTTTGTATTTTCAATTCCAATTTTTATAAAAAAAATACAGGAATCGTCAGTTTGGGCACAAGTGTCTTGCATGTGAATATTACTTAATTTGCATAAATCTCGTGAAGAAACCTCTCTATATTATATATGCAAAACTTAAAAAAAAACTCACTCTTTGCATGAGTAATGTTTAGTCACTAGTGTTGTGAAAGTCAGTGGATATTTATGAACTTTATCCAATCTATACCTTAAATTCTTAATGGCGTCAGCACACTATTTGTGAAATTTCATATCTTTTTTTAATCGAATAGGACCAGAATTGGAAAAAAAAAATGGGATGATATAGTACTGCAACTATGAAAATAATGATACCAAAATTATAATAAACTATATGTTATGAGACTAATATTGCAAAAACAATTTCAAGAAAAATCTAATTAGTTTGCTTGTCTATTCATCTACTTTCTATTGAACATATTGGGTTGTATACTTTAAATAGCATAGGTTTGTAACCTTAAATACTAATGGGGAGCAAAATTGAAGTAAAAAAGAAAGATGCAATTAATTAAGAATTTGTTTCAGTAAAAAGCAAAATGAAATCTGGTGGAGGACATACTGGATCCAGATGTCGCTTAGATTAGGACCCACCTGCCATATTATGTATGAAAAATGATAATCTGATTAATTAATTAATGTAAGATTAATTACTTTATGGTAGTCAAACGGAAAATATGCTACGAATTTATTAAAAGTGAAGATTTTGACACGAAAGGTGTGACATCAAATTTGTTTATGGTTTGAATCCATTTTGACCGGAGTAAAATTGAAAAGTAATTTAATAAAAATAATAAACGTTGTTCAGTAAGCATAAAATTCCTTTTCATTTAGTTCATAATTAATTAAGAAGACTCTAAGCAAAAGAATACATATTTCTCACTTAAGTACACACAGTAAGACTATTTACTTCATTATTTGTTTATGGAAATCATGCACGGGAGTTATCTTCTCTCCAATTTTCATTTTTTATTTTTTTGCTAGGAGTACACAAGTTGAGCTCGATGAATTTGCGTGTCTTAGCTCGAAATGAGCTCGAGCTAGTATAATGTGTATAACTAAAATGTAATAATTTAAAATATTGTGACCTGTCTTACAATTCACTCGAGCTCGGGTAATGTCTATCACTAGAATGTAAAAATATAAAATATTGTGACCTTTCTTACAATTCTAAGTTCAAAATTAAGCAAAAGACCCATGATTAAAATGTCTGTTCTGCAAAAGGTCCATGGTATATATGGGGAAAAATTTGCTGATAGGTTTCGATTGGTGCTTTTAACATTCTTTGTATTATGTACTTCTTTCGTTAATAATAGGATTCTCTCCCACTTACGTTGATGTAGGCAATTGCCGAACCACATAAATTACTGTGTCGTTTAATTTTATTTTTTTTATGTTTTTTTTTTCCGAGGTTGATCAAACATAAAATAATATATTAATTTGAAAGCTCATCAAATCATGAATGCAAACTGTGAAGCTTGAGCATGAATACACTCGGGGGACAATCCAAACTCGAGAAGCTCGAGTTCGAGTAAGCTCAAGCCCAGGTCGAGCTTGCCCATTTTGGACTAGAAGACACGAAATGAGGATCAATTATTATGTTTTTTTTTTTTAATCTATTAACATAAACTTTATTTCATTAACAATTTATTTAATTACTCGCTAGCAATTATTCTTATGTATAATTAGCTGAAATGACCTTACAAAAATAATGGTGGAGAAAAATTATATCCTCTTAAAGATAAGATAAGAAAAAATTCTGTCCATTTTACCTTTATTTGATTTATATTCCATATAAGCCCTGTGGATTAAATTCTAGAATCACAAGAAAAATATGTACAATCTTGTGTACACTTTAAATCTAATAATGATCGGGATTAAATCACTTTCCACCCAATAAATAATCCCAATGATATGATTCTTTGTCGATTTTCACTGGATATATATATATATATATATATATATATATATATTACTGCATAATGCCGCAAAATAATTTAATTATTCATCTCCAATTTTCACCCTATATACTGTATATAATAATTCCAGATTTAATCTTTACATTGACCTTCTAATTATTCCATGTTACTTTATTAAATATACCATCGTGAGAGTGGAGGAACACTACATCTTTTACTTATTAATAAGTGATGTGCCATAATTTTGTCCAATGGCATCTTTAGTATTTCTGCCTTAAATAATAATATATTAATATGTTTAATATGAATTGGCTTTTCAAGGCCTAATTCAATAATTTTTTTGATTTATACTAAAGGTTAAACAGAACTGAGGCCGATGACCCATCCAATTGAAAAAACATGATCTAATCATTCCAAAAATAGCATAAAAGATGGTTGTCAGAGAAAAAAATATGTTTGTCGTGTTGTAGGTCGGATCCTTTCCACATTACCTCGTTTTCCGAAATATTCCGGACAGAGTTGACCATTCTGACTTCGGATCACTTTTCATACCACATCAATAAGAGACTGAAGTTATTTAATTTAATCTAATGATTGCTAGCTTATAACATGCTATTTTAAACTTGGTATTTCATTAATTATAATAGACAGATAAATCGTAAACCAAGAAGATTTTAAGGTATATATAAATATGTCACCAATCGAAAATCCAACTTTAGTAGAAACTAGCTAGGTTCGAGATAACGTGGACTAGGCAATTAACCCGAAAATACACCCCGCCCTAATTAGTAATTACACTACTTGGATCCAAACTCGATCCCGGTCCAGATTACCAAAATGTACCCCGAGTTATTACAGTGCTAATTATTAGCTATGAGCTATATGATGCACGGATACGGATACAAGATTACGGGTACGATACGGATATGAAATACGGCAACTTTCGAAATTAGAGGATACAATTAGTTGGGGATACGTATATATATATATTTGAGTCAATATGTTCACTAACATAAATTAAATGCAATACTGGCACCAGTTTATTGTTTATAAGTTCAAAAGTTTTTGAAGGTAACCAAAAATATTAATTATTTGCATTGTATGAACATCATTTCATTGATACCAATTTACCTTCTTATCCTTTGTGATAAAGTGTGAATGATAGGTTTCAAGCGGAGTAATAGAAGAAAAAACATATTAAGAAGTGAAACCAAAATGATTTTTTGCGTTTTTTTTTTGTTTAACTTTATAATGTACAGTCAAAGTCATTATTGTAATATTCAAAAAATACTATGTCCGGTATCAATGGAGTGTCAACTTCAAATTTTATATAGGATATTGTATCCGAAAGTATCGGATACGGTATCCAAAATTTTCTTTTTTATTTAATTTTTTGATACTTCAAAAAAGTATCTAATACGAATCCGGGTGGTATTTGAAGAGTATCGTATCCGATATGAGTACAATACTGCACGGATCTAATTTTAAAAGTATCAGTTCAACATAGATTAAGAGCAATATTCTTACTTGTAACGAATAGGTACATCCTGGGACAATTTTTATAAGATAAAGATTACAAATACTTTAGAATATATCGATAAGTGTCGCTATATCAAGATTTAGAGTTCTGTAGGGACGGAGCTAAGGGGGTTAGTGATGGCATTCGCCCGCCTCCTAACTTTAGAATTTGCTTTATAATGTTTTATATTCAACATTTCTCCCCCAAATCTAAGAATGTAAAGTTTTGTCGGTTTTTTCGTTTTTTTTTTTTTTTCTTTTGATACTTGCCCCTCAAACCAAAAATTCTGGCTCCATCCCGAAGCCATGGATTCATGAAATCATATTGCATGCATGTATTCTAAACTGCCTTGTCATTGGCTACTTTCAATTTGAAGTCAACATTTTTGAAGCATTTATTATTGGTCTATTGTTCTCAAATTTCATTGAAGGCTAGTTCCAATATTCCTTATTTTGTGGTTTTCATTATCTTCCGATTAAACTTTCAAACCTAGCTAAGAATTCAACATTATTTAATTTATGAACCACAAACTAAATGTTCATTTAAAAAAAAATCATTATTATTCAAAATTAGTGGCCTAAATTCATGAATGTACAGTTGTACACACATACACACACATATATACATATATATATATATATATATATGACGACAGTGACCAAGGGTTGTTAGTCTTAAATGAGACTGGAAAACGTCATTAATGATCAAGCAATTGTTATCAAAAAACAAAATTGTAGGGACTTGGATTTGGGTCCTATGGTTTTGTATTTGGACCAAGCAATTGTCTTGTAGTTTTCTTGACTGGAGCATGGCGTTTTCGTATAATCTCGATTTCTTTTGGATATTTCTAAATAAAGTAAAAAAAAATAGACCCTCTTCTTACCCAAAAAATAAATTAGAATAGGCCCTTTTTTTTGTCATTAAATAATATCCTCTGGTTTGATAATTGGAAAGTCGATACAATGGCCGCAGCAAAAGTGGGAAAATTCAATAAAATTGGTCTCAATGATGAGTCCAATTCATGTTGAATGGCTTGGACTGGCTTACCAATTAATTTAGGGGGGAAAAAAAATTAGAAATATGAACTAAAGTATGTTGGCATGAAGTTCAACTCAATACAAAATGAGATGCACCTGAAAGATTTAATACATGCCTTGACAGAGTTATAGGATGTAAAGAGAGAACTCGTGTAATGTAATTGTGTTATCTGTATAGAATGAATTATGATTACAAGGAATATGAATATATTCTATACAATAAAGAGGCCTGGGCTATACAATATGGGTCAAACGTATATATCCAAAATTATATACACTAACATTTCTAATTGTCAACACATGTTGGTTCAGTTGATAATATGTCACTTCATGTCAGAATGTTGTATATTCAATTCCTCTGATATGAGGGTTGTTGGTGGACGATCTATAAATACCTCTATAAACAACTTTAATCCTGGAGGCATGTCCTGACCCGTGATAGGTAACCGGAGCCGACCCTACCAAACTTTTGCGCAAAAAAAAAAATACATGCCTAATTTCAAATTGAACTATAAATAACGTACCCAAAAAATATAATCAACATATAAGTATGGACTTTTTGGCCAACCAAATGAAAAGTTCAAATTAAGGGAAGAAAAAATCTTAATTACCATCTAAAAGCAATTTTATTTTTCTCTTTAAAATAATGTTGGGAAGGTAAATTCATCATTATTGCCACACAACTTATTCAATAAGTGTCAAATCTTTCGTCATCGGTGATTATTTTTACTTTTTTTGATAAGCCGTTACATCGGTGATTAACAATGACTAGGAAGCAAATTTTCAATACATTGCATGTGGATTGAAAAATAAACATAATTGCAAGGGAAGTAGGATTTTTCTTTCATTGCAATTATGGGACTACAGTGACAGATGATTTGTCTCTTTTAGGAAATACTTGACAGATGTAGTATTTTTTTTAGAAAAGGACCATTTTGCATGAGTTTTGAGAGTTTAAATTCTGATACAATTATAATTAATTAATTATAATAAGTAACGAATATAAAGTGGGTATCATCACATAATTAATTGTGGGTTATTCTATGCGTGCACCACCTTGTGAAATCACTATAGGGTTCAGTGTATAACATGCATCTGATTGTCTCGTTTTGCATCATTTTACCAAGAAGTAGGTGATTATGGTTAGAAAAGCAAATAACGAAACATATATCGGTGCTACTTCGTATTTTCCAATAGTTAAATTATCAAATAAATAGACAATATTGATTGTCCCATACTCTATAGTTAGACAATAATGAAGAGGTCCATTAGATGCTACACTTGATTTGGCTCAAAACAATATGATTTTGTTGCATATCAAAACATTCCATTATTGTTCATTATGTGGAACATATAGGGGTGTAAACGAGTTGAGTAGAACCGAAAGAGATGTTGTTCAAATTTGTTTGAAATACAATCGAGCTTTAAAATTTGTGTTTGAACTTGTTTGATTATTAATCAAGCCGAGCTCAACTGAGTTTTAATCAAGCCGAACACGAGTCGAGTTCGAGTAGTTTGATTTTTTTGTACATGTTTTTATTATTCATTACTAATCGACCCGAGCTCGAGTCGAGTTTCAAAACTTATCAAACACAAAAAGTTGTTCAAGCTTGGTTTGATAAATTAACGAACCGAACTCAAACGAGCTTTTAGCGATCGAGCTCGAATCGAGTATTAAGTAATTTGGTTCGTCTTTCACCGGTAGGAACATAGAGAGAGTCAAATTAAATATATGTAGTTTTTAATTTTATTGAACTCATAAAATTGTTGTGAGATGGAAAATTGTCATCTTATCTCTCATACAGTCTATTTTAACGCCCAAAACTCAGCTAACGGACTAATTGGGCCATAATTTGTGCTGGGCCAAAGCTCAGAGCCTTTGATAAAAGTTTGTAAATTGAGGCCCATTTAGACTTTTATATAGTAATTCAGTCTTAGACTTCATTTCTAAATAAATTGGTATATAACCCAAGACTTGTTGATCTATTGATTTCCACCTCTCACTTTATATAAGAGGTCCTGGATTCGAATCTAATCGGCCACAAGTTGTGGCTCTCCCTTCCTTTATGGAGCTAGATAGAGTCTTTATGGCTCAGAATTATGACTATCAACTCGGATTTGTCTGGCTAAATATTTAGGATATCCCTCTTCGCCTTGAATTAAATAAATAAATTGGTATATATGTAATATGTCTTCTATAATTTGTAATTACTCAAATATATTTAATAAGATTCTTTAGACTTAGTACGGTTGTGGACCCAGACAATTCTTAGTCAAACAACATAAATGTGTTAATTTGTTATTCATTTTTAACACACCCTGAATTTCGAATTAAAAACGGTCTATATATACTTTATCAAAAAATATCAATAAAATGAGTAATAACTAGTTAATAGAAGGATGAAACTAATTTAATTAGAGCTAATTAATACACATTACCATATAAATTGACAGTAATTGAGTTTATCCTTAGAAATCTTAATAAATATTAAGCAATGTTAATCAGTCTGGGAAAGTACAGTGAGAACTAATAAATTCTAGTTTAGGTTCATTAATATTTTCAGCTTTGAATTAATATTATTAAGATAAATGCATGCAGCTTTTAGGACCCCAGTCAATAGGCTTGTGAAAAACATGTCAATTACCCACTTGTGAATTAGTTGAACAGTTAGATACAATGCATCAAAATGAGATTCATTTTGTTTTTTTTCAATCAATTGGGAGATATGTTTTAATTTTAAACATATATTTAATAGTATGTGAAAGTATGCTAGAATGTAGTACGTATAATATATTTAACAAATTTGCTTGGTCATATATATATATATATATATATATATATATAATCATAATTACTTGAACAATTTTTATTTCAAAATTATTTGTACATTATTTCGAAAGTGGTTTATGATTAATATTCAACTATTTTTTTCAGCATAATTTTTTTAAAATTAATTTTGAAGGTTATTTTCTCAAAATTATAAAGATAATAATTTGTTTAATGTCTTAATCGAGCATCTCTCATCCCGCACAAGTAGACCAAATTAAACATGTTCTATTTTGTCTTTGTTAGGGGCCGGGGTTAACGTCCGTATTGAGGTAACTAAGATTGAACCCTAAAGTCTAGTTTCAAAAGAAAGAGAATATTGGTATCACACTATCACTGCTAAAACACTCGTACACGTAGGCCAAGGACATATATACATACATATATATATGTGTGTGTGTGTGTGTAAGTGTGTAACTAACTATAATGGTTATTTTGACATTATAAGAAGAAATATGATTTATAATAGCATGTTAAACGGCAATATAATGGCCAAATTTTCACCAATAATAGAAATTAAGCGACAGTACCACAATACAATAATTTTTACAAACTTAATAATAATGAAAATTGTGACTATTGATGTCCAGTGCCATATTTTAATGACAACTTATCGACAATATAAGTATAGTCACTAAATCATAACATTTATTCTCATTAAATAAATATGTAATGACAACTTTTATGCAAATTCTTTCACCACTGATTATCATTATATTTAGACATTATAAATAGCTTTTACCACAATAAAATTTGTAAAGATTAGGGCAAAATGCACTTTGTCCCCTCTAAGATTTACCTTTTAGCACTAAACTCCCCTCAAAACCATAAAAAGAGAATATCCCCCTAGAAAATCTAAATGTGTAGCACTATGCCGAGAAAAACCAATATTCATGTGAAACTTTTACTAGAATCTTAGCCGCATTTCAATCATTGTCTATTTGTATGGTCACAAAAGTTATGTTTTATCTACGCATCAAAACAATTTTTTTTCAGGATATCTTTTTCCTTAAAAATTATTAATTATTGCCTCATAACTCATATTTTTCAATAACGCATGCATAACGCCAGTTTTTGAATTGAAGTTGTCACTTGATCACTTTTAGCGCCAATTCACATTATAAAGCAAAGTTGTTTTGCGAAAGAGATGATAAATGATATTTATGACCTTACAAGTTTATAATGACTGGCGTACGACTGAATATTCGATGAAAATTTCACATAAATATTAATTTTGGGGCAAAATGCTACGCATTTAAATGTTTTAGGGCGCATAGTCTCTTTCTCTCGATTTTGACGGGGTTTAATGCTAAAAGGTAAATGTTGAGGGGGATAAAATGCATTTTGCCCTAAAATATTGTTATCTATATTGTGATAAACTTACTATTAAGTAATATATGTATACACTTGTTTACCTATGACTTCATCCTTATCCAATGATTTGTTGCCAATAATAGTTCCTTTACTTTGTAGTGTGAATGGGCAACAAACTTTAACTTTATTCCTTAAGAATGTTCAACCCTATCGAGTTTACTTTGCATTTTCGAGTTAAGTACATGGCATATATTAAATCACCAAAAAAAACATACGATATATCTAAGAGGTATATTTTACATTATATTTGATGGATATACATTAAATGATCAGAGCACAATTCACATTCATATATTACAAAAATTATACAAAGTTTGTCTTATATTTATTTACTCAATATATATCCATCACACGTGGCGTTTATAAACTCAGCAATGGCATGAGATTGACCATTGAAAGTGAGCTGCTGGAAAAAGGGAAATTAAAGCAAAAGATTAAAATTTGGGACCAAAAAGACAAGCGTGGAAGATCATTAAAATCGACCAAATACTCTGCATCCGTTAGCATCGCTCCTGGCCTAACCCTATTACATATAATAAATAAGTGTTATTATTCTTATTTTGAATTGATTTATTACACATCTGATTATGATACAAGGTTCAAAGCTTGGAATTAATTCATGGGATTTTTATTTATTTAATAAGCTTTGTTATCGTTATCTGGCGGCGGTCTAATAAAAATGTTTCATCACATTGTTCTAGAATAAATGGAGGCTTCTCTACGGAATTAATTACATCAATTTGCAAATGTTTTATTGGGGATTAAAGGTCGAGCCTAACTGGGTATGCATGTCAAAAATTAGATTCATGAACTTAATTGCTTCGTACTTATTGTTAATTATGATTTTATTTAATTTGTATTTAATCTGGTGTTCTTGATAACTTTTAGTATTTATTTAATTTGTATTTAATCTTTATTAACCTTTCATTAATTATCCATGCAATAGGGAAAAATAAAGTCACGGCCCGATCTTCTATCCCACAATAATTTACCACAATGGTGTCATATCAATGTGAGATAATATTTGTCATTCCAAAAACCCACTTCATCAATTTTTCATTCCAAAAAACCAAATATTTTGGGTTAATAAATTTATGGGATTAATTGCTCTTTAACCCTTTTAGATTAAAAAGTAATCAATTGTAGTTTTTCAATGGAATTTATTTATTTAAAATATTATTATTGACAATTGATACTAATTATGATTTAAATTTTCAAATCTTTTAATCATTTTAAAAATATATTTATTGATATATAATTATCATATTAAAATTTTTAAAAAAATTATATAAAAATATTTAAAAAATTTAATACTACATGTAAAATTTGAATTACACGATTTATCAATTTAAAAGTATTAAAAAAAAGAATTTAATAAGAAAAGCCAATTGATTAATTATTAACTTAATAAATGAAGGGTAATTTAGTCCAAAAAGTTGTTAATCCTAATTTAGGGATTTTTGGAATGAAAAATTTGTAAAATGGATTGTTGAGATTGAAAAATAAAATTATGCGCTTTTTGGACATTAAAATTTAGGCAGGGGAGTTTTAGTAATTTGTTTTGTTTTTTATGATGCTACAAATTAAAGAGAAAACGTAAAGAGACATTATTTCTCTTGACCGTGGATAACTTGTAAAACTGAAAACGATTAGTCGCTTTAGGTTTCCTATTTGATATACTTGTGCATCACTATTACTTGCCTAATTATCACCTTCACAAAATTCTGAAGACATATGTGTAGTTGTCAAAAGACGTTTTCATTTTTAATATATTATTAAACTCTACAAGTTTGGATATAATCTTTATTATATGAAAAATTAAATCTTACAAGTTTGACTATACTTGTACAGTACATATATGTATGACAATATCCTCAGTTTCTTATACACATTCTCAAGATAACTACTACTACTCTTACTTTTGAATTGAAATGTGTAATAGACGTATTATATATATTTCATGTTATATTTGATGAATAATACTCTACACTAACAAATATTTTATAGTTTTATTGAATATCTGAAAATTATATTCAAATCAATAAAAATATTTTTAAATTTTACAAATTTAAAATCACTACAAACCTAATAATTAAGAAAATATCATTTCTATTCCAATTGTTATATTTTATAATTTGTCAAAATTTATGCACATATAAGTTATAATTGTAGAATAAAAGTGACTCAAGTATGAAGTTATATATATATAAGTAGTATAAAGTCATATTTTAACCCCGAAAACATCTTTAGGCGATTTTTTCTCCATAATGTTAAATAAAATTCATTATGTATATATATTAATGATGAATTTTTCCATACAATACTTAACTAACTAGGGGTATAATTAGCTAGTCTACTTAATTTCATCCCATTAGATTAGATGCGATTAGTTGTCACTAATCAACTATCAAGAATAATTATGGTATATCTCAAAAAGATTACAAAAGCTTAAAGTAGGCCCTAGGCGCCTAATACAAGGCCTCAGATTTCGCAGCCTAGAAAGCGACCTTATGGTCCCCTTGCAAGTTGCAAGAGTTCTCAAATCTCAACCATGAAAAGAAGACCTTCTTTTAATAGGTTTTACAGGTTAATTTATCAATAAATAGAAAGATATATATATATATATATATATATATACATATATATGGAAAAAATTATTTTGCTCCCTCCATTATAGAGATCCCATCAAATACCCCCATTTACCCCTAAAATCTTCAAATAACCCCTCTATTACATTAAAATACATCAAACACCCCCTCCCCTGGACATTGATGGACATAAATGCCCTTGATTTATGTAAAATCATTAATTCATTTCCCACCCATCTATTATAATCTATAGCATTTTGCCCCCTTACGATTATATTTCAGTATAATCTGACTCCAAAATGGATTTAATGCTAAATTCATTAATCTTCAATATATGAAATAAACAGTAAAATATGATTGTAGTATTATGAATAAAACATATTAAATGTTAAAAAATCTCACATAAATGTTTATGATCACTATTAATATATTATTTTTCTATATATACTTTAATTTTATTTTATATAACTATTGATAATCCATGTTATTCACTTTTTGTTTTTAATAATACTAATAATTTATTTTTTAAGTATTATATAAATTAATTATTAAGATAAAGTGATAAACCTATTCATATCATCTTTTTTATTATATAATATGTACACACTTATTTATGAGCACAACTTTTTTTTACGTTATTTAGTGATAAATGCTTCTCTGTTTTACCCTTTCTTTAATTGGTATAATTAACACTACTATGTGAATAAGACGTGTATACCTAGTTCAAGATATATTAAATAAATTATTACAATATTTAATTATTATTTTTTGGTTACACAATATTTAGTTATTTACTTTTATGAGAATGCAACCAAATTTAGAAAACACAAAATAACAAGAATGTTTTATAATATCTATTAATGTGACTAAGTTATTGAAGGGAAAAAAGAGAGTAAATTTACTAAATTCTTTGTAAAGAAAAAACATATAATAAATAAGTTATATAAATTTACATGAAATAATTTAAAACTTTTTTTTTATTCTTTCTATATTATAGTAATCTAATCTTTTTGTTTATTTAATTTATAATTAATTCAAGAGTTGTGTATTTAATTAAATTATACTTAAATAAAATTTAAGATCAAATTAATTAAAATTTAATCATAGAGGGGGCTAAATGCTAGATAGATTGCTCTAGATAGGTTCTAAGTGATTTTATCATTTTAAATCAAGGGTATTTTTAACTATCAATGTGTTAAGGGGATGTTTGATGTATTTTAACGTAGTAGAGGGGGTGTTTGAAAATTTTAGGGGTAGATGAGGGTATTTGATGGGATGTCTATAGTGGAGGGGGCAAAATGAATTTTGCATATATATAATATACACACACACAATATAAAATTCATGTCTAATTATGATTTGCTAATTCCCTGAGGTTGTGTTTGGTTGTATTTTTAAATATGTTTTTAGAATTTTAATTGGGAATGTGAATTGTTGGTTTTATGTGAGAATGTTGAATTTTGTATTATGCTTGGTTGTATTTTAAGAAAATAATTGGAAATAGTGTTTATATGATATAAAGATGATATTTATTGAAATTTGACGTAAGAAGTGATTGAGTTAGTTTTAACTTAAGAAAAAAGCTTACATTGGAGAGTAGGGATTAAATAATTAATGATGACAGATCGTGTGATATAATTCAAAATATGTAATGATAAATGTTTTTTTAGAAGAATGTGTAGTAGAAAATGAGAATAAGTATTTTTTTGGAAAACTGAGTTTAAATGTGGATTTTATTTTTCGATGATTCAAAAAATGAAAATCATTTATAAAAATATGGCCAAACATAGCCTAGACTTTTTCCAGTAATTTTTGTCTGGGTTCACAAGAGACATGAAAACTTTTGTCCCATTTCATGAGAAACATGCCAAGTAACTATCTTAAGATTGGGTTTCCAGGAATTTTCTTTGGGAAAATTTTCAATTTTTTATTTTCAAAGATACCAAATGGGGCACTCACACTTAAGGAGAAGTCCCTTTCTAACTTACACTTAATTTTGGTGACTTGAATCATTTTTCGAGAATTCAAAGGGGTCTGTATTTGGACTTTTAAATCCATCATTTCAATTTTAGCACTGTAGATCATTACTTTTACGATAATGATAATTTACATCTATTATCTCATAATCAGAAAAAAAAAAAAAAAAAGTTCTCGAGAATATTTTCTTGTTAATTTCTCCTCATAATTAATACTAACTTAGGGGTTACATCGATCCATCAAATTGTATATAGATGATCATTTAATTATAAGCCACACATATATATTCGCTTGTGCATGCACATATATATTAAAATTAAAGTTTGGGTAGGGTCAATTTCGATCACCTAACACAGGTCAGGGCATATCTCCAGAATCAAAGGTCACTTACAAAGATATTTATAGATTAATATTATCCACCAACATTATCCTCATCTCAACAAAGAGAATCGAATTCACAAACTTCTAACATGAAGTTGCTCGTTACTTACCAACGGAGCGAATGCGAGTTGGTGCATGCACATATTTATAAATGAATATATTTCCAATTTTATATAAGTAAACTAAAGATTTATCATGAATAGTAATTTATTTGTGGGATTTATCTTTATATTAGTTCACATGAATCCCAAAGTATAAAACAAAATTGAGATTGCACACGCAACCACGTATGATTACATGAATTCACTGGCTAGCATTTCAACATTGATATGATTGCTGTGTAAGAAGCAAAAACAGCTGGGGAAATTAGATAAGGGTAATTTTATGTTAAATTTAATTTAATTATCCAAGTATATATTTTGTATCTATCTCATTTATACAAATATATGCTATACACTTGAGTCGAACTCCATTAAATTAGAAGTTTTGAGTAGGACTACTGACACATGGGTTGCAAGCGTCACCAGTCGTCTTTGACCAGTGTTCCACTTGAGCTTGAGCCGAGTTTGAATTTACCAATAAGAGACTTACGATGCTCGTCTTTGACCGTTGTTTCAATCGAGTTTGAGTCGAGTTTGAATTTATTATTTAGAGACTTACGAAGCAATTCCAATTCATATGTGCGTGTGTATATATATGTGTGTGTATGCGCGCGCACGCGCGTGTTTGTAATATTTACGTTTAGTCGAATTCAAGATGAAGAATTTTGTTAATCTAGACTTAGTTTGAGGGTTGAGAACAAATTTGTAATATATATATATATATATATATATATATATAATACCAAATACATTTATTATAGCCAATATTTAGAATCGTTAAATGTGATGTTTATAAGAGGTGATGGATTCTAGAAGCATTATTAATAATTCCAAATGAAAGCAATAGTGATAAATAGTTACATATATATGTCATAATCGGTTATTGTTATATATTGCCCTTAATTGTCATTATTGATTATTTTAGCAAAATTTTACTATGATTAAACTTGTACAATAATTATTGAAACAAGAAAAGAAACATATGACTAGTGACAATTTTGATATGATCGCCTATATAAGTAGTATAACTGTAAATAATTAAATTACATGAGATAGTATCATCATTTTAATAATAGAATTATCTACATATTAAATGACATATATAAACACAACTTATGTACTATCTCAATAGGTGGATGAAAGGAAATTTTCCGAGTTTAACGAGTAAATAATTAAGAAGATAAAGGATACTGATTTATTAAGTATAAAAGAGTTCAATTGGAATCATAAAATATGCGACTTTTCCGGAGTCGCACGTCTATGACATACTTACCTAACTTTATCCTTGGATAGTCTTTGCGATCTTGGCATTGAGAAGGGAGGTGGAAAGACGTACGAATCAAGTCACTCGATATTTGATTCGAAAGCATTTAATAAAGGATTGTTTGAGCTCAATTCGTTAATATATTAAATCAAACATGAACAATCTTTTGTCTATTTGATAAGTTTGAAGTTCGGCTCGAACTCGACTCAATTAGTAAAAATGATAAACTATGTGCTAAAAATGAACTCGACTCATGTTCAACTCGATTTAAGCTCATTTGAGCTTGACTCGATTAACAATAAAATAAAACTTATCAAACACAAATTTTAAAGCTATATAACGAATCAAACAACAACTTATTTGACTCGATTTGACTCGTTTACACCCTTAATTGAGCGAGAAGTTGTGGTGCATTTGCTTGATTGTTGTAGTATTGGTTATTATAAAAACTTATATTTAACTTTGTCAAACTCAGTTTTATAACGAAAATAATTCCAATCGTAATATACAAAAAGGAACCAAATGCTAATCAAAACAGTGTTTACACTCCAACACACAAATTTTAGCTTCTCATTCCAATGTCAAATGGGATCTGAAGTAAAATCCTCTTATAATTGTAATTATATCCAAATTTTGTCTCAAAGCTCATTAATATTTTTATTCAAACTAACCCTATTTAATTTATGATGCGACATTTTCTATCATTATTTAGATACTACACATAGTGAAAATACAGTGAGTAGCTTGATGTACAACAAATATCTAATTTTTTCAAAGACAAAGCAATAATTGATATAGAGAAGGTTAAGAACACTTGTCATATATCCAACCATCTTGACAATCGTGTATATATCCACTAATATAACATAAAATTATCAAATGGTATTCATATACGAAATTGAGGCCAATTGCCAAACAACATGGATCTTAAAATTACATATATATATAAATATATATGTATCACGACTTTTTGAATGAAATGTCTTTAAATTTCCATATAATGTGTAATTGAGGCCAAACAACGAAGGATCCTAAAACTATAGACCTTATACGTGCAACAACCACACAATTTCCTAATAATCTTATACCAATTAAAATAAAAAAATAAAAATAGAAGATTCCGATTGTCGATTGAATGCAATGGCACATAATTGGACAAATTAGGGCAATTCTATGTTAGATCCATCTCAATGGTCCTAACCTCTTTAACATCACACATTTTTATTGGGGTGGATGGTATTTACATAGATAATTGGTGATAAAAACCATCCACCCTAACACAAATATGTGATGTTGAAAGAGTTAGGACCATTGAGGTGGGACTAACTTAGAATTTTCCGACAAATTAGGCCAAGAAAGCTGAGGGATGAAATCTACTGGAATGATGACGTCAGCTGGCCGCCTGGCAATCTTTGACCCACGTGTAATATTGCTACCTCGTTCTTGCCACAAAAATATTTTAAATTATTTCAATTACATAAATATTATATATATATATATATATATTAATTAAAGTTAGAACATCCTCCCTTGGCCATTCTCCTTTCTTTCCACAATATTTTAATATCTTTCGATTATTTCCAAACTTTATTTGACCTTTGGATCCTTTCATTTCTTCATGGTATAAATACCAACGCAACACTCTTACACAAAAAATTATAGAAAGAAAAAATAGACACCAAAAAAATAAATTCAATAAATTTTATTTCACATGGATTTAGATTCATCCAATTTATACTCTATGAGTAATGAATTTTCATCCGATAATTCATCTTTTAATTCATCTTCATCATTATGGGAGTGGGATTCAAACACTTTGTTTAATTCTCTTCCTTTCAACGAAAATGATTCTCAAGAAATGTTATTGTATGGCGTTTTGGCGGAAGCGGCTCATGAAACGACGTCGGAGTCCAACTCCTCCGACCACCAAAACGACGTCGAAGTGGACTCCTCGCCGAAGAAGGAGGTGAAAGCCGAGAAACCCTCGTCGGAAAAGGCGTACCGCGGCGTGCGGCGGCGGCCGTGGGGGAAGTTCGCGGCGGAGATAAGGGATTCGACGAGGAACGGCGTTAGGGTTTGGCTGGGGACGTTCGACACGCCTGAGGCGGCGGCGCTGGCTTATGATCAGGCGGCGTATTCGATGCGTGGCGAGGCGGCGATACTCAACTTTCCGGTGGAGAGGGTGAGGGAGTCTTTGAAGGATATGAGGTGTTGCATTGAGGAGGGGTGTTCGCCGGTGATGGCGTTGAAGAGGAAGCATTCGATACGGCGGCGCAACGGCGGAGGAGGGGGGAGGAAGGGGAAAGTGAAGGTGGAGAATATGGTGGTGTTTGAGGACTTGGGGGCTGATTATTTGGAACAACTATTGAGTAGTAGTTCTAGTGAAAATAATAGTCATCATTGGTGAATTAATCTTTTTTTTTTTTTTAATTCATTTGATCTTGTTTTTGGGGTTTATGTGTGAAGTCTTGTTGGATAGTATGAGAAAACTTTAGTTTTGGTCCGATTTGCTTGTGTCTTTATCTAGAAGTTATTTGACATAGTTCATTGTTGAGATGAAGATGACTTCTTGTCCTATGGGGAAGTAGTAGATAACATTAGTTGAACTCAAGTCAATCACGTAAAAATTAGTGTTGCTATTATGCCGGTGCCGTTGTATATTTTGAAAACGTAAATTAATATGTTTGAGATAGTTCATTATTGAAATGAAGATAACTTCTTGTCCTATGGGAAAGTAGAGGTAGATAGCATTAGTCGAACTCAAGTGAATCACGTAAAAATTAGTGTCGCTATTATGCAGGTGGTGGTGTATATTTAGAAAACGTAAATTAATGTTATTTATGCTTATTACTTGATTGTACTTGATAGCATTAGGCGAACTCAAGTCAATTATGTAGAAATTAGTGTTATTTACGCTTATTGCTTGATTGTAAATGTATTGTAATCGTCTAGATGAGAAATTTTCCCTTCTCTTTCGAGCACAGTCAAAAAAGAGAATATTTGTTAAAGGATTATTAAATGACAATATTAAAGTCATTATTGATGAAACTAAAGAACTTTTGCATTGTAATAGCCATAGCATGAATTCCATAAGTTTAATAATAACGAGCTTCACATGAATTGTCTCTAGTAATGTTTAATAAATATTTTCGTGTGAAAGTTTGTTTTGATTGAGATTTAGCGATAGACATACTGTGATATTATAGGTTGTCACGATGATAGAGTTGCAATAATTATGTTGTCAGTAAATATGTCGTTAATTTTCGATATTAATAAATTAGATACACTTTTTGTCATAATTAAATTTTTTGAAAATTATTACTATTGTAAAATAAAATAGAAAACATATATCACTGATGATAGTTTTAAGTATATCTCTTCTTACTATTATTTTTCCTTGAAATGAAGGCTCATAAAACTCATGAACCATACAAAAAATGTGAAAGGAAGAAACAAACCGACTCATCTATTCATTACTATTATTTTATCGAGAAAAAAAATCTATTCATTACTATTCCGCATTAAAAAGAACTGATGATATATCATTACTTTACTTATTAATAATAGAGATATGTAAACTTACTGAGGAGAAAATTACACTCAAACCCCCTTACTTATTGTATAATCACTAAAATTGCCCCTCACTTATTGAAAATTATCAATACACTCCTTTATGTTAAGAATATCTTACAATTACACCCTTATATATTCAAAATTATTACAATTTTACTCTATGAGCATTATGAATAGACCCTTGAGGGGGTGTATTGATAATTTCTAATAAGTGAGGAGTAATTTTGATTATTACACAATAAGTGAGGAAATGTGTGTAATTTTCCCAATTATTGAGACATGACAAATTTGACATAGTGTCGTGATTAGGTCCAGGTTTTGGACACAACTTTACGATACGAATTTGGATTTTCCTAATTTGGATTGTCTCTCAAATAATTGATTATCAAACATAAAATTTATCTTTTTTTTTTTTTAAGTTGATTTAATTTGCCCCCATATAGTTGGTCGAGCAACAACGTTCTAACTATATAAATATTGCAATTAAGGACAATGAAAATCAGTAATAATACAATTTATCACCATGATATATTTACAATATTTGTGTTGTCGCTAAACATGTTATAATTTTTTAAATAGATAATATTTCCTAGTATTAATTTTTTGAAAAATCATTATTGTTATAAAATAAAAATTAAGAAAAAAATAATAAAACCCCCCTAAAATAAATTTTTGTATCCAAAAAATTCATGAAAATATTTTTTAATTCAAAAAGCTCATTTTACCACCTTTTCATTCTAAACCCCAAAATTTAGGGCTAATGAATTTATGGACTTAATCGCCCTTAGCCTTCTAGATTAAAAATTAATTAATTTTAGTTTCGTGTAGAAATTTATTTATTTATTTAGAACTTGATAATGGATACTAATTAATTTTAATTTTAAAATTATTTTAGTGTTTGTAAAAAATTTAAAATATATTTACAGAAAATTACCATATTAAAAGTAAAAATAAATTATATAAAAATATTCATTTAATATTAAAAAATAAAATTCATATTATACGTTTATTAATTTGAAAAATTTAAAAGAAAAAAATTCTGATAAAAAAATTAATCAATTAATTCTTAACTAAATGAATGAAGAGTAATTTAGTCCAAAAAGTTGTTAATCCCAACTTTTGAGTTTTTAGGATTGAAAAGTTTGTAAAATAGGTTTGAAGATTGAAAACTATTTTCATAGATTTTCTAGATATATAAATTTATTTTAGGGAGATTTTAGTAATTTTCCCTAAAAATTATGACCACTTATAATATATCTTGATGATAGTTTTAAGAACGTTCCTTCTTACCATTATTTTTACCTTGCAAAGAAGGTGTATAAAACTCATGAGAGTCATACCAAAAATGTGGAAGGAAGAAACTTAACCGACTCATCTATTCATTACTAGTCCGCTACCTAAAAGGTCAGCATTTTAAACAAAAAAAAGGATGATGATATATCATCATTTTGCTTCTTTCTAATAATTGAGATATGTTAACTATGAGACATGACAAATTTGACATAGTGTCGTGATTATGACTGGTTTTGGACACAACTTTTAAGAATTTGGATTTTCCTAATTTGGATTGAATGTAAAATAATTCATTATCAAATATAAAATTTCTCTTTAAAATGCTTTAATTTCAGTTAAGATTTTCCATAACATTTTGGTATAACAATATAAATAATAAACATGTGTCTGTAAATTAAAAGGGAAATACAAAATTGGGATAATGACATTTTTAGTCCCAACAATGTGTGTCAAAATAGTCCATCAAGTGAAAAAAATAAGATTACTATCACTAATGTTCAAATTTTGTTTCACTTCAATCCTTTTTGGACATTTTTACCATGAGGTTGCTTCAAAATGTAAGTTCATAAATAAGAGTAAAAATGTCCAAAAAGGATCTAAGTGAAACTAAAAATAATACCTTAGGAACTTAAATGAAATAAATTTTGAACATTAGGGATGGTAATATTAATTTTTTCACTTGAAAAACTACTCTGACATAAATGGTCTACTATAGGAACTAAAACTTTCATTATCCCCTAAAAAAATTATAACTTACAGACGCTTTGTTCGCTCTTATATATTTGGTCGATCGAGCGACAATGCTGTTATTAAATAAATATTGCAATTAAGTACACTAATAGATGCATATGGGGCTTTTTAGAAAAAAATAGTAATACTTAATCCCACTTGACTCTTGATCTACTTTTCAGAATTAAACTAATCACTCTTACTAATTATTGATATTTAATTTATAATTAACACCCAATTGCACTACCTAATCAAGAAGATATGCTCTATGTCCTATACTTAGGGCCATTTTTTATTAATAATTTGCATAAATATTGGCGTAGCACAGGCAATTTTATGGTGGACCGAGATCATTGATCTCGGTCCAGATCTCACCATTGGATCCCTCAATAGGAGGGGCATTTACTAAATTACCCCGAATCCAATGGTGAGATTTGGACCGAGACCAATGGTCTCGATCCACCATAAACTTTCACAGCGTAGTACCCATGTTATTTATGAATAAAGTATTTCAGGATAAGATTAACAAAAATAAAAACCATGTTAATTAGGCCAGGGACCAGCAACTCTGTAACCCCTCGTGATTACGCTAACATTTCCCTAGTATACTACATTTGGTCCAACGAATATACATGCATTTAATTAATATAAATGAATTGGGTAGAATTTTGTTAAAAGTTTGTTGGTCGGATGACAATTCATTATACATGTTAAAAAGATTATTTATTGGAATTTTGTAATATTATTTAATTATGTAAAAGCTAAAATATCTCCAACCACGAGGCTCCCACTAATCTCTATATATAAACTTAATATATTTTGAAAGAAGATATATTATTGGAAATTTTGGTCAGGGACCAGCATAACTCTGGAGCAGATCGTGATTACACTAACATTTTCCTAGTATGCTTATATATGGTCCAACGAATTTATAATCATACAATTATGATTTAGCTCGTTTTTGGGGATCGATCTGCCTCAGTCTGGGCTGCTTCGTACGACACACTAAGGTGGTGATGACAAATTCACGACTGCACTTGGATTCTAGTCCAAGCTGCCTACGTACCTCCTTGGAGGATCAAGTCATAACGTAGTTCAAAAGTTTAACTTCTATTCATGGGTGTGTATCCTTTTAGGTGTATTGTAGGGTCGTTGGTTCGTTGGGTCGTATGCCTACGAGGCTAAATAGCCCAAATTTGTATATTGAGAACGTACTTCGAGTCTATTATCAAGGTATCAGTGGATACGATGCTAGCTCAAGAGAGTGGGGACTAGAGATTGTGTCCCCCCAAATATGTGTTGAAATGAGGTATTTATAGACGTCCATGTTGTACGGATCTGATAGTGACAAGAGTTTCACACGGATGATGACACGTGGTGCTATGAAGGGTTAGGATCTTGGGTCGTAGGGTCGGGTCACGGATCAATCCGACCCGGATTACTAAAAAACACGCGGATCTTGTAGTGTTATTGAATTATGGTGCCCTTAAGGACCTTTCGTGTAAATGCTTCTACGATGCCCAAACCTCGTATGACAGTGGTAATTTAGCCTACCGCTAGCAGATACGAGGTAACGAGGATACGAGACTACGAGGCTACACATATATCTTTATACGAGAATACGAGGCTACGAGCCTCTATCAAAATTTATCTATATCATCAAGTCCCCCACTTCGTCAGTATTGAAGAGGAGACATTTATGGCTCTAAATTTATTACTGAGGAAGTAAAAGTCTTAAGTAAACCTGGACTCTTCAATTAGAACGATCATTTTAAACGTTTTTCGTAGGTCGTTGTATCGTAGATCATATTTGTTGGATCGTATTAGAAGGTGTTCCAATTTATAGAGGGAACTTGTATTGAGCTATAGAAAAAGATGCGATCTGATTTCTCATATCGCAACTTAGTGTCTAATTAGACCTAGCGCACTCCATAGGATGGAAGCGTAGATTACTCGCTTATAGCATTTGAACTTGTAGCTTCTTAGCTCGTAGCTTCGTAGCTTTTGAGCTTGTAGCTTCTTATCTTGTGGCTTTTGGGCTTTTGAGCTCTTGACTCGTTGTCTCGTTACTTCGTAGCTTTAGACCTTTGAGCTTTTGTGTGGCTCGTTGCCTCGTAGCTTTAGGCCTTTAAGCTTTTGCGTGGCTCGTTGCCTCATTGCCTTGTGGCAAAAGCTCAAAGACCTGAAGCTACGAGGCAACGAGCAACGAAGTAACGAGCCAAGAGCTCAAAAGCCCAAATGCCCAAAAGCTCAAAGGCCTAAAGCTATGAGGCTACGAGGCAACGGGCAACGAAGTAACGAGCCAAGAGCTCAAAAGCCCAAAAGCCCAAATGCCCAAAAGCTCAATTGCATCTTTTTGTCTAATTAGACCTAGCGCACTCCATAGGATGGAAGCGTAGATTACTCGTTCATAGCATTTGAACTTGTAGCCTCTTAGCTCGTAGCTTCATAGCTTTTGAGCTTGTAGCTTCTTATCTTGTGGCTTTTGGGCTTTTGAGCTCTTGACTCGTTGTCTCGTTACTTCATAGCTTTAGGCCTTTGAGCTTTTGCGTGGCTCGTTGCCTCGTAGCTTTAGGCCTTTGAGCTTTTGCGTGGCTCGTTGCCTTGTTGCCTCGTGGCTTTAGACCTTTGAGCTTTTGGGCATTTGGGCTTTTAAGCTCGTGGCTCGTTGCCTCGTTGCCTCGTAGCTTTAGGCCTTTGAGTTTTTAGGCATTTGGGCTTTTTAGCTCGTAGCTCGTTACTTCATTGCCCGTTGCCTCGTTGTCTCGTAGCTTTAGGCCTTTGAGCTTTTGGGCTTTTGAGCTCTTGGCTCGTTACTTCGTTGTCCGTTGCCTCGTTGCCTCGTAGCTTTAGGCCTTTGAGCTTTTAGGCATTTGGGCTTTGGGCTTTAGGGCTCTTGGGCTTTTGAGCTCATGGCTCGTTACTTCGTTGCCCGTTGCCTCATTGCCTCGTAGCTTTTGGCCTTTGAGCTTTTGGGCATTTGGGCTTTTAGGCTTTTGAGCTCTTGGCTTGTTACTTCGTTGCCCGTTGCCTCGTTGCCTCGTAGCTTTAGGCCTTTGAGTTTTTGGGCTTTTGAACTCTTGGCTCGTTACTTCGTTGCCCGTTGCCTCGTAGCCTCGTAGTTTTAGGCCTTTGAGCTTTTGGGCATTTGGGCTTTTGGGCTTTTGAGCTCTTGGCTCGTTACTTCGTTGCCCATTACCTCGTTGCCTCGTAGCTTTAGGCCTTTGAGCTTTTGGGCATTTGGGCTTTTGAGCTCTTGGCTCGTTACTTCGTTGCCCGTTGCCTCGTAGCTTTAAGCCTTTGAGCTTTTGGGCATTTGGGCTTTGAATTCTTGGCTCGTTACTTCGTTGCTCGTTCCCTCGTAGCTTTAGGCCTTTGAGCTTTTGGGTATTTGGGCTTTTGAGCTCTTGGCTCGTTACTTCGTTGCCCGTTGCCTCGTAGCTTTAGGCCTTTTAGCTTTTGGGCATTTGGGCTTTTGAGCTCTTGGCTCGTTACTTCGTTGCCCGTTGCCTCGTAGCCTCGTAGCCTCGTAGCTTTAGGCCTTTGAGCTTTTGGGCATTTGGGCATTTGGGCTTTTGAGCTTTTGGCTCGTTACTTCGTTGCCCGTTGCCTCGTAGTTTTTTTTTTTTTTTTTTTTAGCTTCTTATTTTGTGGCAAATTCAAAAGATGTTAGATGAGTTTGTGGATCGTACCTTCATATTTTGTCGACTCCTCAAATTGAACTTGTTTCTCTCTCTGACTAGCCTTATCCGTTCTTCTGATATCTCTTCTCAGCAACTCTAAGTAGGCTTCCCACAGACGGCGCCAACTGATTTAGCTCGTTTTTGGGGGATCGACCTGCCTCAGTCTGGGCTGCTTCGTACGACACACTAAGGTGGTGATGACAAATTCACGACTGCACTTGGATTCTAGTCCAAGCTGCCTACGTACATCCTTGGAGGATCAAGTCATAACGTAGTTCAAAAGTTTAACTTCTATTCATGGGTATGTATCTTTTTAGGCGTATTGTAGGGTCGTTGGTTCGTTGGGTCGTATGCCTACGAGGCTAAATAGCCCAAATTTGTATATTGGGAACGTACTTCGAGTCTATTGTCAAGGTATCAGTGGATACGATGCTAGCTCAAGAGAGTGGGGACTAGAGATTGTGTCCCCCCAAATATGTGTTGAAAGGAGGTATTTATAGACGTCCATGTTGTACGGATCTGATAGTGACAGGAGTTTCACACGGATGATGACACGTGGTGCTATGAAGGGTTAGGATCTTGGGTCGTAGGGTCGGGTCACGGGTCAACCCGACCCGGATTACTCAAAAACACGCGGATCTTGTAGTGTTATGCAATTATGGTGCCCTTAAGGACCTTTCGTGTAAATGCTTCTACGATGCCCAAACCTCGTATGACAGTGGTAATTTAGCCTACCGCTAGCAGATACGAGTCTACGAGGATACGAGGATACGAGGCTACACATATATCTTTATACGAGAATACGAGGCTACGAGCCTTTATCAAAATTTATTTATAAAGATATATGTGTAGCCTCGTTACCTCGTATCTGCTAGCGGTAGGCTAAATTACCACTGTCATACGAGGTTTGAGCATCGTAGAAGCATTTACACGAAAGGTCCTTAAGGGCACCATAATTGCATAACACTACAAGATCCGCGTGTTTTTTAGTAATCCTGGTCGGGTTGATCCGTGACCCAACCCTACGACCCAAGATCCTAACCCTTCATAGCACCACGTGTCATCATCCGTGTGAAACTCCTGTCACTATCAGATCCGTACAACATGGACGTCTATAAATACCTTCTTTCAACACATATTTGGGGGGACACAATCTCTAGTCCCCACTCTCTTGAGCTAGCATCGTATCCACTGATACCTTGACAATAGACTCGAAGTACGTTCTCAATATACAAATTTGGGCTATTTAGCCTCGTAGGCATACGACCCAACGAACCAACGACCCTACAATATGCCTAAAAGGATACACACCCATGAATAGAAGTTAAACTTTTGAACTACGTTATGACTTGATCCTCCAAGGAGGTACGTAGGCAGCTTGGACTAGAATCCAAGTGCAGTCGTGAATTTGTCATCACCACCTTAGTGTGTCGTACGAAGCAGCCCAGACTGAGGCAGATCGATCCCCCAAAAATGAGCTAAATCAAATTAATACATACAAATAAATTGTGGAGAATTTTAACTTTAGAATATTATAAGGAATTTTGTTAAAAATTTGCTGGTTGTATGACAATGAGGTGTTGGTGGGCGTTTCTGATTGTTTGTTTTTTAATTTTTTATTTTGAAATCGAATTGTGAAGTGCTATTTTTCAACAGAGAAATCTCAAATTTGCTACATTGAAAATGAAACTAGGGATGTGATTTTGAGCAGTTAGGGCGGTTAACGAGTCAAAAAAAACTAAAAATACATATTTAAAGATATAATTAATTAAAAAACAGTAGTTTTTTTCTTTTAAAAAAAAAATCATGCAACTTTACCCATCAGTGTAATTTGACAAAGATAAAATTAAAGCTATGTTTAGTACAAAAACATGAATGCAAACAAACTAGATTACATGATAAAAAGCTTTATAATAAATTTAAAAATGTTGAACAAAGTTCACCTACTGAACATTTTGTATATAATGAAATAGTCTACAAGGCTAAAACATAAAACACTACAAAAATTGTATAAATAGTCAAATAGTATACAGTTAAATCACCTACGAGGTTATAACAAACTTACCAAATAGTCATGGCAATTCGGTTTGTGTTCAAAACCTCACCAAATAGATTTGACGGTGCGGTTTTTTTAAAAAAAAATCTAAACCACGGTTTGTGTAAAATTTGACAAAAATGATTTGGTACAGTATGGTTAGGTTCGGATAGTTTTACAAAATTGTTTCACAGCCCTAGCTAGGTGATCCAATTTACACTACAAAAAAATAAGATATTAGTGAAAAAAAGGTCAAAGGAACTGTCAGTAATTATAATTCTTTAGTAATAAGAATTTTTGGTTTGTCACAAAAATAGATTTTACATGTTTAATAATAACAATATTTGTATAGAAATTGTCACTCTTGATAATTAGTGACAAGAAAATTATTGTCACTAGGCACCTTAATTGACAACTTAGTGACAACGAATATAGTTGTCAGTTGTCATTAGGACTGTCAATGAGTCCAAGCCGGCTCGAAGCTCGTAAGCTCGGCTTGGTAATTTTCAAATCGAGCTTTATACAAGCCGAGCCCAAGCCGGGTCCGAGCCGAAGGTTAAGGCTTGAAATCAAATTCAAGTCGAGCGTGAGCAAAATTATGCTCGGCTTGAATTAGGCCCGGGCTCGTAAACTTATATTTATATATATATATATATAAATATATATGCACACATTATAATATTTAATAATATATCAATAATTCCAAATTGGATGGAGAATATCAATATTTTAAATTAGGAAAAACAATCATTAAAATGATCAATCACCATTTAATTCCAAAATTTTCCTTATACAAAGTATTAGTCTGTAAATAAGTGAAACAAGTATAAAACTCCATATCTAACTCTAAGAGTCTTATGTCTTTTCTATTACAAATCAATTAATCACGTTCATAAAGTGAGATTCAAAGTCGTGGGCTGCTCCTGCTAGGTTTCGTCTTCAAAAGATTGTTGTTCATCATAGTTCTTATCACTCACAAGCAATTTTCTTGTAAGTAAACCAAATATAAATTTATCTATAATATTTTTCAATCTTAAATAATATATAAAACATGTATCTCGAGACATATTTCAACTTTATTATTGTGACGAGTAGAAAATTAAATGAGATTCTTTTTCCTGTAATATAAGCCTTACAATTTGTTAGATAATTATTTTATTATTTTTCTCTATAGTTAATTCATTACTCATAATTTTTTAAAGGAATCTTTTTCGCAAGTGTTGATAGCTTTTTTAATGTATAAATTCTTATTTGTGTCTTGGTGAGCTAACAAGAGGCGATACAATTTACTTTATTTATTATAGATACTTCGACTTTGTTAAAATATGTTTTATGATTTGTCATTAGAGCATGGATGATGTCAATTCTTTTAATCTTTTGTACATTGTTATTTTTTTTGTCAATTTATATATTATATTTACTTTATTACTTGTAGTTTCTTTTTTTAAAAAAAGAATAAATTTGGGTCAGTTTGGGTTCGGCTCGAAGCTCGTATAAATTTTCAAGTCGAGCCCGAGCTTTTGAAAAAAATGCTTGTACAAATTCAAGCCTTAACGACGAAAGCTCGCATCGCATCAAGAATTTCAAGCCGAGTGTGAGCATGACCAAGCTCGGCTCGCTCGGCCTGATTGACAGGCCTAGTTGTCATTTTATTTGTGTGATCACTAAACATGTACGATCATTAATTGCTAATAATGATAATTTTAAAGAAATTTTGTCACTAAAACTTCTTGTTGTGATAAAACATAAATTATTGTTATTCATTATATATATCTAATGACAATTTTAGTATTATCACTTCAAATTTCATCACTAATATATATATTTTTTTAATGTCGTTACATTTTATAAGATTATTTATTGGAATTTTATAATATTATTTGATTATGTAAAAGTCAAAATTACTCCAATCACGAGGCTCCCATGACTAATCTCTAGATATAAACTTGGGATATTTAAAAAAGATTAAAAAGATATATTATTGGAAATTTTGGTCCTCAACAGTCAACTCCTCATCAAGCGAAAATTATTCAACCACTCTACTGTACGGAAAACAGAAACAATAAATGAAATAAAGATAATGGGCCTCCGTACTACCGTTGTCTGAAAAGCTCACATGCATGTTAACACAAATCATTCACTTATTTATATATAAAAAAGAATCATTAATAACACTTAATACAACAAAACCATATATTTGAAGAATTTATGTATAAATCCATGTCGAAACAGATTAATGAATAGTAAGAAAAAATCTATTAATGGTCCTAATGTTTATCTGTAAAGTGTATTGTGAGCGATCTTTATATATATTTGTTGGATATTTGTATATGAAAAGTGTGTTATACATGACTTTTGCATAATAAATTCGAACACTGTAAGTATTCGGGATACGAAATATTATTGGATATTATTAATCTACGTTTAGAGTAGATGAGTTTAGCATTTTGAATTTCTCAAATCAGACTTGTAACGAATGAAAAATTATGTGTTAAAGTGGGGTGTAAAAATGAGTTTATCCCACATTGGAATAAAACCACAATTGTAGTGGGTTTATAATTCTATGTCTTGGGGTAAAAGGTTGACCCTTTGTGTTATCTCATCTTTATCGGTTTTGTAAGGAGAGAGTAACGAGCCATGGTTCGGTTCACCACACGCGTGTGCCACCCGGACCGGGTTTGGGTCCTGGTCGTGGGCCTTGGACTTGCAAGATATTATTTTTTTGGACAATATTAATCCCACAAAATAAAAATCCAACAGGAAAACCATACATAATTAAATACGAATTGAACAAACGCTGACCATGTTTCTTCAATTTTGAATTAGCCTTCTAGAAGGTATAACGTTCGAACGTTGCGTTGTTGACGTTCAAACGTTGAGCGTTGAATGTTCGAAAGTTGCGTTTTGGAGGTTCGAACGTTGACCCTTCTAGAAGAAATATCTGAAACGCCTGTAACGTTTCAGCTGCTTTAACAACTGAGGACATTTTGGCCTAACGTTTGAACTTCATGATGCTAACGTTTGAACGTTGGCGACAGTTTCAGATTGCTAATATATTTCTCGTATTTAATGTGTGTTCTAGCCTATAAATAGGCCACTCCAGCTGAATGGAAATCATACCAAAAGCAATTCAGCTTTTAATTTCTCTCATTCTCTTTCAAGAGTTCGTGTGGTGAAAAAGTTCATTCGGTTTTGGAATTTGAAGTGGTTTCAAATTCAAAACGTATATCATTGTATCTTGGGACGCTTGTTGCAAGTAACCCGTACCACCTAGGCGGGGCACTTTAGGGTTAAGGATAGAAAGTTCTAATTTCTCGCCCCGATATAATCATCTGTTCATTTGTTAGCATTTAATACTTTGGTGAAGTTTTGTCCAACAATATTTGTATAAAAGAGATGAACATGTAATGCACATTCAGATCACTGAACTCGATCTCTCATTATTGAGTGTTAGGTCAAGTGTTCGATTCCCACCCCTATGCTCACACCGTTGTAATTCATATTGAAAAGTTCCAATTGGGTCCACTTTTAGGAAAGCTGTTTATCTTGGGCCTTTTTAAATAAGAAAATGTAGTAAAGATAACTAGTCATTTTCTTCTCGGAGGGAGAATTTTTGTTTAGGGAAAATTACACACACACCCTCTCACTTATTGTGTAATTACAAAAACTTCCCCTCATTTATTGAAAATTATCAACACACCCCCGCAAGGGGTCTATTTATAAGGTTTATAGGAATAAAATTGTAAGAATTGTTATATACACAGGGGGTGCAATTGTAAGAAATCTTTAATATGAGGGGTGTGTTGGTAATTTTCAATAAGTGAGAGTTTTTTTTTGTTTGTAATTGCACAATAAATGAGGGGGTATGTGTGTAATTTCCCTTTTGTTTATTGTATTAAGGCTTGAGGATTCTTAATTCCTTTCACCCACCCTTATTTGCTCATTAATTAATCATATCAAGATACAATTATATCAAACTATAAAGGTGAAATTTGATGGTAAGAGCTTGATCGCTTGAAATTCAATAAAACCTGCTTCGTTAAAGCATCCCTGGTAAACTAAATTCGACATGTTTTCATTTGACAAAATTTGATTCTCGGTTCACACTCAGCTTAATTAGTTAAATAATGAAAAAGTATGTAATTCAATTGAGCTACTCGAACTTGACTCCCATTTAGTTAGATTAAAAAACGTCAGCATTCGGCTCATCTATTTATGTTTAAATAAATATATAATTTTAAAAATAATATTTCCCTTTTCTTCTAATGCAAATGACTCTTTGAGCTAGGATTTTCTATGGTTAGTGAGTATTGCTTAATTTTCTCTGTCTTGCAACGTAACATTAACACATGTCCACAAATTCAGCCATATTTGCTTTAATGAAATTTTTGTTTCAATAAATACCATCCAAATAATAACAAACATAAAAAACAAAAAATATTCTCAACGTAGATTCTTCATTCTAATCCATGCATTGAAAAATTCATTGGTCATACCCCGACAAAATTTACCTATGCACCCTCTAACTCCAACCACTTGTAAAACATATTATTCCAAATCTTCATCATTAAGAAAATTTACTCTTAATATAAACCTAATGAAACCAAATTATATACTGTATACTGTGTAGCACCAAGGGAAAAAAATGACAGAATTCGTGCCGGAACCAACACAAGTCAGCCACCACGCCACCACGCCCGACTGTGGCGTGGCCCCTCCTCCATCCATCTTGACCAGGGACAGCCTCATAACTCAATTTCAGCATCTAAACCCTCCTCCTGATTCTTCATTAATGGGCTATACCGAAAACGGTTCAGCTACTTTCATGTCATCAGGCAATCCTTGCTTGGATTTCTTTTTCCATATAGTACCTGATACACCATTAGATATAATTAACGAAAGACTAAAACTTTCATGGGATCATGATTCTCTCAAAACCTTAAAACTTATCTGCAATTTGAGGGGTGTTAGAGGAACTGGAAAATCCGATAAGGAAAGTTTCTATAAAGCTGCGCTTTGGTTGCACGAAAACCATCCAAAAACATTGGCTTGCAATTTGAAGATCTTCGCACAGTTTGGTTATTTTAAGGATCTTCCTGAGATCCTTTACAGGATTTTTGAAGGGCCTGACATTCGACAAGAAAGGAAAAGTGCTTGGAGGAGTAATAAAAAGGGGAAAGGGAGAATTAGGATGTTTTATTTCCTTGCGAAAAAGAATAACAAAGATGATGATCCCACACAGGCCGAGGAGAAGCGTTTGCTGAGGGCTAGTATCCCGAGGGAGAAACGGGTCGAGGCTAATATGATCAAAGTGAAGGAAGAAATGGAGAAGGCAAGGAAAGTGAGGCACGCGAAAATCCTGGATATGGCGAAAAGGGCTACTGAAAAATATGACCAAGATGAGAATTATAGGTTCTTGCATGATCAGATATCTAGGTTTTTCGCTGATCTATTGAAATCGGATTTACAAGCCCTACATTTGGGTGAGACGAATAAAATTAGTCTCGCAGCGAAATGGTGTCCAACTATTGATTCATCTTATGATAAAACTACCTTGTTATGCAAAAGCATAGCTAAAATGATGTTCCCACGTCAATCTTCACCAGAATACGAAACCATAGGAGAAGATCAGTATATATATAGGGTTAGAAATAAGCTAAGAAAAGAAGTGCTTGTACCATTGCATCAAGCCTTGAAATTGCCTGAGGTGTACATGACTGCCAAAGAATGGGGCTCCATAAAATACGAACGGGTCGGATCGGTTGCTATGAGGAAGTACACAGATATATTCTTGCACCGGGACAATAAACGGTTTAGAGGGTACCTCGAAAATGTGAAGGCCGGGAATGCTAAGATTACAGCTGGTGCTTTGTTTCCTCATGAGATTATTCAAAACAACAGGAAAGGTAGCAGTGGAGCAGCATTAGTTTCTGAGCTTCAATGGAAAAGGATGGTAGATGATTTGTCTAAAAAGGGCAAATTGACCAATTGTTTAGCTGTTTGTGATGTTTCGGGTAGTATGGAGGGGACGCCAACGGAAGTTTCCGTGGCTTTAGGGTTAATGGTCTCGGAACTTTCTGAAGAGCCCTGGAAAGGCCACGTCATCAGTTTCAGTGCTGAGCCTCAGTTTCATTTGATCAAACCTGGAAATCTTAGGTCAAAGACTGAGTTTATCAAAAAAATGGATTTTGGATATAATACTGATTTTCAGAAAGTTTTTGACAAGATTCTGGAAGTTGCAGTGAAAGGGCAGTTGAGTGAAGATAAGATGATTAAGAGATTGTTTGTTTTCAGTGATATGGAATTTGATCAAGCTTCTAATAATCTATGGGAGACTGATTATATGGTTATACAGAGGAAATTTAGGGAGAAGGGGTATCAAAATGTGCCTGAGATTGTGTTTTGGAACCTTAGAGACTCGTTGGCTACTGTGGTTAAGGCTAATCAAAACGGGGTGGCTCTGGTAAGTGGGTTTTCGAAGAATTTGTTGACTCTTTTCTTGGAGGAAGGTGGGGAGATCAAACCAGAAGATGTGAGTGATTTGGGTGATGGTGGAGAAGTGAATCAAGAATTGTCCAAGGAAGAAATGAATCCTGAAGCTACAATGGAAAGTGCTATATCTGATGAATTGTATGACAAACTTGTTGTGTACGATTGATGAATGGAATTGATGTCCTTGGATCTGTGACAAGAAAGTTTTTTGATTGAATTTTGGTTCAATATGTATGCGTAATGATAGTTTCGAGTCCCGAATCTATAGAAAAAACATGCTTTTGGGCAAAATGCCCTCTTAATTTCACATTTTAGCACTAAACATGCTCAAAACTCAAAGAAAGAGACCATACCCCTGTAAAATATACATGAGTGGCATGTTGCCCTGAAATCAATATTAATATGATTTTCTTACCAGAATCTCAACCATGTATCGGTCACTGTCTATTTGTATGGTAAGAAAAGTCATTTTTGATCTTCGAATCAAAACCATCTTGTCCGCCTTACTTTTGCCTTTGAAGTTAGCAATATTTGCCTCGGAACTCATATCCTACAGGAAATGGTGACGCTGATTTTAAAACTTCATGTTTCCACCTGATCACTTGTGGCCCCAATTCACATTATAAAGAATAGTTGATTTACATGGAAGATGATGAATGACATACATGACCCACAAATGCACAATGACTAGCACCATACTGAGATTCCGACAAAAAGATCATCTGAATATTGAATATTGATTATGGGGCAAAGTGCTACACATTTAAATTTGCTAGTGGCATAGTCTCTTATTTGGATTTCGAAGGATCGAAGGGGGTTAGTGCTAAAAGGTGGAATTTAGAGGGGTGAAGTACATTTTGACCAACGATTTTTGATTCCCATAACACCACAAAAAAAACAACAGTTTTCAAATCAGCAAGCATTCTAGTATGACAACCTGAGTTATAAAATATCTATATTATTTCAGAATTGATGTTTAAGAAATTGGCAAAAGCCATATACAATGATTTCTTAGACAAGTCTGTTATTAAAGCTGCCAGATCCGGTGACTGCTTGTTGCCTTGACATTAGAGCCTATATAGGGACAAGTGGTGGCCAAACAGGATGCCACCCCTTAACAGGACGGGGCGGTGACTTTTTCCGAGGAAAGTGCGGCCTCTTTTTCCACCATCTTGGGGGTTTTGGTTTGTTGCCATGGTTTGGTGCAGGCTCCTCAACTATGAGAGACTTGCCAATTCTTCCATCACATCCCGGGGGGTAACTCGGTTTCACCCTTCGAGGGTCTAACTTGTCCTTATACCCCTCGAGCTCTTCGGGGTGGTTTTGTCCAACCTCGAGGTGGAAGGCATTAGAGTGAGTGGTCAAAGCTAGTAGAAGGAGAAATGAGATAGGGATTGGACTCATCTTGGGATTGTGATGATGATGTTGTGGTAGTTTTGATATGCTCACTGCCATTTTATAAGGTTTTCCCTATGTCTCCTATTAAGGATAGAACAGAAGTAAATTTTGTAGATTTTGTTTGTAAATGCACCCTATGTAAAGATGTGTAGAGAAAGTAGAAGCTATTTAAATGTATGTCTATCAGTGATGAGAGATACTTAGAGAGTTGGGGTATCTGGAGTTAAAGCAATTTACCAGCACAACTTCAATTAATACCACAGTGGTATCGAAATAACTTCTTGAAAAAATCGAACATGAGATGGTAGTATTGATATTGATGAAAATAAACGTATTGCAAATAAAATATATTCATAAATTTCAGGTAATATATTACCTATAAACTAAATTGATCTGCGGAATGCTTTCTTGATGCCTCCGTATACATTATACTCCTCAAGTGATCTTCAGTTTCTGAAAAAGATAGAAATTTCAATGTCAATGATGATCTGATGATGTATTAAGTAAAGTTTTCTTACTATACAAGAAATATTTAATGATTTCATTTATAATTATGTCAAATAAATTGTTAACTCAAATCCCACTATCTGATGCATATGAATGAAATATGTTTCCTTAGAAACTAGGTACTGTCTATCAAACTCAGGATTGGTGAATCAATTCATTCTAGTTACAAAATAGCGTATTCAAAATAGAACACTTATCCTGTTAATGACTAGTTTTATTTGACTAACAATGTCCCACATCGACTATTTAGTGAAATGTCGACCAGTATATAAGGCATACTCCGTCAAGAAGGAGACAGGTAGCCGGGTAGGAAGTCTGACACGCAATGAAAAATTTGAACCGGAAAAAATCCCAAAAAACCCAAAAACGGCAACTTACCCGACTACCTTTTGTGCAAATAACCAAAAAAGTTGAAAGGCTTTTCGGCTAGAAAGACGTACTATTTTTTTTTTTTTTATTTTAAATCTCAAAATCGAAGTTTCATTTCTAAGGAAAGAACTTTAGCAATTAATCAAATTTCAATCAAATTTCACTGATACTTATATGCATCATTCATTTATTCCTATGAATTTAAATCGCAATATACACAATAAGTTCAAGAAGCATTCACATTCAGTTACAGAGTTCTATGCTATATCTATCACTTGCTTATCTCCATTTTTTTTTTTTTAACTTTTACTATTATGTATGAATATAACATTCTTTAATGGAATGAAAGATGAACAAGAAAATAAGATTCGGTCCAGAGAATAAATTTATGCTACTGAATCAAAAACATGAACAGCAACACACCACGATATATCAACGCAAGTAGTCGTTTCTAAACTATTTGTGGAGAAGCTCAGTCAAAGGCATTAGTGCAAACGGATGAATAGATAATGTAGTTTATTGAGGTTCAAAACTCCAATCTCACATCCAAAAGCCCTGATAAATTCTTGTTTATTCCTTTTCCTCTTTGGTGGTAATGCATATTTAGGAAATGATGTTAAAATTTTTCCCACATCGACGGTACAGAGAAATATCAAGCAGTTTATAATGCATACTCTTGTCAGGAAGTGACAGGTAGCCGGGTAGGAAGTCTGACACGTCAAAAAAAATTACAAACTGAAAAAAATCCCAAAAAACCCAAAAACGGCATCTTACCCGACTACCTTTTGTGTAAATAACTAAAAAGTTTGAAAGGCTTTGACTAGAAAGACATATGACAAACAATGTTACCTTTTTTTTAATCCAAAATTAAGTTTTCATTTTTGAGGAAAGAAATATTGCAATCAGGCTAAAGGAAAAAATAAAACAAAACTTTCTATAATAAAATTCACAAGATTTTCTCACCAAACATAAGGCGGCGATAATCTGCCAAGAGATCTTAACATGTATCCACCAACATAATGCAATAAATTGGAGCTAATCACAAGTTGAAATTGAAGTTATCTTTAGAAAATGTTCGAACTAAGAAAGAGAATAAGAGTATCTGACTGCATCGTATATGAGAAACATTAAGAAAGAAAACAATTTGATCAAATATATTCAATTGAAACAATCAAGTAATTGCTCGAATTAAAAAAAAAGAAGCTTTTTTACTAAAACATTTGGGAGAGCTTACACGATCTTTCTGTCTCTAGTACCCTATTCAAGAGCATGCTCTTGCAGTAAAGAGTGTCCAATTTAGCCTTGATTAAGCCAAAAGCTCGAAATTTTGCTTTCTTTTAAAATGTTTTAGCAGCTTAAAAGTCATTATACACCTTCATTTAATGTATAAATTTTACTTGCTCTTCTTTCTATCAAACTTCATTGATATTTACATATACAGCATTTCTTTATTCTTATAAAGTTAAATCACGATTGCAGGCAATAAGTTCACGAAGCATTCAGATTCAGTTACAGAATTATATGCTATGATTGTCACTTACCTATCTCTTTCTTCTTTTACCCATTGTTGAATGAATTTAACGTTCTTTAATGGCAATGAGAAAAATATGCTTTGGGCCAGAGAAGAAATTTATGCTGCTGAAACAGATGTTAAGAAACAATAGGGAATGTCAATTAATAGGTAAATGAAGTCGGAGTTCAAGAGAGGAAAAAGGATTTGAACAGTGTTGCAGGATATTTATTAAAGCTAAACTTCGAAAATGCTAATCCTAGTGCCAAAAATAGTAAGTGATCCTAGTTCATGTCGGATGAAGAAAGAGGCCAATATTAACGAGACTGTGAATGGCCCTAGTGGATTCACTAAATTTCTTCGATTGATTCTATATAGTAACGGTTAGTCCATGCCTCGTCTCCACTCTAGGAACTTGTATATCAATTTATGTCCACCTTGGGCAACAAACATATATAGAAAAGAATGAAGTGAGATGCCTCTATCACAGGCTTAGCCTCTCTAATCCCACATCGATTACCTACTGAGATGTTATGCTCTTTAATACACTCAAACCAGCTGCAAAGTGCAAGGTAGTTGGGCAAGGCGTCTTCCACGTGCATCACTAATACCACGGTTTACCCAACTACCTTTTTGACTACATGACAATAAAGGAAAGAACCAACTCATATAAAGACATCCATCTAAATAAATTCAGAGGAAGAGTCATACATTGCTTAATTTTTTATTCATCTTTCGAGAAACGCCATTGTTTTTCGAGAAACATCATTCACACTTTTGATTCAAAGATATGCTATTGCCTGAGGATTCATAAATCAGCAGCAAATCTGCACAGAGAACAGGATATGCATTTTGAGCTAAAGGGTTGTGAATAGGATAATCATGAATAGTATACATAATACAATAGAAATCAGCAAATCAAATCAATCAAATAAAGCAAGTATTTCTATAGAACTCACCAAATACAATTTTTTCAATTAGAGCAGTCACTTGAATAGCCATGCTCTGTCAAAGAACATTTCAAAGCATTCTTTGGAAACCATATAATCAGAAGAAATATCGGTCCAAGCACTGAGAAATTTACCATAACGTAAATGGTAATGGAAAATAAACTTAGTGTATCTACTATTTATTACTCTCCGAAATTGCCGGTTAACGCACTCTACATTAATGCCAATATTTATCTGAAAATACAGATATTCCGTTTTTCACTTCCTATCCTATTGCTTATACCGATAGCAAGGATTAAATTTTTGGTAATATTTAGCCAATATAAATCATCCTTTACGTAACATAACTTTAGCAATCACATTCATGCTTTCTCTTGTTTTTTTGGCAATTAGCACCCGTACAAAGGAAGATGACTGGCTAAATCATAAAAGTATCAGTTATTTCATAAACAACGAAATCGAATTACGCTAATTCATTTCCAAGCAAAATTTGTATAATACACTGTTCGTGATATGTCTTAAAGTCCTAGGCCCTAAATTAAGCAGATGGCAGGCCAGTTCTAAAGAGGGGAAAATTCAGGTGTTAGGTTTAGCTCATATGTTTGTAATTTGTACCTCTTTCATCAATAATGAAATACTCTCTCCTCTGCCATGGACCAAGGCAAATTGCCGAACCATAATTCTCTTGTGTCGTTTATTTATGCTCTTAAAGTCCTAGGCCCTAAATTTAGCCGATGGCAGCCAGTTCTGAAGAAGGGAAAAATTCAGGGGTTAGGTTTAACTCATACTTTTATAAGTTGTACCTCTTTCATCAATAGTGAAATACTTCCTTCTCTACCGTGAACATAGGCAAATTGCCGAACTATAATTCTCTTGTATCGTTTATTTTATGCCTTTATTTCGTGAATTGTCATATAACATACACTAACTAGCCAGAGAAGTACCAAATGACATCAATGAAATTAACAGTTTTGGATTAAATACCTATGTGTTGATATTTGTACTTCAATCAAGAATTTCTATTCCAAAAGCTAAATAATTTCCAGGATAAAGAATACGAATAACAAAAATATACATAAAGAATAAAAAAAACAAGAATAATTCAACGAGATGTAAGGATTAGGAAGGTTACGTATTGAACTGTCACGTCGCGTCAATCATTGGCGGCGGCAGCGGCGGCGCGGCGGTGGAGTTCCGGTGGCGGAGAAGCTCTCTGTTAAGTTTGGTGTTAAAATCAATCGAGCAGCTCAAAAGACACACATTGTACTGAAATGAAATTAATTTATTTAACTCTGTCTCCTAAATCTGGATTTTCAAATGATTATCTATCTATATCAATATGGTTATTAATTAGTGAAAATTACTAAAACCCCCTACTAAAATAAATAAAGTTTAGTATCCATGAAAAAAATTCTCAATCCAAAAAATCTATTCTATTAACTATTCATTCCAAAAATTAATAAATTTATGGACTTAATCGTCATTGATCTTCTAAATTAAAAATTAATTAAGTTTAGTTTCATAGAGAAATTTATTATTTAGAGCTTTTATATTGATAATCATGCTCATTATGATTTTAATCTTAAATTTTTAGATTTTTTTTTAATTTTTTACAAAGTTTTTAAAAAAATGTTTCGTTCGATAATTACCAAGTAAATTTTTTTTTATACAATATTTAATTTTTAAAAACAAGATTTGTATTGTACGAGTTATCAATTTAGAACAAAATAATTTCGATAGAAAAATCCATTCATCAATTTTTTAATTTTGTCCACAAAGTTAGTAATCCTAACTTTTGGTTTTTGAAATGAAAAGTTTGTAGAATGAGTTTTTGAGATTTAAAAAAATTTTGATGAATTTTTTGGATACAAAAATTTATTTTAGAAGGTTTTTTAGTATTTTTTATTCAAAAAAATTAATACGGTCACATTAAGGTCTTCTAGGGGAACCGGCCCATTCCACCTATGGGAATTGGACATTTAACAAGGTAATGGGCCGCCCCTAGAAAAACAAGGTAATGATAAATTTCAGTGCAGCCCAAAGTGATTGCTTGGAAACTGAACCCAAAGAAACTCAAATCAAATTATTCGTATATATGCAACATACGTTTATAGATAATATATATATATATATACACATATATATATATTAACTAAGGGGAACTTAGTAATTAATTTAAAGCCCACTTGCGCCATGGATTTGGGTGAAGATTGTGTTATTGAATTAATTGTGGCCCATTCATATTATTTGGCAAATGGGTTTGCTATGCCCCAGCCCATAGTCCATCATAGACATTATGATTCATCGAGTAGTGTTTATTATTTATATTATTTAACAATTACACCTAAATCTTAATTATTGCATTATGAGAAAAGCTCTAATATGTCGTGAGTCAGGTTAGTTCCCAGCGTTCTATACATATTTTCCGATACATCTAATATGTCATGAGTCAGGTCAGATTCTAGCGTTCTACACACATTTTTCAACACATCTCTCCCAAATACCTCAACTTTGACATCAACACTATTTTAACCCCGCATGCATGCACATTTGCTAGTGGTTTACATGCGTACCTATTGCTTCTACGAATACAAAATACCATAAAAAGAATGTTGTAGCAAAATAAAACTTCATAATCATAAGATGAGATAATACAGAATTATTAAAGCCATCTCTTATTTCAATATTTCAAACAAGAAATACATAATAATGATCATACGCATTTAGATACAACCATAGCCACATCTCAGAATCCCGGTGGCGGCGGCCTATTCCTCCGCCACCGCGGTTGCCACCGTGGTTTCCACCACGGAGGCTGATTGCCTCCTGGTGATGGCGGCGGCTTATTTCTCTGCCAGGGCCGTTTCCACCACGGAGGTGGCGGTTTGCCTAGTCCTCCTGGCGGTGGCGCCCGCCTCCTCCCCCATGGCCGCCTATACCATGGGACCGGTGGCGAAGGGACACCGTGGCCCGACCACGGTGGCTTGTACGGTCCCACATGGCCGGGCGGCGGTGGCTTCTTCCACGGCAACCGGAAGAGGTGGTGGTTCATTTGCTCCGCCGTGAGTGAGGTCTCCTCTTCATTCTCCGGCATGGAGGGTTCATCATATGGATGAATATTAGCATGAGAAGTGAAAGTCATTGCTCCAAAGAGCAATATCAGAAATATTGTAACCATATATTTTCCTTTGTCATGAACCATTGTTTGATTACTTGGATGGATTAATTTCAGGGTGGTGGGGTTTTATAGTTAATTATAAAGAGTTAATGACCACTTCTGCAAATATTAATTGGTGAGATTTCATTTTGCGTTGGGATGAAAATTGCATTAAATAAAAGGATATAGTATGTAGTAAAGGTAGTGGTTGACTTAATATGATTTGTTTGATTGTCAATGGAAATGAATTTCTTTAACCTTAAAAAATAATAGATGGAAAAGAGTGATAAGGTGTTTTTCACATAAGATACAATTGCCATTTTAGTTAAAACACACACACACACACATAATTTTTCTTTATCATAGTGCATGGATTATTCACACGAAATCTTTTATTACAAAATGATATTGTATATCATGCATGCATGACGAATGCATATAATCCATATTACATTTATATTCAAAAAAATATTTTATACACATGTTATTTATATGAAGTGCAATAGGAGATAACAACAACGTTTGTAATAGAAGATCCAAACTGGGTTCATGGTTCGAAAATCATGGTTTTGCATATTAATCTTTTCTTTTCTTTTCTTAGTATTATTTATTTCGGTCGAACCAATTCAAGTTTTGTCTCTCGTCGATATTATTTAACTTACGACGATGGTTAAATTGCATTTTGGTCTTGTAAGTTGAATTTGTCCTTTACTATGCATGGGGCGATAATTTAGCTACACTCAGTTTAAAAATAGAAAAGAAAATGGGACTTTTCGTTCTTGAACCATGCCTCTTGTACCAAAGATCTCAATAAACAAACTTTGTATAACATTTATCCTTGAACAATGTCTCTTGTACCAAACACGTAGGGGTCACTCAAAATTTTCAACTTGGAGCTCAGTCGTGTCATTTTGAAGACAAATCAACATGAACGAGAAGATGTTTGATTGAAAAACAATATAACATTTAATCGAAAAAAGTGTAAAAAGTAAAAATTTCATATTCATTTGATCTCATTATGAATCTAATGCCTATTGATTGTGAATGGAGTAAAGAGGAAATACCACTAGTAGATAATCATTTAAGTTCATTGGTCATGAGCCCATACAAAGTTTAATTATTTAGTTTAGGCATCTATTTATCGACGTGTAGAGCCAATTTTTTTCACAAGACTGCTGTCACATGATAAAGAAAAATGAAATATAATCATGTATACCATGTTTTTATATGCATGTACATCTTATACTTTTCCGCACTAACAATGGTTAGATTCAGATATTGGTATCACATACACTTCATGTTGGTTTGAGATTTATGCTCTCCAATCCATTTTCAACCAAAAACTAGGTTGTATTTCAATCAAACATCTTCTCGTTTATGTCGATTAGCTGTTTTTATGAATGGGCTCCAATTTGAAGATATTGAGTGCTCCCTAGGTATTAGATGAAAATTCTCAAAGTAATAGGCTGAAAATCACTCTTCACTAACGAAAAGTCAAAAACCGTCACTTGTTGGATGAAAATTTCACGTGGGACTAACATTGGGATTTTTTTTATATTTATTGGACAAAATATATATGATATACCCCTAAATAATGGGACTAAAATTTAAATTGGCTTAATTATGAGATGGAAAATGCAATTTTTCCTCCTATCCACATATGTTGCTCATGGTAAAAATATCATTTTGCTTAGAAGGTCTTTCAAGTTTCCTCGCAAAGTTTTGATTATTTAACTACTAGATATAGTAATTAACTTATGTCAAAGTAAAAAAGTATTTTTTATAGCAAACTAACTAACTATAAACTTTGACCGTCTAATTTAAGTTAAATAAATTTCTGTATATTTTTAGGTTCTAATAAAATTCTAAATTTTAATATTTACTAAGTAATGGTATAATTAAGAATATTTAATATATATTCTAGTTGGAGGGTAATGAAAGTGCATATTTCCATATAGTTTGAGGAGCAAAGTGACATTTAACCTAAAAAAATCTATAATATATAATTCAAGAGAATTATAGAGCAATCGAGTTTTGGACAGGCAACAATTTTGTAACATATGAATAATTGGATTCGGCTCCTCCCCAATACCCCACCTCTCCAATTTTGTCCAATACATCTTTAGATGAGTGACATGTTATAAGAAATTTGATCCAATGGTACAAATTAAATTTCCACGCACCCAACTCAAGTTAAATTAATTTTTTTCTTAATTAAAGAAAGATAATAACTATCCCCTAAAATCTCTCCACCCATATCTCTCAAAGAAATTCCTTTATCGATCTGAAAAGGAAATTTAAAATCTCTTTCTTCTTCCTTATTCTGGAAAAAAAAAAACTAAACCGCTACTATTGTATTGATCCTTGACATTTAGTTTGTTTAAATGAATTCAATGTTCCACATGCATAAAGCTACACGGTTCATGGATTTCTGCCTCGCACATGAGCAGGCACAGCCAGACCTACCCTTGTACAGAAACAACGGAAGAGGGATTTAGGGGATAGTTGTCATCTTTCTTTAATTAAAATTTGTAATAACAAAAGGATTTAATTTAACTTGAGTTGGGTGTGTGGTTAAAGAAATTTAATCTGTACCATTGGATCAAGTTTTTTATGATATGTCACTCATCTAAAGGTGGATTGGACACAATTGGAGAGGTGGGGTATTGGAAAGGAGCCGGATCCTGAATAATTATTATGTGAATTGAGTGTACATGCATCATGAGTTGTTATAGTGCCACCTCAATTGTTTTATTAAGGTAACATAATAATAACAACATGGTTCATGAAACTAGTGTAATGAATTCCTATCCATGATTTCTCATAGTATTTAATTATTTACACGTCTCTCTATATTTTTTTTAATTAATTTAATTTTATTTTCCATCATTTTTCCCTCTATTTTTATTTTTTTCTTTTATCTTTTATTTAAACTTGATTAAATTTTGTTCAAAAAATTTCAAATAAATTAATATATTCTTGTACACGCATAGAGTGTGACTTTACGATCAGTTCATTAATTAGTTAGAGACTAGCTTAATTTCCAATAAACATTTAATTACAAAGGAAAATGAACAACATGTTGATTTTATTTTGATGGATATATATATATGCCTCGTCTTTCCATCTCAGTGTTTGAGTTGAGGTGGTGGCTGATCCCACCAGTGGACGTGGCGTGGAGGACGTGCTGGCCGCGGCGGTCTCCGTGGCGGCTGCAGCGGTGACGGCGGCTTTTTCCTTCTCCAACGAAAACATGCGGGGGAGATTGGTTTCTTGTGGCAGTCCAAGGGGGAACCGCGTGATGACCGAGGGATAAATGAATTCTCAGATTGATGATTTTCATTTTCAGAAGCAAAGCCTGGTGAGATGATAAAAGTCATTTCTATAAGCAGCATTATCATTAGAAATGTAATTACTGTTGGAGATTTGAGCCAACCCATTGTTAATTGTATATCATATGATTTGATTTCAGTATTGTAGGATGTATAAAATTATGTGCGTTTTTATGGATGTACATGTATGGCTTTTTTTTTTTTTTTGGAAAAATGGAATTAATGTACTTTATGCTAATTAATGCTTGGATGATTACTTTTCAAAAATCATGGCAAAAAGAAATAATGTAGAAGGTTAACACTCAGTATGGTTCAAAGATTTTGGTGAAGAAAGAAAATGATGGAAAATAAAAAGAAAATTGGGTTAAATACATATGACAACCTGTGATATGTCTAATTATCAACTCGTCCCTCTGTAATAAAAAAAAAACTGATAAGAAACCTCCCTAAGGAAAAAATAAAAGATGTAATAAATTCCTCAAGCGCCCCACTCACGTTTTATGTGACTAATCAACCCCCCAATCTGTGAAAAAAATTAATAACAAACCCCCTAAGAAAAAAAATATAGATGTAATAGATTCCTCAAGCGCCCCACTCACGTTTTATGCTACTAATTATGAATTGTTTGCCAATGAAGGACGATTTGTAGAGAGAGAGGCAACGACGGTAGGGTAATGGTGGTGGAGTACACAGTGGAGGGGCTAGTGTTGGTGGCGGCAAGCTCCAAGCTATGGTGGTGGAGGTGGGGGAAGAGGAAGAGGTTTTGGGGATGGAGACGGTGTTAGGTGTTAGTATTCAAAAATTTGTGGATTTGTATTAGGGTTAGGGTTTTGTTTTGGGAAGAAGACGAAGACGGAAAAGAAATAACAAATTATATAGAAAATAATTTAAAAATAAAAAATAATTAATAAATTGAAAAAAAAGTGAAAAATATGTGTAATGCAAATATCTTAAAAGGACAAGAGTACTTTTGGTTTTTATACAAAAATTTGCGAGTATAGATGTTTGGAGGAGCCAGTAAGTATATTTTTAAAAAAATATAAGGGGGTTTCTTGTTTTTATTTTTTCATTGGGAGACGAATTGATAATTAGACATATTACTGGAGTTAGTCCAAAGAAAATTAAAGAAATCCAAATTATAAAATTAGTTTGATTGTCTAGAGAAAATTTATAAAACCCCAAGGAATGACAACAAAAAAAGAAATAGCTATGAAACTAAACTATTAATTTGATTTCAAATGTTTTCTAAACAAATTTTTTTTGCGAGTGCATTAAAAAAAATACTAATAGATCACCTGAAAAAGATAGAAGTTGGACGTGTGAAATGAGAAGGGTTCTTTGATTTCCACTATTTTTCTTATCAAATTGTGAGGAAAATGAATTTTCTCAAATTAATATTAAATTTTCTCTCATTTTTTATCGGTGTGGCCAACAGTACGGCCAAGGAAACCAAGAATGCCTTGAGGAAAACAGAAAGACAAAAAAACGTGGCCAAAACCACATCTCCCTCTTCCAAAATCATGTTGTGCCCCAACACCACCACAAGCTAGCTCATCTAGTTGTCGGCGTGCAATTTTAGGATTTGTTGTATCCCCTTTTGATTAAAATTATAATTGAACTTTTGTGTTTAATTTGTTGAGGAAACACAAGAAAATTTGATGTATCTTGATTTATATTTTTGCTAATTGTTTATTTTTTGGATGCTTTAATTTTTCAGCCCGAGCCGACATTATTGCTAACAAAAGGGGCCTTGCAATGTTGCTACTAGCTCCCCGCCCTATTCCCATCGACGGTCCCACAGAAGCTCGTAGCTTAGATCCAAAAGGTAATTCAATCCCGAGATCAATTAAATCATCTTTGTATTGCAGTTCGCAGAAACTGGTCAGGTGTCCAATTATTCCACAAAGGTAACAATAGTCAGGAAGACATTCGTACGAAGGTTCACCGTCAAGGCTTCATTATCTGATTTGAGCTTAACTACGCAAAGCAAAGCCTTAGTAATATCCAAAGAAACCCTAATACGCAGTATAGATCCCCAGGAGACTTCTTTCTCAGCCAATTCGACTCCAATAAAATTCCCGATCTCCTTGCCAATATAGGATGCAATATCCTTAGTCATCTGACTAAGTGGAAGACCCTTGATATGAACCGTGAATTCCCCATGATTCAGCGGGGTTGATAATGGATCATTTTCAAGACCGAGCTTTTTCATAATGATCAGTTCTTTGTCAAAGCACCATGGTCCTCTATCGAGAACCCTATTCATATCAATCGTATGTCGGAAGCTAAATAGGAGCCTCCCATTCTCCAGCCTCTCCACGTCCATACCTTGTATCGGTTTAAACATCCTAGTAACAGTATCCTTCAAGGCCATGAAATGTACTCTTCTTCCCGTCAACAACCTAGTATGATTAAACCAGTATGCTTTGTCCATTTCTTCCAAAGATTACAAGGGATCTCAACCTCACTAGCTTCTCTGTCCGTAAGGGAAAGTAGATCATTTAACCTAGAAATTTTGTCGTCCATACTTCCGCCGATCAAGATCTGATTACAACGTTGGAATTAATAAGCGCACAGTGGCAGTCACTTTAAACGCTGAAGCAGACCCGAAAACCCTAGCAAAACAGAGAAAACACCAATCAGAAACACAAAACAATCGAAGAAACCCTAGGACTTAATAGACCAACAACGACAACTGAGATCAAAACGTTGGACTAACGTCGACAGATCGCCCAAAACAAAAAACAAAAAAATACGAAACAAAGAAAAAACAATAGAGAAAAAAATGATGCACTATAACCCAGGCTAAAAACCCAAGACTTGTGGAGCTCCAAGGGTCCCGAAACTTCCGTGAGAAAAGCGTCTTCAGAGTATCTAAGTGGATAGAAACAACTCCTTAACCTCTCCAGATAATAATATGATCGCGATTGAAAGATTAACCTAATGAAGGAAGGTAGAAGAGAAACCCTAACCCTAAAAAACTTACATGCGTGAAAGAGAAGGAACTATCACGTAATAGAGAAAAGTCGCGAAAAAGACAAAACAAAACAAAAAAGGAGATCGAGTCCTACAATGGCGGGGACCAAGGTTATTTGAACAAAATCTCACATTGACACTATTGGGCATATCCATCCCGGTTTTAGGGCCATGTGAGAATATTTGTGCTTTCTCATCCATTGTTACTTATTTTATGAGTGACATTAGGGTATTTCTTTTCTGGGGGATTTGGTATAGAAGAAGTCAAGTTAATTTTTACTTAGAGTAGATAGACGACCACACCTGTTTACTTTTATCTTTTTTTTACCGTCCGTATCTTTCACCATGTTCACGGCAGTAAAAAGTTCTTTCACCACCGGCCCCGTTCACGATTGACATTAAACAAATATCTCACTTCAGTTCCCGATATTTTTGAGGCTTGGTGCAAAGAGCATGAAAAAACATACCCTTCCGAGCAAAAAAAAAAGTGCATAGGCTTAAAGTTTTTTAGAAAAACTATGAAGTTATTACTGAGCATAACAAAAACCCTAATTCTTCTTACAAAGTCGGTCTCAATGATATGGCTGATCTTTCTAATGAGGAATTCGGGGTATGGTTGTGGTAAAAGAACCAAGGACAATTGTGCCGCTTTCAATGACTTGGATGATCTCATTGACGAAGAATTCACGGTCAATTATTGGGGGTATGGTGCTTCTGCAAATGATTAGGAGTGGAAATGAGTCGAGCTGAGTCGATTCAAACTATACATTGTTCAAGCTTGTTTAAATTTCAATCGAGCTTCAAAATTTGTGTTTGAGCTTGTTTGATTGTTAATCGAGTCAAGCTCAAACAGGCTTTAATCGAGCTGAACACGAGTCAAGCTCGAGTAGCTTGACTTTTTTATACATATTTTTACCAATCTTTACTAATCGAGCCGAGCTCGAGCCGAGCTTTAAAACTTATCAAACACAAAATGTTGTTCAAGCTTGGTTTGATACGTTGATGAACCGACCTCAAATGAGCTTTTAACAATCGAGCTCGAGTCGAGTATCGAGTAGCTTGATTTGTCTTTCAGTTCTACAAATGATTTAGGAATCAACAAGTCACTTGTGGTTTAAGGGGAAAATGTGGAAGAACCTGGTATCTCAGCTTTATTGATTGGAGAACAAAAGGGGTCGTTACCAAGGTTAAACATTAGGGCACAATTGCTTCATGCTGGGTGTTCTCAGAAGTCGATGTCGTTGAAGGAATTAATAAGAAGTGACGGGATCCCTCATCAACTTATCTACTCAGCAACTAGTTGATTGCGAGCCATATAACTGCGTCGTTCGTGGAGGACACTCGTATCTTGCTTTTCATTTCATAATCTGGAATGGTGGGATAAATTCCGAAAACGATTATCCCGATCAAGGTCGTAAGCGTGCTTGCAACAAAGAAAAAAACAAAAGAAATGTTGTAAGCATTGATAGTTATGCTTTTGTACTCCCCAACGACGAGCATAAACTACTACAATTGCAGCCAACAGTGAGGTAATCAATACTTTGTGACTATGTATATAATGTTAAAGGAATTTGTTTTCTTTTTATCTTTTCATAAATCTAGTCAAAGTATGATTTTTCTACACCAATATTTAGAATATGTCTGCATATAAGATGTATAATTTATAATATAATTCAAAGGTGTTTCCTAAATTCTAAAAATTTTCTTGGAGTGCATTGTTACATTTATTTTAGTTTGTAGGTAAAAGACAAGAAGCAAACTATGTATCAATTGAAAGTTAATTATGGTGGGCAATTTATGCTTGGACCACGCACTGAGTATTGTTAGATAATGTAATATCTTTTCATATTTTTCTAGTATTTATGTTAATATAGGTTTCTTTATGTTTTCTTGTGTTTATCTTTTTCCTGTTTATAGTTAGAGTTTCTTGTTTACCAATTACATGTATCTTTATAAATATGTTACTCAATAATACAAGTTCTCTACGGAGTTTTCTCTAATCTAACAAGTATGTTGGAGGTAAGCCTAAAATCATAAATAATATGGTCCCACAAATGAGTAAGCAAGACTTGTTGGATATTGTTGAAGACTTGGGATTGCATTCTTATTATAACATTTACCATCTGCTCCCTGATATTGATTTTACTTAGAGTAGACAGCTGACCACACCTGTTTACTTTTATCTTTTTTTTACCGTCCGTATCTTTCACCATGTTCACAGCAGTAAAAAGTTTCTTTCACCGCCGGCCCTGTTCACGATTGATATTAAACAAATATCTCACTTCAGTTCGCGATGTTTTTGAGGCTTGGTGCAAAGAGCATGAAAAAACATACCCTTCTGAGCAAAAAAAAGAGCATAGGCTTAAATTTTTTTAGAAAAACTATGAAGTTATTACTGAGCATAACAAAAACCCTAATTCTTCTTAGAAAGTCGGTCTCAATGATGTGGCTGATCTTTCTAATTAGGAATTCGAACCCATGTATTCGGGGTATGGTTGTGGTAAAATAACCAAGGACAATTGTGCCGCTCTCAATGACTTGGATGATCTCATTGACGAAGAATTCACGGTCAATTATTGGGGGTATGGTGCTTCTGCAAATGATTAGCAGTGGAAATGAGTCGAGTCGAGCCAAACGATTCATTGTTCAAACTTATTTAAATTTCAATCGAGCTTCAAAATTTCTGTTTGAGCTTGTTTGATTGTTAATCGAGTCAAGCTCAAACGAGCTTTAATCGAGTCGAACACGAGTCAAGCTCAAGTAGCTTGACTTTTTTATACATGTTTTTACCAATTTTTACTAATCGAGCTGAACTTTAAAACTTATCAAACACAAAATGTTGTTCAAGCTTGGTTTGATATGTTGATCAACCGACTTCAAATGAACTTTTAGCAATCGAGCTCGAGTAGCTTGATTTGTCTTTCAGCCCTACAAATGATTTAGGAATAACATGTCAGTTGTGGTTCAAGGGGAAAATGTGAAAGAACCTGATATCCCAACTTTATTGATTGGAGAACAAAAGGGTCCGCTACCAAAGTTAAACATTAGGGCACAATTGCTTCATGCTGGCGGTTCTCATAAGTCGGTGCCGTTGAAGGAATTAATAAGAAAGTGATGGGATCCCTTATCAACTTATCTGCTCAGCTACTAGTTGATTGTAAGCCATATAACTGCGCCATTCGTGGAGGACACTCGTATCTTGCTTTTCATTTCATAATCTGGAATGGTGGGATCAATTCCGAAAAGGATTATCCCGATCAAGGTCGTAAGCGTGCTTGCAACAAAGAAAAAAACAAAAGAAATATTGTAAGCATTGCTAGCTATGCTTTTGTACCCCCCAATGACGAGCATAAACTACTACAATTGCAGCCAACAGTGAAGTAATCAATACTTTGTGACTATGTATATAATGTCAAAAAAATTTGTTTTCTTTTTAGCTTTTCATAAATCTAATCAAAGTATGATTTTTCTACACCAATTTTTAGAATATGTCTGCATATAAGATGTATAATTCATAATATAATTCAAAGGTGTTTCCTAATTCTAAAATTTTTCTTGGACTGCATTATTACATTTATTTTAGTTTGTAGGTAAAAGACAAGAAGCAAACTATGTATCAATTGAAAGTTCATTATGGTAGGCAATTTATGCTTGGACCACGCACTGAGTATTGTTAGATAATATAATATCTTTCCATATTTCTAGTATTATGTTAATTTAGGTTTCTTTATGTTTTCTTGTATTTATCTTTTCCTTGTTTATAGTTAGGATTTCTTGTTTACCAATTACATGTATCTCTATAAATATGTTACTCAATAATAAAAGTTCCCTAAGGGATTTTCTCTAATCTAACAAGTATGTTGGATGTAAGCCTAAAATCATAAATAATATGGTCCCACAAATGAGTAAGCAAGAACTGTTGGACTTTGTTGAAGACTTGGGGTTGCATTCTTATTATAACATTTACCATCTGCTCCCTGATACTGATTTAATGGATGATTTAAAGATTATTTATATCTAACAGTGACATGATAGATATGTTTTCCATGAACACAAATAGAACTACCATTGATATTTATATTGAATTTAAATTTGGCGACTAATATGTTTAATGAGTGGAAAGGGTGTCGTTAAGTATTTATTTGGTTGATATGTTATTGTCCATTACTGTCTATGAAACCTTTGGAATTGAAACAAGGTGCATTTCTTTTCGTGTTAATTTATTTTAGTCTATGTATGATTTCACTAAATTTCATCTAAAATTGCCCATATTACATAATTCTTTTGTTATTTGATTCAGTTTCGAACTATTACACATATAGTGGTACATGCTAGTGCTAACTATTTTTTGTAAAAATTAATTTTCATTTTTATTTGTGAGTTTAAGCCTTTGAGAATCTTTATAAATTAGGGATTCAATGGCTGCCTCTTCAAATAGGATGAGCAGTGCTTCTGCAAATTTGTCTATCGGTAAGACAAGTAGAAGATGTTGGACACCTAAAGAAGAAAGGGTGTTAGCAAATGCATTAAAGGATCTTCTAGTCAGAGGATACAAGGCTGATAATGGGTTCAAAAGTGGGTATCAAAATCTACTTGAACAAGCAATGATTCACATTTTTCCAGGCGGAACCGCACATTAATTCACTCATTACTCTGTGGAGGAAAAACTATACTACTATATCCACTATGCAAAGCAATACTGGGTTTGGGTAAAATGATGTCACTAACATTATCACTGTAGATAGTGACGAGTCATGAACCAAATTTGTTAAGGTAAATTATACATAATTCTTTAATAAATAGTACATCTTTTAAGAAGTTCAATATGATAGGCTGTGTCAATTTTTAAGTCAGAGTGATAAGTTTTATAACATTTTTGTTGTCGACTTTGTTTTTCCAATCTTAGACTGATCGTAATGCTCGTAACATGAGGTACAAAACTTGGCCATTCTACAAGGACTGGGTAGAGATCTTTGGCAAGGATAGAGCAACTGGTGAGGGTGCCAAATGATTTCTAGATGTAGCTCAAGAACTGTTTAACACGGGCAATGCTGACCTTAGCGGTAAAGATAATGAAGACTTTGGTGACTATGTCCCCATTTTTAGCAATGCTCAATTTGATGAGGTCTATAGCATGTCAGTTTCTAATGCTAATGGTGTTGGTAGTAGCAAGAGCTCTGAAAAAAGAAAGAGAAAAAAATATTGATGAAAATGACGATCGCTTCATTGACCTGATAAGTTCATTTTGTGACAAGACTGACCAGAGGCTAGATGACATATCAAGGCGTATTGGTTTTGAGCACGATGCATCCTCATCGAGGAAGGCTGTTTTTGAAGCATTTAGGGATTTGGGCAGCACACTCGATAGGGAAGACATGATATTAGTTTCGCATCTTATTGTTAACAACACCAAAAACATGGCTTTTATTCTTTAGTCTCCCTAACGATGGAAGAACAACAATGATCTATATGCTGTTGGAGAAGTTCCCTAGCATGGGTGGAGATTAAGTGGTTTGTCTGCAAAAGAGGTTGAAGTCTTTGAAACAATTGGGTGGATTATAGAATTACTTTCTGTTTTGGTTGAAGTCTAGTAATTTATCTGGTATTGTCGTTTTTAATTTCTGGAAATTGGAATGGTCTCCATGAACAAGATTGAAGTTTGTTACACCACCTTCAGCTTGCACACCATCATGATATGGTGCGATAATTAACTATTAAGTCCATTTTGTCTACAAATATATGTGGATTTTATTGTGTTCCCATGCCTGTTGAAACTATTATGGGGAACTTGTATTTAGCTTCAACAAATAATTGAATAAATAAAGAGCAGGTGCCAAATAAGGTGGGCCTCAAATTAAAACTAATAATTGACCTAAACATAAGCAAAACCAGCCGATTAAATCCATATTACAATCGATTCTTACATAAGTCCAAACATACGAATTAAAAACACATTAAACATCCATAATTGCATCATTCAATAATTAAAGATAGATATGTTTTATAAAAACTAATCTCAATGCCTCCTTACCCTACGCTCGATTACAACATCTATGTTCACTATGTTCCCTACCTTTTCATTCATCTTGAAAACGCAGGTGTCACCACCTCTGATTCGATTTGCATTGGCAAATTCCAACCAGCTCTCTTTGAATGCAAATGAGTGGCGACCAACTTCCCCAGAAGAGCTGTAAGAACTTATCCATTTCAAACGGACATTCCAAGTCAGATTTCTTGCAGCCGGAACCTTCAAAACAGCCAAGTTAAAGTCCAGCAGGTTGTACCCCATCAACAGACGAGTTGGAATGGTCTGCCATAAGAGATTGTATTAACCTATGATGCACGGATATGGGTACGGCGAATACGGGTACGATACGATACGGGTACGGAATACGCGATTTTCCAAAATTTTAGGATACGATACGCCTGGGATACGACTATATATATATATATATATATATATATATATAAACTTGAATTCTTTACAATCCACTAAATGAAGTCACATGACCATTCATACTTATAGATGAAGATGCTATTATAATAATTAGTTAATTACTGAACGTATAAAATTTCTATAATCGATAGTCATAACTATTGAAACTTTATTCTACACACCAATTAAGTGGATTTAAAACTTTATCAACCTTTTTCTCGAACAACATTACAAGACAAAAATACAAACCTCAATCTATATTATTGCATATTACTAAAAGAGTAAAAGTAGAAGAGTGTTTATTGTTTATACTCAGTACAACAACAAATATTTAACAAAATTGAAAACTATAAACAAATCTCAAAATCCTAATTAACTTACTTGAAGAGTTCTCGAAGAACTGAAGGGTGGAATTCGAAAAGAGTCTAGAAGACAGAATACTTCAGTTATAAGACGTAGACGGATTTCTATCGCATATTGGGTATTGCAATTGCAGAGCAGAAGACGGATGAGGGTTTTTTTCTCCATTCTCGTTTCTATTTTTTTCCAATTAATCGTGGATTTTTTTGTTAAATTATTATAGTAATAAGTTTTTACCTTTGAATTTTGAGTTTTGACCCAAAAAGTATTTCAAAATATCAAAAAATGCCCTTGCCGTATCGGATACTTCCAATTGCCGTATCGGATACCGTATCCAATTTTTTTATTTTATTTTTATTTTCGGATACTTCAAAACCGTATCCGGTACGTATCCACCCCGTATCCTACCCGTATCCGTATCTGGTACGAGTACGATACTGCACCGGGTCATTTTTAGGAGTATCTGTGCATCCTAGGTATTAACACACTAATTTATTACCATAAAAATTTTAATAGTGTATTATTATTCAAAGAGAGGTATACGTCATGAACTAACCAATCTAGCCAGTAGTGCATGACGGTAGTTATAGCCACTTGATGGGGGAACGTGACTCGGAACATTTTGATTACTTCAACATCAAAATCACATCATTCGCATCATAATGCCCCATATCAATTACATCATCAGGCAAAAGTAGGTTTGCATCATTTGCATCTACCAAAAGTGGGTTTGAATCATTTGCATCTACACCATCATTTGTGTTCAATTTCATCAGTGTTAATGTGTTATCATAAAAAATAAATAAAATCTTGATTGAAACAAAATATACCTTCGTTGTCATCTTCTTCCCCATCACTTTCGATACACAAAGCAGATTGGTCAAACACTTTAACATTGAAATGTATGTTTCCCCGGTGAAGGAAAGGGAGCACGTATGTTTCGTTAAGTTTGTTGGCCGTCGCAAACTGTGTCCATTCACTACCAGATAGACATAGCAGCCCGTCGTTTGATTGTTGGAGCCTGAATGCAGTGGAACCCCTAGCTGTGTGAAGAGTTAAAGTATCTCCACGAGATGCGTTGGACTAAATAACAAACAACGGTGGCAAATTCTACATACAAAATAATGTACAATAACCAAAAAAAATTTAATTAATCATTTCAAACCTCAAATGGGTAATTAGCCATCTCAAGAATTATAATTGTGTTTTATAAAAGCGGGGGTCATAAATTACATTGTTAAAAAAAAGCTAAACTTACCATACGTTCAAACCAAGTCTCGCAAACATGAACTTGAAGAAATTGAGACTTGACTCCCTAACAAAAAGTGTGGTGAAATTATGCTATAAACATCTCCATGGAAGCACTTTAGCTAGAAAACACTAACTCTAATTACTCACGACTTACTATTCAAGTACAATTGCAGATTTCAAATCATTCATCTACGAAATGATACCCAAATTCGAGTTACTAAGGATACAAAAACAAATTACATAACAGCAAGTACCAATTAAATTACTCACTTGAATGCGTCATTTTTTGGGGGCAAAGGGTTGAAGAAGACTGTCGGATATCGTTCCGGGTAAATTACTGCCTGGAGCCAAGGGTCTTTCTCAAAGAGATCTGGAAAATGAGGGAGAGGGAGGGAGAGATCTAGAGCGAAGGAGTTTCACGTTTTATTACTTGATAACAATAATAAAATGCGTTCATTGTTTTGTCTGGGTATTAGTGCGCTTTACAGTTCCTAGGGGCAAATTCGACAATTTATTGTTATCTGTTGTTTTGTAACATATACCAAACAAAGTTACGTATAAATTTATATCATACCAAACATCGGTTTTTCAAAGATAATTTTTATAAGAATAGTAAATAATCTGTTGTTTAATCTATCTCTTATTTTCCTATCATCAATGCCAAAGGAGCCCTGAAGCTAATAGAATAAATGGAGGGGATTAAGTGATGCATTAAGTAGTTGATGGAGGCACTGTGATTTTAAGGTGGAGTGTAAGGTGGGTAACTGAGATTAATCTTATGATGCACGGATACTCCTAAAATTGGACCCGTGCCGTATCGGATACGATACTTTGTATATACCCCATATATATATATATATATATATATATCAGATATTGAAGTATTCAAAAATTGAAAGAAAAAGAAATTTTTGGATATCGTATCCGATACTTTTGGATGTCGTAATTGATACAAAATTTGAAGTATTTGACATGCCTTGGTTACTGGACAGAGTATTTTTTCGAATATATATAACATTTTTAGGTCAAAATAGGAAAATAATAATGATTTTGACCACACGTTAAGAAGTTAAACAAATAAAAAAAATTTAAAGAAGGAAAAAACCACTTTGGTTTCACTTATTAAATATATTTTTTCTTCTCTTACTCCACGTGAAATCTATCATTTACACTTTATCATTGAAAATTTTGGATAAGAAGGTAATTGTTGGTATCAATAGAATGACGTTCGTAAATCGCAAATGATGAAGTTTTTTTGTTACCTTCGAAATTTTTTGAACTTATAAACAATAAACTGGTATCAGTATTGTAGTTTTATTTATGTTAGTGAATATATTGACTCAAATTTATTTTAAAATAATATATATATATTCGTATCTCTAACGTATCATATCCTATAATTTAGAAATTTGCCGTATTTCGTATCCGTATCGTATCGTACACTTATCCGTGCATTACGAAATGAACCCTTACTTAAATTACCATTGCTTGACAAAAAATATCACAAATACAACTTTCAGTCAAATTTCCAACGACAAATTACTAATATTGAGAATTAAATCCCACAATAAATAAAAGTATTTCATTTAATAATTAACAACCATATATTTAATATATATTTATATATAATATAGTAGATTGAAATGTTAATGTATAACTATAGGTACAACGCTAATACACATTTGCTTTATTTGACCATGTTCGATCACATTTCTCATATATATAAGCTTATCTCAAAATGACTATTAATTTAATCTAGATTATTTACCCAACATCAATTTTAATACTTTTTTTTTTGACAGAAACCGGTAGAAATCATATTAAACAGCCAAATCGGCCCTCAAAGCGTTAGATACAATATCCGGAAGATTTATAACTCCCTCAGAATCCCCCAAAGAAGAACGCGCCAGCAAGTGCGCCACCACATTACCTTTTCTTTTAACAAAAGAAAAAGACGAAAATAAAAACGAAGAAGCAAGGTCTCGAAGATCATCAACAAGAGAACCCAACGGAGCAAGAGAGGCTTCTGAAGATTGGACTAACTGAATAAGAGAGAGACAATCGCCTTCAACTTGAATATGCGACCAACCCCGTCGAGAGGCATAAGACAAAGCCGAGCTAGCAGCCAGGAGTTCTGCGTGTTCAGGAGAAGAAAAAAAGGGGAACCTTCTAGTGCACCAGCCCATGCAAACACCGGAGCTATCACGGGCAACCACCCCCGCACCCATCTCCCTATCCTGCTGGAACATGGCCCCGTCAAAATTCAACTTAATGACCCCCGCCGGCGGCCTAGACCAGAAATCTTTGTAAGGAAGAGGCATCGGCTTGCTGCTAACTGATAAGGCCAAGACAAACACTCTAAGAAAATCCTTGGCCTGACATAAGAGAGAATCAGGTAGGAGAGTAGATTTTTCCATGAGGGTTTTATTTCGGTTGAACCATAGGAACCAACCAATCACCAAAAACAGCCCAAAAACCTCCCCTTCAAGCTCAGCTGCCAGAAACCGAAACCATCCCTCCAAATCAGCATGTTCCGAAGAAAGAAGCCACCACGGAATATTAGAACAACTCCACACAACTCTCGCGAAAGGGCAAAGAAATAGACAGTGGCGAGTCGTTTCCCCCAGAAGATTACACAATGGGCAGCTCCCTTCCACCTCCACCCTTCTCCTAAGAAGATTTGACCCCGTCGGAAGAGCTTCATGACGTGCCCGCCAAGCAAATAGTTTAACTTTAGGAGGAACCCGGGCCGACCAAATAAAATTCTAGTTTGAAACAGTGGAGTTACTAGTTATGGGAGTCGAAGAAGAAGGCCTACTCAGCACACCAATCTCTCTAGCCAAATGATAAGCACTTTTAACCGAGTAGTAGCCGGACCTAGTGTGATGCCAAATGAGTTTATCCGGACTATCCCCTCTACCCAACGGGATGGAAAGAATGGCCTCCGCCTCGGACTCACTGAAAATGTCTCTAACCAGATTCTCGTTCCACCACTCCTCGGGCCCCGTACGCAGGTCACTAACCAAAGCTTGATCATCAAAACATCAATTTTAATACTCAAAAAGGAGAATTCTTATACCAAATAGACACTATTTATTTCAATCAACAATACACCAACTCAATATACTCAAATAACAACATATGGTACTATCATATTACAATTTAGGAAAAATCACACACAAACCCTCTCATTTATTGTGTAATTATCAAAACCCCCTCATTTATTTGAAATTACCAACACATCCCCTCATATTAAAGATTTCTTACAATTACACCCATGTATGTTTAAAAATTCTTACAATTTTACCCCTTGTAAATATTACAAATAGACCTATTGAGGAGGTGTGTTGGTAATTTTCAATAAGTGAGGGAGGTTTTGGTAATTACACAATAAGTTGGGAGACTATGTGATTTTCCTTACAATTTATTGAACATATTTAGAGCCTCCGTGCCCGCCAACGCCAACACCTAGGCCAATGACCGGAGACTTATGAGCCCGCTTACGTGGTGGAGCCCACTTACGAGGCAGCCCTGGTGGTGGCGCTCTTACAGGCCTCTAAACTATTGCTTTGCTTTCAGATGGCAGAGAAAATGTGAATTTCTTCGGGGTATTAAACATTGTTTCATCTAATGAATTTTTGTAGTAAGCATGATTATCGCCAAATGAAGTAGTAATGGGAAGAATAATCAACCCAAAAATTAACACAAGAAGATCAATTCTAGACATTTTATGTGATAATTATGCAAAGCTCTTGAAGATATGCATGGGACATTAATATATAGTCGTTATGGTGGGCAAATTAATATTTTAGACATGATAATAAAAGATGAAAAAGAAAAGGAATTAGTGGATCAAATAATTAATTATAGTCTTATCCATTAACTCAAAAAATTCAAAATTTGGACTATAAGGTGGTATGAAATTTCAAAGTTGGCGTAATTGGAAAATAATACATGGACAAGAACATATCTTTTACAGTTCAAAATGATAATATAAAATTCGGGCACAACCAAATATCAATAAAGGAAAAATATTTAGAATCCTAGCTAATAAATTTATAAGTAGCTAATATGAATAAATGTATTTTACATTATATATTGGTCACACATAAAATATGTAGTCTCTTTTCTTTATTTGCTTACAAATTACTCTTCCTTATTTAAAAGTTGTTAATTCCTTAAATCTAATTTGTTTTTAAATTAGAGTCAAGCAAATATGGGGACCTTGTTGATTATCATTGCACTTTTAAAAAAGGTGAATCTAGCATTTCGCCTCTTTTATCATTGATTCAAGTTTCACCTAACTATGATTAAACCATATTCATATATCAAAACATAATAATAAATTCAACAATAGGAATTGTTGTTGGCAATTAAGTAGTGATACATGTTAGAATAATGCCATGCGAGCCAATCCTAGATAGGCTCTATTTATCTATTCTTGTAATAAATAATTTCGTTTTACATTATATTAATAAAAAACATTTCTTCATCTTATGTTTATATTGTTATAACTGTAAGATGAAGTCCCTAAAATTCACACATAGCTATGGGGCTTGATATCTCATTGGATGGGTATCATAAAACAAGTCTCTAAGGCTGTGATTTCTAAATACTATCCAAGTCATAGAATTATCAAGATGGGACATTGATAATTCAGATAGACTTGCGCCTATGATGCACACTCTTAATTAGAGAATGTCTCGTTTTATAGACATTAGTGTAGTTGACACAAATGCACATACGTGGGTGCTTGTTGAGAACAAGTTCACTGATTACCCTGACTGAAACTTCCTAAATTGGAATTATTTCTATATATGTCGAATTAGGAGTTTCTTAATCACGATAGTGGAAGATTAATTCTTTGACTTGAGTCATCACAGTAATCTTGTATATTGACTCACTGCACTATGACTCTTGTGCCAGTTCTTTTACAAGGACACATATGGACTGGTGATTGAGTGTAGTGACTCGTATATGGAGGTTGGTGTTGACAACAAAGGATCCATCACTTGTCTAGATGAACAAGTGAATTTCCTATACTATTCTAAGTGATTTGACTGAGTTAGTCATTGGCCAAGGCAAGTAAGTAAACAATGTCAGTTTTCTCCTTGCGTTTACTACACGGATGGATTCCCGTGGAAACTAATATGCAATTGAAGGGAGTAAATATGGTTTCTAAGTGCTACTGTTGCAATGATGGAAATATAGAATCAGGGAACCATTTGTTTATGAAGAGTGAATTAGCTAGAAAAGTGGGTCTATATTTTGCAAACTTATGCAACTTTCAGATTATGGAAACAGAGAGTTTGACAACATGGTGGCAGGCTTAGCGTGTGGGAGTAACTTCACGAACTAGAATTCGGATTCTCCTTCCAATATTAATTGTTTGGTTTGTTTGGGTGGAGAGAAATAAAGCAAAACATGATGGAATTTCTTGTAACAGTGCTAGGGTGATCATGCGAATTGAGCACTACATTAAGTTATTGAATCAATTTGGTCTTATACATAAAAGTCATTAGAAAAATGATGGAGGATTGGCTATTAAAATTGGGATGCAGAGGGGTAGACCCGCTAATTTGCGGTCTCTTTGTGTCAAGTGGTATCCGCCAGACCATGGTTGGGTTAAGTTGAACACGGACGGGGCTTCAAGAGGTAATCCAGGTGAAGCCGGCGCTGGTGGAGTAATTAGAGACAAAACGGGTAAGATTCTTTTAGCATACACTGATTTTATAAATATTAATACAAATATTTTTGCTGAATTACATGGAGTCTGTAAGGGTCTTGAAATGTGTGAATTGTTCGGGTTTACGAAAGTGTGGGTGGAGTTAGATGCGAAGGTGATTATTGACATTATTTATAAAAGCAACCCGGGAAGGTGGATTTTGCAAAACATGCTGCAACGAATTAGGGGGGTGATGAGAAGGTTGGATATTCGTTTCTCTCATATTTATAGAGAAGGAAATAAGACAGCTAATTTCTTGGTAAATAAAGCTTGTGATGATCGTGAATCATCGATTTTGATTAACGATTTCCCAAGTACTCTTGTGGCGATTAATCTCATGGATATAGCCTTTCCTAACTTTCGTTTTCAATGGAAATGACTTTTGTTTTAGTTTATATTTTTAAGTTTTTTTGTAAGGGAGTAGTACTCCTTGTTTTCTCTTTATTTATATTATGCTTCATTGATTGTAAGGGAGTTAGTACTCCTTATTTACATGTTTTTTTAGAGTATTGTGTTAGGGAGTTAGAACTCCTTGTTTATTGCTTTCTTCTTTTGATGATATAAAGAAGGGATGAGGGGCCCGAAAACACCCTCCCCCGCTAGGGTGGTTCGCCAAAAAAAAAAAAAAGAAGATTGAATTTACAAGGATCTCGACCAATAAGATTCCCCGATCCTTAATTCAATTGGGAAATTAGTTGATGGAAGAATCTCACTTGCATGAAATTAATGCGCGATTGAAAAGGTTTACTTTGAATCGCCTACATCTAGGTCTTCAAGATAAGTAGCTAGAAACTTTTCTTTGATTTATGGTATCTTATATTTAATGAATATTAAATAATAAGATGGTTAATTAAAAGTGTTTAATTAATCTAGACAATTTAATTGTCCAAATTAAATCATAAAGGTTATGAAACCCATTACTAGTATGTTGGTGAACCTAAAGGGTCACACACAATACTCGGACAAATCCATTTCTTAGCTAAGAAAATTTAATTCAAAGTGGTTGAGTTAATATATTAATTAATTAGATTAATTAATTAAGACTTTTATTTATTCAAGCGTTGGATAAATGAATTAATTAAGTTGATAAGATCAATTTAATTAAGCTTAAGTCAAGAAAGCATTTAATTCATTGGAATTGACTTTTAATTAATCTAGTATGGTGGATTAATTATTAAAATGCTATTTTATTAAGCCTTGGTCGAAAATTTGGTGGAAGAAAATAACTAAAGGAGTTTAATTAATTTTCTTTTAGAAGGAAATAAGATTTCTTGGACAGAAAAGAAACTAATTAAAATAGAAGAGTTCTATTTAGAAATTAACTAGTCTTCTATTCATACATGAAAAATGATTAATGTATAAGAGTTCTACATGGAAAAGAATTGCAAGAACCTAGTCCTATATATAGGACATGTAGAGAACGAAAATTGGATGATGACTTTTGAAGCCAAAATTTTTGTTCCTCTTGTATAGAAAATCGTTTCTCTATCTCCTTCATATAGTGTTCTTGAGTTTTTTATTATTCATCAAGATCTTGAATTCAAGAATTCTTCCAAAATACTTAGAGAAGTAGTTTTTGCTTTCACCTTAATCCCATACACTATTCCTTAGAGTTAGAATAAACGTTTATAGATCAACCTAGCTAAAGATTATAAACGAGTGGGTATCCGGGGTGTGGATCAACTTTAGAGGAGAAACACTTGGGTCTCTGAAGTGAATCAAGAATCTGATCAAAGGCGGTTTTGGTGGAGGAAATCGAAATCTTCATCAAAGGAAAAAACGAAGGAGTTGATTCAAAGAACGAGGAACAAGCTAGGGAACTTACGTTAAGGAAGAAGAAACTCTTCGATTTTTGCGAAAAATCGAATAAGGTAAGATTTTCTTTATTTAAGTTTTAAATAACTAGTGTAGAGATGCGCAAGCCTATGATACGTGATAAGCCCGTAGGATTAATAAACTCGCATGTTTAAATCCTAGAAACTAAAATTTTAATTTTCCGCTGTGCTTAGTCGGGCTATATGTATATTTCCCAACAATACCATTTGAAATACATCTCAATTTCAAATAATCAAGTGTTTCATGAATCTCCACAATATCGAAATTCTTTATAATTTTGGGCAAATCCCAAGTAAAATACATTACAAAACACTGCCTCTGATATTGGTCCACAATATTAAATCTTGGATAGCTGTTTATTTTATGGCCAATGTATCTCTAAAAATAAAATACAATTAAGGAATAAAACCATATATAATTAAAAATGCAAAATTTTGGTTAAGTGAATAGTTCTTCTGTATCCAAGGAACATGTATTTGCAGGGAGGCTATCAAAATTCAATAAAAGCCCTCTCAATTGTGGTGACATTTGTTCTTAAACAAGAGGCCCTCATTCTCCTATAAAAGCTTATTTAATGCAAGTTTTTCACAATCATACAATACAAAAAATTCTAAGAGCCATGTCTACTACATACTTGTTGGTACTTCTCTTTGCAGCATTGGCTTTGGCCATTCCATCTATAACCAGGCAAGAGCCAGAATTTCTTGAAGACGGTTTTGATTTTCGACAAGAGTTGAATAGGTATAAACACAAGCACTATCCCGCACCAACACCAGCACCAACATCGGGCCATTATTTAAACTTAGATGAATATGTTTTGACGAACAAGCACAAGCCGTCTCATGGACCTGCACCGTCACCAAGCCAAAAACAGGAGTTGGATGATGAGGGCAACAAACTCGAAGAGGATTTGATGTTAAAGCACAAGACTTCCCACCCTCACTACAACAAATATCACTTTTTGCCACCGCTAAAATTCATGGCCAAAAGTCAATAGTCATGGCTAATTGTCATTTGCCACTGTTATGCCACTGCTACTTAGCTGTGGCATCCGTGAAGGTAGCCAATACTTCCACCATTGCTTTTCGCAGTGGTGGATGTATTAACCATGGCAATACCAACTACTCCATAGCCATGGTATGAAAAATGCAAAAGGTGGAAATATGGACTTTTCACAATGGCCTGGGAGCAGTGGTGGATAACATTATCCACCCATCTTATTCACCATTGTTGGCAGCCGTGGTGGATAAGCTTGTCCAAGCATAATCAACCAAAACATAATAGAGCTTCCTTTTTTTTTCTTTTTTTTTTTCGTATTATGAGTGGAATTGCATTAATAATATCACACCATTTTTTCTTTTTAATAAGAACCAAAGAAATATAAATTGCTATCAGAAGGATAATATTTTCACTTAAATGATACAATTATAAAATCCAAGGAATCTACAAAATCTTCCACTAAAAAGACCTAAAAGTATTCGTCCAGAAACAAATCAAAATTAAAATCACAAGTAATATTTTCTGAAACCTATTCTACAAAAACTCAAAAACATCGTACGAGATATTGGTTGTCTTCAACACCGCTTCTCCTTAATCTCTCTTATACTTGAAACCTGCTCAAATTTTAAGTAAAACCATCAAAGATGTACCCAAGCAAACGCAAAAGGAACATTTGGGAAAAAGAACATTGAGTCGATTAGATCAATTAGTAACTTGAGCAAAGAAATCAGAATCGGGCTTAACTATAAGTGTAAAACACTTATATTTCTTCAAAATTAACAACGAAATAATTTTAAAAGAAATACAGAAAAGAAATGAATCTCAACATGTATATCAAATAAATGAGTTCTTCAAGCACAAATAAAAATTCCACATTACTCTTTTAGTAGTGATAAGATGGTAATATTTATCTAAACCAAGGACGTACATAAGAATTAACAATGATGAATCCTGACAGTTTCATAATTCAAAAAAGCATGCTCATAGAATTACAACAGACTCAGACAGTATATTCTACCGTCACAATTTGAATGGTAGAAACCAAGAAAAATTATAAAACACCAATCATAATACCAAGTTCCTACACTACAAAATCATTGCCAATTCGAATAACCAAAAATCCCGATTCAAGATTTCCTCTCCAGTTTAAGAAAGTATGCAAGTCCCTTGATTCAGAAAAGAATTACTTACTTTCCCGGAGTAAATTCTAATCAGCAAACTACTGCTTAATTATTCACATCGATCATAAAAGAAGCATTGCTAAAATGTGAAGAAGATTAATCTTTCGTTTTCGTTCAGATGCCAACAAATACCTTTAAAAATAAGCAACGCGTACCTTGATGGCTCAAAGCTTGGGCTCTAGCTTCTCACTTTCATTTATGTAATTGGTGGGTCATCAACGACCTTCAAATAAAAGATCTCCAAATCAGTCATATTTCATGTTATTCTTTTTATGCAATGACTGGACTACTTAAGAGGAAAAACAACTTCTATCAGTACTTAGGCTACTTAGATAAATACTTTGTTTAGAAGGAAATGAAAGCCTGTAAAGGGAAAATGCTTCAAGAATCACGTCCACATTTTTCCAGTAATAGTACACATAATAAAGCCAAAGTAAAGGAAAATGAATTAAATCACGACAAATCCAAAAACCTTGTTCTTGTAAGGCAACAACAATCTCTTAGTTGTTTGCATCAACTAGTTCATTAAATAATAGGAGAGACATAGAATCACCTTGTACAACGACAAGATTAAAATAAAATTTTGTACTAAATAAGGACATAATGATAATGAATTGCATTAGTATTTGCAAGAGACTTAAATAAATTGTTGCATACCAGGACAAAGTTTGTATTTCACTGTGTGCGTATGTAAAGATATAACGAAGTAAAGTCAAAACCTTAGCGTAACAACGAAGCTTCTTTTCTGGAGCCTTGGATTATGTTTTCACGTATCATTTGTACCTAAAAGAACAAAAAATACAAAGCAAAGACAACAAAACCACATGTGAATCTGACATGCCATGGTAAATCAGTAACCAAATTGTTGCAATGAGTCATTATTAGGAGTTGGGGCTAACAATGATTATCTTGAAAGAAAATAGAAGCATAACCAGGGTCACAACATTTATAAGTTCTATTTTCAAAAAAAGACTCTATGTGATCCTATTTTCATGGAATCAATTTTTGCAATATTGTACTAGTAGCTGATAGATAGAATTTTTTTTAATCTCATCTCAAATTATAGATTAAAATGTTTCGAGTTTCCAGCTTTCTTCCTTCCATGAAACAATATAATGCTCAACTTTTCAAGAATATAGATTGACAAATAATAACAGAGAGAGCAAACCAAGAAGTTACAAAATGCCCACTTGAAAAGACAATCAAAAAATAAATAAATTACGCATATATTGGCAAAGCAACCCCAAAAATATTATACCAGCTTGCACTCGGCTTTCCTTGCAGTTTGATTCCAGTCCTAGCTGAATCATTACTTGACGTACTTGCACCAACGCTCATTGTGCCAGATGCACTCGATGAATCAGGTTCCTACAAAAACAAATTACATCAGAGATATATATAGAAATAACAAATTATCAATTTGAGCTTTTTGTACCTGTCTAAACTCAAACGGTCGAAATGTTGCTGCAAATTGTCCAATAAACGGAGCTACAGGAAAGTGACCAAGCCCAAAGTATGAAACAACATTCTGTACAACTTCTTGAGTCATCTCCTCTCGTGTTTGAGACATCTTCTTTTCCATTTGTTCCATTAGCCCCTTCATTTTCTCCCTTTCTTCCTTCATCTCATCGATTTCCTTTCTCATTTGCTCCTTTTCTCCCCTCATATTCTCTCTACTTCTTGAACCACTTCTTGAATTTTTTTCTTGATAACTTCATTTGAAGAGAGGGTATGTCGACGTTTAGATGGTTTGATGCCTCGCCCTGCACACTTTACACGTCCATGACCATCTTCTCCCATGAACTCAATCCATACCCTCTCTTCTAACTCTGCAGTGCGTTCTGCCTCTGGCACTCGAGATATGCTCTCTCTCATTTGCTTCTATTTTTCAAAGAAAACATTGCACATGATTATTACACTATAAAGTATATGAATTAAATAAAATACTTAAATCTAAAACACTTACGATGAGGTTAGATGTTTCTGGAGTAACCGGACGAGACTCACAGAATATGTCTATACGAGATGGAAACTTTCCTTCGATCAATAAAATCTGCAGTACCGTAGAAAAGTAATCAATGAAACTTTTAACAAACTATCTGGACAAAACTTAAGAGAACCAAAATCAACCTTTTTCTTTAGTTCAAGAATCGGGGTGCGCCTTAAGTTGTGATGGAATTTGTGTTGAGCTATGTTCTGGGTATTTCTTTCTGCTTCTTCCTGTGATCACAAGTCAAGCACATTATAAGCACTTAACATCAACATCTGTGTATGTCAAATATCTAGCATTTTCCATTACCTGTGTTTCGACTAATTTCCAGTAGTCCACCAGATATTTAAATTGTTCAAGAGGGACGAGATCTACTGTAAGATCTTTTAACTTCTCAGGGACATTTTGTTAGGGCCTGAAATACTTTTTCTTCAATTCATACTTCCCTTGTTTCCATTTCTCATTGAAGTTCTCAAGAACATAACTTTTAGCCTCCTCAGGAAGGGTAGTGTTCTCCTACATTACAAGTTATTCTAGTGAAGAAATGATGAAGACTAAAGAAATGTATGTCGTCAAAATTTCTGCTTAAACAGTACCTTTACTTCACTCCAAAGGTCGTCAAGGAGAAACTGAGGCATACAATCGAATGATGTATAGATGAGAGGAAATCTATATGCATTCAGAGCCATAACTCCAAGTTTTGTTTTAAACTCAACTCTATCTGGCCCATCAATCTCTCCATCAAGAGTAAGCTCCAACTGAAGCTTTCCGTCTTTATTCCATCTTGCAATAGGTTTGCTTCGACCTCTACCCTTTTTCAAATCAGCAGATGTGTTTACGTTGGAACCTGAAATGATAACTTTAACAATATTAATCAACAAGCAACATGAGTGAATGTAGCAAGGAATCGTTATGTTGCAATGTAAATTTAATGTTTTCTATCTTAGTTCACATTATTTTGTAAGAAAAACGTACCTATAACACATTATAAAGAAAAGAGATTACAATTTATGGAATTCAAGCAATTTCAATCTTCACATTTAGTACTTGAAAGAATTTAACCTGAGCACGAGGGAAAATTAGCTCTAGTATGATGTTCTATTGGAACAGATGGAGCACAATGACTATGGTTCGAATTCCCATTGGCATGGAAAATATCTCCTGAAAATCATACATTATAGATGATCAAGTTGACAAATGAGATAGATTAATACTTTCACCATATCTTTAAAGTTCAATGGATACTATAAAGTTACTATAAACCATTTTTTATGAACAAATGAAGTAACCTGAGCAAGACCGTAAAGCAGACACATGATGTTCCACTGGGAAGTATGGTTCAGGATGCCCAATGTTATGGCAATCCTTTGATGGGTTAACTGAGATACCTACCATAAAAATGACAATCCTCTTATACATGTTGATTTAATAGGAAGTCATATTTGTTTGTAGTCATTTTCTCTTTATTTATTCAATATGTAAAACTAAGCAATCCTCTCAATACATTTTAAGTGCATAAAGCGGTGTGCCAATAACAAAAAAAAGGTGGAGTACTAATGACAATAAAATAACATATGTCGAACAAAAGATAATAATCGGATTAATAACAAAAAAACACCTCTGTATATAATGGAGTTGAAAGCTTCATTTCGGTAATAGTGAACTAACAGATGTTGAACAAATAATAAAATCTACATTAGTCTTAATATGAGTTCTTGAAGATAACTAAGGTAAAGAATTGAGAGTGAGCAACAGTGAACCCAGAAATGAATAGGTCGAAATCTGAAAATGGATCTTCCGGATGTTATCGGAGGATATACCCGGTCTGAAATTTAATTGAACCACCAAGTCTAATTGAACAGTATCTCCGGTTTCATGCAATATAAATCTTACAAAGTTGTCTCGTTTCTTACCAGAGAGATCCTTGATGAAAATCTTATTCAGTTATTATCTAATCATACCATATTATCATTGGTCAAATAGATAATTGCACTGGAATTATCTGGAGGAGATAAAATCAGTTAGCTAGATGCGAGATCTTCGAATCCTAATACTAGTAGAAATTTGTCCCCTCTCCTGCAATAGGAATATGACTAAAGTCCAATGTACATTACCTATCCTGTAACCTATGCTTCAAGATTCGAACCTGATAAACTGCCATCAACTTAATCTAACAAAACTCAATTGAGCTAAACCAACAATACACGGACTACTAACTTTTATTCAATGAAATCAAGCTAATCAAAAATTTGAGTACAACAAAATGTCTAACCACATAACAAACAACATTCACCTCTCATCAAAATCATAATTATCCAGCTAACTAAAACCAATCTAAAGAAATAAATCACACACACACACACACAAACAAAAAAAAACTCGAAACCTAATCATAAAATCAAAATCCGTGCACAATCTGATGCAATACAAACTAGATAATCACCAATTCGAAATAGAAATATTACCTAGAAGCTCAGAATGACAAGAAACCGAAATGATTGAAATCGAGCTTTGAATCGAACTTCTCTTCCGTCGAACTCGTCATGCGTCTTTCCGATCAGCTCCGACTTCCAAAAAATTCGAGTACTGACAACACCTAATAAGGCAAAATTCATGAATGTTTGAGCAATTTCTAGCTTGAATTCTACAAAATCAAAGAAAAAATACGGAGAGGTAGCAGCAGCAAAGATTCATGAACGACCGTGATTCTCTTTCGGCGGCGGCGATTCTCTCCCGGTGAAGGCGATTCTCTTCCAGCGGCGGCGATTGACTTCCAACGGCGGCGATTTGAGATTTGTGAGTTCTCTTGGATTTTGCGGCGAATTGAGATTTGAGATTTGTGAGTTATTTTCGCTGGTTTTGCTGAAACAAGTGGCATGAAAGGTTTCAATACCTGGTTTTGTAATTTTAGCTACAGCTGTATATACAATTAAAGATTAATGAAATAAAAATATTAAAAATAAACATTTAAAACGGCTTAGTCACGTGATGGTGGATGCGGCTGAATCCACCTCAGGTATTATAGCAGTGGTGGATATTGCTGCGTCCACCTCAGTTATTCATAGCAGTGGCGGATGTATTAATATCCACATCAGTTACTACTGCCGAGGTGGATATAGGTTTTCCACCATGGTTGTACTGTCATAGTCAATATTCCATTGCAAATAGCTCATTTTATTGTAGTGCCTCCATCTAAGGCCCCCCAAAATAGCTCCATATACCTCTAAAAATATTGATTTTTTGGGTTTCTAGACAAAAATAAAAGTAGCTAGCTACTCATCATTTGTATGAGGATCTATTGTGGAACTTTATCAAGATTTGATAAATTTGGTGGCTTAAGATATATCTTGGAGCCAACTCTGAAATGTTATGCCATTACATGCCAAATAACTGGGGACACTCTAGTAGAGTAGTAGCTTGTTGTGGTAATTTAATATTATTATATAAATTGAATATTTAATTCCAATTTTTGGTACGTCATTTGTGAATTACTCTAAAGTACTAACAAAACTATGAATACTGAAAAAATATAATGATATTGTGCTAAAGAATTTGGAAATACTGGCTCGAACCTGTTGCTATGTACACACACAAGTCATTTTATAAGTTATTTATATATCTATATGAGAGAACACAGTCACGCACAATCTTTTTAGCCTTTTCTCACTCAAGGGTGAGTAAAAATTGTATCAGTTTATATTATTTTGGACTAGAGGGTGTGATCATTCGACATGCAATAATTTTAGAAAGACTAATTTTCAATAGCATAGGAAGTTATCTATAAGTTCACTCTTTTCTTTTATGTTGAAGATATATTGTTTCAAATTTGTTATCAAACGAAGCAATATAGCAAATTTTGAATTGCAACAAAGATTTCCATCTTAAAAAATCACATGCTATGTCATTCATGAATATAATCATTATAATTATAAGAATTAGCACCATAAATAAATAAAGAGGTATACACAATAATGTTATAATTAATTCATTTGGAAATCACAAAAAACTAATGTTCTGTTCTTTCAGATATTCAATCACGAGTAATCTATCTGCAAAATCGCAAGTTTAGTTCTATAAGATAGGACCATTTTAATTTTAGTCTCGTGCATTATGCAATTTTAGAAATAATCCTAATAATTCGACAAAATTGCAATGTTATGCTTTTTTATATTTAGGAACACCTGTCCCGTGCTTTATTTTCCATTAATTTTTAACGAAAAAACTAATAGGGTAGTCAACTCAAAATTGTGTTTCCTTCCTAATTGATATAGTTGTCCCCCCACCACACCCCCACCTCAAAAAAAATAAAAATCATTTTGTTCATATACCACCGTGGAAAAATAATAATAACAAAAAATCATCTTCCTCATCAATACCCTCAGTCCACCCCCTTCAGCAACCCCAACCCCTCCCCGTCGCCGCCCTCCAGCTCCCCACTATCCCCCACCCCTTGCCCCAACACCTCTCTACTCCCCCCCCCCCAAAAAAAATAAAATTATTGGTCCGTTTTTATTTTTGTTTTTCTTGTATAATATATAGGTAAAAGCTATTTTTTTTCAAAAATTGAATTTAAATAGATTTTTAATTTGTTTTAAATTTTTCAGGGGTAAGTGTCATTAATTATTGCTTATGGAGTGTTTGATAGAACTTGTATAGTTCATGGGGTAAAATGCAATTTCTAAAGGTACATTCTTTTAGTTGATGTCAACTTTAAATGGAAAATAAAGCGCGAGACTAATGCTGCGTAAAAAAAGAACTAACGTTGCAATTTTTCCAAACTATTATATTGGGATTGTTTTAAAATCACGCAAAGCACGGGATGACTAAAACTAAAACGTAATCACGTAATTAATGGGACTAAGTTTACAACTTAGCCGTAATATATCATATCAAATATCAAAACTAAAACAATAAGCAAATAGCTAAACATAATAGATCAGTAATATTATAAAAACTAAAATAGAATAGATCATTAATGTTCGTTCTTTCTAAATAGTTTGGAGTGTAATTTATATTCATAGATATATGCAACTATTCAGAATGAGTAATCCCCGCTATAATTTATTATCAAGAGAAGCAAGGGTAATTTAGTAATTCTTCTAATCAGCATATTATTAGGCTACTTTAGTTGTAAATAGCCGTTGAGGCTTCTTTCTATAAATAATAGTTTAGTTGTTAAGTTTGACTAAGAAAAGTAATTGTAATCATTTTTCATCATTAAAGGAATGCATTCATTTTATTCTCTGAGAGTGTCGTTTCTAAGATGGTACCAGAGCAAGCCCTCTTTCTGGTAATCTCCCTCTCCTTCATATATTCATCAGAAGATCTTTAAATCTTCATCCGTGTTCAACAATATATTTGAAGATCTTCATTACATCTTCAGATCTTCATATGAGATTCAAACGATCTCTCTTGAAGATTTTCTTTTTTTCTCATTTCTTAACAACTAATTGCAGAAATTCAAGAAATTTTCTTGCAATTAATCATATTCCTTTCAAATCTCAAATTCAATCGGTATCTGTGATTCATTTTTTTTTCTCATCATATCTTCCGCTGCCTCTTCACTAATTTCTCCTAATTACCTAAGTCATTTGATTTGATTGATTCTTCCAGTTCTCATTCATTTCTTGATAAGTATCAAAAATCTTGATCAATTCCTGATCCTTGTCACAATTTGTGATCTAATCTCGTATGGAAGATCCAAAGAAAGCTGGTGAAGAACAAGCCAAAATGACAGAGGCACAAGAATTTGCTATCAGCATCCAAAGTCCTCTATATCTTCATCCGTCTGATTCTCCTCATATAACTCTTGTTTCTGAACCATTAAAAGGCACAGAGAATTATAAAGTATGGAGTAGACAGATGATAATTTCCCTTGAAGCAAAAAACAAACTTGTGTTTGTTACAGGTTCTTATCCTAAACCAGATTCTGACGATCATTTTTTTGCTCAATGGAAACGCTGTAATGCTCTTGTTCTATCATGGATACATAATGTGATTAGTAATGAGCTTTTGAGTGGAGTCATTTATTGTGATTCTGCTTCGTCAGTATGGAAAGACTTGAAAGATAGGTTTGATGAAACTAGTGGTGCTGAGATGTTTGGGTTGTTAAGGCAGATTAGTACTATATCACAAGGAACAAATTCAATAACTAGTTATTATTCAAGATTAAAAAAGCTTTGGGATGAGTATGAGTCCTTAATTCCATACACATCAACTGTTTTTTCTAAAGAATACAAGGACTATACTCAACAACTTAAGATGATGCAATTTCTAATGGGGTTAAATGAGTCCTATGGTGCTGTGAGGTCACAAATTTTGATGATGGTGCCTCTTCCAACTCATACACAGGCCTATTCTATGTTACAAAATGAAGAAAAACAAAGAGGTATTCATGCTAACATCTCTGCTAGTGAACCTTAAGTAGCCTTTCATACTCAAGGTCAAAATTCAAAACATCAATTTGCTGGTACTAGGGGAGGTTTTACTCCTCAAGCTTTAAAGAAAGGTCCAAATATGAAATGTGATCACTGTGGACTTCAAAATCACACCATTGATCAGTGCTATAGGATAATTGGTTTTCGTGCTAGCTATAGAGGAGGTACTAGAGGAAGAAGAACAAATAATAGAGGGGGTAACTTTAGTGGAAATAGAAGTGGATTCAATGAAATTTTTAATGCAAATAACTCCTCTCTTGATCAAGGAAACACTAATCAGGAATGTTTCAGTATATTAAGCTCACAAACTCCTCTCTCTGAAAGTAGTATTCAAGGACCTGTGTTCACACCTTCTCAATATCAACAAATCATGCAACTTCTTGCTGGAAACAACTCTACAACTCACTCAACATCTTCTGCCAATCATACTACATTACAGACAGGTAACACAGGTAAAATTATGGAACCTTTCTGTTTTTTGGCTTCCAAAACTTTAAATTCTTGGATCATTGATAGTGGAGCAAATGAACACATGACTTGCAATATAAACTTGCTTTCTGCTTGTGTAAACATTAAAGCTTCTGTTAGAATGCCAGATGGTAGTGTGACTCATGTTACTCAAGTAGGAGATATCATTATAAGTCCTAACCTAATTCTAAAAAAGGTGTTATATATTCCTGAATTCAAATTTAATCTCTTATCCATATCCAAATTTACTTCTGACAATAATTGCTTTGTCTCCTTTTATCCTAATTTCTATTTATTTCAGGAATTACAGACTGGCAGGATAAAGGGGATTGGTAAAGAAGATAATGGATTATACTACCTTGTTCAAACTAGTGACTCTAGTATTTTTTTCCAAAATCAATTGTGCAATCATTCTAGCTTTACATCAAATACTGTAATAAAGAATCACAGTTGCAATAGTAGTGAAAAACTTTCTGATTCTATGTTATGGCATTTGAGATTAGGACATGTATCTTTCTCTAAACTGTCTTTGTTGCCTTCTGTTGGAAATTCTTTGAGTAATAAAATTTTACATTGCACTATTTGTCCCCTAGCTAAACATGCTAGGTTACCTTTTCCTAATAGTAGAAGTTCTTTTACTACACATGTGTTTGAATTAGTACATGCTGATATATAGGGGCCTTACAAAGTTCCCACTTATAAAAATGAAAGATTTTTTTTGACTGTTGTGGATGATTACTCTAGATCCACCTGGACTTTTTTATTGCAATATAAATCTGAAGCTATTAATTATATCAGATCCTTCTTTCAGTTTATACAAACTCAATTTAACTCTTGTGTTAAGACTTTGAGAACTGACAGAGGCCAAGAATTCTTGAGCACAGAAGCTGTCAATCTTTTTTCTCAGCTTGGTATTGTCCATCAAACATCTGTGGCTTATACTCCACAGCAAAATGGAACAGTGGAGAGAAAGCACAAACACCTGTTGAATGTTGCTAGAGCTCTTATGTTTCAGTCTCATGTTTCTCTTAAGTATTGGGGTGAGTGTATTCTAACAGCTACTTATCTAATAAATAGAACTCCTTCTCTAGTCATTCAAGGTAAAACACCCTTCTCCATTTTATATAATAAAGACCCTTCTCTTTCGCATTTAAAGGTCTTTGGTTGTTTGAGTTATGCAAAATTTTTACCTCAAACTGACAAGTTTCAGCCAAGGTCCAAAGTATGTGTGTTTATGGGGTATTCAGGAACTCAGAAGGCTTATAAGCTTCTGGATATTGATAGTAGTACTTTTTTGTTTTCTAGAGATGTCATTTTTCATGAAACTATCTTTCCTTTTGTTGTATCTAATCCTACTCCTAGCACTCTTATCTCTTCATACTTTGATTTTGAAGAAGTTGAAAATGTTGAGATGTTCACATCTCAAGACAATAATGTTTCTCCTAATCACATTTCTGATCATGATATTTCTTCTACTAAGAACACTTCAACTTCCTCTTTACCTCTTAATGAGGAAAGTCTTCTTAGGAGATCCACAAGGGTAGTTCACCCTCCTAAGTGGACAATGGACTATCTCTATCCAACTATTTCTAATACTAGTGGTTCCACTGCTCATCCTATTAGCAATTATGTGAATTATTCATCCATTTCCACAGAATACAAGTCTTTTTTGACAAATTTGTGCACTGAAACAGAACCTCAATCTTTTGAAGAAGCTATAGGACATAAACAGTGGGAAGAAGCTATGCAACTAGAAATGCAAGCTTTAGCTTTAAATAAAGCTTGGATAACAGTCAATCTTCCACCTAGAAAGCATCCTATAGGATGTAAGTGGGTTTATAGGATTAAATATAATCCTGATGGAACCATTCATAAGCATAAAGCAAGATTAGTAGCCAAAGGCTACAATAAAAAAGAAGGGTTGGACTACAATGAAACTTTTTCTCCAGTGGCTAAAATGGTCACTGTCAGGACTGTTATTGCTTTAGCTTCTATAAAAAATTGGATTATTGATCACATGGATGTCACTAATGCATTTTTGCAAGGTGACTTGAATGAAGAAGTATACATGCTTCCTCCTCCAGGCTTTGGTAATCAGGGGGAGAACAAAGTGTGCAGATTACTTAAAAGCCTGTATGGGCTCAAACAGGCCCCTAGACAATGGAACTTTAAGTTCACTGAGGCTCTTTTATCTGCAGGTTACTCTCAGTCTCTAAATGACTATTCATTGTTTACAAAAAAGGAAGGATCACATATTGTTATACTACTTGTGTATGTAGATGATATTTTGATCACAGGTAGTTGTCATAAAATGATTTGTGATGTTAAAAGTCTTCTACAAAGTAAGTTTTATATGAAAGATTTAGGAAAATTGAGGTACTTTCTGGGCATAGAAGTGACAAGATCTTCAAAAGGTATAGTGCTAAATCAAAGAAAATATGCCCTTGACATTCTTAAAGAAGTTGGTCTTACAGGCTGTAAACCTGTAAGTACTCCTATTGAACCTAATACAAAATTAACAAGTTTTGAATATGATAAAAGTATTGGTTCAAATCCTAAAGATGATCCTGTTCTATTTGATATTAGCAGCTATCAAAAACTAGTGGGAAAGCTTATTTACTTAAGCTCTACTAGGCCTGACATTTGTTACATTGTGCAGACACTTAGTCAGTTTATGCATTGTCCAAAATATTCTCACATGGAAGCAGTAAAAAGGGTTCTTAAGTATATCAAAGGGACGGCAGGATATGGTATTTTACTATCTGCAAATAGTGAGCTGAAATTGAATGCTTGGAGTGATTCAGATTGGGCAAGTTGTCCTATGAGCAGGAAGTCTCTTACTGGATATTGCATAAAGCTTGGAGACTCTTTACTATCTTGGAAAACAAAGAAACAAAACACAGTCTTTAGAAGCAGCGCAGAAGCTGAATACAGGTCTATGGCAAGTACTTCTTGTGAATTAATATGGCTGCAAAGAATTTTGGAAGATCTTGGAGTATTTGGATTGCATCCTGCAACTCTCAATTGTGATAACAAAGCTGCTCTTTATATATCTTCAAATCCAGTATTTCATGAACGTACCAAACATATTGATCTTGATTGTCATTTCATCAGAGGGAAGATACAAGATGGAAGCATTAAAACTGGATTTGTGAAATCAAATCAGCAGCTTGCAGATGTATTAACTAAGCCTTTATGGAAAACTCAATTTTGGATTCTTGTTGGCAAGCTTGGTGTGTTTAACCTCTATCTGAACACCAGGCTTGAGGGGGAGTATCAAGAGAAGCAAGGGTAATTTAGTAATTCTTCTAATCAGCATATTATTAGGCTACTTTAGTTGTAAATAGCCGTTGAGGCTTCTTTCTATAAATAATAGTTTAGTTGTTAAGTTTGACTAAGAAAAGTAATTGTAATCATTTTTCATCATTAAAGGAATGCATTCATTTTATTTTCTGAGAGTGTCGTTTCTAAGATTTATAGATATGAATGTGTCCATCAATATATAATATTTTATTTATAGTTCGGCTTAGTTATAACTATTTTCTAAATTAACCTAGTATATTTTATAATCTTAAGAAAGTGAAAAAAGCATGCGAACAAATCATTATAAAACTCTTTTCAAAAAGGAAAATATTAGAAAACTACAAACTGGAAATTAAATATGCATAATTATTTTGTATATATGTGCAATCACAGTTGGAATAATAAAATCACAATTAACTAAACCTACCAAAAAAAATGAATCCAACATTAGAAGTTTTGTATATATGTACGTATTGCATTTGGATATATACATAACCACCAAAATTGTAATTGTGTGAAGAGTTAACCATAGATTGGGATACACTAAAAGATGTTTCAATTTTTATTTTTATTTTACTTTTTCTCTCCACTTTTTTACTGATAAAAGATAGGAAATTCAGGCTTTTTTGGGAAAAATAAATTTGCGCACAACTTTTGTTAATCTGAGAAGATTTTGATGCGTGGAAATGAAAAAAATTAATGTATTTAATTAACATTATAACGATCATACATAAGATTCTTAATTAATCTTATTTCTCAAAACTTTGAGAAGCAAGCAATTTTTAATCTAAAATAAGATATTATCTAAATAGTATCCATTTTTTAATCTAGTATTTGTTTTCTTGTTATATCATTAATTCAAGTTTTATCCCATAATATCCCAACATTACTCATCATGCATGGATAAGCACGCAATTAAGAAGACATTATCCCTATATCTTTTCTTATTGTATCATTAATTCAAGTTTCATCAAACAATATCCCAACATTATTCACATATAATATATAAGCATGCAATTATGAAGACATTATCCCTAAGTATTCTAATTAGGAAATACAGAAAATTGCTATACATCAATTGAAGCAAAATAAATATACCAGCTAGATATTAGTTGACAAGTGATAAATTCAATTAAAAAGTCCATTAAACTGTGGTGACACTTGTTCTTAAAGGATAGCCCTCATTCTCCTATATAAGCCTTATACCTTTATGCAACCTTTTCACCATCAAACAATTCACAATTCCAATAGTCATGTCTAATACATACTTGTTGGTGTTTCTCTTTGCAATATTGGCTTTAGCCATTCCATCTATTGCTAGGCAAGAGCCAGGGTTTCTTGAAGACGATTTTGATTTTGGACAGGAGTTGAGAAAGCACAAACACAAGCACAATCACGCACCAGCACCAGCACCGGGACATAAATTGGTGTTCGATGATGAGGGCGACCTAGTAGAGGAGGTTCTAACAAACAAGCACAAACACGCGCACAATCACGCACCAACGCCAGCACCAGCACCAGCACCGAACCATAAATTGGAGTTCAATGATGAGGGTGACCTAGTAGAGGAGGTTCTGAAGAAGAAGCACAATCACGGACCCGCACCATCACCGAGCCATAAATCAAAAAGGCATGGGCACAAGCACAAGCACTCTGGACCAGCAGCATCACCAAGCCATAAACGGGAGATGGACGAAGAGGTTTTGACGTTCAAGCCCAAGTCCTCCCACCCACCATCTAAGCCCCCCCAAAAAGCTCCAAGTCCTTCTAAAATCGATTTTTTTGGGTTTTTCTAGAAGAAAAGTAGCTACTAGATAAAAAGTAATAATCGAGCTACTTCGTCACTTGTAAGAGAATCTATTGTGGAAAAACTTTATTATGATTTAATATAATTGATGACTTAATATATATATATATATATATATATATATATCCTGGAGCCGGCCTTGAAATTAATTGTTATGCTAATTTATGGTAGTAGCCTTTTCTCTTTGCATTTCAACATTAATTTATCTAGTTTACCTCAAGTTTGATTAGCATCCTCTAAAGATTTAAGGACTTTTTTTTGCGCGTTTGTGTGCGTAAACGCTACCAATTAACGATCTATATTAATGACAAAGGCCATGTTTGGTGTGAGGACACTCAAATAGATTGATTGAACTTTACTATTTTCATTCGAAAGTTACGGATGTGGTCCATCTCATAATATTGGGAAAAAAATTAATAGTAATGCGTATCAAAAAAGCAATTTTTCCTATCATATTATTTTCTATAATTATTTTAGCGTAAAGATTTCAAAATTACGAGAAGCACCTTTATGGCAAGATTTTTATTAACCGAAAGATCAATTGCACCACAATAGCTTTCATGCACATACATTATTGCACCTTATCGTCATTATTTAATTTATTATTAGCTCCCTCAGGTTCTGGTAATTAACAAAATTAACCAGCTCCCGATTTCTCTAATGACGCTTATCCTCTAATTTGTTGCTCCCCCATTTCTGCATAGTCGTTCCTCTAGCACCAGGCAAAAATGCGTTGGGCATAATTTCGGGCCTTTTCTCGTCCACGATAATTTTCTCCATGTCTATTTTTCGGACAACCTTTGGTCTTGCTACTAGGTTTTCCCTCCACATTTTGTGTGCATGGTTTTGGACAACCTGCGGGCTATCTTTTTGTATGGTTTTCTCTGCTCCAACGGGCTTATGATTCGACTTAAGCATTCCTATGTCTTCAGATGCTCTTACAAGTGGTTTTTGTATTGTTTTGGAAGGGTGGTTTTTGATTTTGGCCCAAGCTCTTGAGTAAAAGCGGTTAATGAAAGGCTTTTGGCGGTGGTGATTGACGGCGGTGGCGCCGTCTTGGTCGGCTGTTGTGGGAGTGGAGAAAACCACTAGGCCGAGAAGAAACACTAGGAAATATGTGGTTGACATGGGGAGTTTTTTGAATTAGTTTGTGAATGATGGTGTGGAAATGGAGAAGGGATTAGGGTTCTTTATAGTAGTGTAAAGGTGATTTATTTGGGGTGATTTTTTGAAGTAGTGCATGATTAGTGTGCTATACTCTATGCATGTTTGGTGTGAGTATCTTTGATTATTCTCGTGAATTGAATGATTAGCTACCAAATTACCTCGTGATTAGTGATGTTTCTAACTAAATAACGCAGCTATTAGATGAGGTACGTGTTGTTTTTATCAATTTATCGAGAAAATTACATTTTTGTCCCATAAGATATTGCGTTTTACATTTTTGGTCCCATAAGATATTGCGTTTTGCAATTTTGGTCCCATTGGAACAAAATTAAAGTTTAGTCTAATTGGAATCAAATAGTTGAACTTTTGGTTTACAACCGCTAAATATTTGACAAAAAAAAAAAGAAGAGTGGAGTGCATGTGTCGTGGTCTCCAAAAAATACAAAAAGAATTTAAGGACACGTGCAAACCACTCTTTTCTTCTGTCAAAGAATTGACGACCAAGGAAGTGTAACTTTCTAAGTTTTATGGAACAAAAGTTGCAACTTTATATCCAATATTGAAACTAAAATTGCAAAATACAATATGCTATGGGATCAAAAGTGAAATTTCCGTCAATTTATCATAATATAAATAAATTTGAATTAACAAGTCAAATTTATTGAATAAATAGTATTGGTCATATATAAACTGATATAAAATTCATGTTTTACTGATATATATATATATATATATATATATGTTCAAATGAAAAAGTATTTACGTGGAGATTTTAATTAATTAGAAGTTAGAAGCTAGCTCAATTAGAAATGTTCGTTAACTGATATATCTTGCAAGCAAAATGTACTTTAATATTGGTGTTTATATCTTGTAAAGTAGAGATCGGCTAATACGAAATCCTCTTAACTTCTCAATCAACAACTTGTGGTCATGTGTAAGGGTGTAAATGAGCCGAGCTCGAGCCGAGCCTGGCGATTTTTCCAGGCTCGAGCTCGAGCTCGAGTTGGGATATTTGAGCTCGAGCTCGTCGAGCCGTATTTTGAGAGCTCGAGCTCGTCGAGCCGTATTTTGAGAGCTCGAGCTCGAGCTCGTTAGCTCAAATAACAGCTCGACTAGAGCTCGTCAGCTCGAGTTCGCAAGCGCGAGCCTGGAGGCTCCAGTTTTTTTTTTTTTTTTTTTTTGTGTTTTGCAGCAAGCTTTCTGCTTGTTCATGGGGTAAACAACTACATGAATGAAACTATTCATGGAGTTGTTTACTTCATAAAACTTAGATATGGACTGTAATATTTACCGGCAAGAAGTTTGTGGAGGCGGTGGTGGCTTCGTGCGGCGGTGGCGTGGCCATGTTGTTAGCGGCTGCGGGGAAAGCATGGATCTGGGCGATGGAGATGCGTGATTTTTCGGCGGCGGCGGCGATGGACGATTTAGCGGTGTTGATGTGCCCAATCGAATTTGACATGTTTTGAGGCTTTGAGCTTTGCGTACACAGCAGATGAAGAGTGAGGTGAGAGAGATGAAAAGTTTTCAAGTTGTTTTTATTTGGTGGTTTTTCAATTTTAGTTTTAATAAATTATATTATTATTTTAATATATAAATATTATAATATATATATATATAATTGTTTTATATTGCTGCTGGTAGACAGCTGCATATGTGCATTATATATATAACTATTATATATATATATATATATTAATTAGAAATATTACTGAAGGGCTCGCGAGCTTTTTGAAGAAATAAATCAGCTCGAGCTCGTGAAGCTCGAGCTCAAGTAGAGCTCGAGTCGAGCCGGCTCGCCAGGCTCGCGAGCCGGCTCGGCTCAAGTTACACCCCTAGTCATGTGACTTGAGATATTCTATTTCAAAAAAGTGTTCAATTTCATTTATATAACTTTTTTTTTTGGTAAGTAATTTCTTATATATAGCATACTTATCTGAAAAATGTATATAATCATTGTTGAGTTTGTAATATTAAAGAATAATATTTTATACACTTGTTATGCATTTATAATACGAAACACACAATAAAACACTATTTTATAACAAATTAAGTGAAATATAAATGTCTACTGAAAAGTGAGAACTACAGTTCACAAAGATTCTTAAGAAACCAGTACTAAAACTATCATGCTATACAGGGATGGAGGCGGGGGGGGGGGGGGGGGGGGGGGCTGGTGGGTGCCACCGCCCCCCTCAAATTTTTAAAAATTTCACTTTTGCCTATGAAATTTGTAAAATTTGTAATTTCGCCCCCCCCCCCCTTCAAAATTTTAAAATTATCACTTCTACCTATAAGGCTATAACATTTGTAATTTCGCCCTCCTCAAAATTTCAAAATTGTCACTTCTACCGATAAAGCTATAACATTTATAATTTTGCCCTCCTAAAAAATGACAAAAATAACCCCCTCTATTAGTCAAAAATACTTAGTATGTCATTTGACTTTTTCAATTCATTTCCCAATTCCCAAATTTTCACTTTTTCCCTCCTTCATCACACATTTTTACAACTCAAACAAAGGCGAAAATAGAAATCTTAGGCTTATGAGTAGGGTAATCCTAGTTCTTTATTATATTTTTCCCCATAAATATAGTGTACCGTACTGCAGGAGACAAGCCCCCCGCACCCCCCTTAAATCCTTCGCCTATCTAGCAAAAAGAAGTACATGACTATATCACAATATATAATCTCGCCCCCCCCCCCCCTCCCTCGACAAAATTCCTGGCTCTGCCCTTGATGCTATAAACGGAAATTACGAGAGTCCCATCGAATTTAGCCATATCCAATCTAATTAATCCCATAACTTATGATCATTTATAATTATAATCTGATATGTATATGTATATATACTTGCATAATTGCATTGAGTAAGGCTACAAGTCTGGATTCGGGTCCGTTGTCATCTTTGTGAACGTACGCAAAGAACATGTTAGTCAATATTAAATATTTAACAAAGGATGCAAAATAATTAAGCGGCATTTTAATTTGATAACATATATAGTGGTTACATCAGTTTAATTCACTAACAAAATATACCAATAATTTATTCAACTAGTTATTGTGACAAACCGAATTTATTTAGTACGCCATCACCAAGTTGTGTACATTTCCTAGTTCAGAAGGGATGGGGGGGGCGTCTTGCTGAGCGACGCATTCAGAAGCTTTGGCGACGGGGGCACCACACTCAGCGACGGATAATAACTAGCGTTTATGGGCTCGCTAACGCTCAGGCGCCTGACCATGTCGATTTTACGGTTGGCGTGACGTGGAGGCGTGGGTGGTTCTGCGGAGAGAGAGCCAAAGCCTTTTGTCTTTACTTTACCATTGTTGGCAAGAGAGGAGGTGGTGAGGAACACAATGGCAAAGAGGAAAACTAGAAAGTGTTTACTTGACATGTTTGGTTTTTGATGAATGATGCTTGGATCACTTGGATGTTTTGAAATCCCTAGCTAGTTGAAGGGGGCTTTTTATAATGGCTTTGGACCAATGAAATAGTGACACGTGTAAGGAAAGTGATGTAAACCACATAATTTAATTCCATTTTGGATCATAGCTTGCATTTAGTATCTGACTCGTGTGCGTATATATGCATCCATGTCAAATGTATCTATAGGGAATTATTGTACTTATACGTTTGCTTTCATGCGCGATATGAAAAGTGACACAAAACATCAAGTTAGAATAGATGATTCTAACTGAAAAATATCAAAAATTATTATGGTATATCTTAAAGTCACGAGTCCAAGATAAGACCAAAGACAGGGTCAGTATTTTAATTGAAGGAAGAGTGGGGGGCGGGGGGTTGAGATCGAAATATAAAAAATATAATATCTAATATTTATTTTTACATACATTTTTTTAGTTGCGATTACAAATTACCTTTTTTCTTAAGATAATGTTTATACAAGTGGTACACTTGATCCTAACAAGATGCAATACGGCTACCTTCTCAAGAAAGTTTTTAACATATATAAGATTGGAGAATAATATTAATACTCCACAAATTACTATAGGAGGTCCAACATTAAATTTTATATTTAAATGGCATGAATACCTTTAGATCTTAAAACTATCCTTGTGCAATCAAAAAAACCATTATCATATTCTAAGTATTTTCTTCACTACATTAAATTACAGTCAATTAATTAAAATATAATAAATAAAAAATAATTAATTAAAATATAAAGCAACATCGAAAAACTCAAAATATTACCATGTTAAACTTGATAATGACAATTATAATATATATGAAAAACAAAAGGTGAACATTAACATCAATTGATTTACTTCACTTTAAATTAGTACATATTAATCAACATTTGTTTTTGTTGGAAATCAGATGCAAATAAAGTACGAGTGACGTACTTACGGTAACAAATTCGAATAACACGTGTTCATTTCGAATTTCTCTAATCCGAGTTTGGACGAATGAGAAATTAAATGTTGAAGTTGTGGTTTGAAATCTGTGGATTTACCGTGAATTTCTTTTGATCCAACCGTGTAAAACGAGGAGGAATTAAAGATACTACCCATTACGATCGATGACCACGATCGTACGAGCTGTATTTTAACACACATGTGATTGGTCGTTTTTATGACAGTCAAAATCTGTTTGGTCATTACATGTGAGTCATTAATGATTTTATATGAGTCATTGATCACATCACATGTGAGTCATTGATCACATCACATGTGAGTCATTAAAGTGAGTTTAATGACTCTTATGCCCCTCTTTATCCCTATATAAACCCCCCTTGGGTATTCATTTTCTTAAGAGCGAATAACAATTCCTCTTCATTCATATTCATTCTTTGAGTTTTGTTATTCCGGGAATAATGAAATCAAGAGTTGAATTATGTTATTATTGAGAGTTCGAAACAGGATTTCGTTCGTGGGTCTCGGTTTTAAAGTGGTTCAATCCCGAGAAAAATCGTTGTATCTTGGGACACAAATTGCAGGAACCCGTACCACCAATAGCAGGGCTATAGCGGGGCAATATTGTGTTAAGGATAGAGAGTTCAACTCTCGCCTCGATTCAGATTTTGCATATCCATTTTATCACAGTCAAATTATTCAATTTTTACCAACAAACTTAACACAATAGTATTCAAATTTGATGTGAGTAAAATGGATCAAATCTGGATAACTCGATTTGATGCCAAAAATCTGGATTTTGATAATTTGGAATCAGGTTTGGGGCTGGAAAATCGAGAGAGAAAGATCCGATTTGTTTGGAACAAAGATTTGGAAAAATCTGAAATTTTGTGATTTGGAATCACAATAATTTGAACTAAAATCTGATTTTGATGTTCTTGGAATTTTTCGATTGGATCAAAATTCTGGAAATCTAAAAATCGAGATTTGAATCGGGTTGGACCCGGTTTGGTTGAATTGCCACCGTGCAACACAACTAATTGTCGCTGGGTTTGAGACAGCAAATCTGCCGTGTGGTGGGGTTAGGTGTCGGTGAATTCACCGCCGTAACCCATCGCAGACGGTACTTGGGTGATGTTGCTGCCTCTGTTCGCCGGCGAAGCCATGAAAATGGCAGGTGCGATTTTCGAATCTCACGAAAAAGAAATTGCTCGGAGCGAATTTCTTGTGGCCCTCGAATCCCGTTAATGATGGGTCGCTTAGAGGCCGAAGCTGGGTTGCCGCCGGAAATGGCGAATTTCTGGCAACGCGAGGATCGACGAATCTCGCTGAAAAATCCTCCCGGATCGGAGAATCTGGTGGAGTGATATCAATGGTGATGATAGCTTTTTATTATATTAATACTAAAAGCTAAAGTAGCCATCATGGAAAAGAATGCAAAAGTCTTAAAAGTGACCGCCCATTACGGTAAAAGAGGTGTCTTTTGGCCTTTTGTTTTTCTTGTGGGCCAACACTTTTTAAATAATATATTAGTGGATGATGTAAGAATAAAAGTCACAAAAGCTCGGATGGAAAAAGAGAGGCTTTTTGCTTTGTATTTTATTTTGTTTTTATTTATTAATATATTAAAAATGTTAAAGTATAAAGAGTTAAAGTAGTCATCATGAAAAAGCATGAAAAAAAAGAATTGCTAAATAGCCGTTCATTACGGAAAAGTTTTGCCTTTTGCTACTTTTCCTTTTGCTTTTTGCTTTTTGCTTTTGCTTGTTTTACATTTATTAAATCATGTGTGGGCTCGGGCCAACATGAATGTAATCATTTTGAGTTTGTCTATTAAAATAAAATAAATTTATGTTAATATGACCAAAATGATGCGCTTGGAGCGCTGTTGCTCATCGCTGATAGCAACGTTAGATGTCCCAAATCGCATCGCCAGAAGTTGTTGGTATTATTTATCCCAAAAATAATCTCGAGGAGATAAGGGGATTTAATCAATTCTGGTGTATCGCAGAATTGTGGGGGAAAGAGGCAATCCTCTCAGCGAACTACATTTTCGAAAGTAGGAGTGAGACTCCGTATGAAATGAGGAACTTTGTTATATCTTGGTGTTCTTTATTATTCAAATAGCCATTGTTAGTTATAGTTGTAGTGTTATATTGTGCTATTAAATTCGTCTAGTTAATTCTGTCGAGGAGATTGGGTTTTTAAGCGCGACCGTTGTGACGCCTCCAATCTTTCCTGAGAATTAAATCTAGTGTGGTTTTCTAGTACAATATTCACTCTCTATTTCTATAATTGGTAGAATATGACTCTGAGTTCCACAACAAGTGGTTAGAGCTCGGGTATTCTGAGTATGCTCTGTGGTTGCGGTTTAATCTGATCTTCCACATCAGAAAAGTTTTCCCTGGATATTTGACTTTGAAAATGTGGAGGTTTTGGAATACCGAAAATCCAAATGGTCAAGGACCATTGACTGCATATTGGATATGCACTTCATAGCGTATCTCGTACATAAAGTCAAGAAATTCTGATATTCATGACGGCAAAATCATGGAATATAGAATTGTTGTCTTTTCTCGAGGATACTGGATATCTGACACAAACGACTCTAAGTCCACGAGTGGTTCTGGTTTACCATCGGTGGAGAAGCAGTGTCATTGAAATCATCTAAATCAACTTGTATAGATCATGTCAGAATTCATAGCTTTAGATAAAGTTGATGAAAAAGCGGAGTGACTACACAATATTTAGAAGAGAACCCAGGTTGGAATCTTGGACGTATAAGAGTAAAAACTAGGTTTTAACCAAGTTCCAAACCAAGTGCACATCTTACACTCCGGCTGATGAGCAGATGATGTTTATGGAAAACTTGATCACGTCACTTGTGGTTGGAATAGGTAAAGTGGTGTTGTGCATAAACTTGGACGTCGTCACTTTAAACTATACAGTTGTTGAGTGAGATCGGTCCTAATGTTTATGGCACATATTCTCTGAAGAGAGAAACGTCTAGACGACGTGATGTATGAAGTACACAACTTGGTCAAAAATACGAAGGATTTGACCATTGGAGTACAATCGAGAAAGTCGATCAAACATCCGATGGTGCGTCGTTCAAAGAATTTGATGCAAGTGTGGTAGTATTCACCATGGTCTAATGATATTTCCGAACGCCAAAATCATACTCTAAAGAAGATAATGATGCGTTGGATAAATTCAAAATTGTGGGGGACGTGGTCCTAGATAACTACATTCTGAACGAAGGTCCCACGTAGTAGTAAGAGTAAGAATCTGCCTGAAAGATGGCAAGATTTCCTACAGTTACGTACAAATGTGGGGGCTGTGGGTTAAGGTAAAAACACCCAAACCTTAACAAGGTTACAAGGCGTACTTGGTAGCCAAAGGGAACCTTCAAATGGTAGACCTTGATTTCGTCTTTTCATGTTTTCGGGAATGGGAATTAAATCCATAAAATATTCATTGTTGTTGCTAATTTGCATAACCATGAGATATTTGAAATGGATATTAAGACTGCGTTCCTTAAACAAAAGATTAGATGAGGAAGTTCACATGGAACTAACCGAGGGGTATGTTGAGTCGGTATACGGACTCGAACATAGCTCCTAAGTAGTGGCATGAAAGGTTTGACAAAATATTATGTTATCAAACAACTTCATAATCAACTAGCATGATACATGTGGTTTTTTAACAAAACACATAGCTCATAGTATGAAATTTCACTAAGGTTCAAAGCCAAAAGCTACCTTTTCTGGTGTGAAAGTTTGATATGTTGATTATGTAAGTAATCATGACTACTGAAAGGATGTTGAAAAAGGATTTCAACATAAATGATATGGGTACGGTCCAAAGACTTGTCTTACTGAGACTATACTTGGAAAATTTAGTTTCCATAACAGTGCTCTTGTAAAAAAGTGACTAAAGACTTGGTTGAGAACCATGGTGAACCCATATTGAAATATGCACATATGCCCAATTTGATATATTGAGACAATAAGTCGGCAATAGCACGTGCATACAATTGTGACTGTTAGTCTGCAATAACAAAGGCATATAGTGGCATAAGTAATGGTAAGTCTAGACAGGCTTGTCGTAGGCATAATACCATTAAGCAGTTGATCTATAATGGCATTATCTCCACTGATCATGGAGGATAAAGTAGATCCTTTGACGAAAGGACTTCCATAGAGATCAAATAGACTGCCTATCAAGAGGAATGGGGTTAAAGACTACAAATTAAGAATGGACACAGCGGTAACCTAACCATGTTGACTGGAGATCCCAAGATCATGGTTCAATGGGAAAACTAAGTTGTGAAAATTCAGTATGGCGCTTAGGAGTTTATCTCCAAACCCATTGTCTAGGATAAAGAAGTGCAACCTGCAAGTTGTAGCAAAAGGTTAAGCCGGGCTTTTAATGATTCCTATACTGTCATGTAAATGAAGTGGAGTATAGTAGGATACTCTTAAATAGGAAGTCACCTATGTAAGTGTGAGGTGTCGGCCGCCTCAACATTGGGTAAAATGTAAACACTTATGAATCCAAGAAGGGGTGCCACGGCCAAAATGGACCCAACAGTGAGAACGAAATCTGTTCGAGAGACTACAGTGTGAATATCATTGTCTTGGTTTACACGAACGACTGAACAATTCAAGACATCGCGTTCATTGGGCAGCCTAGTAAATCCGATTATATTTCACTAAGAAAGGTTCAAAGCCAAAAGCTACCTCTTCTGATGCTATAGTTTTTCACCCGAACTCTCAATGTGTCTGCATATGTTAATTTCATTCGTGTGGGGGATTGTTGGAAATCAGATGCAAATAAAGTACGAGTGACGTACTTACGGTAACAAATTCGAATAACACGTGTTCATTTCGAATTTCTCTAATCCGAGTTTGGACGAATGAGAAATTAAATGTTGAAGTTGTGGTTTGAAATCTGTGGGTTTACCGTGAATTTCTTCTGATCCAACCGTGTAAAACGAGGAGGAATTAAAGATACTACCCATTACGATCGATGGCCACGATCGTACGAGCTGTATTTTAACACACATGTGATTGGTCGTTTTTATGACAGTCAAAATCTGTTTGGTCATTACATGTGAGTCATTAATGATTTTATATGAGTCATTGATCACATCACATGTGAGTCATTGATCACATCACATGTGAGTCATTAAAGTGAGTTTAATGACTCTTATGCCCCTCTTTATCCCTATATAAACCCCCCTTGGGTATTCATTTTCTTAAGAGCGAATAACAATTCCTCTTCATTCATATTCATTCTTTGAGTTTTGTTATTCCGGAAATAATGAAATCAAGAGTTGAATTATGTTATTATTGAGAGTTCGAAACAGGATTTCGTTCGTGGGTCTCGGTTTTGAAGTGGTTCAATCCCGAGAAAAATCGTTGTATCTTGGGACACAAATTGTAGGAACCCGTACCATCAATAGCAGGGCTATAGCGGGGCAATATTGTGTTAAGGATAGAGAGTTCAACTCTCGCCTCGATTCAGATTTTGCATATCCATTTTATCACAGTCAAATTATTCAATTTTTACCAACAGTTTTTTTGTTTGATCAATAAGTTTAACTCATCAATACAATTATAGATAAAGAAGTAATATAAATCAATCCTCACTCATATGACATATCAAACAAAAATAATGATAATGTTAGAAGTAGTTAGTAACTTTTCATGCAACATATATAAATAATGATTTCACAATTGGAATACACAAATTTTTTATAAAAAATGGATATTTTTCGTTCTTTAACAATCTTGATGAATAATTTTATTTCTATAAGAATATTATGCAATTCATAATATATTATTTGGATGCAATTAATGAAATTAATTAAAAGGAGATCCTTTTTTTTTAAATCTATATCAAGCATTAAAGTATTTGGTGGTGTACATGGTGACCAAAAAAAACAAAAAAGTAAAGAGATTAGCTATTGTTTATTAATGAATATTTTTGTCATTTTCCTAGAGAGCGGAATGAGAAAGGAGCTTCCAAATAATTTTTAAAACTCCAATATCAATTCCCTACAAAATCTCTTATTTAAACGACCTGAGCCCTTCCGTATAGGCCAACCTCCAAGTAATTAATTAATTATTGAATTAGGTGTCACATTACCATCATCTTCCCTTTTGTAATCAGCAGGTTTTTCTTCTTCTTTTTTCTGAATCGTGTTGCTGCTAAAATTGCACTAGTGGTCCATTTTACCAAATAAATCCAATTTTCTCCACGTGAAATGGTTCATGATGATGAATTATGAGCCATTAAGGAGTAAACTTTTAGATAGTACCATAGCTAGCTAGGATCACAGTATAAGCATGCTATAAAACAATATGCATTTTTAAAATCAATATAATTAAATACAATAAAATACAATATGGTTATATGTGTGGATGTACGGTTTTCTAAATGTGATTAAGTGAATTTAGTCCTCAAATTCCCTCACACGCATTAATGATTAATTAACTTGTTAAGTAGGAACATCTTGAACTTCCATGGGAGTGATTGCACACAAATCTTCCATATGCTAACATACAATGAATTGAATTTAAATATATTCCAAAATAACTAACATCTTGTTTGGTTTTAGAAATTTGACAAGAAAAGAAAAAGAAAATGGAAGGAAAACCAATTTCCTTTGTTTGGTTACTAGAGAAAAGGAAAAGGAAAAGGAAAAGAAAATGGGAGAGAAAACTTAATGTTAATTTGTGCCAATTCCTTTTCCTCACAACTTGATGAGGAAAATAATGGAAAACAAGAAGTTTTTCCTTTTCTTTTCTTCACCAAAATTCTTGAACCAAACAAAGCATAAAACCAAAAGGAACACTACCGAAATCATAGAGGCATCAAAATTTTCTTTTCTAAGGAACAGAAAAAAACAAAAGTAAATTGAGTGTATAGTTTACTCCTATGATACATTGATATGGATACAATCGGATACGAAATATTAAAAAAAAAGAATTTAAAATTTTAAAATACGATAGATTGAGAGTACGTGTAAATATATGCATATATAATATTTAAAAATAAATTGATTCAGCTAGATCAATTAACATAAATAAAATTTTGTCTAGTTCTGTAAATTTCCTTAGTCATTTGTTAAAATTTTAGTTTTTGGTTTTTTAATAAAATACCAAAAATATTATCTCTTTTCTTGTTTTAGCCCCATAGTATTGAATGAAATTTATAAAATACTCTTTCTGGTATCTAAGACGTGTTAGATACTTCAAATTTTGTGTGTGGTACAATATTCAAAATTTTCTCTTTTCTTTTTATTTTAGACACTTCAAAAGAGATCCGAACACGATATCCTGAGTATTCGTATCAAATACAAATACTATACAGATATGATTTTTAGAAATATTCTTGCATCATAGGTTTACTTAGGGATGACAATGGGATTGAGTCTAACGAGTACCCGTCCTGAACCCGTCTCTAATGGGATGAGAATGAGTCCAAAAAAATGGGATCGGGTCCGGGTCCGGGAATCGAAATTCAAGACCCGGCCGGGTCCGGGACGGGAAATGAATCCAGTCGATTTCCCGTCCCGGTCCCGGACCCGGACCCGGACCCGGACCCGTCCCGGTAGTATAATATATATTTTTTAATTTTATATATATAATAATAATTATATCAACCAAACCTTAATACTTTATTCTCTATTTTTCTATTTCTTTTTGGTAGATGGACATATATATATAAATGGACATGATGAAATTATGTGACTTTTATTTTAATTATCGGTTTACTGTAAAATTAATTAATTTATGTTGGATGTTTCAATTGTTTTTTATTTTGTTGGTCATGTTTGTTGGTGTAGAAGAAGAAGAAGAAGAAGAAGAAGAATAAAAAGAAAAAGGAAGAAAAAGCAGTAGGGAAGAAGAAGAAAAAAAAGTTTGTTTTTTTTTTTAAAAAAAAATCAGCCGGGTCCAACGGGAAGGACCCGGACCTGCCGGGAAATAACCGGGTCCGGGACGGGTCCGGGTCCAAATTTTTTTTAATGGGATGGGAAATGAGTCCTGCCCAACCCGTCCCATTCCCGTCCCGTTGCCATCCCTAGGTTTACTCCTCGGGTTTTGTTGAGCTTCTTGGACTATCTAATTAGTAAAAGAAGGATTAGAAAAAGAAATGCTTCTTGGACTATCTGCTTGAATGGGCCAAAACTCTTGATCAGCCCAATATAAAAACCCAACTACCACATTAAATGTGGCCTAATTCTTTAGTCCATGGAAGCCCCGAAAGGAAACTTATTAGTAAACTTTTAGCTTAAGAAACATAAAAATTGTCAATCAGAGTACACATTACATTTCAATTTGTTTTCATTGGAATTGTGTATAAATTCCTTTTATTGTATATAATTAAAATTTTGTTTTTTTGGAACAAATTAATTAAAAATTTGTTGATGTCCTTAATCACTTAACAATTGATGAAAAAAACCATTAAAATTATTGTTAGGGACGATAGCATTAGAGTACGAAGAAATAATCAAGGAATAAAAAACCTAAACCTAAACATGAAGATAACGACACGAGGATTAACGTGGTTCGGCATAATTGCCTACATTTACGAGTCAACTTAGATTTACATCTTTATTTCTCAAAGTCAATCAGTCAATTACAAGAGGAGTTCTCCTATTTATAATAGTTGGAGTCATCAAAAACACTATCAAATTAGGAAACATATTCCTAATAAACTTAGGTAACAAGTCTAGATACAAACAAATAAGCCTCAAAAAATCTGCCAAAATGGGGTCCAAAACGGATAAGAAAACTACCATCTTGCTGCCAAAACTGAGTACAAATTATCCGTACATATATATATATATATATATATATATAAAAGTGGTCAACCATAACTCATAAGTCAATGTTAATTAACAAAGTCATCATACAATTAATTGGCTAAGTTGCATTCAGTAGGGCTACGAGTCTGGATTCGGCTCGAATTCGTTATCTTTGTTAACGTACGCAAATAACATGTTAGTCAATATTAATTATTAACAAAAGGACGCAAAATAATTAATCGTCATTTAAATTTGATAACATATATAGTAGTTACATCAGTTTAATTCACTAGCAAAATATACCAATAATATATTCAACTAGTTATTGTGACAAACCGAATTTATTTAGTACTCCATCATATAGTTGGGAACATTTCCTACTTCCTAGTTCAGAGGGGATGGGGGCGTCCTGCTGAGCGACTTATTCAGAAGCTTTGGCGACGACAGTGACTTATTCAGAAGCTTTGGTGACGGGGGCACCGCACTCAGCGACTGATAATAACTAGCGTTCACGGGCTCGCTAACGCCTAGGCGCTTGACCATGTCGATTTTACGGTTGGCGTGACGTGGAGGCGTGGGTGGTTCTGTGGAGAGAGAGCCAAAACCATCTGTCTTTAGTTTTACTTTACCATTGTTGGCGAGAGAGGAGGTGGTGAGAAACACAATGGCAAAGAGGAGAACTAGAACGTGTTTAGTTGACATGTTTGGTTTTTGATGCATGGATGTTTTGATATCCCTTGTTGAAGGGGGACTTTTATAATGGTTTTGGACCAATGAAATGGTGACACATGTTAGGATAATGATGTAAACCACATAATTTAATTTCATTTTGGATCATAGGTTGCAATTTAGTGTTTGATCTCGTATGTAACATTTGTGTGCACATTTTATGTAAAGTTTGTGTATAGGAAAACATAAGAGTATGTCTCTTATGCGAAATATCATCTTGATATTTTGAAATATAATATGAAATATAACATAAGAGGTATTTTTTATTTTTTTCTGAAGCCCATGATTACATCACTTCAGTCTTTACGTTTGCTTATTAAAATTTCGATTGCTAAGGAAGCGCGCAGAGCAATATATGCTACTAGGAGTAAAGATTTTTTTCGAGGTTAATTAAGATTATTAGATTTTGAGAGTCTCTGTTTACCTCATATAATGAAATTATCTTCTTCTCTTCTTAAGACGTAATTTGATTTGGAAGAATCATATCTCATATAATGAAATTATCTTCTCCTCTTCTTAAGACGTAATTTGATTTGGAAGAATCACATTGTTTTCTGTTTATTTGAATTATTTTCTTAAATCTTAATGTATACTTTTGTCTATCAAAAATTATGTTTTAGCAGTGAACAATTAAAGTAAAAATAGCGAAATGATAATCGATATATCAATATATAGATATATTTCTCTGTCTACTAAAATTACATATGTCCGTAACATTTTGTCCTCATTACCTAGCTAGGATCTGAGTGCTAAGAAATAAGAATTGTTTATCTTGTCCCTGAACTTTCACGAAAAAAATTCCATAACTTTGAATTTGGCCATTTACTTTGTTGCTCAAATTCTAAGTATTGATGCATTAATTGACCATATCCATACATGAAACCTTTGCCAAAAACAATTATTGGATTCTCTTCTGGTTTCCTATCATATATCACAGGCCCTAAACCTCAACATTCTCGAGATATTATATTGTTAGACATGTGGATTTAGGGTCAAATTTGTGATTGTGGGTTTTATTGATAGCACCACTTTTTAATTCGGGAGTACTGAATTGTGTCAGGACAAACAGTCATGACACTTAATTGTGTGGGCATCATGACCTTACCGCCAACCGTCACATAGGATGTTGTTTTGCATGCCAAGTATATAAGAAAATAAAGTTGTGCCTCAATTATCAACTATAATTTTAAATTAGTCGTAAACATTTTGATCCTAACAATTGGTATCAGAGTGCGCTCACGAGCTCGAGTATCCCAGGTTGGCGTATGGGTCCGATTGTTGATTTATTATCAGCATTGTGATTGTACGTTTATTAGCAGCATCACCCTCTGACTTGGACATACTGTGATTGTGGCGGGACTAGATCACATAATCCTTCGTACAAGATTGATGCTCTAGCGTTCCGAGCTCGCTTTCGCGACTTAAGAACGAGAGCTTCACTTTATTACGCTCTAAAAATTCTTAATTCTCGCTCTACAATTTATGGATTACACTAAAAGAAATAACAGTAATTTTTCATTCATAACTTATATTTCTTATAAATGCAATGGAAATTCTTTCAGTGGTCAAAATAAATAAAAAGAGTTTCTCCTAAAATAAGCGAAACTCCTGATATAGATTGTAGAGAAATGCAAAAACTATAACTTGTAACGTTGGATTTGAATTGTTAGTGTCATTTCCAGTCAAGAGTTGGGCACTACAGTTAAAATTATTCTAATAATCTTAATCTTTTTCCTTTCATCTTACTTAATAATTTTTTAGCATATCAAAAAGACAATCCAATCATCTTATTTTAGAACTCAAGTTAAAAAATAATTATTTTAACATGAAATAATCATAACAAAATTATATCTAAAGAGAGTTTGGACAAAATATTTATAACAATTTTTAAAAAATTCATTAACACACGCTCTAAGGCGCTCCCACTCTCAAGTAATTTCAGAATTTGACGCTCTCATTCTCCTGCTTTTGCGTTCGCTCCCCCCTCTCTCCCGCTTATGTGACTGTCTTAGACTATAACTAGTTTTATATCAGTGGTAAACACTTGATCGTAACAAGGTGTACCACGGCAACCTTTCTCAAGAAAATTTTTTATGTGTACAAGATCTCTTATTTAAACGATCTGAATCCTCCCGTATAGGCTGACCTCTAAATAATTAATTAATTATTGAATTTGGTGTCACATTACCATCATCTTCCCTTTTGTAATCAGCAGTGTTTTTTTTATTCTTTTTTTTGAGTCTTGCTGCTGCTAAAATTGCACTAGCTGTCCATTTTACCAAATAAATCCAGTTTTCTCCACGTGAAATGGTTCAAGGTAATGCATTGTGAGCCATTAAGGAGCAAAGTTCTAAGATAGTACTAGCCAGCTAGGATTAAATTAAAAGCACGATGATATACATGAATATGCTTTTTTTAAAAAAAATTCAAAATGGTTATATATGGAAGGTTTTCTAAATGTGATTAAGTGAATTTAGTCGAAATATTCAGCTCAATTAATCCCTCGCACGCATTAATAATTAATTAACATGTTAAGTAGGAAGACCTTAAACTTACATGAGAGTGATTGCAAACAAAAATTCTATATGCTAACCTAAAATTAAAATAAATTAAAATATATCACAAAATCACTAAAACCAAAAGGAATAGTACCCAAATAATAGAGGCATTGAAGTTCTCTCACCTGAAGACCTTCCTCAGCTCCTTTTAAAAGACATTTAGTCTTTTTTGTTCTCTTGTTTAACCAAAAAAAAAAAAAAAAAAGTTCTCTTTTTTTTGGGAGCGGGGGGGGGGGGGGCGGGGGTTTGGTGAATAAACAAATTGAGTGTACAATGTACTGTTTTGTTGACCTTCTTGGACTATCCAATTTGAGAAAAGAAGAAGAGAAAATTACTTAAAAACCCCTTAAAATAATTTTTTATATCTAAAAAATTCATGAAAATATTTTCAAATCTTAATAACCCATTCTACAAACTATTCATTCAAAAAACCCAAAAGTTGATATTAACAATTTTCTGGACTAAATTATCCCTTATTTCTTAAGTCAAGAATTGATCACATTATTTTTTCTTATTGAAATCTGTTTGTTTTGGACTTCTCAAATTTAAAATAATGCATTATATGAATTTAATTTTTTTTATCATTTTTTTATTTTAGATATGATAATTATCTAAAATATATTTTCAAAAATTTTCAAAAAATTAAAAAATATGAAAAATTAAACTTAAAATCGTAATTAGTAACAATTGTCAATATAAATGTTCAAAATAAACATATTTCTTTATAAAACTTCAATTGATTAATTTTTGAGGGAAAATTTCATTTTTGGTCCCCCAGTTTTACAAGAAATCCGATTCTAGTCCCTCAGTTACATCTCTCATCAAATTTGGTCCCTCAGTTATCACTTTTTAATCAATTTTGGTCCCTCAAGCAACTTTTGGGGTCAATTAAAATATCAAAAATTGCATTTTGCACCCCAAACTATAAATTATGATAATTTTCACCCAAAAAAAGAATAACTAACGAATTTCATCTTTTTATCATATTTTTAATTATATATGATATATTTACATATTTTTAATTTTGCATGAAATAAAACATGTTAAGATATATTATAAATGATTGTGTATTTATATATATATATATATATATATATATATCATAAAATTACACATTTTGTTCGATTTCACAATGGAGAGAACAAAACCCCATTTTTGTTCATTATTGCATGTCTTTGCCCAGCAAAACCCCATTTTTTTCCTCTTCAATATCAAACTCTCCAATCCTCACACACTGACTGTGTGTGTGTGTGAAACAAAGAAGAGTTTGAGAGAGAGAGAATAAGTGGGAAGAGTAATTAATTAAGTAATAAGAGAAGAAATCTAGAAGCTAGGCTGTGTATATATATATATATCTATATCGAGTTGGGAGAGACAGAGAGCTATTCTAGTGTAGGTTGTTCTTGAATCTTTAAGTAAAACTTGGACACAAAGAGAGACAATTTGTGTAAAAAGTGAGCAATTTTTAAAAGAATTTGTATGTGCGTGTTGAATATATCAAAGAGTCCAAATCCATGTTATATTAATATGTTCTATATTTTATTATTGATGTGTCGTAATTTAAATCATTTGGTTTTTAACGTCGAGTTTATTCAATAATTTTTCAACAATTTTTGTAACTTGAGAAAGAGTCTAATTCCAAATTTTCCTATAAGAATCAATAAAAGTAAATTTTACATAGCTTTATATATGAAAATTATCTGGATTGAAATGAACCACCAAATTTATTTTCCAAAACATAAGCTTTAATTTTAGTCTCATATGTATATGCGTTCAGGATTGATATAAATTTATACATTTGATATGTATAATTTAACAATGTGTGTAACTTTATGGTATTCATATACATTCATAGTATATCTTAACATGTCTTATTTCATGCAAAATTACAAAATATGTAAATATATCATAATTAATAATATGATAAAAAGGTGAAATTCATTAGTTATTCTTTTTTAGGGTGAAAATAATCATATATTATATTTTTGGGGTGCAAAATGCAATTTTTGATATTTTAATTGACTCCAAAAGTTGTCTGAGAGACCAAAATTGATTAAAAAGTGATAACTGAGGGAGCAAATTTGATGAGAGATGTAACTGATGGACCAAAATCGGATTTCTTGTAACTGAGGGAAAATTTCATTTTTGGTCCTCCAATTTTACAAGAAATCCGATTCTAGTCCCTCAATTACATCTCTCATCAAATTTGGTCCCTCAGTTATCACTTTTTAATCAATTTTGGTCCCTCAAGCAACTTTTGGGGTCAATTAAAATATCAAAAATTGCATTTTGCACCCCCAAACTATAAATTATGATAATTTTCACCCAAAAAAGAATAACTAACGAATTTCACCTTTTTATCATATTTTTAATTATATATGATATATTTACATATTTTTAATTTTGCATGAAATAAGACATGTTAAGATATATTATAAATGATTGTGTGTATATATATATATATATCATAAAATTACACATTTTGTTCGATTTCACAATGGAGAGAACAAAACCCCATTTTTGTTCATTATTGCATGTCTTTGCCGAGCAAAACCCCATTTTTTTTCTCTTCAATATCAAACTCTCCAATCCTCACACACTGACTGTGTGTGTTTGTGCGTGTGTGAAACAAAATAGATTCGAGAGAGAGAGAGAATAAGTGGGAAGAGTAATTAATTAAGTAATAAGAGAAGAAATCTAGAAGTTAGGCCGTATATATATATATATATATATATATATCGAGTAGAGAGAGACAGAGAGCTATTCTAGTGCCGGTTGTTCTTGAATCTTTAAGTAAAACTTGGACACAAAGAGAGACAATTTGTGTAAAAAGTGAGCAATTTTTAAAAAAAATTGTAAAAAGTGAGCAATTTAAAAATTAAACTCAATTTTACACAGCTTTATATATGAAAATTATCTGGATTGAAATGAACCACCAAATTTATTTTCCAAAACATAAGCTTTAATTTTAGTCTCATATGTATATGCGTTCAGGATTGATATAAATTTATACATTTGATATGTATAAATTTAACAATGTGTGTAATTTATGGTATTCATATACATTTATAATATATCTTAACATGTCTTATTTCATATAAAATTACAAAATATGTAAATATATCATAATTAATAATATGATAAAAAGGTGAAATTCGTTAGTTATTCTTTTTAGGGTGAAAATTATCATATATATTATATTTTTGGGGTGCAAAATGCAATTTTTGATATTTTAATTGACCCCAAAAGTTGCCTGAGGGACCAAAATTGATTAAAAAGTGATAACTGATAGACCAAATTTGATGAGAGATGTAACTGAGGGACCAAAATTGGATTTCTTGTAAAATCGGGGGACCAAAAATGAAATTTTCCCAATTTTTAACAGAAAGCTAAGGGTAATTAATTTTATAAAAAATTATTAATCCTAAATATTGGGTTTTTTTTGGATTGAAATTTTTTTTTTTGATATAAAAGTTAATTATGGGGTTTTCAATAATTTTGAGAGAGAGAGAGAGAGATCCAATTTCGTGGAAGTTGCCATCTCAGATTTTTAATACATATGTCATTGACCTTGAGGATGTGGAAAGTCCGAATTACGGTAGAATATTGAAATGTGAACGAACCGTCTCCATAACCTCCAGCTCTTAATACTCACACATAATCTTTGTAAGTAGGAATTAATTTCTGGGTTTTGTAAACCCTTAACAAAATCAAGAAAGATCGAAGCATTATATATATATATATATATATATATATATATATATACACACACACACACATTGATAATCAAATCTTTCAGTACTGTATGTATTTATTTATTATTATATGTCAAGGGTATATGATAACTGGGAGAGGCTGGTGGTAGCCGTTCTCAAGAAAGAGGAGCTTAGGCGTATTGCGCTTTGCCCTAGTTTCGCCAGCTCCATTTCAACCGATTTCAGTTCTTGTTCAAGTGATGATTCTTCCCTTGAAGATGTCTCTGGTATTTGATACATATATATTATTATACACGCGTGTTCTTTAATTTGATTATGTGAAATTTACCAGGAGCCAAATATATATATATATATATATATATATATTTTCTTTTTTTTCTTTTTTTCTTTTTGTGTGTGTTTAATTTTGTGAAATTTACCATGATGTAATTTTTGTTTATCTTAATCTGATTGTATTTTTTGTTTCGAAGACCGGGACATTAGTGTTTGTAGTTGAGTTTTATAGCTAGTTTCATATATATCTTGTTGTGTATCATATGGTACCAATGTGTTGTTCTGATTTATGTTAGTTCCATAGTTTTACCTGTCTTACAATCTCTTAGCATTGATATATATATATATATATATATATATATATATATATATATTGGATTCATACATCTCTGCTGTTTCCTGTTTCCTTGCTCCATCAAATTGATTGGTCATTTTCAAAATTGTATCAATATGAAAGCTTTTGTGGACTTTGGACTTTTGTACTGTCTTTACTGATATGATCGACATAAACACTAGTACCATCGACAAAATGATGTAAGTATCTCGAGCACTTGCACATATGGAGAAGTACACATCTATCAAATTAATATTGTATAATAACTCATATGCTGCATTTTTCTCTTGTTAAGTGTCTAGAACCAGCGAGACCATTGATCCGGGAGCTTCTTCCATCTCGAGCGTATTATCTTACCGTGAAGTAAAGTCCATAGAATATACTGAAATTAAAAAGGCAACCAAAAACTCTCCACATGAGGACACTCTTAATGCTTCAAAGCCTGGATCTGGAATGGCTGTTGCCATCAAGAAATGGAGATCGGAAGGCCTGCAAGGGCAAGGGCGTCACGAGTGGTGGGTATGTTTTTCTTTCCATCATTATGCTCATGTGCTCAAGTTTTGGGATGATATCCATCTCTAAAACCTTATTTGAACTCGGACATTCCACGTCAAAGTAGAAGCTTATAACACTAGACTAACGAGGTTGGGTAAAAAATATTTTAATTTTAGTGGAAAAACTTAAAGAATAAAACGTCTTGACCCTTCTCAAAAGTCGGCCAGCTGAGTGGCCTCTATCTTTCTCCTTTGTCATCAAGTTAAAATATGAATCTAATTTTTTTGGTAATAAAAATATGAATCAAATTACTTGAACTACTAGAAGCTTACTTGGAGTTGTTTATTTAAGAAAATGAAATAAGCTTGAACACTCTTTTTTCATATAAATAAATATGACGCGTTTTAAAATTCAGCTCAATTAATTAGATTCGATAAATATGTGAAAAGGATCAAATTATTCTTAAATGAACTTCACACACGAACTTAAAATTTTACTAATAATTGAAAGAAATTTAGACAATACTGTATTCAGCTCGACTATAAATTCGTTTATAATTACGATTGTCAATTGAGTCGGGACTACCCAAAGCTTGATTGTTTGACCACGCTTATATTTGATTCAAGTCTAATGGAGCGTGACCAGGGTTGAGTTTGAATTTAAAAATTAAACCCAATTTGTTTATGACACTACTACAAAAATGACCTATGACAGCGGTTTTTTTTGGCCTATGACAGCGGTTTTAACGGCTGTCATAGGTACCGCTGTTATAGGGGTGGACCTATGACAGCGGTTAAAAAACCGCTGTAATAGGTCCACCTATGACAGCGGTTCCCTGAACACCGCTGTCATAGGGGGACCTTATGACAGCGGTTTTCAGGGAACCGCTGTGAAAAAACCAAAAAAAAATAAAAATAAAGGACCTGTGGCAGCGGTTCTCCCAGAACCGCTGTCTTTTTTTCTGTTTTTTTTTTAAATTATTTATTGCCCTGTCATGATAGTGCCTGTACAGTAATATGCAATGATCCAACCAAGAAATTTCAACTAACAACAAAACATATTCAACATAAACAAACATCACCCCAAACTTCAATATTACCATCTTTTTCCTCCAACAATAAAATATTATAATCTCCAACAAAATGTACAATCAACTAATTAAATTACTAATGACCTTACGAAATACAATAAATCAAATCTCAATTTATAACAAGTCACAATGTACAAAAACTACATTACCTAATTTCTAAGGAGCTGCTAAGAAAATGTAACGTGCAACTTCGCAGCGTAATTCATCAATTTGCTCATCAGTATAGAAGGATTGACAATCCTTAAAGTACTGCAAGATATATGTATATATATAGAGATTAATTGCAAAGTGAAATAACATTTCAATTACCTACCAAAGGTTTAATAATTTCAAAAGTAATAGAATTAAGTATATATAAGGATTATGTATACCGCTGTTGGGATTATAGATAGTCCGTGGCTAATAATCTCTTTCATGAATCTCATAACGAAATAGCCACAATCCACCTCGTTGGTCTGCCGGGGGCACTACAAAAGCAATCAAAATTACGTTGTATTAGAAGACGAACTTCTATACGAATATATAATCTCATGAAACTAGAAAACGCTAACCTTTATAGTAAACCATTTACAGACCGAGTTTTTGGATTTGTTGGATTGGTTGTTGCAGTTTGCACGAAATATGTGCACAGCTCTATAAAAAATATAAAAAATAAGAAAATATGTTAAAAACAAGAAATTATGTGAAATAAATACAATTTTAAAAAATATTAAATATAATGGATACATTAATTGAATGAAAACTTACTGATTGAATTTTAATATCATATCATCTCGGTATTGCGGCTCACCATGCACAGAATCCAGATAGTAAGCAATCTCTTTAAATGGATTAATTGCAAGCAACAACCAATGACCCCTACAAAGCATTCAAAAGATAAGTTGAAAATTTGTTTTGCGTAGCTAATTTTACAAATTAAAGTCGAGTCTTTAGTAGCTCACCCGGTGTTGTAAGGTGCAAGAAATAACTTATTTTGTTGTGTACTCTGCATCATAGCACGTGCTATGTACTGCACTTGTTGAACTGACGGGTCTGTTTGAGCAGCTATGGAATGTGGGCTAAGGAACCCGAAACTTGCTTCTTTCCCTTCGGGGATCACGTAGTTAAACCACAAACACCTAAATTGAGCATAAAAAATGAATTTCGAGTAACGAAAATAATCGTAGTTTAGATGTAATAAAATAATTAAAAAATTTACTTTATGTACGCTGTAATGATAGAGGCTCCTATTTCTTTTCTACACAGAAGGTGATAGATCTCCTCCTTCCCAATGAACTCTGGGAATGAAAAATTCATAATGGCTTCGTCCATGTATATATTGATCAGGGCACCAATCTTCATCATCTTCGTGTACTTTCCCAGAAATACAAGGTCAGTAGGGAGTCCATCTAGTTGAAGATCTGCACATATGTCTACTTCACCTGCAGGCTCGGCCACTTGAGATTTTCCTTTGATAGCTGACCGCTTCGACGTCCTTGACTTACGGTTTCCAGATGATTTGGACTGTTTAAGCAAGAAAATAAAATATAAATGTTACATACCAAAGTATATTTAGTAACCTCAAACAAATTGTTATAATTTATTAATGACTAGCTATTAATTACATACCGGTGCAGCAGTGACAATGACAAGACTCGCTGGCCAAGCAACAAAGGCACCCAGAGCATGAGAAATGGAGAATATTTCATCATTGAGAGGGACGGGCAGGAGTGTATTAGCCTCAACTGCAGTGTCAATGCGCACTTTCACATTGTTGGTGGCTAATTGACAGTTGTGAAGTGTTCTATCAGTCTCTGATCGATTGTATAGTTGTCCTTTAGCCACCACACGATATGATGGAGATGAAAGTGCTAATTGACATGGAGTGATACCCTACACACACACGTATATATATATACAACATTATATTAGAAAGTTTTGTATGATTTACAGAAAATAGAGAGTCGCAAGTTGTATGATTAATAAACAAGTTCAAATTTTTACCTCAGGAAGCATCTTATAACCTGGTTCTGGGCTGCTATCTTTCAAAGAAATCACGTCATCTTCATGTGGCTGACGCGAGTTAGGGGCTTCCAAAACATCAATTCGTTGTTGCATGACAACCATAGTTTCGGAGAGGTTTTTCACTATGTTTCTCAAGTTTTCCATCTCCTTTTCTGAAGCAGGCTTTGGATCCTTAAAATAGTCTTTTTGTGAGACCCCAAAGCCAACACCCCTAACGCGACCCGGATGCTCTTTCCTTTTAATAGCTTTAGCCAATAGGTCATCTCGACTCGTCACATTTCCACTATGGCTAGTGCCCTCTTGTGAAATGCTCTCCTGTAATGATATATTTTTAAAAATTAAAAAAAATAGTGAACCTTGTGCTTTCAATAGTATTTCAATAAAACAATTAATAGAGCTAAAATTGCCAATAACTCACCATTTCATTCACCACTCTTCTAACATTTTCGTTATCAATTTGATTTGTCGGATCGGAACGCGAAACCCTCCACACGAGTGCTCGTGTCACATCTGTACAATCGGATCCCGCATCCCTTCTTTTATTTATCTATATTTTCATTAAAAAATATATGTATGCATTAACATAGAATTATTATTAAAAAAATTGTAAGGATTCACTGCTAAATGGACTATATACCTCCATTTGCTCCACAACAGCATCTCCAAGACTCCCTTTCCGGTAAGGATATTCAGGGTTCTTTGCTCTTTCCTGATTGTCCATGCTTATTTTCTGTTTATTACATTATCAAATTATTAGCTAAATATAAACGCAATAACCAACAAATGAAACTGTAAATTAAAATGACTAGCTACCTGCCAAGGTTCACCTAAGCGAACCTCTAAAAATGCCGCCCAATCGGCTTGGGATATCTCATATTGTGGAGGTGGGTTGACATTAACGTTTCCATCATCATCTCGCACATACTTTCTGCTTATGTAGCTCCTGAAGTTACGTGCTAGCCTCCCAGCTTCTGCTAGTACGTACTTTTGTCGACTTTCGTCAATATCAAACGCCAACTACAAAAAACAAACAATAAAGTATATATAAAATTATAATTTAGAGAATATGATAATACATTAACACTTACAAATATGATAATATCCAAATTACCTTCATCTCATCCCAAATATTTTTTTTGTTGCTGACGGGACTTTGCGCCAATTACTCATGGCAATCGACACCTTCTGCCGAACATGCACGCCTATATACCCAACAAATATTGATTTGTTGGGGTTAACTGGCTGACCTCTGTCATTCCAGCCGACAGGTAGCCTTATGCCTTTACTTCTGGCATTGACAACTTTTTTCATAGTAGAGACACCTCTCCGTATCTCCTTCTCATGACCACTATCTGATCCATATACATCATCGTCGGGAAAACTACCATCAGGATTTGAAGCCATCGACCTACAAAAGACAAATAATACAGAAGTTAGATTCATATAAATTTGGCTGATTCATTTGAGAATAATAATTTTCAAATAGACGTAATAAATACAGAAGTTATCTTCATATAAATTTGGCAGATTCATTTGACAATAATAATTTTCAAATAGACGTAATAAATACAGAAGTTATCTTCATATAAATTTGGCAGATTCATTTGGCAATAATAATTTTCAAATAGAAGTAATAAATCACAAAATAAACAAAATTATCCTAAACCACAAAATAAACAAAATTTAATCCTCAATTAAACATAATTAACCCCCAGCTAAACCAAATTAACCTTAAAATCAATCAACCCCCTATTTCCCTTAAATTTTCCACAAAAATTGGCAAATCTCAAGAATATAAATTTTCTAGCAACTAAGTATAAATATTGAAATAAGTCTATCATACAATTATGAAATAAATTCAAATACCTTTCATCGTTTTCTTTTTGTCGTTGGCTTAGCAGTCTTTTGCTTCCCATCGGTACGACCATTTTTTTTAGTACGGCGACGAACTGACGGATTAATCCATATCCCCTCTTGGTGATCTTGACGCATATACAATTCATCATCACTTATATCCAAGTCATCGTCACTATCAATTGATTGTGAATCACCTAATGAGATAGGGTTTTCTCCATCATCTTCACTTTCTTCATAATCACCATCAATACATGTATTTTTGTTTGCCGATAAAACAATGGACCACCTCTTATCAATAGGATCGGTAACAAAAAATACTTGTTTAGCTTGTGACGCTAAAATGAAAGGTTCATCTTTGTATCCCACCCTTTCAAGGTCTACTCGAGTGAAGCCTATTTCACTATTATCGACACCATGTTTATTGTCAACCCACCTACACCCAAATACAGGCACCCGAAACCAACTATAATCAAGCTCCCATATACGTTCAATCACCCCGTAATATGATAAATCGGCATAGATAGGATTATTATCTTTCACACTTGAGATATGCATTGCTTGAGCTACAAGACTCACACCACTATTCTGCATTGTACTTCGTTCGTCTTGGTCTTTTGTATAGAATGTGCGACCATTTATACGATAACCTGAATAACAAAATACTAGTCTGTCCGGACCCATCGACAGCCGTGTCAATTTATCTGAAACTGAAAGCTGTGGATTCTCTTTCTGTTTTTCTTCAAAATGCTTTCGGAACCAATCAATGAAACTCTTATTATGCTCTCTTGAAATCCAACTCTCATTTTTAATTGGATTGAATCTCCTAAGTTGGTTCTTATGCTCTTCAACATATGGGTCAACCTCATCGGTGTTGTGGAGCACATATAGGTGTGCCTGATCCCTTTGTGTAATATGAACACTAACTAATTGTTTTCCCATTAATCCGACTCCTTCTGTTCCTCCTCCCACAACATGAGACTTTGGGAGCTCTGCAACATTAGAATCTGTCAGATACTCTGTGCAAAATGTAATGGCTTCATCAACTATGTACCGTTCAACAATGCAACCTTCCGGTCGACTACGATTTTTCACGTAGCCTTTCAATACCTTCATAAAACGCTCAGCCGGATACATAGATCTCATAAAAGCCGGTCCACATAGTTGAGTCTCTCTAACCAAGTGAATGGGTAGATGAGTCATTATATCAAAAAAAGCAGGTGGAAAATACATTTCAAGCTCACACAAAGTGATGACAATTTGTTTTTGAAGTGCAGGAAATTGCTCAGGATCAAACACCTTGCTCCACATTGCTTTGAAGAAGAAACACAATTTAGTTATCGTGTCTCTCACCTTTTTTGGCAAAATGGCCCGTATAGCAATTGGTAGCAAATGATCCATGATTACATGACAATCGTGAGTCTTCAAGTGCTTTAGCTTCAAATCCTTCATTGATACAAGACTGCTAATGTTTGAAGAATACCCTTCTGGAACTTTCACTCCATTAAGAAACTCACATAATGCAATTTTTTCTTTCCTGGCTAGAGTGTGAGCTGCTGGAGGCAAATAAGTACGTTTTCCCTTATTTGTTGGTGTCAATTTTCCTCTTATCTTCATTTCAACCAAGTCTAACCGTGCCTTTACGCCATCTTTTGTCTTTACGGGCACATTTAGAAGTGTTCCAATGACGCTATCAAATACATTTTTCTCAATATGCATTATATCGAGAAAATGTCTAACGTGTAAAGACGTCCAATACGGAAACTCAAAGAAAATTGACTTTTTTTTCCACCCAGTTTTTGCAAGGCCACATGCAAAAGTCTTTCCAAATTTAACCTCCAAGTCTCTTACATTTTCAAACACTTCTTCACCAGTTAAGCACTTAGGAGCTCGACCTTCTTCTATATTCCCATTGAAAGCTTTCTTCCACCGACGATATTGATGGTTCCGATTTAGCCATCTCCGATGCCCTTGGAATGCATATTTCTGGGAGTGTGTCAATCGATATTGATCTGTACTCTTGACACATATGGGGCATCCACATTGGCCATGTACACCATATCCCTCGAGGTTTGCTCTTGCCGGAAAATCATTGATTGTTCCAAATAACATGACTCTGAGATTAAAATTTTCTTCTCTCAACCCGTCATATACTTGAACACCGGTGTCCCACAACACCTTCAAATCCTCAATTAAAGGAGTCAAGTAGACATCTATATCATTTCCAGGTTGTTTCGGCCCAGAAATGAGTATAGGCATCATTATATGCTCTCGCTTCATGCATCGCGATGGGGGAAGGTTGTAGATCATCAAAATCACCGGCCATGTACTATGTGAGCTACTTTGCAAGCCATGAGGGTTCATGCCATCTGTAGCCAATACAAGACGCAGGTTTCTTGATTCTTCACCAAATTCAGGGAAATCATCATCAATCTTTTTCCATTGAGGAGAATCTGAGGGATGTCGAATCTTGTCATCTTCAATCCTTTCTTCAAGCCTTCTATCAGCATGCCATGTCAAGTCCTTGACTAACTCTTTACTACTGTACATGCACTTAAATCGTGGTATTATAGGCAAATACCACATGGTTTTGACAGGCATAGATCCATTCTTCTTGTACCGTGAGGCGCCACATTTTGAACAGGCCTTCAATGATGCATATTCAATTCTAAATAATACGCAATCATTGAGACAGGCATGTATCCTCTCATATCGCATGTCAATTGAGGTTAACATCCGTTTAGCCTCATAAGTACGATTAGGTAACACATTATCCTCAGGTAGCATGCTTTTTAATAAACCAAGCAAGTCTGTGAAACTCTTATCACTCCACCCATTGTTGGCTTTTAACTTGTATAGGTTAAGAACTGTTTTCAATCTCGTGAATTTACTACCACTATACAGTGGTGTCTTTGAATCACTTGTCAAATTGTCAAACATTTTAGGACAATTTCACAAATCCTCCTCAATCACATTTGTCATCTCCTCCAAACGATCAGGCTCATAATCATTCATGTTGAAATCATGTGATGGATATGATGTACCACCCAAATCATCTAACGGGACACTGCTTTCACCGTGTCTTGTCCAACGTTTGTAGCTTTTATCAATTCCATTACACACCAAATGATCTTCCAACTCACGTGGACTAATTCTCTTTCCAAAACAACAACGTAAACACGGGCAAGTGATCCTAGTTCGATCTGGTGCATGGTCAACCGCAAACTTTATGAACTCTTTCACACCTTTCTCATACTGTTCCGACATACGATCTGCTAAAATCCAACTTCGATCCATTTTGATTCTGAATTAATCAAATTAAACAATTTTATCATCAGTTGATAGTTAAATTAATTAAATAATTTTTATTTTAATTTATTTCCCATTATTCTAGAAAAAATTCAGCAGAGTAACAACGCAAAAATTACTACCAAGTTCTCGACTTAATCTTCACCCGGGTAGGTTGAATCCAACAAAATTCGGATCTTACGATTCGCTAAAATCCAATTTCAATCTTAATTAATTATATTTTCAGCAACTACAAATATTGATCACCAGTCGGATCACATAAATCACATAAAACTATAAATAAAACATTATATTTTCAGCAACTAAGTATAAATATAGATCACCAGTTGGATCAATGTACCCTAAACCACCAAATAACCACAATTTAATCTCAAATCAAACGGAATTAACACCCGACTAACTAAAATTAATACTAAATTCAGTCAAATTCCTAGTTCCCTTAAATTTTTTAATAAATAGGCAAATTAATTTCAAAAATATATACAAATATATATACATACACCACACATACACAAATATATACATACACCCACACATACACAAATATATATAGATATACACCCACATATACACAAATATACGCACACATACACAAATATATATACATACACCCATATATACACAAATACACTCACACATACACAAATATATATACACCCACACATACACAAATATATATACATACACCCATATATACACAAATACACGCACACATACACAAATATATATACATACACTCATATATGCATACACCCACATATACATACATCTATACATACTCTATGTGTGTGTGTATATATATATATAGATTCATATTTATCTAAAAGAAAATACCAAAACTAAATGGACCATGGCGGCGGAAGCGGAGGTGGGCGACAGGGGCGGCGGCGGCGGCAGCGGCGGCGGAGGTCGGCACTATCTATCTATATATGTATATATAGAGTTAATTTTATATATATAGAGAATATATACATATATATGCACATATATATATATATATATATCTAGAAAGAGAAAGAGAGAGAGATACTACCGGAGTGACCGCGGCGGACGGCGGAGGAGCGGCAACCGGCGGCGCGAGAGAGAAGTAGATCGAGAGAAACCGAGAGAGAGAGAGGTAGATCTGGAGATAGAGAGAGAAAAAGAGAGGGGGGGCGGCGGACGGTGGTGGTGGTGGTGGTGGTGAGAGAGTTGAGAGAGAGAGAGAGAGAGTGAGTGGGTGAGAGTGAGAGTGAGAGAGAGGGGGGGCCGGGTTGTACAAAACCCGGCCCTTGTGCCAGCGGTTCGGCTGAACCGCTAGCACATGTGCATTTGTGGCAGCGGTTCGAGCTCGAACCGCTGTCATAGGTCCGAACCGAATACCACCAATTACAGCAGTTTTCAAAACCGCTGTCATAGGTACGCTGTAATAGGACTTTTTTGTGGTAGTGTGAGTCGACGTTGAGCTTTATCAAGCTTAGGTGAATAACCGATCATTTTGAACTTGAGTCACTCTAAAGTCTAAACTCGACCCATTGAGCCCGATTGACAGGTCCATTTATAATCATGCACTCTCTCTCTTCTCTCTCACACGAAGAAGGTAAGCAAAGGATAATATTGTTTTCAGCTTGATTAAGTTCGTTTATTTGGACTGCCAATTGAGCTAGAGCTACTCGAAACCTGATTGTTTAGCCCGCTTATATTAGATCTGAGTCAAATGGAACGTGAACAGAGTTGAGTTTGAACTTACAAATTAAACCCGATTAATTTGTAAGTTGAGCTTGAGTTTCATCACGATCAATCGAATAGCCCAATAACTTTAAACTCGAGCCACTTTAAAGTCTAAACTCGACCCACCGAGACCGATTGACAGGTCTACAATATGATCATGCGCTCTCTCCCCCACCCTAAACTAGGGGTGTAAACGAGCCGAGCCCAAACTCGCGAGCCCGAGCCTTGCTCGCTAGCTCGAGCTTGAATTGATTTTTAATATTTTATTAAATTATTAATATAATTAATATTATAAAAAAATATAATTAATATTATATTATAAAAAAATATAATACATATATATAACTATTATTTATAATTAATATTATAAAAAAATATTGACTATTGACATTAAAAGAAATTATTAATATATATAATTAATATTTATAATATAAAAATAAATATATATAAAAAATCGAAAAGCTCGCGAGCCTTTTCTCAGAGAGAAATAAGCTCGAGCTCGAGCTCAACTAAAAGCTCGAACTCGCGAAGCTTGAGCTCGAGTCGAGCTCATTCGAGCAGTACACCCCAACCCTAAACCCATAAACAAAGGATAAACACGAATGTTTCACATTTCTAAATTAAAAACCCTTGTAAAATATAAATGAAAAATCCGAACCCCAAAAAGTCTTCCCATTCAAAACACTCAAAGAACACGCACGGCCCCCTTTATTCTCTCCGCCTTCTTTTGGTCAATATATATATATATATATATATATACATATACGTACATATCTAGGATAAATTATCCTGATTATACACAGGCTATCAACGAACATCAGTAGAATTTCTTAATCTGTTATGTGAAAAAATTTGTGTAGAAGAACAAAGGAAAAGTAATGGATTCGGCGGCTCTCGATGATATAATCAATCGTTTGCTTGAGGTGAAAGGAAAGCCTGGTAAACAGGTGCAGCTCTCGGAGGCGGAAATCAAACAGCTTTGCTTGCAATCGAGAGAGATTTTCTTGAAACAGCCTAATCTTCTTGAGCTTGAAGCGCCGATCAAGATATGCGGTGAGGTTTTTTGGAATTTTTTTTTGTGATTTTTGGTTAATTACTAGGGTTTCGGTAATCGATATCGCTGTATTTGTTGTATTTTAGGGGAATTTTGTGTAATTAGGTCTTGATTTTGTCTGAATAGTTTGATTTTTTCGATTTTTGTGGTTGGTTGACTTGAAGTGAAGTGTTCTGGTTGTGTTGTGTGTTAGTATGGAGAATGTTTTAGTTTTGTGTATTGAATTATATATGTATTTATTTTGAAATTTATGTTTACTATATGGCATGGTCTGGCAATTGGTGTATTCTGTAATTTTGAAAGGTTTAGGTTAGGATTTTTAACTTAATTGGTATGAAAACGGAGAACGTGGAGTTGAGGTTGTTAAGAAAGGATTTGACATAACCTTGGTTATGGAGTCTGAGAGTTAGCTGGCACAAAAACTTTGATGAGCAGCTGCTCGTTTTTTTAGTTATGTTTGATTACTTACTAAAAGGAAGAATGTATGTAAAGGAAAACTGTCAAGTTATGTGATTTCGTGATTGGATATGATCTTGGTTATGGGATTATAAATTGCTGCTAAAGTTTGATTTACAACTGACGGCTAGAGCTTGGGGAAAGATACACGGGCGAAGATCCTCCTATTTGTTATATTTTGGGTAATTTTATGCTTAGGTCTTGATTTTCTTCGAATAGTTTTATTTCGTTTAATTTTTTTGATTTTCGTGGTTGGTTGACTTAAAAGTGAGCTGTTCTGGTTGTGTTGTGTGTTACTATGGAGAAATTTTTACTTTTGTGTATTGAATTATATGTGCAATTATTTTGGAGTTCATCTTTACTGTATGGCATGGGCTGGAAATTGGTGTATTATGTAACTTTGACCACTGGTGTGGAGAATGTGAAATCATAATTTGTGAATGGTCAATGGTTTGTGTTGAAAATTTTTACTTAATTAGTCTGAGGGTGGAAAACGTGGAATCGAGTACTTGAGGAAGGGTTCGACATAAGCTTGGTTATGGAGTTTGGCAGTTAGGTTGTAAAAATCTTTGATGTGCAGCTGCTTGTTTCTTTAGGTGTATTTGTTACTAAAAGCAGAATTTATGTAAATAAAAGCGGTCAAGTTATGTGATTTGTGATTGGACATAAACTTGGTTATGAGATTATAAATTGCTGCTAAAGGTTGATGTAAAATTGAAGGCTACAGTTGGGGGAAAGATAAACAGGCGGATATCCATTTCCTCGTTTCTTGTATAGGACAATAAGGAAGAGTGTGACTCTTTCCTTCCATTCATTCTGTTTGCCTCATTTTACCAAGACTCTGTGAATTCACATTGCGTGATTTATAAGGTTGTACTTGAAATGTTAGATGTTAGAAGAATGGTTTCTACACGCATTTATGCTTCCATAACATGACGTAAACCATAGTTCCACTTCCATCATGAAGGAGAAATTCACCTTGAAAAGTTATACATGGATGTGTCAAATCACTTTACTAATTGTATACATAGATGTGTCAAATCGCTTTACTAAGTTATGATGCTTTACTAATTGTATACCTTTTAAATGTGCTGCCTCCTTTTATTCTATATGTTGTTTAATCTATTTCTTGCATGTCATCTGAGATTCTCCCATTTTTATGGCTAGTCCATAATCAAGGCAGTATTCCATTGGATTAGCAGTTTTCAGTTAACAAACTACAATAAGTACTTATTGTTCATACATCTCTTTGTTCGTTTATGGCCCGTGCTAACGAATTGAATTGACTGGTGGTTGTTTATGTTTTCACATATATTATATAATTGTGTTCATGTTTTGTCACTAATGCTTTCTATCTTGAATCTTTTCTTGTGAGCTCTATAAACCGTAATGTCCCATCGCTTATCCGTTCAGTTAGGACAGAACCTTTTAGGGGTAAATGACTACTGGATACATCCGCAGCAATATCCTAGCGCTGCTGGATACATGCAACTGGATGAGTGTCTGATTTTCCCCGGTTTGTTTGTAAAATTTGATACTTAGTTCTTGATATCCTTTTAGTTTGCAACAACAGGTTGCTGAGTAGTATTCCTGAAACTCAGGTGCCATTCACATGAGATTATTGATTTCCATTTTTTAATATATCCAATTAGTTATTCAGGAAGCTAATTGAGCTTGCAGTTCTTCCATTTGGTGTAAAATCACTATTTGTCTAAACGATAATCAACATGAATTATGTATTTTAGTTATTAGTTTTTTGACTGTTCGATTTTTTGCAAGAGAACTACCATACCTGGTTCTTGTCAAGTGTCTACTGCAGATTATTATACAAGTTATAGTAAAATTATTATGAAAGCTATGTTAATCAAGATTTGCCACATTATATGAAATTGATCTTCTAAGTTTGTCTTCTTGAGCACTTGCTTGGAACCAAAATCTGACATGTGCAAGCGTGTACATTCGCACACGCCGACTGCTATATGCGCATATGTATTATATTTCTTTTCTCTTTCTTTTGGATTGGGAGAGAGGTTTGGTGGCTTGATAGAGTCTATTGTTTTAAGACATGCAACCTAGAAGAGGTTGCTAAAGATGTGTCAAATCGCTTATTAATTCATACAAGAATATGTTTTTAATCTATCGGACTTTCTGAATTTTATTTCAAATTTTCTTTGGCAGGTGATATCCATGGTCAATATTCTGATCTTCTAAGACTTTTCGAGTATGGTGGATTACCCCCAAAATCTAACTACTTATTTTTGGGGGATTACGTTGATCGTGGGAAACAAAGTCTTGAAACAATCTGCCTTCTACTTGCTTATAAGATAAAGTATCCTGAAAACTTTTTCTTACTAAGGGGCAACCACGAATGCGCATCAGTCAATCGTATATATGGATTTTATGATGAGTGCAAAAGAAGGTTTAATGTAAGACTCTGGAAAGTATTCACAGACTCTTTTAATTGTCTACCTGTTGCAGCTCTAATTGATGAGAAGATATTGTGCATGCATGGAGGGCTCTCGCCCGACCTTCATAATTTGGACCAAATTAGAAATCTAAAACGTCCAACTGATGTTCCTGAAACTGGTTTACTGTGTGACTTACTATGGTCAGATCCCAGTAGAGATGTCAAAGGGTGGGGAATGAATGATAGGGGCGTGTCGTATACATTTGGTTCTGATAAGGTGACGGAATTTCTTCAAAAGTTCGATCTCGATCTTATTTGTCGGGCACACCAGGTTTGAACTGTTTTATGTTGTCTTACTAAGAGTGTGTTTGGTTGCTTATTTTAAAAAGCTTATAAGCTCTTAGTGCTTATAAGCTCTCTATCTTATCAGCTTTTAAAATAAGTTGGGGTTTCCTGACATATTCTTTAGGAGCCACCTGACACCTTATTTAGCTTATTTGGAGAGCTTATAAGTTGTTTCACTAAATAATTTACCAAACATTTTGTAAGAACTTATAAGATCTCAAACAACTTATTAGTTGTTTTACTCAATCAAACACCCTCTAAATAACTCAAAAGGGTGTATGGAAAATTCAGTGATTAATTGGTCATGAAAACTTGCTGCAGGTTGTTGAAGATGGATATGAGTTTTTTGCTGATAGACAACTTGTCACTATATTCTCAGCTCCAAATTACTGTGGAGAGTTTGACAATGCTGGCGCCATGATGAGTGTGGACGAGACTTTAATGTGCTCATTTCAAATATTAAAGCCTGCAGAAAAGAAGCCCAAGTTTGGTTTTGGGAGTACAACTACAACTAAACCAGGAACTCCGCTAACAAAAACGAAGGTACAACTAGTCTCCAAAACTCACCTTCGCCTTTGATACGGGAGAACCATGCGCCAAATTGGTCTTCCATGTACATTTTTTTTATTTTTATAATTAGTCTTCCGTATACATATGTATGCATGTAATCTTTTCATATTGTATGCGTATACTTGTCAAGTTCCTATTTTATGCGTGAAAGGAATAGGACCTATTATATGGACGCTTTGATTCATTTTTCAAGTTTTCAGAAAAAAAGTGGGAATTATTTTTGGGGTAAAAACATTAACCTACCTGAACTTTTCGAGTTTTGACACTTTTTTATACAAACTTTTTTTTTTTACACTTTTTTATCTCAACTTTTCGGATTTTACACTTTTTTATCTATTGACATATTCCAAAGGAATAAACAAACTTTTTTTTACACTTTTTTATCCGAACTTTGTTTTTCCTTACACTTTTTATCCAAACTTTATATTTTTTACATTTTTTTATCTCACCCCGCCACATATGTTGAAATTCCGTCGGAATATGCCAATAGATAAAAAAGTGTAAAAAAAAAAAGTTTGTATAAAAAAGTGCCAAAAGTCGAAAAGTTCGGGTAGGTTAGTGTTTTTACCCCTTATTTTTTAAAAGAGTAGAGAAATGATGTTAAAAGTGTGTTTTGATGGGTTTTATAGGAAAAAAAAGGGGGTGTGACGATGGCTTTTGATGTGTTCTTTTTTTTTTTTTAAGAAAAGTTGTTTTTTTCCTGAGAAACTGGTTTGGATGAGTTTGTATTTTATGAGAAAATTTAGGTAACTCTTAAGTTAAACCCGATTAAGGCAATCATATATAAGCAAAATGGGTCTTACTCGCACATTGCCTCATTACAAATCAAGATATGTGACTATTTTGATCCTAATGTTGAGATATTGGCGGATAAAGTCTTTTAGTTATTTAGTGACTGTTAACATGAATTGTAAAAATCTGACTTTTATTGAGAAAAATGAGAGAAATGCCAACCAAACCTATTTTTTCAGAGAATAATCTATTGTGCACTTCTTTGAGATATATTTGTATGGTGAGATTTTCACAAAAAGCACCTATAGAATATGGAAAAATGAAAATGGGCGTTGCCGTCCAATCGTACCCATAATTTTTTGGTTTGAATTTGTAAAGAGAGTTTATCTGATTCTCCTTCATCGGGCTAAATTAACATTAGTTCTTGTTTTCATTTATCTTTGCAGTCATTTCTTGGAGCTAAAATAGGATGAGTTATCAATTAGCTTAAGAAGATCAAAGAACACTGATTCCTGAAATATTTGCCTTCCAAGGGTCAAAGGCAGGGCGTTTAGATTTTGATTATTGTCGTTAGCGAGCTGAAAATTGAAATATAGAAGAGATTTCTTCCCTAGAGAGAATACTGGGGAGCCTGTAATAATTATGTAATTGTAGCCAATCTAATGCATTGTGGCAGGGGATGGAAGGTGATCTGGTGAAGTCTAAACCATAATGTTTTTTCGTCCCGACTGAGAATTTGCGACTGCCTTTTGTAAAGTGCTCTTGTTGTGAATGGTTTACCGTTTGACTGGGGCTTTTGTTGGTAATGATTTGTGACAAGTTGCGATTTTCTTTTTCCTTTTTGAGTTTAATGGTGATTGAAATTGTGTTTAAGTTTCGTTTTAGTAATCATGGATGCATTGATAGTGAGTTGATAATGACTTTGCAATGGTATATTTGTTGTTACTATATTTGTATCATGAGGAGTTCTGGTCCCAATTTTGTCCTCAATTCTGTCCTCAATTCTTCTTTGGGAAATTAGGGGATGGCTATATCTAATACAACTGGTAGCAGAGTGGCTTCAGTAACTTCACTATTATTATTGTTGTTGTTATTATTATTATTATTGTTGTTGTTGTTGTTGTTGTTGTTGTTGTTGTTGTTGTTATTATTATTATTATTATTGTTTGTGTTCAAAATAAACAGCTACAAATGAAGTTATGTTAAGACTTTTAAAGTTAATAACACAGATTTATTATTTACTTGGTCTTTATATTTCAACTGTAATTATCCTTCTTTCTGTAAACAGATCTATTTGTAAACGTATCATATAACTCGTGTTCCATAAAGATGAGTTTTTTTGTTTTTTTTTCCGATATATGTATAAGACTATGAATATTCAGATTCAACAAAAAATATTGATCAGAATTATTGTAAATTAACAAAATTAGAAAAGAAAAAAGAACTAAGTTGCCATTACTGAAATACCAAAAATCTGGTTGACCAATCCAGCAAGTCGTGCGGCGAAATTATGCAAAATGAACAAAGCTAAGACATCATCAAAGCACAACTGGGGGAGCACGCGCGCATATATATATATATATATATATATAGTTGCTAATAAATTGAAATTATTTGATCTGGTTAGAGGGTACAGTTGACTATAATATTATTTAAATTTGATATGATAAATCAAATGTTCATGTTCCAATCAGTGGCGGATCTAGAATTTTTGTTCAGTGGGGGCACCAGGAATTTTATCCGGTGGGGCGAGATTGTTGTGATATAGTTAGCCCCCCGCGGTATGGTACGTTATATTTATAGGGAAAAATATAATAAGGAATTAGGTTTAATTAGAACTTTTGACATAATTTATACTCTTATACCTCTTTTGTTATAGCTAGGATTTTGGGTTTTGGGGGGGCGAACTCAAAGTAAAGAGGGAAAATGTGATATTTTTCGAACTTGAGGGGGACAAAATTCAAGTATAAAAATTTTTGTAAGGTAAAGAAATGATTTTTCAAAATTGAGGGGGACATTTAATAATTTGAGTGGGGGCATTAATATAATTATAAATTAAAATTTAAAAATATCTATATATTAAATGAAAATATATATATATATATATATATATATATATATATATATATATTCAGTGGGGGCACTGCCCTTGGGCCTAAGGTAGATCCACCCCTGGTTCCAATGTACAGATGTACTCCGAAATAGAAGTGGGATATCAACTTCTGTTGGATTAGATATAATGAAATTTCTTAATATTAATGAAAGAATAAGTGAATGTAAAAAAAAATATGACAGAATAAGTGACAATACGTCTGCATTTTTGCCGATGATATGTAGTCACTATTTAGGGAGATTTCTATGTTTTGCAATATGCATAAATATGAATTTTTAACTTGATAGAGAAGAAGAAATGACTCTCATCTTTTATTCGGGATGTATCGTGATAAAATTTTAGTTGCCCTGATTGTCTTTGTGAAACTTATTTTTTAAGACACAATTAGAAGTAATATTTTCTTCTTCCTTGGTCTTTTTAAAGTAAAACTAGCTTGCAATACTTTAGCTTTAAATTTTATATATTTTTACATGGACATTCATTTATGTTGTGGGCATCAATATTTCTGTGAGAAAGTTGGATGGATGTTTGGAGAATTCGTTTAAGGTATTTTACTTTTGACATTGCTTATAACTTTTGTAATATTTTACCAGCATTTCTAAGTTCTTATTAATAATTTTGTTCATACTTGGCTTATTTCATTTCTAAAAGACATCTATTTAGTTATGATTATATAAACTATGTAAAAAAAGTTTTTTTCTACTCACTTTAAATACTAATATTTGTCTCTTGTTTATATTTTAATCTTGAAATTATTTTTCTTTAGGTTGAGGAGTAAAACGTGAGCGAGATGTACAACGTGGACGAGAGCGAGATCGTTGCATTTAAAATGAAGAGTCAATGAGATTTCATTAATTGGATGAATGATTTAGTAACTTACATTGGTTTTTGATTGAATTATTAGATTACAGTTTTGGTCCCTAATGTTGACACCTAAATCAATTTTGGTCTCTCATTTGTTGGACTTGACAATTTTGGTCCCTAATCATTTAATTTTTAACAAAATTCATCACTATCGTCAAATGTCTTATTAAACTTAATGGAATATCCCGTCAAATGACGAAATATTTGGGGAATATTTTGTCAATTTTGACACAAAATTAACGACAGAGACAAAATTTGTTAAAAAATAAAAGACCAGGGACTAATTTTGTCGAGTCCAACAAATAGGGGACAAAAAGTGTTTTGGGTGTCAACATTAGGGACTAAAACTGTAATTATCACGAATGATTTGCTTGCTTCATAGATTTTCAAATATATGTTTGATTTTTGATATTCGGTGATAATCAAATTGTTTTCGTTGATTGGAATTTATTTAGATAATTAGATTTTATTGGATTGTTTGTAATGAATTAGGATTAATAAAATTAATAAATAGAACATGAGAAATATTGGGGGATTCAAAGACGAATTTAAAAATAGTTACCAAATCAAAGACGGATTTAGAGACTGAATAGTTCCAAAAATCAGAGACGGAATCACCGATGGAATCTTTAACCATATCAAAGACGGATTATCGACGAACAAATTTACCATGGTAGCGACGGATATAGAAACAGAAATGTTGACTAGATCAGCGACGAAATCATAAACCAAATCAAAGATGGATTAGGGACGGAAATTATGGCGATATTAGAGATGATTTTAGAGACCGAGAAATTAACTAAATCAGAGACGGATTGAGAGAGGGACATCAGAGATGGATTTAAAGACCTTTTCATTGCAAAAATGAATCTAATTAGAGACGAATTGAGAGACTGAATAGTGACAGATATGGACGGATTTTGTTTGAGAAGTCCTCAAATTAACCAAAGAAACACAGATGGAAACTATGAGCCGTCGCTAAAATCAGTGACGGAAAAATTTCCGTCACTAATTAGCGACGGCACTTTCAGCTATAGGGATGGCGATCGAAACTTTCAGTCGCTAGAAGGTTTCACCGACTGAAATATGGGCTTCAGCAATGGATTTTTTCGTGGCTTCTTGTAGTGATAATAATAATTTTTACGAACTTAGTAGTGACACTACCTAAAAACAAGAGCTATTACTACGTACACTCTTCTCCCTACACTATATGGCAGTGTAGTAAAGGTTGTTAGTACATGTCGATGCACTTGGAAAAATAGTATGAGCACAACTGTAATAAGAAAGCTTCTTTTCCTACACTTTAAAGTGCATTGATATCCCATTTTTTTTGTAGTGTGATAACAATTATATCTAAATTGTAAATGAGTCACTATAACAATTAATAATAAATGTATTAATACCAAGTACCAACACAAATATAATCACAAGATCCATCTAACAATTCTATTGTCATATAGGAACTAGATAGTGTCATTAAAATCTCCAGAGTTAATGATAAATTTATATACTTTATGTAATTAATTAATTGTCAAATAGTCGTGCCTTAAACGCAATATTTGTCATTATTACAGTATTCGAAATTAATCAAGCAAAAAAAGTCCCTCATTTGTGAGCCAAATTAAGTCAACATTGCTGGTCATATGGGCTTTATTTAATTTGTTATTGCGAAGTGCTTACAAGTTACAATTTTGTTCGATTTTGTGTCAGTAGTGTTCAGTAATCTCTATATATATAGGATAATTAAATTCGAATTTTTTTTTGTTTTCCAGAATTTGATAACCATGATTATCCTTTATTTCAGTTAAATGAGAGTTACATAAAATTTGCTCATTTCACCTTTTGACTTCGTTTAAAAAATATCATCAATGTCAGACAATATGTCATCTGGCAATACTATTTAATCATTTATCAAAAGTCAAATAACAATAAATTGGAGACATATGAGCTATCATATGCATGATATACGTGACTATCATCATGGTAAACTAAGGATTGGCCCACCGGCGAGTCACACCATAGTTTTGTACTCGAAAGTAGTATATTATCTTATATTTTATAATATGTTTGCACGTTAAATGTATAATTTTATGTTCTCTTTATATTAAAAAAAAAATTAAACATATAATATATGTATATAAACAAAATACGACATGCAATTTGTGTGTAAACACAAGCCCTTTCTCAATCATATATATCCACATTATCTCAAGCATTTGACTTTTCATTAAACTAATATTTCATAGACATGATTTGACATGTTGCACCATTAATATAATGACTCTATTGTCTCTGTCACAGGCTCTAGTCATTATATTCTTGAATTAATAATCAATTGTCAAAGTTAGATGAAAAATAAAGAAACAATTCTTGATGTAATACATGCATCCGCTTCTTGTAAAAACTCTAATAAATCTTCATTTTCTTTTTCTGAAAAAAGAATCTTCATTTTCAACTGCATTAGGTATTAATTACTATAAATAATAAATTTTCTCCTTCTTGCTCATGGGCGTACTATTTAGATGAATTAAGTAAATAATTGTGTTAATTATTTTTATTTTGCGTTATTTGTTTTCGTACTTAATTTCTAACAAACAAGACAATCACTACTTGAAAATAAGGTTTTGGATAATAATTTACCTTCTTTGAAACTCATATATATATATATATCGTCTCTAAAACTAAATTTAGACTTTTGTCTCTAAAACCCATATCTTTGGTTTGAGAACAAAATTGAAACATGAACCCATATTAGATACATTGAAAAGTTTAATAAATTATATCCGCGTCTCTAATCTTAGTTATTAATATTATCAAATTATCCACGGTGAATTATATTTGTCTTTGAATCCGTCTCTGATTTAAGATGGATTTCTAACTTATTTGTCTCAGAATTTCCATTACTAAAAGCCAGTTTTCTTACCGTGAATGTAAATTCCACCAATTTACACCACCAGAAATAAATATATGTTCATAATAATTTATAACTATTAATTATTAGACTAATTAATCATATATTTCACCTGTATTAGTACATCGTTTACCAAAAATAAGAAAGGACTATCTAGTAGTAATGAAACACATGCTTGACGTAATTATTACATTATATATATTGCCAGCCGACATTGGATTGTTTCAAAGAAATCAGCCATTATATACAGTTAAACTACTGTCAAATTGTACACCTAATGTCTGAGAAGGATAGAAACAATAATTAATTAAGGATTTTGATGTGTATTCTTCTCGCACATAGAACGCCCTTGTACGAAGTATTTCACGCTTTGGTCGGAACCTCACAAGTTTGTTCTTAAAGGCGCCTCGCTAGGGAGAGGGAAGCTTGAGGCTTATAACCCTCTCAACACCATCGTCTTCATCCAATGTTTACATACGTACACATCATATGCTCCTCAGACGAGGGGTTTGGGTAGGACACATGTCTTTGTTCCCATAGACGGCATCAATATGATGTGTTAGGTACTTACTTTCTTGTACACCGGACGCCATTGCAAGAAGTATTGTCAGCTTTGACCGGAGCTTTACGAATTTGTCCTTAAAAGAAGCCTCGTTAGGTAGAGGGGAGCTTGGGACTTATAAACCTGTCATGATCTTTATCTCTATCCAATGTGAAAAGTTGCTACATACATATCAGATTTAATAATTAGCTAAATTAAAAAATAGTTGACCTTATTAATTAGGGTATATGCTCATTAGATGCCGGAGATTATTCCGGACAGTGAGCTTATTTAATCGCCACAATCCATTGCTACTCTCACAAACTATTCTCTCTTCAATCACTTCATTTACAGAATCATTCTTGAATTCCTAAACCTCAAGGTACAACTCTCTCTCTCTCTCTCTCTCTCTATATATATATATATATATATATATATATTTTAAAATAGTTGCAATAAAAGTTGAAAGTGTGAAATTAGTTTAGGTTTTTAAGGTATGATGAGTACTTTTGATAGTGACTGTGTTTTGATCACTTCGATGTCTAGTTTTTTGAATTCTTGTATTTAGTATATCTCATGCGGTGAATTTTAAGTTTGGCTAAAAATGAGTCAATAAAAAGAAATTCGTCGCATGATTAATTTACATTTCGAAACAAGTGATCAATTATAAGATAATTGTTATAGTTCTTGGCAACCTGATTAATTGGTTTGACGTAGTCAGACATGATTTTTGAGTAAACAATTTTGATACATTAATTATTTTACTTATGAGTAAAGTCGTTTGACCCGTAACTTAAATGATTGAATGTGGCATCGTAGTAGTTAAATAGTTACATCTTTACAGTATGAAAAATTGATCATGTATACAGGTGAATACAATAGGAGATGCAATACTATTTGTAATAGAGGATCCGGATTGATGTATGCTTGTTGAGCCAACAAGTATTTAAGTGAAAAAAGATTCTGCAACGATTTATTTGTTTTATTATGTCTATTTAATATTAGTTTGCCTAATATATATATGGTAATAAGTCTTAACATATTGAGATTCTGGGCTAAGCTATGATTAAAGAAATAACAAGTTCTGCTAGATAATATACAAGAATTGTGTTCTGTAAGTAGGCAGATCAAGTAAAAAACATAACAAACAAAATTTATTTTCCTTTTTACTTGATCAAAATATAATTTTGAAATTAAAAAAATAATTAGTATATGATAAAATCATTTTCTTGCTGGAAATCTGGAGATTATTTCAATGACATGGTCCTATATATTTACTTTCTTTTTACTTGATCAAAATATAAAGTTGAAAAGAATTAGTATATCTATGATAATCATTTTCTTGTTGGGAGTCTGGAGATTAATTCAATAATTAACATGATCCTCTTTATGAAATATATGCAGAGAATTCAAGAAGTACTGTTAATTTGAAGAGACAATTTACGACAAGAATCAACATCAGGCATGGCGGGGGATCAATTACAAGTGCTGAAAGCACTTGATGTGGCGAAAACCCAACTGTACCATTTCACAGCCATCGTGGTTGCTGGAATGGGGTTCTTCACAGATGCCTACGATCTCTTCAGTATTTCCTTAGTCGCCAAGCTATTAGGCCGTATCTACTACACAAAGGCTGGCGCTGAGAAACCCGGTGTCTTACCCCCCAGCGTTTCCTCCTCCGTGACGGGGGTCGCCCTCGTTGGAACCCTGGCCGGCCAGCTCTTCTTCGGATGGCTCGGGGACAAAATGGGCAGGAAAAAGGTGTACGGGATGACCCTTCTCATAATGGTCGTGTGCTCAGTCGCCTCCGGCCTTTCCTTCGGGAGCACCCCGAAGGGTACCATGGCAACCCTATGCTTCTTCAGGTTTTGGCTCGGGTTCGGCATTGGAGGAGACTACCCACTCTCCGCCACCATCATGTCTGAGTACGCTAATAAAAAGACCCGTGGTGCATTTATCGCTGCAGTTTTCGCCATGCAGGGTTTCGGGATTTTGTTTAGTGGGATAATTTCTCTGATTGTATCGGCTGCGATTGACCATAATTTCAGTGCCCCGTCGTACGAGGAAAATGCTGCCCTCTCCACCGTGCCAGAGGCCGACTATGTGTGGCGCATTATCTTGATGTTCGGAGCATTACCCGCCGCCCTCACATACTACTGGCGTATGAAGATGCCTGAAACCGCGCGTTACACAGCTCTCGTCGCGAAAAATGCTAAGCAAGCAGCATCAGACATGGCCAAAGTTTTGAATGTGGAGATCGAAGCCGAAGAAGCTAAGCTGGAGAAAATATCACAGCGCGAATCTAACAACTTTGGCTTATTTTCCAAGGAGTTTTTGAAGCGCCATGGCCTTCATTTATTCGGAACCATGTCCACGTGGTTCTTACTAGACATTGCTTTCTACAGTCAGAATCTGTTCCAGAAGGACGTATTCTCCGCAATTGGATGGATCCCACCTGCCAAAACAATGAACGCAGTCCATGAAGTCTTTCGAATTTCGAAAGCTCAAACCCTGCTTGCACTTTTCACCACCGTGCCTGGCTATTGGTTCACCGTGGCGTTCATCGATATAGTAGGAAGGTTTGCAATTCAATTAATGGGTTTCTTCTTCATGACTGTTTTCATGTTTGCCGTTGCCATTCCTTACAACCACTGGACTGAAAAGGCTAATCGTATTGGATTCGTGGTGATGTATGGTCTAACGTTCTTCTTCGCCAATTTCGGGCCGAATGCTACTACATTTGTTGTGCCGGCAGAAATTTTCCCTGCCCGATTGAGGTCTACCTGCCATGGAATATCTGCTGCCGCAGGGAAAGCAGGCGCAATTGTCGGGGCTTACGGGTTTCTTTACTCTGCACAAAGCACAGACAGAACAAAGACTGAACATGGTTATCCCCCGGGTATCGGTGTGAAGAATTCACTGATTGTTTTAGGTTGCATTAATGCACTTGGAATGATTTGCACTTTTGCTGTCCCTGAGTCAAAGGGTAAATCTTTGGAAGAGGCGTCCCAAGAAAATGTTGATGGAGATGATGAGGCGGAAGGAGTTTGAAGTGTACTTTGTGAAGGATTAATGCTCAAATATTATGTTTATGCATGGTGTAATATACATATATACGTGCGGTTTTCTTTTTTTAAATTCGAAGGTAACTTTACAGAGTGTTGGTTATTTCAATTAATTCTCATTTAGATTTATAAGTTCATCTTCTGTATTCTTAGTTATTTGCTGTCAAAAAATGATCATCAAATTTTTGTTTACAATTTTACCTCTCTCTCTCTCTCTCTCTCTCTCTCTCTCTCTCTCTCTCTCTCTCTCTCTCTCTCTGTTTTTTAAGTTTCATGAGTTTAGCAATAATGGATGCATCTATAGTAAGTCGATAGTATTTGCTGTTACTATCGTTGTGTCAGGAAGCGTTATATTCTCAAATTTGTCTTTCAAGTTATTATTATTTCGTGTTCGAATTAAGCAACTAGAAACCATGAATTTGACAACCTTTATAACTAACAACCTTGGTGTTGATATTTCAACTATAACTATTGTTCTTTCGACAAACATATTGTTGTGGAACTCAGAGTCATATTCCACCAAATATAGAAATAGCAAGGGAAATATTGTACTAGAAAACCACACTAGATTTAATTCCCATGAAAGATTGGAGGCGTCACAACGGTCGCGCTTAAAACCCAACCTCCTAGACAGAATTAACTAGACGAATTTAATAGCACAATATAACACTACAACTATAACTAACAATGGCTATTTGAAGAATATCACAAAATAAAGAACACCAAATTTAACGAGGTTCGGCTAATTTAGCCTACGTCCTCGGACCCCACCAAAATATTTCACTAAAGGACTAAAGTGAAACTATTACAAACTATAGAGGAAGAAAGAAGAAATTGCTAAAAGACTTAGGCAATTTGGGATGTTTTTCAAAGTGAAGAGGTGGTCTCCTTTTATACAACAAATGAGCCCACCCTTTACAAATTCTATCTATGTGGGATATTTTTCTCTTTAAAAAATGAGCCACACTTCAACAAATCTCCACCTTGGCGAATTTCAAAATCTTCAATCTCCTCATCAAACGGGGTCACCAAAACCAATCTTCAAACTTTGACAATGTTGATCAAGTCCAAACAAAATTTGAACTTGATTGCAGTCACAACTTTTGTCAACATATCAGCAGGATTCTCAGTAGTATGGATCTTCTCGATTCTGACTCCACCTTCTTCGAGTATCTCTCTTATGAAATGATACCGAACATCAATGTGCTTCGTCCTTGCATGATAAACTTGGTTCTTTGCTAAATGGATAGCACTTTGACTATCACAATGAATTTTGACATACTTTTGTCCAATCCCTAGTTCACCAAGCAACCCTTGAAGCCAAATTGCTTCCTTTACAGCCTCTGAAATTGTCATATACTCTGCTTCCAGAGCAACCGTTGACTGTAAGGTAGACTTCCAACTGACTGGTGCTTTAGCAAGAGTAAATACGTAGCCTGTAGTTGATCTACGCTTATCTAAATCACCAACATAGTCTGAATCGCAATATCCGACTACATACTCACTATGTTCCCGCTCAAATATCAAACCAACATCACCTGTGTCATGGATGTATCGCAAAATCCATTTCACAGCTTGCCAATGTTCCTTTCCAGGATCATGCATATACCTGCTCACAACCCCCACTGCTTGGGAAATATCAGGCCTTGTACACACCATAGCATACATCAAGCTACCAACAGCATTTGCATACAGTACTTTTGACATGTATTCCCGTTCTGCATCAGATTTCGGTGACAAAGCGGTGCTAAGCTTAAAATGAGGAGCAAGCGGAGTACTAACTGGTTTTGACTTTTCATCAATGCCAAAACGCCTCAACATCCTACTCAGATATTGTTTCTGAGTCAAACAAAGCCTCCTCAATTTTCTATCTCTGAAAATCTCCATGCCGAGAATCTTCTTTGCCTCACCTAGATCCTTCATCTCGAACTCCCTTTTCAAATGAGTCTTCAACTTCTCAATTTCTATTAGACTCGGGGAGGCAATCAACATATCATCAACATACAGAAGAAGATATATGAAGGATCCATCTTGTAGCTTGTGCAAATACACACAATGATCTTATTTGCTTCTTGTGTACCCAATTCCCATCATAAACTTGTCAAATCGCTTGTACCACTGCCTCGGAGATTGCTTCAATCCGTACAACGATTTTTGAAGTTTACAAACCAAATTTTCATTTTCAGCAACTTTGAATCCCTCTGGCTGAGTCATATAGATTTCCTCTTCCAAGTCTCCATGTAAAAATGCAGTTTTTACATCCAACTGAACTAGTTCAAAATCCAACTGTGCTACCAAAGCCAACAAAATTGTAATGGAGTGTTTTACAACTGGAGAAAACACCTCATTATAATCAATGCCCTCCTTCTGAGCGTAACCTTTGGCCACCAATCTGGCTTTGTAGCGAACATCACCTTGGCTAGGAAATCCATCTTTCTTTGCAAATACCCATTTGCATCCAATTGCCTTCTTTCCCTTCGGGAGACTGGCCAGTTCCCATGTTTGATTCTTATGAAGGGACTGCATTTCTTCACTCATGGCAATCCTCCACTTATCTTTCTCTGGTCCTTTGACTGCTTCAATATAAGTGGTAGGAACATCATCAGCGGCAATTGAAGATGCACAAGCCACCATATCATCAAAGCGAGCAGGCTTTCTGATTGTCCTCTTTGGCTTGCTAGTTGCAATTGATTCAAGTTGCTGTGGAAGTTCTTGGGGTTGAACTTCTTCTTCTTCAAAATCTCCTTCTACCGTAGGAGAATGATCAAGAGTTTCTTGATCTGCTGGGACAACAAACTTTTCAAACTCCACCTGTTTGGGAGTACCATCCTGCTGTTCTGCATTCACCTTTTCCAACATGGTAGATTCATCAAAGGTGACATCCCTGCTAAAGATTATTTTCTTTGTCTCTGGACACCAAAGGCGATAGCCTTTTATACCAGAGGTGATCCCCATGAACACTGCTTTCTTTGCTCTAGGATCCAACTTTGATTTCTTAACATGATAATATGCAGTGGAACCAAACACATGTAAGGAATCATAATCAGCAGCAGGCTTTCCAAACCATTTCTCAAATGGTGTTTTTCCATCAATAGCAGTAGATGGTAGACGATTAACGAGATGACACGCATACGTCATAGCCTCAGCCCAAAATTCTTTACCCAACCCAGCATTGGATAACAAACACCGAACTTTCTTCAGCAAAGTCCGATTCATGCGTTCTGCCACTCCGTTCTGTTGTGGTGTATGTCTAACAGTGAAGTGTCTGACAATGCCTTCATCCTCACAAAATTTTTGAAATGGACCACTCCTAAATTCTCCACCATTGTCTGTACGGAGACGTTTGACCCTTTTATCAGTCTGAGTTTCCACCATCTTTTTCCATTTGAGGAATACCTCAAACACTTCATCCTTTGTCTTCATCGTATACACCCAAACTCTCCGGGAAAAATCATCAACAAAGGTTACAAAATAGTGTTTCCCTCCCAAAGAACTCGTTTTTGAGGGACCCCATACATCCGAATGAACATAATCCAAGATACCCTCAGTATTATGGATTGCTGTTCCAAATTTAACCCTTGTTTGTTTCCCACGAACACAATGTTCACAAAACTCTAATTTGGAGTATTTCACTCCTTTCAACAATCCTTGATTTATGAGGAGATTCAAGGATTTTCCACCTGCATGTCCCAAGCGCATATGCCATAGCCTAACTGCTTCTGAATTCCGATTATCAACAGTAACTGCTGCTACTGCACCCACAACTGTACCACCCATGTAGTGATACGTATTGTTGTTCTTCCGAATTCCCTTCATTACCACGAGTGCACCAGAGATGATCTTCATCACCCCATCCTTAGCTCTTACTTCAAAACCTTTCGATTCTAAAGTTCCAACGGAAATAAGGTTTTTCCTCACTTCTGGTGCATATCGAACACCCTTTAGGGTTATGATTGATCCATCGTGATTCTTTAAGCGAACTGAACCAATCCCAAGTGTAGTAAGAGGCGCTTCATTTGCTGTGAAGACAACGTCATTTTGTTCTTTGAAATCAAAGAACCAATCCAAATGTGGTGTCATATGATGACTACATGCTGAATCCAGCATCCATACTTCCGAAGCACCGCTGGATGATGTCGCCAATGAGAAGTCCGATTCGGCATCATCACACACGGTTACATTTGATTTCGCCACGGCCTTAGAATTGCCCTTAGTTGTCAGCTTTGGGCAATCTCTCTTCCAGTGTCCTGTTTCTCGACAATAGGCACACTCGTCTTTGCTTAGTTTATGTCTGGACTTGGATCTCCCTTTCTTTCCTTTGTTTTTGTTTTGTGAACGACCTCTGACGAACAAAACCTCTGCATCTCCGCCTGAACTAACTTGCTTGTCCTTCTTTCTCAGCTCATAACTGTACAGGGCAGCACAAACTGCGCTAAGAGATACAGCAGCCTTCCCGTGAAGTAGAGTTGTTTCAAGAAACTCAAACTCCTCAGGAAGGGATCCCAGCAACATCAGAGCCAAATCCTCGTCTTTTAAAGTCTCATCCAAATTGATCAAATCGGTAACCAGTTGATTAAAACTGGTAATGTGACTATTCATAGTGGAACCCGAAACAAATGTGAAGCGAAAGAGCCGCTTCTTCAAATGGAGCTTATTCTGACAACTTTTCTTCAGAAACTTCTCCTCCAGTGCCATCCACAATTTATATGCCGAGTTTTCTTTCGAAAACGCATATCTCTGCTCTCTGGATAGACACGAACGAATTGTTCCACATGTCAACCGATTCATCATACTCCAATCTTTTTCCTCTATATCATTTGGTTTCTTCTCTTCAATAGCTAAGTATAGACCTTGTTGAAAGAGTGCGTCTACAACTTCGCTTTGCCACATACCAAAATGGCCTGTGCCATCAAAAGACTCCACTGCCAATCGCGTATTCGCCACAGTGGTTCTCGCCCAAATGGACGACGACGATGCTTTTGAGGTGTCTTCCATTTTTGGTTACAAATTATTCTTCAAGAGCCCTCCAAATGCGAAAGCCAAATAGCCCGAGAAAACTTTTCTGATGTGGAAGATCAGATTAAACTGCGACCACAGAGCATACTCAGAATACCCGAGCTCTGATACCACTTGTTGTGGAACTCAGAGTCATATTCCACCAAATATAGAAATAGCAAGGGAAATATTGTACTAGAAAACCACACTAGATTTAATTCCCATGAAAGATTGGAGGCGTCACAACGGTCGCGCTTAAAACCCAACCTCCTAGACAGAATTAACTAGACGAATTTAATAGCACAATATAACACTACAACTATAACTAACAATGGCTATTTGAAGAATATCACAAAATAAAGAACACCAAATTTAACGAGGTTCGGCTAATTTAGCCTACGTCCTCGGACCCCACCAAAATATTTCACTAAAGGACTAAAGTGAAACTATTACAAACTATAGAGGAAGAAAGAAGAAATTGCTAAAAGACTTAGGCAATTTGGGATGTTTTTCAAAGTGAAGAGGTGGTCTCCTTTTATACAACAAATGAGCCCACCCTTTACAAATTCTATCTATGTGGGATATTTTCCTCTTTAAAAAATGAGCCACACTTCAACACATATATCATAAATGTACCATATTACTAGTGTTCTTTAAGGCCGAGTTCATATATATATATATATATATCATAAACATATTATATAGACGATATCGCGAATTAGCAAAAAGAAAAATGTGAAAAATGATATATCTAAATCTGGTTGACCAATGCTGCAATTAGTAAGTCCTGCAGCCAAATTATGCAAACTGAACAAAGCTAAGACATCATCAAAGCGCAACTGGCATATAAATATATATATATATATATGATATACCAAATTTTTACAAAGTACTTCAACACTTCGTAATTAGTATCATGTAAGACCTTGGAAGGAGTCATATACCTGAATACGAATCAAAGATCACATACAGGTCCCTAATATAATAATATTTGCATTACACTCCAAAATCCGTGTATTTTTATTGATCTGTGTAGGGTCGACCCATGACCCGACCCTACGATATTTGATCAAGACCGTCAACTAAGTACATATGTAAGACATCCAGTATGAGATGTCCCATCTGTTAATCACTCTACAATACAGGGTGAAAGCTCTATAAATACCGTCATCTATTGAGTTTCACAGACGGACAATCTGAACAATAAATACTACAAGCTACACTTCGTATTGTTCACGATAGTCTACAGACTAGAGAGTACGATTCTTTGTAAATACAAGATATTCTTAGACTACGAATCATTGATATTATAACTTAATTACATGAACTACGTTTAGACTTGATCCCTTTGAGGTATGTAGACAGTTTGATCACACTCAAGTGCAGTCTATATTCTTGAGAGTACGTCATTTGGTTCGTATCCGATGTCATCTTGACCGAGTTAGTGTGAGGTTATATTAGACCTAAATCAATATACATATATATATATATATATATATATTATACTTGCTAATTAAAATAAAATTATGTGATCTGATTAGAGGGTACAGTTGACTATAAGCCATCTGCGCCTACATTCAAATGTTCATGTTCCCATATGTACTCGGACATATATAGGATAACAGCGTCTATTGGATTGGACATACAAGCTGCATTATTTGAAATTTCTTATATTGAAAACATAATATTAATGGTAGATTAAAATAAGTGACAATATTGCCTGAGTTTTCGTGAATGATATGTATGTATTGATTATATATCAGTAATTTTTGCAAATTTAATAGTAACAAAAATTGAATTAAGTTGTACCTAACTCATTGTGAGAACTAGTGATATATATATATATATAGTGCTAATTAACACAGATATAGATACTTAGATCCCTCTTACATGCATATTTTATTTGTCGTTGAGTAACTAAATACGTGTCACTAAAATAATCTCATGTTACTAATTGCCAAATAGTAACAACTTATGTCCAATCTTTTGTCGTTACTACAGAAACTAATTAATCAAGCAAAAGAAATCCCTCGTTTGTGAGCCAAGTCCAACTTTATTAGGTCAAATAGTGGGCTTCATTGGTTCTTGAGAAGTGTTTATAATTTTCATTCAAGTTTGTGCTTGAGTTGTATTTAGTAATTAATTCTTTGTAGGATAAATTCAAATCTAATTTTATCTTGTTCTTTTCCAGAATTTGATAACTATGATTATCCATTATCTTAATTAGTGAACAAGAGTTATAAATTGGCTCAAACCTTTTGGGTTTTTTAATAAAATAATACAAATAATATAAAAGTTTCTCAAAATAATACAATTTGAAATCAATTATTAAACTAGTACAAAACGTCATTTAACATGTCGTCTTTGTCTAATTCCACTATTTGGATTTTAGTCCCTTACTTCTTTATATTATAGAAAACCCCCTAAACAATTTTATAACTAATAAAATTTTATCCCTTATGATAAATCTTATTGCAATAGGTTTTGTTTTTAGCCAGAAGATTTCAATTCATGATAAACGATAAAATCAGGCCCAACATGCTTTCGAAGAATAGTAAATCTCATAATTCTATACCTTCTGCTCGGGTATTCTGAGTCCTCGGTTTTACGGCAAGCCGGTACAAGCGACTCAAGACCAACCACACAACCGCAGCAGGTGGTTTGCAGTACTCAGTTCCTTCAATGATACCCAGCACAGCCCTAATTTCTTTTTCTATCTTTGGGCAGAGAAAGGTTATCAAAATAAAATTTAATAAATTTCGGAAAATAGAGGTTGTGCAAAAGCCTTTAGTTTATTGATGAAAATAGAAACTTAAATTACATGATATTATAGCCTAAACCTAGGCTCTGATACCATTTTTTCGATGAATCGGTCTTATCATGAATCGCTCTTTAAAAGCTAAATTTTTCCCAACCATTTTGCTCTAAAATCAATCATTTTAGGATTTTAAAATTATCATTTTCTTAAATTAGGGTCAAAATGTATAATATTGTAAAATTTAAGGACTAATAACGCAAAATTTGAAATAGTGAAGATGTCATGCTAAATGTGTCTTGTATTGTTTTCATAAAAGTTTTCAAATATTATTAATTTAAGAAATTTATTATGTTTTTATATTATTTTAATAAAACGCCCCAAACCTTTTGACTTCTTTTAATAATTACCATCAATGTCATGTGAAAAACACTATTTTAATCAATTATCAAAAGTCAACTAATAATATTTACGTAAGGCCAATTAAATCGATGCTACCCATGTGGGCACTATCCAAGGTATTTTTACTTTTTAGGCAAATTGCATTTCTCGTTTGTACCCAAATATATTTTTAGTCCCGGACTTTATATAAATTCACATTTAGTCCCAACCGAATTTTCCTTCCAAAACTTAACGATCAACTCAGTTAGTCAACATTTTGATCAATTTTTTGGGGAGATTTTGTGTTTGAATGACACGTGATATTAAATAAAAGCATCATAATATTGAATATAATCTACTTGTGAGTGCATTTACACATGAATTCTCCCAAAAAAATGGGCCAAAATATTGACTAACGGAGTTAACCGTTAAATTTTGGACGGAATAATAGTTTGGGACTAAAAGGGAGACATTTGATGAGTTATGGGAGATTTATATAAAGGTCAGGACTAAAAGTATACTCGAGCACAAATACAGGACGAAAAATAAGATTTTCCCTCATTTTTTATATTTTTCGTTGAGAAATCAGAACCGAAAAGAATTCTTCTACCCTTTTTTTTTCATTTCTTTGGCTGCTAGTGCTACTATGGACGGAAGAATTTTTTTTTCTTTTGCAATTTTCCCTCCGCCGCTCCACTGTCGCCGCCGGCGGAGATGAGTCTGGATAGAAATTTCTTGTTTAATTTCCAAGTAATAATAACAACTTGGAATCTTCAAAAAAATTGCTACAATCTGAAGTTGAATTGCACTATTGTCTTTTCACAACATCTTTGCGCATCAAAAATATATATATCTTTATATATTTTTTGAAAATAAAACATGTATATATTTTTTCAAACATATCCACGTTGCCTCAAGCATATGACTTTTCATTTAAATTAATATTTGACAACCACGATTGTTTACATGTTGCACCATTAATAATGATCCTAGATATTATCTCTGTCACAGGCCCTAGTCATTATCGAATTAATATTCAATTGCCAAAAATGGCTAAAATATAAAGAGATGTAATATATGCATATATCCGCTTCTTATACAAACTGTAATATATTTTTCTCATGGGCGTTCTATTTAGATGAATCAAGTAAATTATTGTGTTAATTATTTTGATTTCATGTTTTTTATTTTCGTACTTACTTTTTAACTAAAAAGACCATCACTACATGCACATAGGTTTTTGGATACTAATTTTGCCTTTTCTGAGTCCCACATCTATAGTCTCTAACACGAAAATTTGGTTTTCGGCTCTAAAGTCCCATAGCTTTTTGTCTATATTTACGTTTCAGAATAAAATTGAAATGTTAATTCTACATTCCATATATCTATATACATTTCTGATAATATATTTCTGTCTCTAACAGTACTTATATATCCGTCCTTGAGTTCGTCTCCAATTGAGATGTATTTATTACATGTCTCAAGTTCCCATTCCGTTCTCTATAAAGAAAAAAAACTAGCTTCTAGAGCTGGGAACTCTTTTTTTTTTTTTTTTTGATATATCCGTCTTTGAGTTCGTCTCCGATTGAGATGTATTTATTACACGTCTCAAGTTCCCATTCCGTTCTCTATAAAGAAAAAAAACTAGCTTCTAGAGCGAATGAAAAAAATTGGGGGCAAAGCTTAATATTTTTAGATTTGGAGGGGGGGGGGGCGAAATGTCAAAAATTAAAAATTTATAGGGGCCAAAATATTAAAAATAAAAAATTTGTAGAGCAAAAATGTTTTTTCTCAAAGTTTGGGGGTGCCCCTGCCTATCCGGGGCCTCTCTCCTCTGTTTGCTGTCATATAGTTGTTGTTATTATAGTCAAGGATTAAAATTTCATTTCCATAATAAGTTTTGAGTTGTTAAATATAAGAAACATATCAGAAACGTTTCGGAAACGTCATAAAAAACTTGCAAAATGCTAGAACTAAGATAAGAACAAAGAAAAATGAAGTAAATGAGAGTTGCTCCCTTTTTTCATTAGTAAAAGGTCAATATTTCACAATTTATACAACTACACCAATATGTTGAATTGTGGTGAAGAAATGGCTCATTTCCCTTTGATAATGAAAGAGCAATTTGTCCCACATAGGAAGAATTTTGTAAAGGGTCATCCCTTTTCCTATAAAAAGGGATCCACCCTTTAGTTGTTTGATATCCCTCAGCCTCTCATCTTTGGCTATTCTTCTTTTCTCCTCTATAGTTTTGTATATTTCACTTTTGGTCATTTCTTTTGTATAGTGAAATATTTTGGTGGGGTCCGAGGACGTAGGCTAAATTAGCCGAACCTCGTTATATTTGGTGTTCTTTATTTTGTGCTATTCTTCAAGTAGCCATTGTTAGTTATAGTTGTAGTGTTATATTGTGCTATTAAATTCGTCTAGTTAATTCTGTCGAGGAGGTTGGGTTTTAAGCGCGACCGTTGTGACGCCTCCAATCTTTCCTGGGAATTAAATTTAGTGTGGTTTTCTAGTACAATATTTCCCTCGCTATTTCTATATTTGGTGGAATATGACTCTGAGTTCCACAACAAGTGGTATCAGAGCTCGGGTATTCTGAGTATGCTCTGTGGTCGCAGTTTAATCTGATCTTCCACATCAGAAAAGTTTTCTCGGGCTATTTGGCTTTCGCATTTGGAGGGCTATTGAAGAATAATTTGTAACCAAAAATGGAAGTTACCTCAAAAGCATTGTCGTCGTCCATTTGGACGAAAACCACTGTGGCGAATACACGATTGGCAGTGGAGTCTTTTGATGGCACAAGCCATTTTGGTATGTGGCAAAGCGAAGTTGTAGACGCACTCTTTCAACAAGGTCTATACTTAGCTATTAAAGAAAAGAAACCAAATGATATAGAGGAAAAAGAACGGAAATTTGGATGAGAAGGATTTGGCTCTGATGTTGCTGGGATCCCTTCCTGAGGAGTTTGAGTTTCTTAAAACCACTCTACTTCACGGGAAGGCTGCTGCTGTATCTCTTAGCGAAGTTTGTGCTGCCCTATACAGTTATGAACTAAGAAGGACAAGCAAGTTTGTTCAGGCGGAGATGCAGAAGTTTTGTTAATCAGAGGTCGTTCACAAAACAAAAGGAGTGAAATACTCCAAATTGGAGTTTTGTGAACTTTGTGTTCGTGGGAAACAGACAAGGGTTAAATTTGGAACAACAATCCATAATACTGATGGTATCTTGGATTATGTTCATTCGGATGTGTGGGTCCCTCAAAAAATGAGTTCTTTGGGAGGGAAGCACTAGTTTGTAACCTTTGTTGATGTTTTTTCCCGGAGAGTTTGGGTGTATACGATGAAGACAAAGGATGAAGTGTTTGAGGTATTCCTCAAATGAAAAAATATGGTGGAAACTCAGACTGATAAAAAGGTCAAACGTCTACGTACAGACAATGGTGGAGAATTTAGGAGTGGTCCATTTCAGAAATTTTGTGAGGATGAAGGCATTGTCAGACACTTCACTGTCAGACATACACCACAACAGAACGGGGTGGCAGAACGCATGAATCGGACTTTGCTGGAGAAAGTTCGGTGTTTGTTATCCAATGCTGGGTTGGGTAAAGAATTTTAGGCTGAGGTTGTGACGTATGCGTGCCATCTCGTTAATCGTCTACCATCTACTGCTATTGATGGAAAAACACCATTTGAAAAATGGTTTGGAAAGCCTGCTGCTGATTATGATTCCTTACATGTGTTTGGTTCCACTGCATATTATCATGTTAAGGAATCAAAGTTGGATCCTAGAGCAAAGAAAGCTGTGTTCATGGGGATCACCTCTGGTATAAAAGGCTATCGCCTTTAGTGTCTAGAAATAAAGAAAATAATCTTTAGCAGGGATGTCACCTTTGATGAATCTACCGTGTTGGAAAAGGTGAATGCAGAACAGCAGGATGGTACTCCCAAACAGGTGGAGTTTGAAAAGTTTGTTGTCCCAGCAGATCAAGAAACTCTTGATCATTCTCCTACGATAGAAGGAGATTTTGAAGAAGAGGAAGTTCAACCCCAAGAACTTCCACAGCAACTTGAATCAATTGCAACTAGCAAGCCAAAGAGGACAATCAGAAAGCCTGCTCGCTTTGATGATATGGTGGCTTGTGCATCTGCAATTGCCGCTGATGATGTTCCTACCACTTATATTGAAGTAGTCAAAGGATCAGAGAAAGATAAGTGGAGGATTGCCATGAGTGAAGAAATGCAGTCCCTTCATAAGAATCGAACATGGGAACTGGCCAGTCTCCCGAAGGGAACGAAGGCAATTGGATGCAAATGGGTATTTGCAAAGAAAGAAGGATTTCCTAGCCAAGGTGATGTTCGCTACAAAGCCAGATTCGTGGCCAAAGGTTACGCTCAGAAGGAGGGCATTGAGGTATTTTCTCCAGTTGTAAAACACTCCTCCATTAGGATTTTGTTGGCTTTGGTAGCACAGTTGGATTTTGAACTAGTTCAGTTGGATGTAAAACTGCATTTTTACATGGAGACTTGGAAGAGGAAATCTATATGACTCAGCCAGAGGGATTCAAAGTTGCTGAAAATGAAAATTTGGTTTGTAAACTTCAAAAATCGTTGTATGGATTGAAGCAATCTCCGAGGCAGTGGTACAAGCGATTTGACAAGTTTATGATGGGAATTGGGTACACAAGAAGCAAATACGATCATTGTGTGTATTTGCACAAGCTACAAGATGGATCCTTCATATATCTTCTTCTGTATGTTGATGATATGTTGATTGCCTCCCTGAGTCTAATTGAAATTGAGAAGTTGAAGACTCATTTGAAAAGGGAGTTTGAGATGAAGGATCTAGGTGAGGCGAAGAAAATTCTCGGCATGGAGATTTTCAGAGATAGAAAATTGAGGAGGCTTTGTTTGACTCAGAAACAATATCTGAGTAGGATGTTGAGGCGTTTTGGCATTGATGAAAAATCAAAACCAGTTAGTACTCCGTTTGCTCCTCATTTTAAGCTTAGCGCCACTGTCACCTAAGTCTGAAGCAGAACGGGAATACATGTCAAAAGTACCGTATGCAAATGTTGTTGGTAGCTTGATGTATGCTATGGTGTGTACGAGGCCTGATATTTCCCAAGCAGTGGGGGTTGTGAGCAGGTATATGCATGATCCTGAAAAGGAACATTGGAAAATTTGAAGATTGGTTTTTTGTGACCCCGTTTGACAAGGAGATTGAAGATTTTGGAAATTCGACAAGGTGGAGATTTGTTGAATTGTGGTGAAGAAATGACTCATTTCCCTTTGATAATGAAAGAGCAATTTGTCCCACATAGGAAGAATTTTGTAAAAGGCCATCCCTTTTCCTATAAAAAGGGATCCACCCTTTAGTTGTTTGATATCCCTTAGCCTCTCATCTTTGGCTATTCTTCTTTTCTCCTCTATAGTTTTGTATATTTCACTTTTGGTCCTTTCTTTTGTGTAGTGAAATATTTTGGTGGGGTCCGAGGACGTAGGCTAAATTAGTCGAACCTCGTTATATTTGGTGTTCTTTATTTTGTGCTATTCTTCAAGTAGCCATTGTTAGTTATAGTTGTAGTGTTATATTGTGCTATTAAATTCGTCTAGTTAATTCTGTCGAGGAGGTTGGGTTTTAAGCGCGACCATTGTGACGCCTCCAATCTTTCTTGGGAATTAAATTTAGTGTAGTTTTCTAGTACAATATTTCCCTCGCTATTTCTATATTTGGTGGAATATGACTCTGAGTTCCACAACACAATATTCGATCAAATTTCACTAACAAATAAAATGGTAATGTTGGACTCAAGTTTTGCATTCATAGTTCTTCTAATCGACAGAGTTCTAGTAACTTAAATTGTGAAATATAAAATTCTAAATGTTATTCTCAAAAAAAGGAGTTAACATATATCAATGATACTATGATTTCAAACACATCTACAAATTATATAAAAAAAGTGTGACGTGAACATTTTGATCTACTATTACCATGCTCTTCATCTCGAGTTGCATAGTAAAACAATTGCTCATCTGTTAAATAAATGTTTGGTTGACTAAATCGATCATGATTTCCTTGTGTAGAGTCTTCATTTCATTCACCACATTCTTTTCTTTGTTCAAATAATCTGCATTATCATAATCACTATCATCTCCAAGATCGTAAGGGAAATTGTCACCTACATATTCTTAAATCTTTCTTGTTTGTCGTATACGTATTTGAAGATCGATAAGCAAAGTTCTCATATGATTTTGTTTTGTTGATTATTTAATGGACTTGTTTGATTCTATTCAGAACTTAATTTGGTAGATTGTTATATTTATTACTCTTTTTTTTATTGTATGTGATTTTTTTTAATTTATATATTGGAGAGCTTTGTTATAAGCAACAATTCTTTTCCTAAAGGAACTACGAAACTCAATGTTTCCATAGTTTCAGTGGAAAACATGGAAATTAAACATTGAGAGTTTCCCTGGAGACCATGGAAACGTTAAGTGTTTCTTAGAAAATAATGTAATTTCAAAACTCCTTCATGTTTTTTTTCCCGTAAGCTGAAAAAGAGAAACGTTTCGGAGGAAAAGAAAAGAAAATTAGAACCATGATTATAGTTGTGTTACTATAAAAGAGTTATGTTCCCAGTTTTGTCCTTCAAGTTATTATTATAACTTCGTGTTCGAGTTAAGCAACTAGAAACGAGTGAACTTTTATAACTGACAAGACCAACTTATTATTTACCTGGTGTTGATATTTCAACTATAAGTTCTTTTCATAACGTACCATATTACTTGTTCTTTAGGGCCGAGTTCACATATATATCATAAATGTACCATATTGACAATATCTCGAATTAGCAAAAAGAAAAATGTGAAAATGATATATCTAAATCTGGTTTACCAATCCTGCAATTAGTAAGTCGTGCAGCCAAATTATGCAAACTGAAGCTAAGACATCATCAAAGCGCAACTGGCGTATATATAAATATATATATTATATATACTTGCTAATTAATATAAAATTATGTTATTGATTAGAGAGCACAGTTGACTATAAATCTGCGCCTACATTATATATTATTAATATGACCACGTATCACCAATAGCTCCTCAAGTCTATCATTTGTTCGATTTTAGCCTCTTATCTCTCAAATAAGCCCAAATAGTCTCTCAAGCCTATTATCTGTCTTACCTTAGTCCCCCATCTTTCAATTGCGCTCAAATAATATCTCATCTTTCAGATTCATCCCAATAAAGTCCCTAGAGTCAATTTTTCATTAAAAACTGATGAGACCTCGACGCATGTGAATTACACCATGTTAGGGCAATGGGCATTTTAACTTTTGCAGAAACATGCACTCCAAAACTACCTAACCGGTCCACAACAATTAAAAGTGAATAAAAGGATAGTAGTAGCAAGAGGAGATGAGCAGTGGGAGGGAAGTTGGCTGCAGGATTTGCAAATAGTGGAGAAGCGATTTGCAGAGGATAGCGGGAGAGGAGACATTGGATTTCCAGAGGATGGGAGGATGGCGTTGTATTTTCAAGGGCGGCGGCATTGGATATTAAGAAGGTGGAGGGGGTGGGGGTGTTTGATTTGCCGAAAATGGGGGGCAATACTGTTTGATTTCTAGTTGGTCGGGGGCGATGACGTCAATTTTCAAAGGTGGAGGCAGCATCGTTCGATTTTCAGAGTTGGGGAGGTGGCAGCGCAATTTGAGAAGGGCGGCACTAGTGGTAATGCAGGTGGTGGATGGATAAAGGGTTGAGCTTTTGAGAGTGGGGTGAAGGAAAGTGTGGGTTAGAGTTAGATTTTTGAAGAAGAGGATGGGTCGGGGAAGAAGGAAAAAAATTAAATATAAAATAATTGTAAGAATATAAAATAAGATAGATAAAAGTTGATAGTTTGGAATGAAAATTTTTGCAAAAGTAAAAAAGTGTCCCTACCCTAACATCGTGTGAGCCATGTGCCTTAATGTTTCTTCAATTTTTAATGGAAAATTGACTCCAAGGACTTTAATGGGATGAATATGAGAGTTGAGGAACTACTTGACCGCATTTGAGAGATGATGGACTAAAATGAGATAAATAACAGACTTGAGGGATTTTTAAGCGCATTTGAGAGATGGTGTACTAAAATGAGACAGATGATTGACTTGAGGGACTATTGATGGTATTTGACTAATTCATAATATTATTCAAACCATGATATATGCTTCAGAATATAAAGATATTCTTTACATTGGAAATATAAAAATATACGATCAAATATAAGATAAGAAAGGACATACAAGCTGCATTATTTGAACTTTCTTATGTTGAAAACATAATATTAATGACAGATTAAACTAAGTGACAATATTGCCTGAGTTTTCATAATTGATATGTATTTAGTGATTATATTAGTAAATTTTTTTTCAAATTTAATAGTATCAAGAATTGAATTAATTTGTACCTAAATCACTATAACAACTAGTTTGTATATATATAGGAAAATTTGCAAATTGATACTCTAAGTTGATTTGTACATTTTTTTTGGTGCCATAATTTGGCCTGTTGGCAATTTGGGTACACTAACTTGCAAAAGTTGGTAATTTCAGTACAAATTTTGCCTAAAAATTCAAAATTGGGCTAAAAATGACATTTGGCAGAAAAATTGACTTAAATTTAGGAATTTTGCTGAAATGGAGGGAAAATTACCTTCAAATTGGAAAATTTAGATTTAACTCAAAACTTTCTTTAATTTATTTTAATTTTTAAATTTTCAATTCAAATATTTATTTATTTAAGTTATTTTTTATTTATCATAAATAAATTTCTATAATTAATATATCTATAAAATAATTTAAAGTAAAAAATTATAATATTATATGCATAAATTCAAACTAAATTATTTTTTTTACTAAGTGTTCTAACTTTTACTATTTTTCAATTTTTTAAAAAAAATTGATTTTTTTCTTTCTTTAGTTTTATTTTTCTAATTTTAATTATTTCATATTATTTGCTAATTTTTCAAAAATGTTTTGATTATTTATAAATTTTGTAGTTCTTTTATGATTTTTTTGAGTTTTTTTTATGGTATTTAGGTTTTTTAGTTTTAATTAATTTATTTTTTGTCAATGGAAATCTTTGCCACCACTATAAAATTTATTTTACTTAAATTTGAAAAGTATTTTGAGATATAATTGCTAATGTTTTCTAATTTTTTAAAACATTATACTATTTTTCATTTTTTTCCTTATTTTTTTGAATATTCATAAGTTTTCAATAAATAAATAAATTTGGTTTTGATTTCTAATTTTAATTTATTTTTTCTTTGATTTCTTTGAATTTTTTTTTAGATTTATTTAAATTGGTAAAGTTGGTACTCCAAGTTGGCATATACGTTTTTTTATATAAATACAATGTTTTTCCATTGACGAAATAAATAAATTAAAAACTCAAAAAAAAAAGTAAAAAAAAAATCTGAGTATATAAAAAAATTAGAAAAAATAAAAATAAATCATATCAAATTTTATTTTAAAAACCTATGAAAATCCAGAAAATATAAAAATATTTTAAAAAATTAGAAACATTAGAGATTATATCTCAATCTAATTTTTAAATTTAAGTAAAACAAATTTTAATGGTGGCAAAATATTTTCATTGACAAAAAATAAATTAATTAAAAACAAAAAATAGTAAAAATCACAAAAGAACTCAAAAACTCGTGAAAAAGGTAAAAAGAAATCATAAATAATCAAAATAGTTTTCAAAATCAGCAAATAATACAATCTTTATTTATAATAGATAAAAATAACTTAGAAAAATAAATATTTGAATTGCAATTTAAAAAAATCAAAACAAATTGTAGTTTGTTTTGAAAGTATTTGTGTTAAAATCGCTAAATTAAGGTTAATTTTCCATCGACATGCAAAAATTCCAAAATTAAAGGTAATTTTTCTTTCACTTCATCAAAATTCCCAAATTCAAATTAATTTTTTGTCATGATATTTTTCGGTCAATTTTGAATTTTCCGGCAAAATTAGTACTGAAATCTTCAAATTTTTGCAAATTAGTATACCCAAATTGCCAACAAGCTAAATTATAATACCAAAAAAAGGTATAAGCCAACTTGAGCACCAATTTTGCAATTTTTCTTATATATATATAATGCTAACATAGATATAGATACTAGATCATTCTTACATTTTTTACTGTCCTTGAGTAACGAAATACGGGTCATTAAAATAACTTTTAAATAATCTTGTACCACTATATAGTGATAACTGATAACTTATGTCCAAGTAAAAGAAATGATGTATCCCTCATTTGTGAGGAAGTCCAACTTTATTAGGTCAAATAGTGGCCTTCATTGGTTCCTGAGAAGTGTTTAAAATTTCCATTCAAGTTTGTGCTTGAGTTGTCATGTAAAAGAATAAGACATTAGCGACAACTTGTCAAGTGATAATGTGAAAGTTGTGATTAATTATAAATTTTTAATGACAAAAAAATTGTTTTATCACGATAATAAGTTTGACATGTTTAATAGTGACAATATTAAGTAGTGTAGAAGTCGTCACTCTGAATAATTAGTAATAAGAAATTTATTATCACTATTGACAATTAGTAAAATACCTTTAATTTAGTGATAACTTAGTGTTGTCACTATACATGCGTCACTAATTGTCAATAGTGACAACTTTAAAGAGACTCTTGTCACTAAAAATTATTGTCACTACTCATATTTATATTGTGAAAATTTTAATATTGTCATTTTAGATTTTGTCATTAATATTATTACTTTTTGTTGTAGTGTATATGTAGTAAATCTATGTAGGATAAATTCGAATTTAATTTTATGGGTAAAACCATTACCTACCCGAACTTTGCGTGCTTTTACACTTTTTTGTCTAAACTATTTTTCGTTATATTTTTTTTATCTCAACGCCACAAATTTTAGCATTTACGGCGGAGTTAGATAAAAAAAGTGTAAAAAAACACAAAATTTGTATAAAAAAGTGTAAAAAAAACAGTTTGGATGAAAACTGTGAAAGAAAGTTTGTTTAAACTCCACTCTAGCGGAATATTCAACCGGAATATAAACCCATGGAGTTGAGATAAAAAAGAATAACGAAAAATAGTCTAAATAAAAAATTATAAAAACACACAAAGTTCGGGTGTGTTATTGTTTTTATCCTTTTAATCTTGTTTTCTCCAAAATTTGTTAACTATGATTATCCATTATCTTAGTTGTCAAAGAGTTATAATTTGGCTCAAACCTTTTGAATTCTTTTAAAAAATATCATCAATTTCATCTGAAGATACTATTTAATCATTTATCAAAAGTCAAATAATATTAATTAGGGACATCCAAGCTATCATATATACAGAGGGGAGGGTAGAGGAGCTACAGTGGTGGTTGGCATGGGCTTTACTTGTAATTTTGTAAATTAGGTTGGGGGGAAATTTAGAAGGAAAAAGAAAATAGATGTAATTCTGAGGAGCTATCCACATTGTCTCAAACATATGACTTTTCATTTAAATTAATATTTGACACCCATAATTGTGTTGATCAAACTTCAAACAAATTGAAAATGTTAAGCACGAAAGAGATAGAGGAATATTTGAGGCGACAGTGAAATTAATCCTTAACACAGAGTTGGCCCGATTATTGGTGGTACTGGTTTTGACAAAACGTGTCCCAAGATACAACAAATACTTTCTGAGATTGAACCACTTCAACTCTCAGAAACAACAAACTTATTTTCTATTTTGAACTCTCGAGGGGAGGAAGATGAACACATGAGAAGGATTGCGTTTGGTGTGTTTTTCATTTAGCTGGAGGAGGCTTTATATAGGCACAAAAACCTGACACATTAAAGACGAAAATTATATTAGCAACCTGAAACATCAGCTAACGTTCGAACGTGAGTCGGAAACGTATTCTACTGTTAAAGCAGTTGAACGTTCCAAATTTTGCATTAAAAGAGTCAACGTTCGAATATCCAAAACAGCACGTTCGAACGTTGGGTCTTCTAGAAGGCTAATTCAAAAATTGAACAAAAACGTGTCCAACGTTTGTTCAAGTTCATTTTGAATCATGTACGATTTTTCTGTTAACTGAGTCCAAAAAACTAATATTTTAGAAGCCCAAGCCCACAACCCGATCTGAGCGGGCAGACGACGGTTGCACGCGTGTGGTGAACCGGACCAAGGCTAGGTCATCTCCCCTCACAATCCCACAAAACTTGTAATAACCTAAAAGGCCAACCCTTTATCCCTCAAAATAGATTTATAAATCCAATACATTAATGGTTTTAATCCGGGATAAGGTCATTCAAACACCCCACTTTAACACTTAATTTCTCATTGATTACAAGTCACTTTGCCCCCCAAACTATTAAAAGTTTCACTCAACACCCTAAACTATCATATATGTGCACTTTGCCCCCTCGGTCAGCTTCGGGCAGCACACAGGGGGCAAAGTGCTACAAACCTCATAGGTGTAGGGGCAAAGCGCATATCACCTCATAGGTTGGGGGGTATCTTCTATTTTCTCTTCTTCTTTTTTTAAATTCAAATATTCTTAATATTAACTTAATCCCCCTCGGTCAGCTTCGAAAAAAAATTTATCCTTTCATCGTTCAATTTAAATCATGCATATTGGGATTTATTTGAATTTTTCTTGAAATATTATTTCTAGGTTTGAAATAAATAATTTTCAAATATGAAAATAAGAAAAATAAAAATAAAATATGAAAATAAATAAGAAAACAATGAAAAGAAGTATAAATTCAAATATTCATAATTTTCTAAAACCAAAAAAGACAATTCAAAAATCCGGAAACATGAAAATAAATTAAAAAAAATGAAAAAAAGTATAAAAATAGAAAATAGAAAAATTAGTAAAAATTTTAAAAAATAAAAAAAATATGGTGATGTGCGCTTTGCCCCCTTACCTATGCGGTTTGTAGCACTTTGCCCCCTGTGTGCTGCCCGAAGCTGACCGAGGGGGCAAATTGCACATATATGATAGTTTAGGGTGTTGAGTGCAACTTTTAATAGTTTGGGGGGCAAAATACACATCATCTAATAGTTTGGGTTGAAGGTATCTGCTATTTTCTCAATTAATAATCAACCACAGATGTAATATATGCATCATCTTCTTACACAAACTGTAATCGCCAGAAATTAAATAATCATCACAATCTTTAATTATAAAATTGATCATATATATATTCACCTGTTAACCAAAATGGGAAAGGACTATCTAGTATAATAATTAGATACATGCTTGCCATAATTACATTGCCAGGCGGCATTGGCTTGTTCCAAAGAAAACAGACATATATCCAAGTCAAATTGTACATCTAAGCTAAGTCTGACAATGACAGAAGCAATAAATAATTAAGGATTTAATAATTAGCTAAAAAAGGGTTGACATTATAATTATGGTATATGCTCAAAAACTTCCGGAGATTATCCTGAATGGTGAGCTTATATATATATATATAGTCTCCACTATTCTGTTGCTACCCTAACCAATTACTCTCTCTTAGATCAGTGCATTTTCAAAATCATTTTTGAATTCTTGGACCTCAAGGTAGTGAGGTACAACTCTCTCTATCTCAATATTGTTTGGTTATTAGTTTTGATAATGACTTAGATGTCATTTTTGAATTTCGTCCGTAAAATTCAAGTTTGATTCTAATTAGAAGGCGAACGAATTATATATTTGTCATGTAATTGGTTTACACCAAAAGATCCGGAGTAGCGACCAATTACAAGACAATAGTTATAACATTTGCAAACTTGATTTGTTTGATCATTGATGTAAGCCAAACTGGATATTTGGTACACAATTTCCATAAATTAAATGTTTTTTTAGTTAGCAAAACTAAATACTTACCCGTAATTATTTCAATAATATTGCAGAGAATTCACAAGAATCAAAATTAGGCATGGCGGGGGATCAATTACAAGTGCTGAACGCACTTGATGTGGCGAAAACCCAACTGTACCATTTCACAGCCATCGTGGTTGCTGGAATGGGGTTCTTCACAGATGCCTACGATCTCTTCAGTATCTCCTTAGTCTCCAAGCTATTAGGCCGCATCTACTACACCAAGGTTGGCGCCGAGAAACCCGGAACACTACCCCCTACTGTTTCCTCCTCTGTCACCGGAGTTGCCCTTGTTGGAACCCTCGTCGGACAACTCTTCTTCGGATGGCTCGGAGACAAAATGGGTCGGAAAAAAGTGTACGGAATGACCCTCCTTATCATGGTCGTATGCTCGGTCTGCTCCGGTCTTTCCTTCGGAGGCACCCCAAAGGGTACCATGGCAACCCTATGCTTCTTTAGGTTTTGGCTCGGCTTTGGCATCGGGGGTGACTACCCTCTCTCCGCCACCATTATGTCTGAGTACGCCAATAAAAAGACGCGTGGTGCGTTTATTGCTGCGGTTTTCGCCATGCAGGGTTTTGGAATTTTGTTTAGTGGAATTATTTCTCTGATTGTATCATCTGCGATTGATCACCACTACAAGGCCCCGACATACGAGCAAAATGCGGCCGCCTCTACCGTGCCAGAGGCCGACTATGTGTGGCGAATTATCTTGATGTTTGGCGCATTACCTGCCGCCCTCACATACTACTGGCGTATGAAAATGCCTGAAACTGCTCGTTACACAGCTCTCGTTGCCAAAAATGCTAAACAAGCAGCATCAGACATGGCCAAAGTTTTGAATGTGGAGATTGAGGCTGAAGAAGATAAGTTGGAGAGAATATCAAAGCGCAAATCTAACAATTTTGGCTTATTTTCTAAGGAATTTTTGAAGCGTCATGGCCTTCATTTATTCGGAACCACATCCACGTGGTTCTTACTTGACATTGCTTTTTACAGTCAAAATCTCTTCCAGAAAGACGTTTTCTCAGCTGTTGGATGGATTCCACCTGCCAAGACAATGAACGCGGTCCATGAAGTTTTTCAAATTTCCAAAGCTCAAACCCTAATTGCACTTTGCACCACCGTGCCAGGCTATTGGTTCACCGTGGCGTTTATCGATATAATGGGAAGGTTTGCAATTCAATTAATGGGTTTCTTCTTCATGACTGTTTTCATGTTTGCCGTTGCCATCCCTTACAACCACTGGACCGAAAAAGCTAATCGTATTGGATTCGTGGTGATGTATGGTCTAACGTTTTTCTTTGCCAATTTTGGGCCGAATGCTACTACATTTGTTGTGCCGGCAGAAATTTTCCCGGCCCGATTGAGGTCTACATGCCACGGAATATCTGCTGCCGCGGGGAAAGCAGGCGCAATTGTCGGGGCTTACGGGTTTCTTTACGCTGCACAAAGCACAGACAAGACAAAGACTGAACACGGTTATCCCCCGGGTATCGGTGTGAAGAATTCGCTTATTGTTTTGGGTGTCATTAATTTTCTTGGAATGCTTTGCACTTTTGCTGTCCCTGAGACAAAGGGTAAATCTTTGGAAGAGGCGTCCCAAGAAAATGTTGATGGAGATGATGAGGCCGAAGGAGTTTGAATTAGGTGAACGATTAATGCTCAAAGATTATGTTTATGCATGGTAATATTTATAATTGTGGTTTTATTGGTTGATAATTTTGACGTTTTCTTTTGAATTTTCTAATTCAGAGGCAACTTTGTAATTGTTCGTTGTTTCAATTATTTTTGATTCACATTTGTAAGTTCATTTTACGTATTCTTTGTTATTGGCTCTCGAAAATTTGTTTCTCATAATTTTCTTTTATAAGATATTCTATTTTTGTCCCAATTTTTGATCTCCTTCTTTTATGTGCATTCAAGTTATGCAATGATAATGCATTTTTAAATTGTGCATCTTTCATAAGATCATATTTTATTTTTAAAAATAAATCAATGCAGCGCGGGACTAAAAAGAAGATTGAAAATAAAGTTAAGCCCCAAGCCACATCGCTTGATTTCAATTGTGACTTATTGCAACTAAAGATTGTTAAATTTGCACACTTTGAAGGACCATATCCTGCTCGTGACCCGCTGCTAGAACTGATGCAACGTTTGCCAATAGGGTCAGATGTTTAGAAAAAATGGTTATTGATGTTAAAAAATTTAATGGATCTTCATCAACCGATCATTCTAGTGATTTGTTTTTAAATTTTAGACAAGGGAAAACCCTGACCCGACAAATCCGGACCGGTAGTGTTTTTACTCATTGGTCACACAGACCCGATAAAACTCCAAATAAGGGGGAAAAAATCACAACTTATGACAGCCTGGAATTGTACCCAAGATCTTCCACATGAAAGTAGAAGTTGATACCACTAGACTTACAAAAGCAGTAGTTTGACCCTATTACTAATTAGTCATTTGATTTTCTTTTGCCATTGTATTAATTATAATCATATCAGATGAGGACTTTGTTCTCTACTCTTGTGACTCAGTGATATTTTGAGGCCTTGGTATTATTTGGGCATTCATATGAAGGAAGAAGATAGCTAGAAGACTCTTGCACCCAATTTTACCTTGAGATGATGGTGATTGAGGGAAAATTATTCTTTTAGTCCGTTAATTTGGCCTACCTTGCGTTTTAATCTTTTAAGTTGACGTGTAGCAAAATTGGTCCGTTATCTTTTGACTTTTTGTAATTCTAGTCCTTTTGTACTTAAAAAATTGGTAAATTTAGTCCGTCGATACCCATCAATACCACCATCACACATTATTATTAGATATCATCAATTAGAAGTTAAAAAGTACAAAACCACAAAATCTTTATAGTATGAAGGAGATAACTTTAGGCATTTCAAAACTTAAAATTGTAGTGAAAATCCCCCTAATCAGATTTCCCAATTCTTACCAATTGACTATGTCATTGACTAAATCGACGGACTAAATTTACCAATTTTTTAAGCATAAAAGGACTAAAATTACAAAAAATCAGAAGATAATGGACCAATTTTGCAACGCGTCAACTTAAAGGACTAAAAAGCAAGGGAGGCCAAGTTAACAGACTAAAAAAGTAATTTTCCGGGATAATTATATTGGGTACTCTGTGGTATTACCTAATTACAAAAAATATCTCCTACTTTAATAAATTACATTTAACCGAATGATTTAAAATAAATAAATATATAAATAATCTAATAAAAGTTAGAAAATATAAAAGTATCACTTTGCCCTTTAGAATTTCAATTTCTCAAAAGAAAAAAAAAGAAAAACAATACAAAAATGAAAAATTGAAGAACAAAGGAATCTACAAAATTGCAAACCAATTTTGATGTAAAATTCATTTTGTTGAACAAATGAGATTGCAATTTCGCATGGCCATTTGTTGAACAAATTGTAGGAATATAGAGAAGTAGGATCAAAAATAGGATTGAGAGCCGAGAAAATAGAGCCAAGATGAAGGCGAGATGGATCGGTAAGATCCCGTGTCGAGAGAGTCGAAGAAACGAGCATCGAATGCAAATGCTGCAGAGGTCATGTTCCAACATGATGGTCAGTGATGTTCGGACTTGACATTCATCAACGTTGAGACGTGACATGCAGTAGTTTCAAACTTTTGGCACTGTTCCATGTTCAAACATGGAGCTTAGCGATGTTCGAACGTCATATTGGCGAGTTTAAACTTGCTCAAGTAAACGCGTTCTGACGATTTTTCGAGGCTTGTTTGATGAGGATTTGTTTCCTATTGAGATTAGACTTGTGCCCTAAGTCAATTAGGATTGTATTTCTAATTAGTTAGGGTTTTAATTACTCAGTCTATTAATAATAAGAGAACTCTTCTTGTAATTCATTGAAGTACTCATATTCACTTTGAGAAATAAAAATGTAGATTTGGATTGGCTCATGGATATAGGCAATTATGCTAAACCACATTAAATCTTTGTGTCGTTATCTTCATGTTTAGACTTAGATTTATTTATTTTTTGATTATTTCTCGTGCTCTGATGCCTACCATCCCTAACAACTGGTGTCAAAACCATATGTTGTAGATTTAGAAGAACTCCTGAATCTAAATCTATGGGAAAACATTTTTGGTTGAACGCGAATTTCATCACGCATTTCCAGCTGATTTTTTAGTTAAGTATTTGAACAAATCGTCCTCACGCAAGCCCTGCATGAATGCACTTGTTTTTAGATTGGCGGTAGCCGATGGCACTTCCAGAGTGGCAGCGTTGAATCTTTTCACGTAAGAGCACAAAGTTTCATCGCCTTTCTGCTTTATGTTAAAGAGGCTTAGTGGGGTTTTCTCATGCCTTTTGCTGCTAGCAAATTGGTGGAGAAATTTCGTGCTGAATTTCAGGAAAGACCCGCTAGATCCCTGAGGTAGTTGATTGAACCACAATTGTGCTGACTTAGTCAGCGTTGTTAGGAACACGCGACATTTGATGGCATCCGAATATCTATGTAATAGAGCGTAGCTCCTAAAAGTGTACAAGTGGTCCTCGGGATCTGATGTACCATCGTAGGTCATCATAGAATAAATTTTGAAGTCCTGTGGCAGTTCCTCCTGCATTATGGAGTTGGTAAAGGAAATTCCTCAATCCGTGCGTGCCTTTCCTCCAGCTATCTTCCTCTCCATCTCCTCCATCCTTCTTCCCATAAGATCCCATTGGTTTGTTATGAGGTTTGTTTTTGCCTGTCTCCTTGGATTTTCTCCTGAAGAATGAACTGATTCGTAACTGTTAACATCCTCGTCGAGGTCCTTCTTTCTTTCCTGCCCTGGGTGAGGGCCTTAAGTTTTCAGATCATATTTTTTCTCATGCCTAGGAGGTAGCATTACTCCCTGGATTTCTTCCTGATACGCCCTGTTGGGCGAGATCCTACCTTCCTTGATTTCTTTCTCATGCAATTCAGTACGTCTCATCTGGCGACCCTCCTGGGCAGGATATTTTCTAGGGGGTTCCCCCTCTCCCCGTAGGTTCATTTGCTCAGCAAATTCCATTCTCCCTGCTCGCTTTCCAGGGCCATTTTCAGGATTAAACTCCATATCAATATGAGTATTAGCATTTTCGAGTACTTGTTGTACCGGACTTCCTTTCATCCTACCCGGATCATGCAGATCCGGACTTTTCTTTGCGGCCTGGACGGCTGCCTCAATTAATTCCTGCAATTGTTCCTTAGTCAAGTGGTAAGATGACGCAATTTGCAGGGAGTTTTCCACCCCTGCAGCATGCATTCCAGGTGATGGAGAAACTCCATCGCCACCAATCGATACTCCACCCCCACGTGCTATGGGGGTCTCCTGTAATTCCCCAAGCAATCGCCTAGCCAAGAGGGCTGGGGTCTCAAGAGCGTTATTACCTCCAGTCGTCGGGAATAACGCCCCTTTGTTCCCCCACACCTTCCACAGTTTCGTCTAGCTCCACGAGATTGTGACCTGCCATCAGGCTTGCAAAAAGAAGAGAAAAATTATGAATAAATACGAAAATGTTACCTCACGCCTTGAAGCTCAATTTCCCACAGATGGCGCCAATTGATGTACGTGGGATTTACACCAATAATATTTGTATATTATTATGCGAGAAATTAAGTATAAAAGCAATAAATGATAAGAAAAATAGAGAGTAAAAATATGTAAAAATGCAAAAGTTATAAGAGTTGTTACATGGATATTTATACAAGCTAGATAACTTTTATACAAGTATAGTATGTTAATCTTGCTGATTTCCTTCTTGCCGCTATTTCTGGAAGCTTTGGGTGTCCTGAAATCATGCTAAAATGCGTCATGTCAGGTCCTATTTTAGGAAGGTCGAATCTTCCTGATTTGGTAAGAGGATTTTCCTTGATTGATATTTGATGGGATCTTGATTGGATATTGTCTTCTTAATTGATTCCTTTCCTTGTAAGGCTTTAACTTGGGCTCCACTACTAATAATTGAATGAGGCCGAAAATATAAGGCCTTTGGGCAGAAATATACCAATAAAATAGGAAGAATATAAATTATTCCTTGGGTTTATCAACTTGGCCCAATGGATAATATCGACCCATATCAACTTAAATACATCTTCAAAAAAGAAAAAGCAAAACATCTGAACACAGTTGGCGGAAGGTGTTAGGTTTGGGTTCAACGTGAGTTATAATATTGCATTCAAAATCAAACATAAAGTTGGTATTCATTTTTTTTTTAACTCCTTCATTACTAAGATTTTACATAATCATATGTCTAAAAATTGAAAAATATAATTTACGTCCTTTTTAATTTGAATAATTAAATTATCTCCTTCAAGGTATTTTGATAATTAATTACAATTCATTCCGCTTATTTTGGGCTCATGACAAGCAACACTCTCTTATAATAAAATTTTACACTGAACCTCTTAGGGTTATCTTGGTCAAAAAAATAGTTGACCAAGACAAGGGCAAAACAAGAATTATATATAATTTTTATTAATGATGTTAGCAAATTGTCAAGTTTATTTATAAGGAGGAGGTGTTTGTTATATGCCAAAAATAAGCGAGCTAGACTATGATTACACAAAATAAGGAGAGTAGTTTGTGTAATTAAATCGCATAAGCCCCTAACAATGACTCTTAATCACCTTATGTCCTTATCTAGAAGCAAACTAAGTAGAGAAAACATTAGAGCTACTATTACAAATTTGGAAGAGTGATCGAGAGAAACGGAGCTTTGGTTTTAGGTTGTACTTTTCGCATCTAAGAGACCATATCGTTTCAATTATTTTGTCCTCTAGGAAACACAAATATAATATGGTGGGAGGTAAATGCAATCAACCCTACGAAAAAGATGCATTATCATTACATAACTTAGATACACATAAAGAAGAAGATTAAAAATTGCAAACAAAAATACAATATCTTATAGAGAAAATAATGAGAAACAAATTTTCCATAGCCAATAACAAAGAATACAAAAAAATGAACTTCCAAATGTGAACAAAAGATAATTGAAACAACAAACAATTACAAACTTGCCTCTGAATTACAGAATCCAAAAGCAAATGTCAAGATTATTGACACCAACGAAATAAAAAAAAATTAAAAAACCACACTTTTGGATATGACCATGTATAAACATAATCTTTGCATATTCATCCTTCACAAAGCACACTTCAGACTCCTTCCGCCTCATCATCTCCGTCAACATTTTCTTGGGACGCCTCTTCCAAAGATTTACCCTTTGACTCAGGGACAGCAAAAGTGCAAAGCATTCCAAGAAAATTAATGACACCCAAAACAATAAGCGAATTCTTCACACCGATACCCGGGGGATAACCATGTTCAGTCTTTGTCTTGTCTGTGCTTTGTGCAGCGTAAAGAAACCCGTAAGCCCCGACAATTGCTCCTGCTTTCCCAGCGGCAGCAGATATTCCGTGGCAGGTAGACCTCAATCGGGCCGGGAAAATTTCTGCCGGCACAACAAATGTAGTAGCATTCGGCCCGAAATTGGCAAAGAAAAACGTTAGACCATACATCACCACGAATCCAATACGATTAGCCTTTTCAGTCCAGTGGTTGTAAGGAATGGCAATGGCAAACATGAAAACAGTCATGAAGAAGAAACCCATTAATTGAATTGCAAACCTTCCCATTATATCGATGAATGCCACGGTGAACCAATAGCCCGGCACGGTGGTGCAAAGTGCAATTAAAGTTTGAGCTTTGGAAATTTGAAAAACTTCGTGGACTGCGTTCATTGTTTTGGCAGGTGGGATCCATCCAATTGCGGAGAATACGTCTTTCTGGAAGAGATTCTGACTGTAAAAAGCAATGTCAAGTAAAAACCACGTGGATGTGGTTCCGAATAAATGAAGGCCATGGCGCTTTAAAAATTCCTTGGAAAACAAGCCAAAGTTGTTAGATTTGCGCTGTGATATTCTCTCCAGCTTAGCTTCTTCGGCTTCGATCTCCACGTTCAAAACTCTGGCCATGTCAGATGCTGCTTGTTTAGCATTTTTCGCGACGAGAGCTGTGTAACGCGCGGTTTCAGGCATCTTCATACGCCAGTAGTATGTGAGGGCGGCGGGTAATGCACCGAACATCAAGATAATGCGCCACACATAGTCGGCCTCTGGCACGATGGAGGCTGCAGCATTTTGCTCGTATGTCGGGGCATTGTAGTGGTGATCAATCGCAGCCGATACAATTAGAGAAATAATCCCACTAAACAAAATCCCGAAACCTTGCATGGCAAAAACTGCAGCGATAAACGCACCACGGGTCTTTTTATTAGCGTACTCAGACATGATGGTAGCGGATAGTGGGTAGTCTCCTCCAATGCCGAACCCGAGCCAAAACCTAAAGAAGCATAAGGTTGCCATGGTACCCTTTGGAGTGCCCCCAAAGGAAAGACCGGAGCAGACCGAGCATACGACCATGATAAGGAGGGTCATTCCGTACACTTTTTTCCGACCCATTTTGTCCCCGAGCCACCCGAAGAAGAGCTGGCCGACCAGGGTTCCGACGAGGGCAACCCCCGTGACGGAGGAGGAAACGCTCGGGGGTAAGACACCGGGTTTCTCAGCGCCAGCCTTTGTGTAGTAGATACGGCCTAATAGCTTGGCGACTAAGGAAATACTGAAGAGATCGTAGGCATCTGTGAAGAACCCCATTCCAGCAACCACGATGGCTGTGAAATGATACAGTTGGGTTTTCGCCACATCAAGTGCTTTCAGCACTTGTAATTGATCCCCCGCCATGCCTGATGTTGATTCTTGACGTAAATTGTCTCTTCAAATTAACAGTACTTCTTGAATTCTCTGCATAAAAAGGATCAAATGTTGAATTACGGCTCAAACAATTACTTTAATTTGCTAACTAGAAAATAAACAAAGTATATAAATTGTTTACGAAAAATGGGGTTTGGATGTATATCAAAATTACTCACGTTTGCAATGTTAATATTTTTTTTTCTTGGTAATTGGGCAACCCCTCGAAGTGTACATCAATCACATCACGTCAAAATTAGATTTTACGACACAAAATTCATTAATGACATATAAGTCGTTGTCAAAAACAACTCCTCATACTTTAAAAGCTAAACTATTCCGTACTTTTGAAACAAATATTTTGAGGTGAAGAGAGTTGTACCTTGAGGTCCAAGAATTCAGAATGCTTTCGAAAATGAACTGATTGAAGATAGATTAGATGGAGATTATATATAAGCTCACCATTCAGAATAATCTCCGGAATCTAATGAGCATATACCCTAATAATGTCAACCCTTTTTAGCTAATTAAATTCTTAATTATATATTGCTTCAATCATTCTCATACATTAGGTACACAATTTGACAGTAGTTTAATATAACTGTACATGTAATATATATGTGTGTGTGTGTGTGTGTCTGCTTTCTTTGAAACAATCTTCGAATGTTCACTGGCAATGTATAATTATGGAAAATTTCTGTTTCAGTACTACTAATCCTATCCCTTTTGGTTGTTAGACTTTTGTGAAATCTGATATGGTCACGTTTAAGAATGATTTCTTTATTTTTGCAGAAAATGATCGTTCCCGGTGCAACGTGTAATCAATGAATGTTTTATCAAATAATTATTTTATTTTGATAAAAAGTCAGAGACAATTTGGATATATTTAAAAGTGGCATGTTTTCCACGTCACTATTTGTGGTTGTTCAACTATCTATACTACTGTAAAAGTATGAATCTTTTTGGTGTTTCTTTTTTTTCCAATTGTGAAAGGACATTGTTGCCCTTATATATAATAATAGATATAATGACCCTTCTCTTAATTTATGATTGACTTGCTATTAAGAATTAATTCGATTGATAATTGATTTTGGTGACTCTTAATATGCCCCTAATTTTAATGATGTTTGCCTCTCATTTTCCTGAACTCTTAAAAATTGGAGTTAACTTTTTCTTTATTAGACTCTTTCGTGGTATTATATTGATAAATTTTTTAAACTGTCAACCCTTCATATAGCATTACAATTAATTGTGATAAGATATAATCTACTTGACTCTTTATTTACTAAAGCTTTCTTATATATCGGTGTGGTTAGTGATTAGACCAAGACACTCAGAACATAGGCATACTGAATCAGATGCCAGTTATGGAGTTTCAAGAATTAACATCAACTTTTTCAACTCCCGCAACCCTTCATGTCTAAGTTTCATTTAACATCAAATTTTTTGAATAGGTTGATCATCTCTATTACGTACTGAGAGGATTAGGTGGAGATGACTTGAGAGGCCGAGGCACTTTGGAATCCAATCCCTTCTCAAATGCACGTGTGCATTGTTTCAGTTTCTGGACCCGGGAGATAAGATTCAATTTTTGACCCAAAGGGTGGCAAGGGTAATGGCTTGAATGCGAGTTGGACGTAGGAATGCTTGACAAACTTTATCAAAACGGCATGCAGAACTAATATTGGTCATAGAGAATGACATAACGGGATTTAATTTGTAGAGGAAGTGATATGATATAATTATTTTAAAATTTTGATTTGAAAATAAATGATATTTTAATTCCTCATTTACAAACTTCTTCTTACATGAACGCCACCATTTTCATGTTCGCATCAAATTTAATGTTATGTATAGTAATATATTATTAGCAAGCATTGCTAAATAGTAAAATATTCTTAGTGAGTATTGAATTTATAGTAATTTTTCAGTAATTCTTAATATATATATATATATATATAAATATATTAATTTTTAGTAAGGGTAAAATGCACAAACACCCACGTGTTTATGCGAAAGTGCTAAAAAACCCTCGGTATTAAAAGAATAACCCAAAAGCTAGCCCCATCTAAATTTGTAAAACCAACACAAACCCCCTTGCATGTGGATACTATGTTTGTTTTGACAATTAGTACGAATTCTTTTATAATATATATAGGTTCTTATAAATCAATAAATTTTATCTTTGTGGATAATAAACTCTAAAAAATCAATCAGTGAAAAAATCATATGTTATATTCAATTTTTATAATTTTTGATACTTTGTTTTAGTACTCATATTAGTCATTTATATATGAAATTTAGTAACCTCATATTAACTTAATCAGAAGAAATACTTTTTATTTAAAAGGACGTAACTGTATACCAACTAATTTAATCTGTTTTGTGTTATTCCCAATAGATTATATAATGTAATTTAGGCTTTTTAACTTAAAAGTAAAGGGAACTTTGGTCTTTAACATATAAACTTTATGAAAAAATAAAGAAGGAGATTCATATCAATATATCAAACACAATAATTGTGAATGTTTGTTCATAGATCAAGACACAATTTTTTCGATTATAATTTCACTTTTCTCAGTTTAACTTTTTGCTCCATCATTAAATTTTTATAATAATATCAGAAGACTTGGATGTTTACGTGCAACGCATGTACTTTATGCTAGTATATGTTAAATATAGCTAGGAAATTACTTGCAAATTTAACTTGTTTTTACTATATATATATATATATATATTCTTTTCTCTTTCTTTCTCGTTTTTTTTTTTGGGAAAAAATTTCTAACTTGTTATGTTAACTAATTAAAATAGTGTCTTGGTTAATGGAATTTTAATCACTAATTAAAATAGTGTCTTGGTTAATGGAATTTTAATCATTAAGTTGTTTTTAGAGGGGAAATTCTAGCCCGCTCCCGGCTCGGCCAAACCTATGTGTATATTTTGAAATAATTTATCAATTATATGACAAATGTAATACACTCTCCTTATGAAATACACTTGGGTGCGGCCAAGTCGGGTCTGTGCTAGAATTTTTCGTTTTGAGAGTACTGGTCTTATCTTTCTGTACCATGTCATTTGTTGTAACAACCAGTGTCCCACATGGAAACGGGGAAATTCTAGCCCGCTCCCGCTTAGCTAAACCCATGTGTATTTATTGAAATAACTTACCAATTATATGGCAAGTGTAATACACTCTCCTTATTAAATACACTTGGGTGCGGCCAAGCTAAGTCTGGGGTAGAATTTTCCCATGGAAACGAAGGAAAAGGTGAATTAATATATAAAGAAAATCCTAGAATTCAAGTGTAACAACATATATTTATTTTGGACCTTAGTTCCCAACTCAAGGCTACGCTTAGTTGGTTCAAATTGACTTCTCTAGTCCAAGGGGCTCGTGAGTCCGGGCGTGATTCGTGACATGCGAGATCCTATCCATTTAATTTGATCATTAATTACATGGTGTTGTTATTATTTCATTTCTAGCTATTATATTATTGTTGTTCTCATTAATTAATGGATTACAATCTCGAATCGATTGTGTTTTAATGGTAGGACGCAATTTTCATATTCTCATTTAGCTTCTTCTATTCTAATGGCAAATATATATGAAGATATTTACTATGTCACTAATAACCTTATTATTGACATTTTCTCATTAGTAGACAGCATACTCATGGTGCTTATACCATATATAAGGGGGGAAACAAGTAAGGTCATACTAAATTAGTCTAAATGTTATAACTACTCGACAAAATTAGAAATATAAGGAAATAAATAGACTAAAAATAAATTAATATTACAATAAATTAGTTCGCTCGCGATCCATCAATGCAACACTGGTATGATAAAATTGGAATATGCCATTACATGCATCCCAATGGTGATTACCATTATATATTTAGTATATCAAATGCATTTAATTATTATTTGACTTATTTATAATAAACTGTTAAATTGTTTCTTCTGACGACACTGATTATTAATTTGTCCGAAAACAAAAAAGTCAAATGGATGAAAATTTGCAATACATAGAAAATTTAACCAGTGGACATTCTCAATTTCACTTTTCTTTGTTAGAGTAGCAGGTCAAACTACAAAATATCATGATCATATATCCTCATTAATTGTTCAATTATTGAAAAAGATTGTACCCCTAAAGTACTAAATTTCGACCAAAGAATGACTCCATCAGATTATAGGAGCGTATTATATATTGTCCGTACAAGCAAGGTGACAACCATAGTATATATATATAGTGGGATAATTACATTGGATATCCCTGAGGTATTGCCTAGATAAAAAAAAAAAAAAAAACTAATTTAATAAATTACATCTAACACCCTGTTATTTTATTTTATGATGTAAGGTTGGCCAGAAAACATAAATTGACTGTAATGCTCCTAACATGATGACTTAAAAGAAAAAAGAAAAAGACACAAAAAGAATTTTTTTAAAAAAAGCTAGTTTATAATTGACTCATGTGCCCCTTTCACCCTCTAAATAAAAATGTCAAGTAGGTTGGCCCCGCCCAAATCACAGTTTGGACTGGATCGAGCCTTGGCCACGAAACGAGATGGCCCAAAAAACCTGGTTAAAGTGGCCATTGGTCGGGCTAGGCCCCGTTAAAGTGGGCATTGGTTGGGCTAGGCCGGGGCCTAGCCCAGGTCCGAAAATGTTTATCAATTTTGGACGCAGTTTTTAACAAAAACTAACGTTGTTGAAGCTCCCTTAACAACCCTTGACACCACGGGATTCAAACCCCCTTGGCCTCATTTAAATTTATTGTGTAAATCAAAAAAAAAAACTTACATTTACATACCTATATTTTGCAAAATATTGCAAATAACCCCCTTGGCCTCATTTAAATTTATTTCGTAAATTAAAAAAACTTACATTTACACACATATGCTTTACAAAATATTACAAATAACCCCAAAAGGGTATAATTGTCAGAGAAAATAGGGTTTTTATGTTAAAAAAATTAATCATGCCAAAATAGGGGTATTTTAGTTCACAAAGTTTTCTCACGACGCCATACAGAAACCCTAATCGAAGGCGACAAATATTGAACGGAATGAAACTACGTACATGGTGTTAGATGTAATTTATTAAACTAAAGTTTTTCTCTGTAATTATACAATACATCATAGATACCGGTGGAATAAGGGTGTCAATAACATTTTGGCAAGATTTTATCTAGATGCAGAATTACACCATTACGTCACATATCAATCATAATATAATTGAATATAAATGAATCAATTAATTACAACATATGGTGAGATAGTAATGCTTACTTATACGTTATCAAAAGAACAAAAAAATGCTTGCTTATATTCCAAGCTTATCAATTTTGTCGATGGAGCCCGGTCCTTCTATTTTTGGACATCCTCTCATGAAGTACTTATGAATTGTGATTATCATTATAATAACAAAAGCCTTGGAGATATTTCTATCTATAGTTAGCACAATATAGTATCCATTCAAAAAATAACAACCAAATTTAGCTTATATAATTGCAAGTCCAACCAAAAAATTGCTGTCATCCTGTGCCCGATCAGTATACATGGGAACATGAACAGCATGCATTTTTTAAGTCAAATTCCGCCGCTTTTTTAATTTTTAAAATATCCAGTGTGGAAAGAATTATGATATATATTCTCAAGAATATACCAATTAATGGTTGAAAATATATCCAGTTAATATAAAATAAAAATAAAGAATAAGCTATATATAGGAGGGTTGGCTGTATATATAAATATATATATATATATATATGGAAAAATAATAGGATGAGATCAGATCACATTGTTTATAAAACGTCAATTCTCTTTTTGGTTAGGAATTGATATTTCTTACTTTGCTGCATCATTTGGCTGCACGACTTGCCAATAGCAAGACTGGTCAGCTAGATTTCGATATTCAACCATATATAGCATGTTGATGTCTTCTTTTATTATTTTTCTTGTCTTTTAGTTTATCCACAATCATGATTGATGATTAATGAATTCAAAATCATTACATAATTGTAGCTCATAGCGTGTTAAAGGAATATATATATATATATATATATATATATAATACTTATATTTTTTTTTTAATAATATAACATGTATGTATTGATACGGGCTCAAAATTGTGTCGAGGTGTATATAATTTAATTTCCAACCAAGTGTGTATATAGTAGCCTTGTACATGTGCAGGTCATCTAATACTTAGATATATATGAATGATTAGAGAGTTGAATATTCTTTAAGTAAACTCAAGATTATACAACAATGTACGAATCAGACGACTATAAATTGTGTGTTAGGATGAAGGATTCTAAAGATAGATGTTTTCAAATCATGATAACTGATATATTGCAGATATTTGTGAATAATATTGAGTTGTTGTATGGATTTCAACTCTTTTTGAGCACTTTTCACAATCATTAAACTAGAACATTTTATTTTTTGGTCCTATAGGACTTCACACATTTCAATTTTTTTGGATTTGAAGTTGCAACTTCAGTCTTATAGGACTGAAAATGTTGCATTTTTTATCCGAGCCATCTATTTTTTGGACGAAAAAAAAGTCCACTGGAACCAAAAGTACAACTTTTTTCTGTGTCCAATATCTTACTCTAACGACGTGTGCGTTTCAATCGCATTTTTTCAATTGAGAATCTTGTTCGCTTGTAATACTCCGAGGAGTTGCCTAGAAACTCATACAAGACATTTGAGTCGTTAAGGGAGCAATACAAAGAAAATTGAGAATATTTTTCGAGACTGTGAGAGTGATTGTACAAGAAGTTTTAAAGTTGAGTATTAAACTCGATGTTGAATCTTGTAATGATAAGAATAAAAGGTCCCGTAGACTATAGACATGACAAATTTCGCCCAACTACGTAAATCTGAGCGTACTGTTTATTTTCAATTCTAACAAAATATTATTTTTATCATTTGATTTGTGAATTGTGAATCCTATTGAATCAAATCTCAGACATTGTTTCTTTGTACCCGGCAACATCTTATAATGTCCAAAATCTTAATTACCAAACACTTCAAGATTTTGCTTTTAACATAAGACCTAACATTTTAGAAGTTCAAAGTATTTAATAACAAAATTTATAAATAAGTTTGAGCCCATTACCGTCCTACTTTACAGGGCCAAATCCAAAAATATTAAGAAGCTCAAGCCCATGTAGAGGCCATTTGACCCATCTTTTTGCACTTTAAATCATAATTTTTTGTGTGTTTGCCCCTTTCCCACAATTTCGTTTGGGTATTTTTCCGTTACAAAATCACGATTTGGAAAAATAAGAAATCCTAGCTTTTGCTATGAACAAATCAATTATACAAAAACTAAGCAAACTCACCCGTAGCAGTATATAATTTGTAATCATCTTTATGGCTACGGCCCTTAATTAATCACCCAAATAAATGTAACATTGAGAAGAATTTGCTAAAATTTTCAAAGGTAAAGACGATTAGATTTAGGAGTTTATAGTTCAGTTTCCGCAACGCTTCAATCATTTGAAGGTGAAATCGGACATGAAATGCTTATTCGTCCTCCTCTATATCAGGAATCGAGTTTCGGTTATATCCTACATTTTATTTTCTTTTGTTTTGTTATGTTCGTGGTGCTTATGAGGATTATAACCTTAAAATGTTTTATTCCTATACGAATAGCAAATTATTTTAGTATATCGACAAAGAACATGCACTGATAGCTTATAGTCTTATAGGTGATGATATTATCAATTAAATCCAATTCGTCAGAGGCGACATTATTAGTCGTCTGCGTGACATGATTCTATCTAAACTTTTTTTGAATCAATGGACCATATATTACTCTACAGGTCTATTACAATTTTTTTCGAAAAAGTCATAGTGAAAGATATGGTCCAAATGTGTGTAAGAAATAATGGCACGGTTTGTCTTAAAAAAAAATAAGAAGCGTTAATTCAATAACAATAACATTATTAATAATAATAATAACAAATAAATAAACACCAGAAAGAATACTAATAATAATAATAAAGCTTTCTAGGGCAACCTCCATAATTCTTGTAAATATATGCATCTAAATGTAATTACCAAAAAAATGGAATATATGCATCTATATATACGAAAGTTCAGGAATGGTATAGATTATATTTGTACATGTGATGAGTATATTATTTATAAATTACATATAAACTCTTGCATTGATATAATATGATTATGACAAATATTGTTGTGATGTTGAACAACTCAATATCTTTTTATATCAAGACTTCTATTCATAAAATTATGTAGAATTAACATAGTCATTAGAATGACATTGCTAAGAAATTTTGATGAAATAAATAAAAACAATTATGCTATATAATCCATATCTAACATGTATTATAATTCATCTCTCTAAATTATATTTTAAAAAACTTAATAGAATGGCCGGCTTGAAGACATCAGAGGAAGACCATCAAATTTCGATTGTCGATTTTTGAGGGCAAAGCTATTTAGAATTTTTCACTTGATTATAGTGAGTTTTTCATTATAGTATTATTATTTATTACTAATGAGCCCTAATTGATGTGGCGAAATTAAAGTTCCCAACAAATCATGAGTTTAAATCCATTAGAAATGTGCCTTTATTACTCTAATACACGTTGTTTGTTGGTAGTAGTAGTTATTAATATTTTTTTGTTTTTTTGTTACAGTAGTTGAGATTTATAATATAATGATGTATCGATAACCTTTTACCTATAAGAACGAAACATAAACATCTCCGAGCTATATATGAAGTAGACTGAAAGACCATTCTTAATAATAGAGAGCTTCACATATATAAATAATTCTTTGGGAAAATCTATGTTAGACCCAATTCATTGATCCTAATGTTTATCTCTTTCACAGAGTAAGATATATTGTGTATGGTTCTTATATATACTTGTTTGAAAAGATAGACACAGAATACACAATCGAACAATTGGACTCGATCTGACATGATTACCTTGATTGCTCACGTTATTGTAAACTCCCAACAAATTTTGAAGTCAACATACGCAAAAGTCGCTTGATTGATGGGGACTTTACAATTTATCGAGATTTTTGGAGTAGAACATATATAACAAAATTGTAGTGATTGTTTTCAAATGAGACCCACTTTTTGTTGCTTATAGACTTTGCATAAGTGTGTGTGTATATATATATATATATAGTCTCACTTCTTCACGTTTTGCAGATATATATTTATTTCTTCCGCGTTTACTTTGCATTCTTTAAAGTCGAGTCAATCAATCGTGTGAACTTTTTTTCAACCTTTTATAATCAATCATTGTAGAGAAAATTTGATTCCTGTTACGGCAGCATTTTGAACAAGTGTTCTTGCAATATGATCGTATATTATGGGGAAAGGGTTATGAGATGTTGGTAATTGATTTGCATAGTATTTTATTTACGACGTATTTATATTCTCATTAAATAACTCACAAGCACATTAATTTATATATATCGTGGTCAAATGAGCAGTATGATTTTTTCTAAGAAAATAATGTGATCTCATTCTTTTTGTAAACTTCCTAGTTGTCAATTTTTTAGTATAAGAAGAAAAATAGAGCTCTAATATTGTACGCGTTTGACAAATCTAAAAAAAGGCATGGAATCTCTTGAAAATGTATGAATTGAATTATTATTAAGTACGTACTTGAATTGCTTATCTAAAACTTAAAGATACGGTGAAAATGTATGAATTGAATTATTAGTTAAGTACGTACCTGATTCCATTTTGTTCGAGTTTTTTTAAGTTTAAGTTACGTTTCGAGTATAATTAACTATGGTTGTCAATTGGAATATTGAGATACGGTGAATGCATATGTTTTTTTGTTTCATTCTAGTCTTAACATTGTTTTTCAAGGATGCTCCAAATTTTTTAATGGAAAATGCTATATACTATCGATTTTTCACCTCCCCTTGATTTAGAAAGTATGGATGTATTATGTCCAATAATATCATTAAGCTCACGTATCCTTCGCCCGCGTATCAGGATAACGTGCTTGAATCAACTATACCGAAAGCTGATTACGCTTGGCCCTTGATCCTATTGATTGGCGCGCTTCCTGCAGCACTGACCTACTACTGGTGCATGAAAATGCCAGAAATCGCGCGTTATACTGCATTAGTTGCCAAAAATGCCAATCGGGCGGCTTCTAATATGTCGAAAGTTCTGCAAGTGGAGCTAGAGACAGAACCGAAGAAAGTGGAGAAGCGTGTTACTGAAATGGGAGACAATTTTGGCTTGTTTTCAAGGAATTCGTAAAACCCATGGGCTTCACTTGCTTGGGATAACGAGCACTTGGTTCTTGCTTGATTTCGCGTTTTTCGATCAAAGTCTTTTCTAAAAAGACATATTTAGTGCCATAGGATGGATCCCCCTTAGCAGAGACAATAAATGTACTTGAAGAGGTTTACAATATTGCAAAGGCTCAAACTCTGATTGCCCTCTGTGATGGGATATGTAGACTGATTGGAAGAGGATCGGGTTCGGATCGAAGTATAAGGAAGAAAACAGGCGGCGTCACGGAGCAGTATACAAAACACCGCGGTGTTCCAACCCCAACGCCGCGGCGTTCGCGGCAGTAGGGGCATCACTGCGGCGTTAAGGAGCGAACGCCGAAAAAGACACTTTTTGAACTGTTTAGGGCTGGATTTTGTTTCCTTATGTGAATATAAGTCTTCCAAGACTCTACAAGAGCATATATACATACTGTTCATCTGCAATATGTATCTCTCATCATACAATCAATAATAAACCTCTACTGTAGACCGTGGACGTAAGTATTCTTGGCCGAACCACGTAAATCTTGTGTCGTTTATTTTCTTGCTTTTTTATTCACTTTTATTCGTTTATGAGCATTGATTCCTAACACTCTGCAATGCAGTTCTTGGCTATTGGTTTACAGTGTTTTTCATCAATAGAATGGGATAGTTTTTCATTCAATTAATGGGATTCTTTTTCATGACGGTGTTTATGTTTGCCCTAGCCATTCCTTGTACCCATTGGACTCATAGGGACAACACAATAGGATTTGTGATCATATTCTCGCTGATCATATTCTTCTTTACCAATTTCGGGCAAATGCTACGACGTTTGTCATCCCGGCTGAGATCTCCCTGGCAAGGTTAAGGTCCACGTGTCACAGTGTTTCAGCAGCTGCAGGTAAGGTCATCGGGGGATATAGTTGGAGCTTTCGGGTTTCTTTATGCAACTCAGCCTACGGACTCGAGCAAGACGAATGTTGGCTACCCGGCGGGCATTGGCATAAGAAACTCGTTTATCGTGATCGGGTGCATCAACGCGTTGGGGATTGCTCACGCTGTTGGTGCCCGAATCGAAGGGCAAATCGTTAGAGGAAATGTGGAAGGAGCACGAGGATAATAACGAGATTACATAAATGAGGCCACATAGTGCTAATGATATTCGGACATTTCCATTTTAATTAGGTCTGTCCGTACAGAGTTTCAGCTTAATGTATTTTACAATATAATTAGGCTTGTTTTTTGTCTCAAGATCAAATAAGAGCCACCTCTGTTGTCTCCTTTTGTTAGATTTATTATAGAATTATTATGTTAGTCTTTATTTTATATATGGTAGTTTAGGTTTACATTAAGTTTTTTCTTATTTTATGTCTCTTCTTGTAAACTCTATATATATCTTGTCAATAATATTTAAGGGGAATTACATATTAACACCTTTTTCACACCCACTCATATATATGTTTAATTGTAATATTTCAAGTACCATAATCACGCAATCATGGTATAAACTTAAAGATTCTTCTGTACCTTATAAAACCTTATAACAAGGGTTAAATGCCAAAAAAAAAAACCTGTGATATAATTTTTTTGCTAAAAATTCCATGTGATCACGAAATAGCCTAAAAACTCCCTGTGTTCTTAAAAAGTTTGCAAAAGTCACTTTTTGTAAAAAAAAAAAACGAGCATGTTTTTCATATTTTTCACCTTTATTGACATGCTTATTTGTCATTTATACACTCTCCAAACAATATAAAAGGCAAAATAGTATTATTTCACCCAAAAAAACACATGTTTTTCTATTTTTTTTTATAAAAAGTGACTTTTTGCTGACTTTTTAAGAACACGAGGGGTTTTTAAGTTATTTCGTGATCACAGGGGGTTTTTAACAAAAAAAGTTATATCACAGAGGTTTTTTTGCATTTAACCCATATACCAATGAAGAAACTTTTGTAATGACATATTTTCACTTCTAAGACTCTACTCTAATTTAAATTATGTATTTATTCTTTAGAATATAGTTTGTATAGAGCGTACAAAAAAATTTGAGCTCGAATCAAGTTTTAGGCTGGGGCTCGACTCGCGAACTTGAACTCATTGAGTCGTATCATTTTCTGCTACGTACGCAAGTATAACTTGCAGTCACAAGATTTATTTTATGGCGCTATTATTTCACAACCTGTTAATATAGTCATTGAAGTGTAATTAGCAAGGGTGAAACGAAGATTCTATATGTCCTTTCTAATTATATTATTGACACACAAAATTCCTAGCAAGTGTACCAGGTCGTACAAGTAATATAGTAGATGTAAGTCCGAATTATTATATTCTAGAGACAACTGTATCTAAATACTGAGATTACTGCGTTATCTAATTTCTAAGTCAAATCAATCGATATAGGTGAGGATTATGAATGACAATTCACCAACGAAAGAAAACAACTAAACCTTGATTAAAATCAGTGAGAGAAGTGACTAAGACACATGATTCAACCAATTATTCAGTTTGATCACGAATTTTATTTTACTAAATTATTAGATTGTTTAGGCAAAGAAATTCCCTAAATTATTCACTACCCAATCTCTTGGCATAACCATTCTATCTTTGTAAATGATTTTCTAAATCTCTATATGGAAATTGAATTAACAAATATGCATTACAATGATTCATGGAATTTCTCATTTTTACGGAAAGCATGCACAAGGAAAACAAATCTATCTCTAGTCAATTTTACATTGTGATGTTTAATATCTTAGTGCATCCCTAGTTTATCTTCTCTCAATCTCAAAACTAATTAGCGCAAGATCATACGATTGGTAGCTAAGCAATCATATGTAACAAGCACAAATATTAAACATATAGCCCAAGACAAAATTAATCCGAAAAAACAAAATTCATAAATCAAACATATTAACTGACATTCACATGGCCTTAATTAAAAGAAAACTAATGCATAATTGTAAACATTCAAATATCTAGAAGACATGTTTAACAACATGAATCCCAAAGGATAAAAAAAAAACTCCCTAATATAATCTTGATGATGGATTCTCCTTTGAATTCTCTATCTTCAATCTTCATAGGCAAAGATGGAGCCTTTTCAAGTGTTTTCTTTCTTTTCCAGAATTTTCTACACCCTCTTGGTGCGTTTCAAGGTGTAAAAATCTTCGAAATGGCAAAAAGTCCTGAATTTGACCTAAAAACGTAAATTTTTATGGGTTGAGCCGACGTGAAGCCATGGAGAAAAGTGTAAACAATTCTAGTAACATTGTTATTGGTAGCCGCGGCGACTAATACTCGATACGTGTGCTTAATTATTTTTAAAATAATATAAAAATACTTAATTTATTTATTTTTAGTAATATGTAAAATTTTCTAATATTTTATATGATACTTGAAATTATGCGAACATATAATTTTCATAATGATTATACGTAATTTATTATTAGTAGTTTATAAATTAATGGTATGGAGAAAAAAGATGTTTGGAGGGAAATTAGGACAAAAAGTGAGAGAGAATGGAGAAAAGAAAAAAAGAACATGTTAGAAGCAGAAGAGAAGTGGACACTTGTCAAGTATTTATAGGATGTAAATGCCAAATCTGAGTAAACAAGCAAACCAAGTTAGTTATTCTAGGGTCCTCTCACTTTATATATACTGGTTGCTGTGGCACACTTGATGCTTATGCTTAATTATTTGAAAATTATAAATAAATTATTTTGTAATAAAAACTTCTCAATATCAAATATGTTGATTAAAATTTTGTGAACATACATTTTCCATATAATTTTATCTCAATTATTATAAGCAATAAGAAATTAGTAAAAGAGAAAAAAATAGAAAAAAGAATATATGGAGAGAATTGAGGAGAAAAACAGAATGAGAAAGAAGAGTGAGAGAGGGGAAACAACGATAGGAGAGAAAATATAATGAGAGGAGTGAAGAAAATTAACTTTGACATTTGTCAAAATTGTAGTGGGTGCAAAATGTTTATTAATAGTATAGATAATATGTATAGTAATGATTATATTTAGTAAGTTGGGGTTAATGAACTAAAAATCATTACATAATTGTTGCTCATTAGCTGCATTCATGTACATAAACAGCAAGAAAAATGCTATATACCACCGATTTTTCACCTCCCATTGATTTAGAACGTATAGATGTATTAAATCCATAAAATCAATTACTTATGAATGGTTTCTTACCAAAAATAGGAAAAGTGAAAAATCGGTGGTACGTAAAAAGTGTTACATAGCATTACTAAACAGCAATTTGACTAATTTAATGGACTGATTATATGATTTAATAATACCATTTATGAATACTTTGTATTTCTTGATAATGCTAGATAATTTAATTTCCAGCCAAGTGTATATATTGTAAACCTTGTATATGTTAAAATTTATTTACAGGTAATCTAATATTTAGATATATATGAAAATGATTAAGTTAGAGAGTTTTTTTTTTTGGATAAAATTGAGTTAGAGAGTTGAATATTCTTTAAGTAAACTCGAGATAATACAACAATATACGAAATCAGACAACTATTAATTGTTTGTTAGAAAGAAGGATTCTAAAGATAGATGTTTTCAAATCATAATAACTGATATATTGCAGATATTTGATTTGAATAATATTGAGTTGTTGTATGGATTTCAAATCTTTTTGAGCACTTTTCACAATCACTAAATAAGAAAAATTCATTTTAGATCATATAGGACTTCGTGGGTTTCAAATTTTAGACTCATTGGACCTTTTTTTTTTTGTGTTAACCAAGGGTATCCCCCAACCAGACGTCAAAAACTATTCCCTCCGAGACGTAGAGATCACCGAAGTGGGTTTTGTCTCTCCCAACAAAGTTTTTTCCATACACACCGCTAGAAATCAAATCGTGGATAAATGCTTAAGGAACCCAACTATCTACCAATTGTGCTGGACCTAATTGGTTAGTCTTTTTGGACTTGAAGTTACAACTTTAGTCCTATACAACAGCAAAAGTGCATTTTTGCACATTTGGTCTCAAACATCTATTTTTAATGGAAAAAAGCACTATGGGGCCAAAAGTGCAACTTTTTTCCATGTGTCCAATATTTGACTCTAACAAAGTGTGCGTATCAACCTCTTTTTTTCTAGTTGAGGATCGCGTTTGGTTGTAATACTCTAAGGAGACGCCTGAATACTCATACAAGACATTTGAGTCGTAAGGGAGCAATACAAAGGAAATTGGGAGTATTCTTCATGACTGTGAGAGTGATTGTACAAGAAATTTTGGGTTTGAGTATTAAACTCAGTGTTGAATTTTGTAATGATAAGCATAAAATGTTTCACAGACTGTAGATATGGGCAAATTTTGCTGAACCACGTAAATCTGAGCGTATTGTTTATTTTCAATTCTAACAAAATATTATTTTTATCATTTAATTTGTGAATTGTGAACCCCTAATGAATCAAATCTCAGACATAGTGTGAACCCAACAACAACATTGTATAATCTCAAAAATCTGATTTACCAACCACTTCAAGATTTTGCTTTTAACATAAAACCTAACATTTTATAAGTTCAAGATATTTTGTAACAAATTTCATAAATAAGTTTTAGCTCAATACTCAATTTCCAGGGCCAAAGCCGAAATATATATTAAGAAGCTCAAGCCTACGTAGTATATAATTTGTGATCATCTTTATGGCTCCGGCCCTTAATTAATCACCCAAATGAATGTAACATTGAGAAGAATTTGTTTAATATTGCCCGATTATTTTATTTTTTTATTTTTTTGGAAATCACAGAGTAAATCTTCGCCGGTCACCCAGCAGAGCAAACCTGCCCATACGTAATAGCCCGCAAACCAGGTATGGAGGTAATCCACCCTAGGTTACCTATAGGCGACGGGTTCAATAAGCGCAGGGACCTACAGGGGAAAATGTAGGAGTAAACCCCCCATCCCCTTCTCTTAGGTTTCGAATCCAGATGGGTTCTAATGGTTGAAAGCCTTGTGACCACTAGGTCACACCCTTTTGCTTACTATAGCCCGATTTTCTAAAGGAATAGATGATTAGATTTAGGAGTTATAGTTCAGTCCGCATATCCCTCCAATCATTTGGAGGTGAAATTGAACTTGAAATGTTTATTCGAATTCATCCTCCTTTTTCTCAGGAATCGAGTTGGGTTATTATCCTACTTTTTGTTTTGCCATGTTTGTGGTGCTTATGTGAATAACCTCAAAATGTTTTATTCATGTATCGATGTTGAACTCGTTTACAGAACCTAGCTTATGAAGTTTACTTATATCAAATATATTTAGATAAAATATGATTCACAAATTATTTTAGTATATCCACAAGGAACATGCACTGATATATTTAAATATATTTAGATATAGTCTTATAGGTGATGTTGTTATCAATTAAAACCAATTTGTCACGGGTGACATTACTTGTGTTCTAAGCGTGACATGGTTCTATCTAACTTTTATAGATGTTGAAGTGTGGTGAAGAAATGGCTCATTTCCTTTGATAATGAAGAGTATATTTGTCCCACATTGAAAACATATTGTAAAGGGTGGTCTCTTTCTCCTATAAAAGGAGACCACCTCTTTAGTTTTGAATTCATCCCAACATTTGCCCAAGTCTTTAAGGCATTTTGTTTTCTCTCCTCTATAGTTTGTAATATTTTCACTTTAATCCTTTAGTGAAATATTTTGGTGGGGTCCGAGGATGTAGGCTAAATTAGCCGAACCTCGTTATATTTTGGTGTTCTTTATTTTGTGTTATTCTTCAAGTAGCCATTGTTAGTTATAGTTGTAGTGTTATATTGTGCTATTAAATACGTCTAGTTAATTCTGTCGAGGAGATTGGGTTTTAAGCGCGACCGTTGTGACGCCTCCAATCTTACCTGAGAATTAAATCTAGTGTGGTTTTCTAGTACAATATTTCTCTCGTTATTTCTATATTTAGTGGAATATGACTCTGAGTTCCACAACAAGTGGTATCAGAGCTCGGGTATTCTGAGTATGCTCTGTGGTCGTAGTTTAATCTGATCTTCCACATCAGAAAAGTTTTCCCGAGCTATTTGGCTTTCGCATTTGGAGGGCTATTGAAGAATAATTTGTAACCAAAAATGGAAGTTACCTCAAAAGCATCGTCGTCGTCCATTTGGGCGAGAACCACTGTGGCAAATACACGATTGGCAGTGGAGTCTTTTGATGGCATAGGCCATTTTGGTATGTGGCAAAGCGAAGTTGTAGACGCACTCTTTCAACAAGGTCTATACTTAGCTATTGAAGAAAAGAAACCAAATGATATAGAGGAAAAAGATTGGAGCATGATGAATCGGTTGGCATGTGGAACAATTCGTTCGTGTCTATCCAGAGAGCAGAGATATGCGTTTTCAAAAGAAAACTCTACATATAAATTGTGGATGGCATTGGAGGAGAAATTTCTGAAGAAAAGTTGTCAGAATAAGCTCCATTTGAAGAAGCGGCTCTTTCGCTTCACATGTGTTTCGGGTTCCACTATGAATAGTCACATTACCAGTTTTAATCAACTGGTTACCGATTTGATAAATTTGGATGAGACTTTTAAAGACGAGGATTTGGCTCTGATGTTGTTGGGATCCCTTCCCGAGGAGTTTGAGTTTCTTGAAACAACTCTACTTCACGGGAAGGCTGTTGTATCTCTTAGCGAAGTTTGTGCTGCCCTATACAGTTATGAGCTGAGAAAGAAGGACAGGCAAGTTAGTTCAGGCGGAGATGCAAAGGTTTTGTTCGTCAGAGGTCGTTCACAAAACAAAAACAAAGGAAAGAAAGGGAGATCCAAGTCGAGGCATAAACTAAGCAAAGACGAGTGTGCCTATTGTCGAGAAACAGGACACTGGAAGAGAGATTGCCCAAAGCTGACAACTAAGGGCAATTCTAAGGCCGTGGCGGAATCAAATGTAACCGCGTGTGATGATGCCGAATCGGACTTCTCATTGGCGACATCATCCAGCGGTGCTTCTGAAGTATGGATGTTGGATTCAACATGTAGTCATCATTTGACACCACATTTGGATTGGTTCTTTGATTTCAAAGAACAAAATGACGGGGTCTTCACAGCAAATGAAGCTCCTCTTACTACACTTGGGATTGGTTCAGTTCGCTTAATGAATCACGATGGATCAATGATAACCCTAAAGGGTGTTCGGTATGCACCAGAAGTGAGGAAAAACCTTATTTCCGTTGGAACTTTAGAATCGAAAGGTTTTGAAGTAAGAGCTAAGGATGGGGTGATGAAGATCATCTCTGGTGCACTCGTGGTAATGAAGGGAATTCGGAAGAACAACAATATGTATCACTACATGGGTGGTACAGTTGTGGGTGCAGTAGCAGCAGTTACTGTTGATGATCGGAATTCAGAAGCAGTTAGGCTATAGCATATGCGCTTGGGACATGCAGGTGGAAAATCCTTGAATCTCCTCATAAATCAAGGATTGTTGAAAGGAGTGAAATACTCCAAATTGGAGTTTTGTGAACATTGTGTTCGTGGGAAACAAACAAGGGTTAAATTTGGAACAGCAATCCATAATACTGAGGGTATCTTGGATTATGTTCATTCGGATGTATGGGGTCCCTCAAAAACGAGTTCTTTGGGAGGGAAGCACTATTTTGTAACCTTTCTTGATGATTTTTCCCGGAGAGTTTGGGTGTATACGATGAAGACAAATGATGAAGTGTTTGAGGTATTCCTCAATTGGAAAAAGATAGTGGAAACTCAGACTGATAAAAAGGTCAAACGTCTCCGTACAGACAATGGTGGAGAATTTAGGAGTGGTCCATTTCAGAAATTCTGTGAGGATGAAGGCATTGTCAGACACTTCACTGTCAGACATACACCACAATAGAACGGAGTGGCAGAACGCATGAATCGGACTTTGCTGGAGAAAGTTCGGTGTTTGTTATCTAATGCTGAGTTGGGTAAAGAATTTTGGGCTGAGGCTGTAACGTATGCGTGCCATCTCGTTAATCGTCTACCATCTACTGCTATTGATGGAAAAACACCATTGGAGAAATGGTTTGGAAAGCCTGCTGCTGATTATGATTCCTTACATGTATTTGGTTCCGCTGCATATTATCATGTTAAGGAATCAAAGTTAGATCCTAGAGCAAAGAAAGTTGTGTTCATGGGGATCACCTCTGGTATAAAAGGCTATCGCCTTTGGTGTCCAGAAACAAAGAAAATAATCTTTAGCAGGGATGTCACCTTTGATGAATCTACTGTGTTGGAAAAGGTGAATGGAGAACAGCAGGATGGTACTCCCAAACATGTGGAGTTTGAAAAGTTTGTTGTTCCAGCAGACCAAGAAACTCTTGATCATTCTCCTACGGTAGAAGGAGATTTTGAAGAAGAGGAAGTTCAACCCCAAGAACTTCCACAACAACTTGAATCAATTGCAACTAGCAAGCCAAAGAGGACAATCAGAAAGCCTGCTCGCTTTGATGATATGGTGGCTTGTGCATTTTCAATTGCCGCTGATGATGTTCCTACCACTTATATTGAAGCAGTCAAAGGACCAGAGAAAGATAAGTGGAGGATTGCCATGAGTGAAGAAATGCAGTCCCTTCATAAGAATCAAACATGGGAACTAGCCAGTCTCCCGAAAAGAAAGAAGGCAATTGGATGCAAATGGGTATTTGCAAAGAAAGATGGATTTCCTAGCCAAGATGATGTTCGCTACAAAGCCAGATTGGTGGTCAAAGGTTACGCTCAGAAGGAGGGCATTGATTATAATGAGGTGTTTTCTCCAGTTGTAAAACACTCCTCCATTAGAATTTTGTTGGCTTTGGTAGCACAATTGGATTTTGAACTAGTTCTGTTGGATGTAAAAACTGCATTTTTACATGGAGACTTGGAAGAGGAAATCTATATGACTCAGCCAGAGGGATTCAAAGTTGCTGAAAATGAAAATTTGGTTTGTAAACTTCAAAAATCGTTGTACGGATTGAAGCAATCTCCGAGGCAGTGGTACAAGCGATTTGACAAGTTTATGATGGGAATTGGGTACACAAGAAGCAAATATGATCATTGTGTGTATTTGCACAAGCTACAAGATGGATCCTTCATATATCTTCTTCTGTATGTTGATGATATGTTGATTGCCTCCCCGAGTCTAATAGAAATTGAGAAGTTGAAGACTCATTTGAAAAGGGAGTTCGAGATGAAGGATCTAGATGAGGCGAAGAAAATTCTCGGCATGGAGATTTTCAGAGATAGAAAATTGAGGAGGCTTTGTTTGACTCAGAAACAATATCTGAGTAGGATGTTGAGGCGTTTTGGCATTGATGAAAAGTCAAAACCAGTTAGTACTCCGCTTGCTCCTCATTTTAAGCTTAGCGCCGCTTTGTCACCGAAATCTGATGTAGAACGGGAATACATGTCAAAAGTACCGTATGCAAATGTTGTTGGTAGCTTGATGTATGCTATGGTGTGAACGAGGCCTGATATTTCCCAAGCAGTGGGGGTTGTGAGCAGGTATATGCATGATCCTGGAAAGGAACATTGGAAAATTTGAAGATTGGTTTCGGTGACCCCGTTTGACGAGGAGATTGAAGATTTTGGAAATTCGCCAAGGTGGAGATTTGTTGAAGTGTGGTGAAGAAATGGCTCATTTCCTTTGATAATGAAGAGTACATTTGTCCCACATTGAAAACATATTGTAAAGGGTGGTCTCTTTCTCCTATAAAAGAAGACCACCTCTTTAGTTTTGAATTCATCCCAACATTTGCCCAAGTCTTTAAGGCATTTTGTTTTCTCTCCTCTATAGTTTGTAATATTTTCACTTTAGTCTTTTAGTGAAATATTTTGGTGGGGTCCGAGGACGTAGGCTAAATTAGCCGAACCTCGTTATATTTTGGTGTTCTTTATTTTGTGTTATTCTTCAAGTAGCCATTGTTAGTTATAGTTGTAGTGTTATATTGTGCTATTAAATACATCTAGTTAATTCTGTCGAGGAGATTGGGTTTTAAGCGCGACCGTTGTGACGCCTCCAATCTTTCCTGGGAATTAAATCTAGTGTGGTTTTCTAGTACAATATTTCTCTCGCTATTTCTATATTTGGTGGAATATGACTTTGAGTTCCACAACAATAGAAACAATGGACCATATATTAAAAAAAGTCAGTGAAAGATTCGGTCCAAATGATCGTTTAAATAATAATAATAACTTTTCTTTATCAATTTTTTTCTTTAATAACGCCACAACTTTTCTTTTAAAAAAAGCACAATTCAGAAATATATAAAAACCAAAAAACCGTAAAAACCCTAGCAGCTCCAACTTTTTCGGAAACCTCCTTGGTGATTCTTGACTCCATATCCGCGCCGGCCATGTCGGAGGCTTTCTCCGGCCAACCACCGCCGTCGGTGGTCATCGACGAGCGGACTATTAAGAAATTTAAGAGAGGAATTATGGTAGAAGAGAGGGACTATAATCCGCCAGCCTCAAGCCATGAACAAGACGATAACATGGATATGCATGACGGAACCGACCCGGTTTAACGACCGAATTAGTGGCAGTCCGGCCGGTTGAAGGACAGTTGGATTACCGGTACCCCGCAACGCCCGTACTACAACGGGAAGGGAGAAGCTACCAGCGAGAAAGGGCTACCGGATCTGGAAATTCCGCACGTTGTTGAGGAAGGGAAGGAGAAGGATTTACCTTGGCCGAATCTGAACGTCCCGGTGGAGGCATGGCAGAAATACTCGGAACCCTACATGCGCGCGTTGGTGGTGAAGGTTCTTGGACGAATTGTGAGTTACACCTCCTTGAATAAACGAATGAAAACTCTTTGGCAAGTCAAATACGAGATAGACCCCGTCGATTTGGGTAACAATTTCTACATGGTTCGGTTCTACTCGAATGAGGAATATGATACGGTGTTAGCGGGAGGGCCATGGATCATTATGGGACATTATCTCACGGTTCGAAAGTGGAGACCCAACTTTCAACCGGCAACAGTTCAAATCTCATCAACGATGGCATGGGTTCGCTTCCCCAATTTACCCATCGAGTTGTTCAATCCGGACGTTCTATGCCAACTTGGATCACTCATTGGAAAAGTTGTCAAAGTGGATAAGAATACGGAGCACTCGATTAGGAGGAAATACGCACGAATTGGTGTTGAGATAAACTTGGCAAAACCCCTTCTTCCATATGTGTGTATCAATGGTCGACCTCAAGCAGTGGAGTACGAAGGCCTCCATTTAATTTGCTTCGGCTGTGGAGCATATGGGCATCGGCAAGAAACATGCAATAAAGGAAAAGATCAAGGCCACGAACCGCAAGCTCAAGCGGACAAGGCAGATCATAGGCCGAATGTTCAGCAATCTTCGGAGTCCAGTTATGGACCGTGGATGATGGCTCCATCTCGACAGAGGAGGCAACCGCGAGCCTCAGGGCATGGAGATGGAGTTCAGAAGCAGCAAACGAGTGACCACGTGATTTTTATAGCGACAAATAGGGGCAAGCAGGACAAGGAAGAAAACAATCGAGGCCGGCAGTTAGGGAAGAACCTCAATCAGAGAAACTCAAGTTCCAATGTGGGCAATACGGCTAAGGCCAAAGCGTCTAACGAGGGGTCTAGATTTACAGTGTTAATTGACGAGGACGAGGACGGAGTCGGGGCTATCCGCATTCAGAATAAAGGAAAGGCGAAGTTGGGCTCATCGAGTGGTGCTAAGTACAAAGTCAAGCCACGTGCTTTTAATAAGAACACCGAGGGAGCCGAGGTCGCATCGAAGCAGGAGAATAATAACCCAAATATTGAGGTCGACTTGGAGCGGATTCCTCCAATAACCACAGGTACTACATATGCTATACTAAATAATTCTATCTCTAAACAGTCTCTTGGTAATAAGAATTCCTCTACACCACACACACAACAGGAGAACCGAACCATTAGGGGTTCGGATCACATCCCCTCCCCCCATGTTGATGTATTTCAGGCGGGAAGTTCACTTGCTAGCTTAAGGAACGATTTGGTCTCCTTCCTGGCGGTGGGTAGGGGCCCGGATGGCTCACACACTATGGAGGAGAACACACAACCAGTGGCGGGTAGCCTTCGGGCACAACACAGTGATCAAGGGACCCTATCGGAGGGATGGGACTATGGCACAGATATCCGGGAGTGCTCGGACGGTGATGCAGAGATGACCGTGGATGCGGTCTATGATAATTTGGGGAAGTTTATATCCCGCCGATGTTAGATTATTTATCTTTCCTTAACGTGTAAATATTTTCTATGAAGATTATTGTTTGGAATTGTAGAGGGGCAGGTAGCCCTAGCTTCGTGAATACTCTCTTGGAGATGTTGCGGGTTTATACTCCTTCCATTTTTGTTCTTATGGAAACACGAACGCAAGGTGATAAGGCAGATGTGATCATTAATCGTAGTCAGTATGATAAAGTTGAGAAGGTGGAAGCCCGAGGATTCTCGGGTGGGATTTGGATTTTCTGGAAATCTGTGGAGGTCTCTCTGGAATTCCTTTAAGCTAATGATCAGAGTATCACAGCTGTGGTTCACACAACCGAGCATCAAGATTAGATATTTTCCACCCTTTATGGCAGCCCACATCTGGAAGTTCGGGATAGTCTGTGGACACATGTTGAGCACATGTCGCATGGGATTCGGGGACCATGGATGCTGGCGGGGGACATGAATGTTGTGACTAACAGTACTGAAAAATCAGGGGGGGGGGGGGGGCACCTATTGATTTTAGCAAGTGCAGAAAATTCCTCCAGTGTATGGATAAAGTGGGGCTCATTGACCTTAAATTCTCGGGCTCTCCGTTTACGTGGGCTAAGGGTGGCACCTCGAGGTTACAGGAACGTCTGGATAGGGCTGTTTGCAACTGTGATTGGCAAATTGCTTTTCTCGATGTCTCGGTGACGCATTTACCTCGCATTTCGTCGGATCACTCCCCTCTTCTGGTGGACTTGACCCCGAGTGATACTCGACTTACCCGGAACCGTGTGTTTAGAATGCAATCAGCGTGGTTCTTAGACAAGAGATTTCAGAACATAGTTCGAGACTCGTGGCAGACGGTGGGTGATCTTGATATTTTTGACCGACTCGCACGGGCCAGGACCAAAGCAGACAACTGGAATATGGAGGTATTTGGTAATATTTTCGCAAGAAACGGGAACTGATTGCTCGGATTAGTGGAATACAAAGGGTACAGGGCGTCCAAGTCAACCGATACTTGCAAAAATTAGAAAAAAAGTTGACTGAACAATATCATGACACGTTAAGACAAGAGGAAATTTTCTGGAAGCAAAAATCGAGGGTGCAATGGATCCAAGCAGGGGATCTTAATACTCATTTTTTTTTCACACCGCGGCAGCCACCAAGCAAAATCGAGTTAGGATCCGTGGGCTCTATCGTGATAATGGGGAGTGGGAATCAGAGGAGCTGAAATTAAAAGATATGGCGGTCGACTTCTATAAAAATCTATACAGTGCGGACACGCAAGTCAGTAACCATAAGACGACGGCCGACTTTCCGAGGCTTGACGAGAGTCAAGTTAACTTACTTCTCATGCCAGTTACCACGGATGAGGTTAGACAGGCGGTTTAGGGGATGCATCCTACGAAATCCCCGGGTCCGGATGGCATTCAGCCTATCTTTTTTCAGAAGTGTTGGGATACTGTAGGGGACGATGTGACAAATAGGGTTAGCCATGCGCTAACTTCAGGTACGATCGACCAACGCATTAATGAATCTCTTATAGCTTTAATTCCCAAAGAAAGTAACCCGACTCGTTTAACTAATTTTTGTCCAATCAGTTTGAGCAATGTTATTCTTAAAATAATCACAAAAACTATGACTAATCGGTTGAGAATTATGATGGATACTTTGATTCCCCAGACCCAAAGTAGTTTCATAAAAGGTAGACAAACTGTTGATAATATTATTATTACTCAGGAAATTATTCATAATTTGAGAGTAATGAAGGGTAAAAAAGGTTTTTTCATTGCGAAAATTGATTTTGAGAAGGCATATGATCGAATTGATTGGACTTTTTTAGAAAACGTGTTAGGTGAAATGCGATTCCCCTTGTCTTGGATTAGACTTATTTTGGAATGCACCACCACAGCTAAACTATCCCTCCTATGGAATGGTGTAGCGACGGACTGGTTCGGCCCAAAACGAGGCTTGAGACAAGGGGACCCCCTATCCCCTTACCTCTTTGTCTTCTGTGTAGAAAAGCTTGGTTCGTTGATTACGGAAGCGGTCCAGGCGGGTCACTGGCATACAATTCCTCCCTCTCGGACGGGCCCGAGAGTCTCACATTTAATGTTCGCCGATGACCTGATTCTGTTTGGGAAAGCCTCTGAGCAGCAGACATAAGTTATTAGGCGTACGCTCAATACCTACTGTTCTATGTCGGGTCAGTTGGTGAATCTTCACAAGTCAAAAATTTACTTCTCTGGAAATGTGCCTCAGCCGCGAGCTCGGAATATTAGCCGTCGGGCTAACCTTAGTCTCACTAAGGATCTTGGGAAGTATTTGGGAGCTCCTCTTCATCACTCAAGAGTGCTGATCAAAAACTACAAGTTTATTCTAGACAGGGTGAAAACCAAGTTGAAGGAATGGAAGCGGATCCACTTGTCCATGGCGGGAAGGACAACTTTGATCAAGGTCATCACTGCTACAATGCCAGCATATCATATGCAGACTTCCTTTGTACCAATAGGAATATGTGAAGCAATTGATCAGGCTAATAGGACTTTCCTCTGGGAAGGAACTGAAGAGAACCGAAAAATACATCTTGTGGCTTGGGATGCGGTCTGCAAATCTAAGGATTTGAGTGGCCTTGGCCTCAGGCGTACTCGCGATGTTAACTTGTCATTTCTTGGAAAGTTGGGGTGGCAGATCATAACTGATGAGCCGAGACTTTGGGTGCAGGTCCTTCGCCATAAGTATGTTTATTGGCAACGAGCTCGGGCCCGGAGTTCTACTTCGCACACATGGAGAAGCATACAAAAAGGGTTTCCTCAACTCGAAAGTGGTTTGAGATGAAAGGTGGGCAGTGGTAGTAAGGTCCGATTTTGGAGAGATAAATGGTTGGGCGACACCAAGCTCGAGCACTATTTGGATAACCCAAGCCAAATGCATGACATTGATAGAAACGTGGCTAGTTATTGGACTAGGATGACGGGCTGGAAGTGGGACGAGCTCACGATGTTGCCGGCAGACGTGCGCACAGAGCTTCTTCGGTACAACCTGGATGGCCTCGAGCAAGTGGAGGATACGGCGGTTTGGATGTTCACGGCCAACGGTAGGTATTCTTGCAAAAGTGCGTATGAGCGGCTTCTTAATCCCGGGCCTTCTGTGGGAGAACATCGAGATAGAGAGGCTTGGAACAAGCTTTGGAAAGTTCGGGTGCCTTATCGCAAGAAGTTCTTTCTTTGGTTAGCTAAGCATAATAAGCTCCTTACTAGGCATCTGTTGGTTCACCGAGGTATCACCGACAAGGGACAATGTACCATTTGCAATAATGTTGAGGAGACGATACTACATGCTTTGCGTGATTGTCCGAAGGCGGCTAGGTTATGGCATTCCCTCGTTGCGCCCCGCCACCATTGTACTTTCTTCTCCCTCACCAACCCGGCATGGGTGGACTGGAATTTATTGGTCTAAGAATTGGAATATCTGTTTTACTGAAGCTCTGAATTTTTTGTGGCAGGTTCAGAATGAAATGGTGCTTGGAAAGGACGCCCGTGACCCGGCGGCTGATTGTGATACTGTTCGTGCGCGAGTAAAGGAGGCCCTCTACTCCTCTCGTTTTGATACTAATTATTGTGAGAATACCATCCACGTTGGGTGGCAAATGCCTGAAATGGGACAGTGGAAAATTAATGTTGACGGGGCTGTCCGTCGGGGGGATGAACTCCAAGCCGAGGAGGCGAGTATCGGAGGAGTTATTCGTGATCACCATGGTCACTGGGTTAGGGGATTTTGTGGTGGCATTGGCAATTCGACGCTTCTCGGTGCCGAACTGGCAGCGATTTTACAAGGACTGAATTTGGAATGGGACACTCGTCTGCGAAATGTGATCATTGAATCAGATAGTAGGGAGGCTATCATAAGCATTCGCAATGGCACCAGGGAGCACCACCACTGGGATCTAATTGAGTCCATTCGACGCAAATTGCAATTGACATGGCAAGTTCAACTAACTAATATATGGCGAGAAGCCAATCGTGTGGCAGACATTTTGGCCAAGAATGGTTTTGAGGAAAACCTTTTTGTCATGCAATCCCCGAGCTTGGATCTGCAGAGTACTTTGGAGCAAGATCGACAAGGCCTTACTTGGCCTAAACAAACGACTATAACCCCGGGTCTGTCGGGATAGATCGTTAGGGTCCCCCCCTTCTCTCTGTATTCAAAAAAAAAAAAGCACAATTCGATAATAATAATAATAATAATAAACACCACAAAGAATATTAATAATAATAATAATAATAAGCTATTGTAATCGGCTCGTCGAAGTCCATCGTTATAGTAAACTTTCTAGGGCAGCCTCCATATATAATTGTTGTAAATATATGTATCTATATGTAATTACCAAAAAAAATGGAATATATGCATTTATCTATATATCGATAGTTGAGGAACGAGATAAATTATTTTTATACATGATGAGTATATTATTTATGAATTACGTATAAACTCTTATTATATGACACTGCATTGACATGATTAATTATGACAAATAATGATGTGATGTTGAACAACTAAAATCTTATTATATCAAGAATTCTGTCCATAAAATTATGTGGAATTAACAGTCATTTTTCTAACGTGACATTTGCTATGAAATTATGATGAAAAAAATATATTAACTGTTGTTGGATAGAAAAACCTTCAATATCTGCCAATTATAAGATATATAATACATATCTAACGTGTATTATAATTCATCTCCCTAGATTAAATTTTCAAAAACTTGACATAAATAGAACAAATTTTCAATTGATTAGTGAGTTTTTCATATATTATTATTACTTATTACATATGATGCACAGACACTCAGAAATATCATCCCGTGCAGAGTCGGACACGCGCCATATCCGTGTCCAACTATTGAGATAAAGAAAAAGAACTGTGTTTATGTACTAATTTTTTAAAAAATTGACGTGTCCCGTGCCAGTGTCGTATCAGTGTCCTTGTCTCGTGTCCTGTCCGTGCATCATAGCCTATTACCCATGAGCCCTAGTTTAGGTGGTGGAATTAGAGTTACGTTCTTCAACGGATCATGAGTTCGAATCCATTAGAAATGTGCCTTTATTACTTAAATACTAGTTGTTTACTTAAATACTAGTTGTTCGTTGCTAGCAGTAATTAATAATTAATTGTTAGTAGTTGAGATTTTTTTTAGTTACAATAGTTGAGATTTATATATGATGTAAATTATCTACCATGATGAATCGATAACCTTTTACTTAAACGAAAAGACAGAAACATCTCCGAGCTATATATGAAATATTATACTTAAAGAGCCTTCATAATAATAGAGGGCTTCACATAAATGATTCCTCACGTTATTATTGTAAACTCCCAACAAATTTGCAAGTCAACATACGCAAAAGTCGCTTGATTGATGGGGACTTAATAATTTATCAAGATTTGTTTTTTTATATATATATATTTTAAAATGAATGGGATATCCTAAATATCTAACTCAATAAATTTGGGATTGATAATCATAATTTTGAGTCATAAAAACTAAATCTAACTCCATAAAGGAGAGGAGTGCTACAGGTTGTGTCAATCTGGATTCAAACACATGACTTTTTATATAAATTGGGAAATGAATACCACTAGACCAACAGATTTTGGGTAATTTATCAACATTTTTGGAGTAGAACCAAATAGAATTGCGGTGATTGTTTTCAAATGAGACCCACCTTTTGTTGCTTATATAGACTTTGGGATAAAACTTTTCATCTTATTAATAAATTTGTATATATTCTTTACAGTCTCATTGCTTCACGTATGTATATATATATATATATATGTATATTTATGTATGTATATATCTATGATACACGGACACACGTAAAAATTACCTCGTGCAGTGTTCGACACACGTCGGACACGGACACGGCACGGACACGGCATCGGGACGTGTCGGGCACGGCAATGGTGTGTCCAGAATTAAAAATAATTAAATAAAACTCGGACACAGCACGGACACGGCTCGGACACTGCCAGGACACAGCCAGGACACTTCGGGCTGATTTTTTGCATTTTGTTTTTATATTTTTAATATAAATGTATTTATATATATATATATATATGTAATTATATATACATGAAGTTTTATAGTTTACAGAAACATTGTCATTAATAAGTTGTTATTTTGTGTAAAAATAGGTTACTTATATACAAATAGTGAATATATATATATAGGTTATTAATAAGTTGTTGAATTGTTGATTATTGTCTAATAGGTGTTCAATTACTCATAAGTTTATAACATATTATATATATATATATATATATATAACTATGGGCAGATGTGTCAGAGCCGTGTCCGTGTCCTAATTTTTTAAGAATTCCCGTGTCCGTATCGTGCAGTGTCCGTGTCTACGTGTCCGTGTCTGTACAACATAGGTATACATATATAGTATATGTATGTATGTATATATGTATTTTTATTTTTTTTATAAGAAATGTATATATGTATTTTCCTTCCGCATACTTTCTTTTACTTGCATTCTTTAAAGTCGAGTCAATCAATCGTGTGAACTTTTTTCAACCTTTTATAATAATCATTGTAGAGAAATTTTGATTTCTCTTATGGCGGCATGTTGAACAAGTGTTCTTGCAAAGTTGAAGCCCCGTTTGACTAGTAAAACTGTCAATGAGCTCAAATCGGTTTGAAACTCGTAAGTTTGATTTGATAATTTTCAAGTTGAGTTTTATACGAGCCGAGTCCAAACCGAGCCCCAACATAAGGATAAGGCTTAAATTTGAATTCAAGCCGAGCACGAGTGGGAGTAGGTTTGGCTTGAATTGGGCTCAAACTCGTAAAAGAAAATATATATATATATATAATTTTATATATTATATCATATAATGAAGCCAACTTTAAATTATGCTCGGTGGATTAATTGAAGGAATGTTTCGCATCCAACGGGCTCGTAGGCCCGAGCATAATAAAAGTTGCAATACAATTATATATTATGGGAAAAGGCAATTATGAGATGATGATGATGATGATGTTAATTTTATATATTTTTAGACATATTTATATTCTCATTAAATAACTCACAACCACATTTTTATAGTGGTCAAATGGGCAAATTTCCCGGTTGTCAACTTTTTAGTAGTAGAAGAAAAATAAAGTTCTAATATTGTACGCGTTTGACAAATCTAGAACAGGCATCGAATCTCTTGAAAATGTATGAATTATAATTAAGTGCGTACTTAAATTGCTTATCTGAGACCTTATCCTGATGCCATTTTACTCTAGTTTTTCGAATTTGAGTTAGGCTACGAGAATAATTATGATTGTCGATTGAAATATTCAAATGTGGTGAATATGTTGTTTTAGTTTTATTATTAACATTATTTTTCAATAGAAGATCTTGTGTGGTTTTTCAAGGCTGCTCCGAATTTCTTATCGGAAACTGTAGTTTTCAAATTGAGATTGGCAATATTTTTTATGTGTTTATATATGTTATATACTTTTTAATGAGGAAAGGGAAAAGGTTGGGGCATTTCTTCTTTTTATGATTTTTTTAAAATCGAAATCGAAATTTTAGGCCCTAATTGGATGGCATATCTATCTCGAAATTTTTTTTTTCATGACAAAAGTGAGAAAAAAATACTTTTAGAGATAAGAAATATGGTGTCAAAAGTGTGTTTGGATGGGTATTTTTTAGAGAAAAATATGTAATGATTATAGTTGATGTGACATGTTTTTTGTTGTGAGAAATTTGTTTAGATTGGTTTTTAGATATAATTTTTCATAAATATATTTACTCAAACTCATCGACTTAGACATCAAAAAATAGGCAAAGTGGATCTTATTTTGCATGTTGCGTTATTTTGTATTAGAATATGTGATTAATTTGACTCTCGGTGTTGGGAGATAGCCGAAAAAACCCTTTTTAATCGATGGGTAAACTGTCAAATCATGAATAGTAAAAATTATTTTTTCTCCTTTTCTGCAAGAATTTCTTCAAAATTACCTACAATTTTGAGATATTTTTCTTAAAGAAAATATCATGATATGCCAAACAAATATATTTTTAGAGAAAAAAAATCTCTAAAAAACTTTTTTTTAAAGGAAAGGTAGCCATCCAATTAGGGCCTAAGAAATTCCCATCGAAATTTTCCTAAATTTACTACTCCAAAATCTACACCGAAATTGAAATTTCGTACCTTTTTTTTTTTTTTTGAAGAAAAATCGGTTTTATATATCATTCATTCGAAAGTTTACAACGCCTGGAACAATACAATTTATATCGACTCAAACGATGTAGTAAGAATATCTGAAACACCAACTATCAAGTTCTTGAAGATAACAAATCTTAAAAACTCACAAACAAACACAAGAAAAATCTTATGCAACTCCTATTCAAGGAGAGATGAAACTCTCATTTAAAAGAGAAAGCAAACTCTCATATAAAAGAGAAAATAAAATATTAAACAAAATATCTAAAACGTTATATAAAAACTTATGTATCATCCGTTTTCATCTCGTCAGATTCGTCTCTGTCTCTTTAGATCCATATCCGTCTCGTCAAATTTGAAGATGTGATATATAACTTGAAGAATGATGCTCCAACCTAACTCTCCGACTATGACAGTAGTAACAGTGGTGAAATAGATCACTGTTTCATCAAGTCATCACCGACGGAAGGAAAAAGAAAAAAAAAATTAAGATTTAGAAAGAGATGAAATTTAATACCTTATATACAATATACATGAAATGACAAACTCAATTTTATGACTTTTGATATCTGACCTAACAGTTTGGATTAGATAAGCGACAATAATTATAGGTGAAGATATTTAGTGCCCAATTTAACGAAATGAACTGCCTAGTTGACTTGGACTTGTAAATGGGACACCAGCTGACCAGTTAACTGATTATAATTATAAAATAATTATGGGAGTCGATATTAACACTCGCAAAATTAATCACTATAAAAAAACAATAAGATTTACAATAAGATATTAAAAAAAATTTTAATTAACAATATGCGTAAGGGGACACGATCTTTTTGGTTAGAAACTTAACACCCGCAAAAGTTATGTATTTATAGTTATAATTTTGATTAGGGATGTAAGTTGAGCCGAGCCGGCTTGCGAGCCTGGCGAGCCGGCTCGACTCGAGCTCGAGCTCGAGCCTAAATGTATCTGCAAAAAGGCTCGCGAGCTTTTTCATAATTTTATATATATATATTTTTATATATTAAATATTAATTATATATATTAAATATTAATTATATATTATAATTACCAGGCTCGCGAGCCCAATTCAAGCTTGAGCTCGCGAGCCTGGCTCGAGCTCGCGAGCTCGGGCTCGGCTCGAGCTCGTGAGCTCGAGCCGAGCTCGTTTTTTAACAAACGAGCTCGAGCTCGAGCCCTTCAAACCCGGGCTCGACGAGCTCGGCTCGTTTACATCCCTAATTTTGATATAGGTCAAAATGACCCTTAGACAATTTACCCTCTACACTTGGTTATATTCACCAAACACTCCAGTATCCGCGCTTTTTAGTTCGGGTTCGGGTTGACCCAATCCACCCGACCCAATTGACCCGCGTTCTCAACCATCGATGAGCTTCACCAGATAGCTTGAGATTATGCCACGTGGCCCATGCTGATCCGTACAAAGTGTCCAAAACTATAAATACACTCACACTCACAACTATGAGGTAAGACATTTATTACTCCACATTAAATATAACGATCTCGATCCTTAGAGTCTATTACTGACTTGATCGTCGGAGGGTTTACGCTGGGATCAACCCCAGCTTGACCCTAACGAGGGTCCTTTGATTTCAGGTTATTCCGTTTTGAAGCTTAGTGATCGTGTTCGAACCAAACTTCACTGAGGAGGGTCGGGTTCATTTCCAACCTAAATCAAATTTGAAATTAATTATACATATATGTTGATAATTTAGTGACGACGACGACGCTTACCAAAACAAATAATAATTTAGTGATGACAACATGTCAGAAAATTGCTGTGATGACTTTTGATGTAATTATATATGTCAGAATATCACTTGTGCACAATAACGATAATAAAGAAATCATCATATAATAAAAATATATATCATAGTCATAATATATATTATAATTGACACCAATTTTGACATTTAACACCAAGTTGTGGTGTCTTCCCATTATTGTATGTATAATGTCCACGTTAGTTGCATTTCTTCAAACATTGATATTTTACTTGCATCCAATAAGATCCTTTCATATTTTCGACAAGTTATATGTTACATCCAATCATCGATCGCCATCAATTTTCTTGTCCACGTAGGGTTATGGAAGTTGTAACCAAACCACAAATATAGTTGACTTGCAATTCAAATTACAAACAAGAAATTACAACTAAATGATACATGGAAATTTACAAATATTTAAATTTCAAACATAGGAATTTGTCAAGGACGTGGTGATGAACACATAGATGCTGTTAATAAATACACAATCATAATATTGGCCATAAATTCACATAATTCTCTCGCAATCCCAACTTTCTAACTCAATATAACATCATCTAAAACCCAATTATCAATCTAACTCAATATAACAATAATCTTAACTCTCATTATACTAATAATTGCAATGACCCCGAAATTCAACTAAAAGAACTCTTTCATTTGTTTAAAGAATAAAAAAAGAGGGGAAAAGAACGAGATTTCAAAGTACTCATATGTCACCAAAAGTAAACACTTTGACCAAATATATTATTCTAAAGAACCAGTCTACGTGCAGTTCTCAAAAAGAGAACATCATCATATATCATCCAACGGTTTACAACCCACATGGATGGCGTGCATTTACCACCCACCGTTCGATCTTTGCCAATTCATATGGCCCACCAACCGATGGAGCCCAACTAGTACACGTGTCAAGGTCATAGAGGCAAAGAAGTCCACTCCCAGTGGGGCAAGAATCAGCATATGCTTTCAATATTCCCTTTTAAAAGCGGCTGCATTGTAGTTAAATACGCAACCATACCCCCTCATTTCCCTCAACATCACTCCTCTTGGAGCCATATTCATTTCATCTTCTCTCAAAATTATTCTTAATTTGCACAAAAATTATTCCTTCAAAATTTCTCAAGAAAACAGCCAAGGTGAGATTTATGAATTCTATGTTCATTTCTTTCCATTTTCAATCTTATATGTTCTTTGATAGTATAATATTTACATATATATATATAGGTAATATATAATGCATTTTTTTTTCATGCACTTAACTTTATATGGAGTACGTTTGGATGAAATCACTTTAATTTCCATCAAAAATGGATACATGGTAAATTTCTTTATATATTTCATGTGGTTTGGTGTCTGAAGCTAATGTTCACAATCGGGAAAATTTTTGTTTGATCGGATTTAGCTACACTCAAATTTCAATTAAGCACGTGATAAATAACATTTATCTTATAATACATATTTTTCTTGAAATACATTTTTCTGTATTTCGATCATATCATATTCAGGCTAGCATTTCCTATACTTAATTGATTGTGGTTTATTTTAATCTGCTGAAAAGTTTCCTAATCTTGTTCGCTTGTTCTTGTCTCCTATACCCTTGGAGCCTTTTTCCACTTCACAATAATATTTTATTTTACTTTATTAGAGAAAAAGTTAACTTTTGGCTAATCTAAGTACATAATTGCATGGGGACAGCATCAAATAAAACAAAAAGAATAAACATTTTTTTAATAATTATATATTCACATATTAACCACAAAGTCTCAACGAGCATCTAAAACGTACATCATTTTCGGACTTCCCCATATGCAAGAAATTATTGAATACTAGCACTAGGAAACAGCTGCTGCATTAATAATTAGGAAGTTGGTCATACAACTAATTTTTAAATTAGTCTCTTGTTGACTTGTGAATATAAATTATTATTCACTATTCGACTTCTTATGTCAGCCAATGCATGCACCGGGAAATTCTAGCTCACTCCCGACTTGGTCAAACATATATGTATTTTTTAAAATAACTTACCAATTATATGGCAAGTGTAATACATTCTTCTTGTAAAATACATTTGGGTGCAACCAAATCAGATCTGGGCTAGAATTTTCCTGCATGCACCTAATGTTTACCTAGACTTTAGAAACTCAATTCTTCCTAGCTTTTGTTTTCTTTCTGATATTTGTCTCAAATATACCTTGATTAGTTTACTAATTACAAGGCACATGCCAATTTGCATCCTATATTCCAATTACGTGACAAATGAATTACACTTGAGTCTTGACATGTATTAATGTCTATTTCGGAAGAGTGACTAGTCAGGAAGTAAATGTCAAAATACTTATCTTGTGATTAATGGGGTGTGATCCAGCCCCATCCGGACAAATTGCCCTTATTGAAAAAGTCATCGGTCTTGTATTCAACACTACATATTTCACGTCAGATTTATAGATGCACTTCCTTCATGCAGTCTATTATAATCTCTTCATATATATATATATATATATATATGTGTGTGTGTGTGTGTGTGTGTGTACACGTGTCGTGCATTAAATTGTGTTAATGAAGATGTTACACAAAAGTATTATAGAAGAATTAAATTGCAACAATTGTCTCTTCTATTTTATGTTTCAAGTGTATATATAGAAATTGCCAATACACATTAATCTTCTTTGTTTGCTACCAATAATCATCCCTTTTGTCACTTCTTTATGTTTTCAGGATGGCTAGGGAACAATTACAAGTGCTCAATGCACTTGATGTGGCCAAAACACAATTATACCATTTCACTGCAATTGTGATAGCTGGAATGGGCTTCTTCACTGATGCCTATGATCTCTTCTGCATCTCCCTAGTCACAAAGCTACTCGGCCGCATATACTACCACCACGATGGGGCGACAAAACCCGGAACCCTACCGCCCAACGTCTCTGCGGCTGTCAACGGCGTGGCCTTTTGTGGCACGCTTGCAGGCCAACTCTTTTTTGGGTGGCTCGGTGACAAATTAGGCCGGAAAAAAGTCTACGGAATGACACTTATGCTAATGGTTATTTGCTCAGTCGCCTCGGGACTTTCCTTTAGCGACAAGCCTAAATCAGTCATGGCTACACTCTGCTTCTTCCGCTTCTGGCTAGGGTTTGGCATTGGCGGGGATTACCCTCTTTCGGCCACGATCATGTCTGAGTATGCCAACAAAAAAACTCGTGGAGCATTTATCGCTGCAGTGTTTGCAATGCAAGGTTTCGGGATATTGGCCGGAGGCATGGTGGGAATTATAATGTCTGCAGCTTTTAAGTCTGCCTATCCTGCCCCTACGTATCAGGATAACCCGCTCGCATCGACTATACCCCAAGCTGATTATGTTTGGCGCTTGATTGTAATGTTTGGTGCCCTTCCTGCAGCGTTGACCTACTACTGGCGCATGAAAATGCCAGAAACCGCGCGTTATACTGCATTAGTAGCCAAGAATGCCAAACAGGCGGCTTCTGATATGTCAAAAGTTCTGCAAGTGGATATAGAAGCGGAACCGGAAAAAGTGGACAGGCTTGTTTTGGAAAAAGGAAATGATTTTGGCTTGTTTTCAAAGGAATTTGCAAGGCGCCACGGGCTTCACTTGCTTGGCACGACGAGCACTTGGTTCTTGCTCGACATTGCATTTTACAGTCAAAATCTTTTCGAAAAAGACATTTTTAGCGGCGTAGGATGGATCCCCCCGGCCGAGACAATGAGTGCACTTGAAGAGGTTTACAAAATTGCCAGGGCTCAAACTCTTATTGCCCTTTGCAGCACAGTTCCGGGCTATTGGTTTACGGTGTTTTTCATCGACAAAATCGGACGGTTCGCAATTCAGTTAATGGGATTCTTCTTCATGACAGTTTTTATGTTTGCCTTAGCCATTCCTTACACCCATTGGACTCATAGGGAAAATAGAATAGGGTTTGTGATCATGTTCTCACTCACATTCTTCTTTGCCAATTTCGGACCAAACGCCACGACATTTGTCGTCCCGGCTGAGATTTTCCCGGCCCGGTTAAGGTCAACGTGTCACGGTATATCTGCTGCTGCAGGCAAGGCCGGGGCCATGGTTGGAGCATTCGGGTTCTTGTATGCAGCTCAGCCTACCGACCCGAGCAAGACGGATGCGGGCTACCCACCGGGTATTGGTATCAGAAATTCACTCATCATGCTCGGGTGCGTGAACGCATTGGGGATGATGTTCACGTTTTTGGTGCCCGAGTCGAATGGTAAATCATTAGAGGAAATGTCGCGGGAGAACGAGGACGATAATGGGACTGTAGAAATGAGGCCAAATGCTACGAATGATACTCGAACAGTTCCAGTTTAGTTAGGCTTGCTTTTGTCTTACGATCAAATAAGACTCCCTAGTTCTCTCCTTTGTCATATAGATCTAAGCTTTATGTAATATTGTTAGCATACTCAATGCAATCAGAGTACAAACTTGAGGATTCTCTGTACCTCAGAATATTATATATACAATGAAGAATTTTATATCTTCTGAATATCTTATTTCCATTTTCTTCTGCTCTTTTTTGTTTCTGGGCCGCTGAAATTAAATTGAGAGAGCTAAAAAATATATATGGTATATATTAGATTAATTACATTCAAGAAATTTTTGTACGACAACGTATACAATTTTAGGACTCATAATCTAATTTCAATCATCTATTTATCTTTCATAATGAAGTGGTATAATGGGTCTAGAGGGTACAAAGACGTTGAGCTCGAACCGAATTTTTGGGTTCGAACTTGACTCGTGAGCTTCAAACTCGAACTTAAACTAATCGAGCCAATCATTTTCGGGTCACTAGGCCATGATTGAGTGTATTTTGCAGTCACTAGATCTAGTTTATGGCTTACTTCACACCGCAGAGTAATTCTAATGTAATTTTATGTGTAATTAATCAGGTGAAATTGGAACAAAGATTCTAGATGTCAATTCTTACATTATAATCCAACAACGTAGTACTAAATACACTTCAAAAAAATAAGTTTAAACATCGGAATAAAACAAAATACACTGTAGAAATTCTAACAAATATGAAAATAGTACAGTACATCAGTATATTTAAACAGACATTTAACTATCCAAATCCAGCATAATATATGAGAAAAAAATTGAAAAAAAACAGGAAAAAAAATTTAAAAAAAAAAAAAGGTTGTATTTATACCTCAGTTTATGAAAATAGTACATCAGTTATGCATAGAGAAAAACTGGGAAAATAAAAAAAGAAAGAAAAACCACAAATTTCTACCTTTACAGTCGTTCTTGGGAGATCCAGGGACTTTAATCCAGAACCAATCTCAATCATCCGTGTCGTGGACCAACGTAAACCTCCACCATACAGGAAAGGTTGTATTATGCCCGGATTGAAATCTGAGAACTCCAGAAGAACCACTTCTATGTCTTACGATCTTCGCAAGGACAAAACATGTCCTTTCGAAGAAATGTACTTCTCTAATAGAGAATCAAAACATACTATAAACGAAAAATCTCATCGAGTTGCATTCATTAATTAAACGACAGAGCTGTTTTCCTCTTGCATAATCTGATCTGGTGAAATTCGCAAATTTGTAGCTCCTACATATAGAAACCAGACATATTATTTAACATCTATATACAGCAGAAACAATTTCTAATCAAATTTTGCACTTAAGCAATAAGATTGAGTATTATATATTCATATTACCATTTTTGCTTGACATCTCTTCCATATCAATCTCTTCTTCCCATCTGCCCTTGAGCTCCGAAGAATACTTCCCGAGAACAAAACAAGAATTTACATTCTTAATTGTCTGTTTCTTATTCGAAGAAGATTCAGCTGTCGAACACAAATCATTATCGCAACTACCCAAGTTATCTTTTGACTCTCTATCATCATCTTCAGTTGGCTTCGATCTTTTCTTATTAAGCATACCATTTTCGGAAATTCTCATAGACGGGACCCTTTGATCATGAGAAGAACTAATTGGACAAAGACTATTTTCCCTCACAACTACCTGTGGGATGGCTGAATTTAAGTTCGTCTCGGAGTTATCAAACACGACTTCATCTCTTCCATTAGTATTTTCCCCGGCTTCTTTTTCTTGCATGGTGGATATGGCGTCAGTTAGGCGATCCCTTGCCAAATCTATATCGATTATAGGGTTTGGATAATTTATTCCCAGGTCCACGCCCGCGGATTTAAGCACGGTTAGAGGAGCGTTATATGGATGATGGATCCACTCAGTTGGCATACGGGCTAACTCCGGCAACCATTGCCTCACGTATTCGCCTTCCGGGTCGAATTTGAATCCTTGGATCTGAATCACAAATGTGAAAATAGATTATCAAAGAAGATGAAACACATTTCTTCGGTAACACTAAAATGAATCATTGGGCTTCTAGAGAATCAATTCATGAAATAGATAGGTAATTTACATAGACACCCCTGGAACACTACTTATAAAGAACACCACGAGATTTGAGAAATTGGCATGATTCCCATGTCAGTAAAAGCAGTTTATAATTTCACATCCGGTTAGTAAAAGCAGATCACGATTTCAACCCTTGTTTTTCGAGTTGTAAGGATGTGAATGGGGTGTCTTAGTAACTTGAGAAATCTCAGGGTTTCATATAATTACACAATAAGTGAGTATCTGTGCAAGTAATTATCCCAAATAGAAATGCTGCGTCAATAAAAAGGTTTCTTACCTGTGGGGAATCCATACGGCTGAGTTCATGCCCGTCGGGCAAACTACCTGAGATATATTGCCAACCGAGAATATCACTTTCCAAGTCGGCATCAAGGAGCGTATCCCAGAAGTACTTCATGCCCCATTGCCACGGTAGAAGAAGAAACTTTACAAAGAAACTCGAAACAATCACTCTAATCCTATTATGAATCCACCCGGTCGCCCAAAGCTCTCTCATCCCTGCATCGACTAGCGGATAACCGGTTCGACCTTGTCGCCAAGCCTTAAAGTGAGCCTCGTTCACGTCCCAAGGGAAAAATTTAAGGTTGCTCAGCAATGATCTCTCATGAGTAAATGGAAAATTAAAGCATATGTAGCGGGAATATTCCCTCAGCCCAATGGACTTAAGGAAAAGAGTGGCACTCTCTTCTCCAACTAAGTTGTTCTCGTTTTTCCAAACTATGTGCTTCAAACGAACGCATTGGAACACTTTTCTAATGCTGAGTTCCCCGAAATGAATATAAGGGGACAAGAGGGACGTGGAGTTTCCCCCGACCCTGAGCCGGTCTTTTGAGTAGTAAAGCAAATGGTGTTCTATGAATTCAGTGAAAGCCTTGTCAGCATTAGTCCAACCCGGCGACCAAACTCTTCCTAGTAGAGCATTACTCGACTTTTCTGATTCATCTTCAAGACCCAATGTCTCAATTGGAATATTTTCAACTGTTCCTATCAAAATACAAAAAGGAAAAAAAAAAAAAAACTAATTAGTTATATTCATATTTTTTACTAAGGCTGTTAAAGTCTAAGATACCTGAAGATGGAATTAAACGCCATGGGGGAAGATGTGAAACGGGTTCTCTTTGCATGTTCATGCATTTGTCCCAGTATGCATTAAAGGTTGTAAAAGCATGTTCATTGTCATCATACACTTCCCATGGCTCAAACAACAGCTCGCTGTTATAACTTTGCACGTTAATGCCAAGCTCTATCAAATTTTGCTTAATATTGTGATCACGAACAAGTGAAACAGGATCTGCAAAGGAAAACAACGAATCTAGAGTTTAGCTATTCAAAGTAAACTTGCGAAAATCGCCAAATGAAGAACACTTAATTGAAGAATCACTTGTTTTCCGTATTTTAATTAATGGCCATTTCAACATAACAGCAAACAGATACTCACAAATTTGAAATGACTGTAACAAAATTAAGAACACCAAAGACTCGTATCATGAAATAAAATCTGAGCATAGGAATTGAATCCAGGGGACCGAGATGAAAAATGATTTCAAAATTTTATTAACTCTAACACGATAAAGTCTAGTATTTCCTTGGATTTGTTTGAGTGAATCGATTACAAGATACATGTAAATAACAACAATTTACAACCAGCTAACAACTATCTGAATCAGCTAAGGGCTACTATGAAATTAGAAAGGCTCACATATCGTCAATGAGAATGGAATCCAAGATGTCTAATATCTTGGGGTCTCAGCTTCGCCGGTAGAGCTAAGCTTCATCTGCATCTAATATTTCCTTGGATAAGGCTTATAAAGTGATATTGTAGTGAAAATTGGTGTAATGAAAATTGTTTAGTCGAGGCACGGGTTACTCGACTTCATTAACACAATAAAGTCCCGCTCTTGATGGTAGGGGATATGGCGTTTGTGTCCCAAGATACAATGAGTAGCCTCTTAGAATTAGGATCCCTCCAAAATTCTAAGCCTTGCGAACAAGCCTTTACTAGAACTTTCGATTTATGAGGAAAAAAAACTCTTTTATATAAGCCCAATTATATAGCCACGTTTTTACTAATTCAAATGTCAAACTTTTAACACTTCAATTTCTCACTCATCCAAAACCGGAATAAAGAAATTCAAAATGGTAACGACATCTACTCCAGATGTAGTTTCATAATAAGTAACAATATTATGCATCCGAGCAACGAGTCATTTTCGAATTTTCCATCCAAGTGTGTCGAACATACACTTTCTTAGGGTAGATTTCCAACAGATTTCACAACTCAATCCATCAAAGACACCCTCATCACTTAATTTCACCTTCTGAATATTCATTTTAATCCATAACTCAACACAAAACAAAAGATTCATAACAATTAAAACAATCAAACAAGTTAATTAATAGCAAAAATATTTCCTAACACACTCCAAACAAGACATATATCACCTAAAAACAATCAAATTTTTTATATATATCTATATCTATATATATATATATATATGAAAGAAAAACATACCATATAGATGATTATACACAACTTTGGTGGCCCCAACAGCAATAATGCAATCTAAGAGAGCAGAAAGAGTACTTTCAGCCTTGATAAATACCAATTCTGCCCCTAGAGATCTCAATGATTGCTGCAAGTGAATAAGGGATTGTTTCAACCACCACCGTGAAACCCGGCCGGGGTAATATCGTCCTTCTTCTTTAGGACACCATATGAACACTGGTAATACACTTCCATCTCTTGCAGCTGCTGCTAAAGCTGGATTATCTTCAATTCTTAAATCCCTCCTAAACCATACTATTGTTTTGCAATTTTTCTCCATTAATTTAATTTTTTTTCTTCTAAAATGAAAATTGCCCTGATAATTATATTTTGAGTTGTAATAAGTAAAATTTCATATTTTTACAAATTTCCAAAAATTGAAACTTTACTTTAATTATATACTAAGATCAAATCCCACAACCAAAAACATGAAACCCTTTTGAAAAAGCAGAGAATTTGAGTACATACCTTAAAAGTAATCCTTGTAATTTGCAAATGATTATGCTTAAAAAAAAAAACACTAAGTATCTGCCGACACAAGACCCGAGTTTGATGCAAATTCAGAGAATTTTAGTGAGCATCAAGAATTTTTTTTTATTTTTTTTTGCGAATTAATTTTTATTTTTTTTTGAGGATCAAGATTAAACTTCATGTGACCAACTAGTATGTTCCGAGACAAACTACAAGTATATATATATAGAGTATTAAATAATGTTATCCACAGGGACCACTAATAAATCAAAGGATGTTAATCTACTATGCACGGACACGAACACGACACGAATATGAGACACGGTTATTTTTAAAAAATTAGGATACAGACACAGCTTGGGCAAGATTGTCTATGATTATTTTTTCCTTCCTCTCAATACCTAGACACGAACCCGGTGTATGTCCGATACTACACGAGATAATTTTTTAAAATGTCTGTGCATCATATATGTTAATATATATTTTTTGTTCCAAAAAAAAAAAAAAGCTCCAAAGGAAAAAGAAACTAATAATAATAATAATTGATTTAGGTCAATTTTAGAAGTCGATCTGCATCAATTTGGACTATTTCGTAAAACAAATGATGTGATGATAAGATGTTAGAACTGCACTTAGATACTATTCCAAGCTGCCTACATACCTCGAAGAATCAAGTCACAACGTAGATCAAAGATTTAGCTTCTATACCTCGAAAAATCAAGTCATATGGTAGATCAAAAATTTGGCTTCTATTAATGGGCTTGTATCCATTTGGATCGCATTGTAGGGTCGTGTGTTTTTACGAGACTAAGTAACCCAAATTTATTTATTGAAAGCGCACTTCGAGTCTATAGTCAAGTTACCAGTGGATACGCTAGCTCTGGAGATTTAAAAACATAAATTGTAGCTCCAAATATATATTGAGATGAGGTATTTATAGATGTCCACATTATACGGATCTAATAGTGACAGGTGTGTCGTACAGACGATGTCACGTGGTACTTATGAGCAATCAGGATCTAAGGTTGAATCATGGGTCGATCTGATCCGAATCACTTAAAAGCACGCGGATCGTGCAATATTGCAAATATGACATATTTTAAGTACTTTAATGCAATTTAACGAGGGACTAAAATGCGATAAGGTTCAAGGGTCGTTCTAAAATTAGTATATAATAGTATAATTGTGATGTATCTTTTTTTTTGATCGAGATATAATTATGATGTATAATTATGATGTCAATAATAATACTAATAATAAGTATAATCATTTTTTATCTATGGTTCTATACATGTAGCATAAAGACAGAAATTATCAAAAAAAAAGAAAAAGAAAAGAAAAGCATAAAAACAGAAACACTGATTGAGCAGAAATCAAGGGTAATAACTTTTACCTTAATTGTCGTCTCTTCAATTATACTGTTTTCAAGAAAAACAAAATAATGCAGAAAATATCTTTGCTTCTTTGACCATTTCATAGTGTATATCTTTACCACTTTATATAAGATATTATCAAAGATTTTGACATAAGCATGGTTTACAGCTCAGAAAGATTACATTGTGTACTCTCAGATTTACTTGGAGTTCGTCTAACAAATTACTGACTAGGTTTGTAAACAAGTAACGTCGAGCAGAATAAATTGTAATTCAAACTTGTTTAAATCATAATTAACATTCAGAATTTATGTTTGCACTTAATTTGATTATTATTCGAGTCGAACTCAAAAGATATTTAATTAAGTCGTGTTCGAGTAGCTTAATTTTTTGCATATTTTACCATATTTTATAAATCGAATCGAGTTCGAATAGCTTGGTATTTTGGCATATATTTAACCATATTTTATAAATCGATTCGAGCTCGAGTAACTTAAATTTTTGGCACATATTTTACCATATTTTATAAACGAGTTGAGGTCGAATCGAATTTCAAAACTTATTTCATACAAATTGGGTTTGATATGATAACTACTCGAGCTGAGTAAAATGATCTTTTATCGAACAATATCGAATCGAATATCAAGTAGATCGTCTTTCAATCCTAATTACCTACGATGAATAGAAATGAAATTTCATTTTGGAGCACACATATGTTCAATCTACTGTTAAATAAATGATTTTTTGGGTCTACATATCCCCACACCACACGTGTGCTGCCCCATATTGCACCATTATTCATCCGAATACGTGGAACGCGTTTTAATTTTTTTTTTTTTTTTGTGTGTTCGTATCCAATTTTTGTGTGAAAATAAAAAATGATTTTAACTTTTTATAAATCTGAATATATATTAAATTAATTAAAATCATCTATCATACAAATTATTTTTTATTTTATTTAATTAATCACATGCATAGAATATGTTACAGATACTAATATCTATATTGTGTTACCGTTACTAATAGGGATGGAGCCAAAAATTTTATTGATGGGGCGAAATTGTTGTGATACAACCATACACTTTTTTTTTTATGCCAGATAGACGAAACCCCTAATGTATGGTACGCTATATTTATAGAAAAAAATATAATAAGGAACTAAATTCAATTTTGACATACTTTATACTCTTATATATCTCTTTCAGTATAGCTAGGATTTTGGGAGGATAAACTCAATGAAAAGGGAGAAAGCCGATTAAGCCAAGTCTCTGGGTTGCGTATATACCATGAGATTGTTATAAAAAGCGGAAAGGATCTTATATCCCATAATGATGTACCGCAATTGTGTCACATCATTGTGAGATTGACAAGTGCCCATTTAAAAAAACTGCTAATAATAATTCAAATTAAATGGACACTTATCAATCCCACAATGGCGTAACAACGTTGTAGGATAAAAGATCCGCTCCGGTTAAAAAGGGGTAAAGAACAAAAAAGCGCTATATAACAAGTCCAGAACCGGTAGATATGGTGACACTGGATGTATTTAAAGAACTACCTTAAAATTCTCTATCCTCTAAAAATCGCAACCTATAATGCGGATTATTCTAAGGAGATTCGCTAATGTAGACAACCTAGTGTTACGGTACGAGGATGCCTACAATATACCTCCTTCGACCCTAATGTAGACTCGGACAATAACTTTGAGACCATAATGTAGACACATACAATAACTTCTTCTACGGAGCTCATGGACAACTTAACTAACCCAACACTTTGTAAACGCGTATAAGCTCTTAGCCAAACACATCCATGCAAGATAGAGATACAAAAAATACCTTTGGCATCATCCATCGACATTACCGCAGATTTGAACAAGTTAAAACTGGTAACAGAAGACCCAGAACTAGTAATATGTCATATATATATTAGTATTTAACAGCTAACAGTTGATATTCTTCACCCGGGAAGCATCATGAGAAACGAGGATCCGCGACAACCCCTGTTATTGGGAATGAACGCAAAAGCTCGTAATCAGCCTTCCCGGGAATCAAATTATTTATCACAAAGCAAATCCATATGTAACTGTGGCATACACAGGTATTAAGCCATATGCTAACCCTTTGCATAATAGCAAAGGAGTAGTTCAATTAGCACGCTCCCTGATGACGTCGAGGTCCATCTCGGTGGGGTCAGTAGCTTGAATTTCAAAATGTACACCCTGCAGCTCCCTCCTAAATGTTTGCTTGGAAGTGGCGTAAAGCATCTTTGAACGAACCCGGGATGTGGTGGGAGACCTGAAAGGGACATGTCAATCTCCTGTTATTGCTCTTTGGCTCATCTATTGCACGAGTATAATCACATCAAAGTTACAATAATTTACAACATCTCGATTATAAAAATTTCATTATTTTCCTATAAAAATATTTCCTCATTCTTTCCCTATTTTGCTATGGTTTTGCTCAGGGGTAGGGCTGAAGCAAAACATAGTATTGAAAGTTGTGCTATCCATATCGGAATAATCTCTAAAAGTTTGTCCTATTAACTCGCAAGTCGCAACAAATTAGACATTAAGACATTACAACGTAACCACATAAATCACCAAGTTAGGCCTCTACCTCCTCATGATAACTAAATATACAGCTATAATAAGAATGAAATATTTATTTATTGTCACAGGGACAACAAAAATAGTATTTTGTAGACTAAATAACAAGGTAGGGATCCGTGCATTTAAAACCCACATTGAAACTGAGCAAGGATGCCAGTTCTTTAAAGCAAGGTGATTTCAAAGATTAACCAAATTCGGGACTACAGAGGAAAATCTGAAACCCGATAAAAAAGCTGACTATTTGATGAAGACTTTAATCTCCAATAAAGAAGATTATAACCAACACTTGAGAAAAGGAATATAGTGGATCTCAACCAACAGAGAAAATCTAATTCTCCCATGGCAAAGAAATCACGTTCAATATACTTATTCCAACAAACATTCATCTTAAAACATCTCCAAACCCCCCCCCCCCCCCCCCTCAATTGCATTTTCAGACGGATTCAGCGGTTAATCAATAAATATCATCCAAGTTCATTGCACCCTTAATGCAACGGTGAAGAATAAATTTGCGTGTGTGGTGGGTGGTGCTGTGGTGGGGGTTAGATAGAGATATATACCATGCAATAAAGAAGATCTTGCTTTTTTGGCAGTTCTCAGAAGTCACATAGTCAAAGTCATAAACTGCATATCGGCAGTCATTTTCAGGCAAACATGCGGTAAAATCTTCGTAACTCTCAGCTGGGCTGCCCGTCTTTTCAACCACAACTTCCTTTTTCTTCTCGTCAATCTTAAATATCACATAGCGGTATACCTTCTTCCTTTGCAATTCCATGTATGTGGTTTTGCAGTGATCAGCAACACCCATGCCGGATGATGCATTTGTCTGGAATCACAAATACAGTAAAAAAATTAATCCAAGCAAAACCCAATCCTCAATGAAGTAACAATAAATTTATACCTAACATGGTGCAGATAAGATACATCTAAAAAGATTTATCAAAAAACAAAGATACATCTAAAAAACTGCTATTTCACGACAAAACGTGAGAACTTTAGTTGGTCAATCAACCAGTATTTTTGAAAATTAAAATACTCCGTAGAACAAAGAAATTTGAAAAGAATAAAAGATAAAGCAATGCTGCTTAAAAACTTCCCTTTGATTTGACTATGTGATCTTAATATGACATAATAAGTGAGCGATATATATAATCTACTTTTGACTTCGATCGTCACATTCTACCAAAGTAAGAAAAGAAACCTAGCGATCATATTTCATAATTTCTAGCGGTTTCCCCGAAAGTTCTATGCCGATAATCAAAACTAAAAATCAAGCACAAACAATTGTATAAAAGAAAAACATAAATATAAGATTGAAAGTCTTCAACTCGATAAACAGCCACCCGAAACAGGAAAGATTTCTTCTTACCTTCCCACATTTCCCACTTACTCGAAATCAGAGAGCTCTAACGTGAAAAAATCTATGCTAGAACGAGTCCAATGGTAACAGTATCTCTCTCACACACAAACAATTATATCTCTCTCTCACACACAGTAACAGTATTCTGCACGATACCCACGCATACTTGTGCGAGAGAGATAACCCCATAATTCACACTCGGACCACTAGACTCGATCCGGCATAGAATTACCCGAGCTCCAACTCAGTTCACAACCATTACAAAAACAATGTGGAATTTTCTCCTAATAAGAAAATTTCTTGTACATTCTAGACCTAATCAATTCCTCCAAGGCCAACAAAGCAAACCACATATACAGGCAACATAAATTTATATATATATAGACACACACACAATCACTAATAGCGAAAGTAACTCCAAACTTAAGTAAAAGCAGCAAATAAGGAATAATCACTACCAAATCAGACCAAAGTTTCATCTAATCACAAACTCCATACCTAGCATGCAATCAGATACACGAAAATCGTGTATATGAAAATCAAACCCCCTGAATTAACCGTAATTTCACAATCAAACCACAAATATGAACACATCAACTAAAAAAAATCAAAAAACACCGGAAAAGAAATAATTAAATCAAACATCGATCGGGCAGAAAATACAGAAATACTAGATCCAAATTACTGAAAAGTAAAACATAAAAAGAAACACGAAAACTTACCCCTCCGCCGCGGAAAGACATGGCAATCAGTTTCAGAGAGTGGTTTAATTTGGAGAGAAAATGGAGGAAAAAGAAGAAGGAAAAGCAGCCACTGAAGAAAGAAGAATGAAATTCTATTATAGTAGCGTAGCGTGGTGTGTATATATCTTTTTATGTTTTTACCAAATATTTTTCAGTGGGACGTCAAAAACTAATTCGGTAAATCTTTTTCGAGGCACAGAGATTAATGAATTGGGATTTGCCTTTCCTAATCTTTACCATGCACACGACCTCAACTATCTATCAACTGTGCTAGATTTTATTGGTGTAGTGTGGTGTATATATATATATATATATATATATATATATATATATATATATATATTTTTCAAAAGATAATCCAATTTATATTCTCTGCTTTCGGTTTGGTCCGAAAATGACAGCCCTCTCACTTTCGGTCATGTTGGACTGGCCCAATGGCTTCAAATTTAGGCCCTAATTATTCATGTTAATTTTGGTCCAGCAAAATGGTTCTCAAGTCTCAACCATGGTTCCACCCAACCAAATTAGTTTCGGGTTGGATTGGGTCGGGTCCCAAGAATTTTACTTAGGGCCTACTTGGGTCCAATTTGATTTCAGCTTGAGTCCAACTTGTGCCCAGTTTGATTCTGCATTGGAGAGACTTTTTAACATCTATCTTTCTTTGTTAGTAAATATTAATCAACGTACCACACTCTATGCAGTTACAAAAATGAAAAAAAATCTTTTAGTAAAAGTTAATTTGACAATTGGAAAAAAGTAGGGAAAAAAAAAGAGAAATGTGAGAGAAATTAGAGAACATTAGGAGGGAGAAAATATTAGAGGGAAAAAGAAATTATTTGGAATGCTTGTCAAACTTTTGGTTGGGTAATAATTCATCAAAATTTGACGTGCAATATGATTATTCTAGTCTCCTCTTACTTTACATAGAAATATAGATACATAAAAGTATATCTGACCTTTTTTTATGCAACATTTAAGTTTGTAATTTTTGTGCTATAATTGGAGTCTTCGATTTTGTTGAGTAAAATTTGGTTTCATTTTGGGTTCACCTCGAGTGTTTGAATAGGAATCAATCAGACTCAACCCAACTCAACAAGCAATCGTCCATTTCTGGAACCAATTCAATTAAACCTTACCTAAAACCCTGATCCGATTCACTCATTTGCCACCTCTAATTTTTTTGGAGCCCATTTGTGTAATTTGATTTATGACGAGATTTATAACATCAGCTTATCCATTCACGTTATTGGCATCTTCAAAATACCGTTACCCCCAAATTTGGCAACAGAAAACACAGCAATTGCGCGCGAACATGGAGTTACAAGGTAAAACTCATTAATAGACTTCAAATCTTAAACCTAAAAAATTTCATTTCACCTTTTTTTTTTCCTTTTTAATTTGTTTTTTTTTTCCTTTTTAATTTGTTTTTTTTTTCCTTCTAATCCATTTAATTTGAGTTGTGAAATATTTTTTAGGGCTCAGAAGCTCTAATAATCCCAAGGCTATGCTTTCTTCTCTGCTGAACAAGAGAGAAAAGCTTCAATCCGAGCTCCGAAGTGTCGAAAAACAGGTAATTGTTATATGGTTTTGATTTGGTTTTATCTCTGAATTTATGCTTGTGATTTTGAGGTTAAGTTTAATTGTTGTAATTAAGGTTTTCCTTGTATTAAATTTGTGCTTCTATGTTAATGATTGTTGTTTTTAGGGTGAATACATGCGCACCCGCTCACTTTGGTGCTAATTACCAAAAAAAAAATCGACTTTTGGTAAATTAGAACGAAATCCCCTCAGAGGGTCTGTTTGTAAGGTTTACAGTGATGAAATTGTAAGAATTTTTCAATGTGCAGGGGGTTTAATTGTAAGAATGCTTTAATATGAAGGGACTTTATGTAATTTCAAAAAGGACAAAGGTTTTCAGTAATTAGCGCTAAAGTGAGGGGGTGTGCATGTAATTTTCTCTTGTTTTTATTGAACTGCAAAAAGTTGTTTTTGATTTAATTCTTAATAGGGTTTTGAACATTAAAGTAGCTAAAAGGTGGGGTTAATTTAATTCAGTGTAAATGGATTATTCTGTTTTTTTTTTCCTTTTATTAATCAAGTTTTGATATTTCTTCGGCAGGTATATGAGCTGGAGACGAGTTATTTACAAGAAACGAGTACTTTCGGTAATATATTGAAGGGCTTTGATGGATTTCTTTCTTCATCAAAGAATACTGCAAAGTAAGCAGCTTCAATTATAATACGAGATACAGTTCATATTGTAATTCTTTGTATCTAATTTATTTACCGATATTTACACTTATTGGAGTTAAAGTTCATACTTCATGGCTTTATGTCAATATATGATATTAAGGAATATGTATGTTGGGTTTCATCGAGAACTCGTTATCACATAACTATATGTGCCAAACATCTTTGAGAGTGAAAAATTGCAAGTAAAATACCTAGTGAGCCAATATACGTTAGTCTGCAAATAATACAAACAGAAAGCTGATTTGATATTCTATGATGATTATATCGGTGCTAATTCTGATTTAGTTACTTTATAATTTCTTTTTTTTAATAATGATTTAGCGACATAACATAATATACTTCTTGCATTGTGTTTCAGCTTAAAGAGGTCCAGAAAATTTCAGCTTGAAGATAGAGTATTCTCATTGTCCTCAGTTACCTCACCAGCGGTATGTTCAAGATCCACATCTTCAGATATTGAATGTTCGTACATTGCCCGAGTGCTTTTTATCTTAAACCCATATTTTGATAATCATGTGAAACAGCTTAGATATAATTTTTCCTCAACTGCTTTTAAAGAGTACTTATTAAGAGGCAGAGGATTTTTGACTAATTTGGAACGTCATTGCTAAAGCAGTTAAAAAGCTCCCAAATGACACTGAGTTGATCCTGAAAAAGAAAAATCCTTTTATGCGTTATAAAATTCATTTCACAGTATAATTATCTTTTTGATACTTACTTTATTTACCTATTTTGTGGAGGGATATACATATATATATATATATATATGAAACCGCGTCTTGATGCCAGTGCAGTTATTTTATGGTTGATAATTAATTTGAAGGAGAGAGATTTTCCATGGTTGTGTTTTATAATTGAACGATGATGTACAAGCACGATATTGTTGGACTATTATGTTTGAGCTAGTTAAAGCTTCAAACGCGGAATACAAATTTTCAATACTCATTTACTCAGGCAATAATTAGGTGGATAATTTTAACAGACTTTACTTTGCCTCGTATACTTAGTCACTTGGCGTGTCAAGAAATATGTTGATTGGAGATTTTTTATTCTGTCTTTCGCCGGTATCTTATTGCTGTTTCTTTTCGGGGTCATTTTCCTGTAATGAGTGTTGTAAATTAAGTTGGAAAGAACCTATCGAGACATGCCACTGAGGGGATCCAATACAAATACACTAGGACTATGATATATCATGTTCAAGTTCCACTGTTATTTTGGTATTAGTTCTCTGTTATTGTAACACTTATGTGGGTTTTTGCTGTTTAAATTTATGTATTTATTGTGTAAAATGAGAGAGAGAGAGAGAGAGAGAGAGTTTCGTGTGATTGGCATCCCCGTCTTGGTTTGATATTGCTTATCTTGTATATTTTTCATGTTTAGGCTGAGGAGCTTAGAGTTGGCAAAGAAGGTTAGTCTCTCTCTCTCTCTCTCTCTCTCTCTCTCTCTCTCTCTCTCTCTCTATATATATATATATATATATGTATATTAAATCTTGTCTGATTTTATTTTGATCTCCATTTGTTTTCTTTTTCTGCCCGCTTCTTCATAGATGGAAAATCAGATATGGTTCAAGTTCGACCGAAAGGGGGAGGCTTAGCAACCACTGCACCGTAAGTACACTTTCAACTATAAATGTTAGCTATAAACAAACTAAAAGAGTTAATTCCAGTCATTTCTCCCTTGTTCTGTTCACATATTATCGCATAATTTCAAATTCTGTCTTCAGGGGAAAACCGAAGAAAGGACGAACAGGCCAGCGGGATATGAAGAAAATCAGGCTTTCGAGCGACCTCGATCCTGATGACGAAGATGATCTTGATTTGAGATAGGTCCGGTTTTTTGTTCGATCGTTAGATAAATCTAGTAAGCTATTGAGATTTGTGGTTGAGTTAGTTTATCATGTTTTGTGCTCAAATTGCATGTTGTAATAGTGTGTGCCTAAAGTACAAATAAATGAACCCAGTAGCCAACTACTGAGACCATTTCTTAGTAATTTTTTATGTGTAATTTGTTAAAAACATTAATGGAAAATAAATTAGATCAATCCTGCAAAATGTTCTATATTGTGTAAGATATTCAAAGAATCATCTGGTACAAAATAAATGTTCTGTTTGGGATGTACCATATAGGTCCAACAAACCTATTACAAATTCAAGGGCAAAGATGTCAAAGTCTATACTATCTGCGTAACTCGTGATCGGGTCTATTCCTTGATTCTTCTCCAAGTCAATCTGATTCTCCTATCCGAACATCCGGAAAATTCTAGCCCAGACCTTGCTTGGCCGCACCCAAATGTATTTACAAGGAGAGTGTATTACACTTGTCATATAATTGGTAAGTTATTTTAACACATGAGTTTGACCGAGTCGAGAGTAGGCTAGAATTTTGATTGGAGCCTCAAATTGCATATCTAAGGCGTAATTCCTTCAAGGGGCACTGGAATGAGCTTTCATACGTTTAATAATACGTTGTTCAATTTGTGAATGTACATGTAGTGTCATCCGGATCATCCATGTGTCTCAATGTGATTGGTGATGATATGGCATGAGACGGTAGGATCAGCACTTCCTCGTCTGAGTGGTCGATCCTCCGGAATCTGTGTCCCTAGAGTCGGGATAATTATATGGTGGATCGAGAGCAACGCTCCCTATCCATTATCCACCACATATTCACAAGTGGTGGGTGGTTTTCACAGGGTGGGTAGGTGATGAAAACCATCCTACCACTTGTAAATATATGATGGATAGTGAACCGAGAACAATGCTCTCGATCCACCATAGATTTTTCCCAATAGTCGAATCAAATTAAAAATTGAACCTTAGACAATTTTCAGGAATATTTTAATAATGTTGAGTATGAGATATTTAATTACCCCATATTAGCGAAAATGAACTCTTAATTACAATACTACATAGTATTTCCTTTTTTCTTTTTCTTTTTTTAAGGAAAAGCGGTATTTTATTTAATTTATATCTATTCTAAAAGTATGAATAATTTTGGATGATTTACATGATTTACATCTCTTGATTCTTTTGTTAAGACCAAAATATCCCTATATTAATAATCTAATATTATCCTAAAATATATAAGAAAATCATTTATTATTTTTATGAATTGAATGTGCATGAATTTGTAATTAATAGTAAATAAAGTTGTTCAATGTATATAATTAATATTTTGTTCAATGAATATTATTCATATGAATGGGAATTTGAATTGATGATTAAATTATTATATGATGGGAATTTGAATTCCAAGAATTATGCATTCACATAGCTTCATCTGCACAAGTATCAGTCTTCATTAACTTCTGGCTTGATCATTAACATGTAATTTGGAGCATAATTTTGAGTGTAGAGCTCCTAATCCACAGTATAATACAAGTCGGACATCATGTTTTCATTGGTATTGATAGATGGATTCATCAGTTTGGAACCAAATCGGTTATTACTCTTCATCTTCAAGAATCTTGCAGCCGAACAAGGCAAAGACTGTTGAAGTAAATATGCTTGAGAGAAGTTGTTCACAATTACATATTTTGAGCATAGACTTTGAATGAAGGTATAATTCAATTTTGTTTGTGATTGCATCATGACTATTTTGTTTGAGACTCTTCCTTATGATGTATATAATCTAAATCGTAAGGGTAGTCATACAATTGATTTGCTTTATATATACACACACACAAACACATATATATAACGATGCAATCACTTGCAGGACTTGGAGAAAATTTAATTGTGTGTCGTAAATGTCGAGAAGATATTAATCTTGGTAATACATATACATGCTTAAATATGATACTTTAGTTTCTTTATCTTTTTGAATATATATGCGGTAGTTTTACTTGGAGAAAATTTAATTGTGTGTCGTAAATGTTGAGAATATATTAATCTTGGTAATACATATACATGCTTTATATATGATACTTTAGTTTCTTTATCTTTTTGAACATATATGCGGTAGTTTTTTAAGTAGAAGATGAATGTTTAATGTATATAATTAATATGAATCGTTCACAAGAATCATATTGGAAGGAGTCACATTTAGTTTTTTCTGGCTTTGCTGTAAATTCCATTTATTAATCTTCCATTTGGTAGGTGAATTTTCCAACTACAAACGGGGTTATGCTAAATGAGTACCAAGAAAAGTTCTGGCAGTGTGAAGTATTCCTATTGTATGCATGACTTTGTCGTGAACTTATGATTTTCTATACTAACTTTTCCGTCCAAATCAAAAATGTATTTGTTCTTTTATTTAATTTTTTTGTTAAGTATTTGTTTTTATATTAGACTTCAGGAACAAAATGTATATGCTTGATCAAAACTGATCCGGTTTACACCTATGAACTTAGTTTTGGTTGTATGTTGTTGCCACTCCATTGTGTTCATCACTTTTGTCAACCTAATTTACTACATATAGTAAACCTAATTTAATATTAACTCATTTAAACTCATCCCAAAAAATAGAAAATATCTGTTTACTAAATGATTATATATAATTAACATAATTAATTCTTATAATAGGGTTATATATTTTGAAGAATATTATTAATTCAATAGAGAGCTTAGAAAAAATTAGGATAGCAATATGATTTGAGTGGGTATAGTAACAAAATTGTATATCATAACAAACTATATAATTTGAATTCGTTCCAACTACATCTCAAGTCCAGTAAGTCATTAAAATTATTTGATTATGTTCTTGAATAGGTCTATCACTTTATCTTAATGAGTAATATAATACTTAAAAGAAAAATAATTAATTTTTTTAAAAAGCATTGTTCAAACAATGAATCATATGAATTACCAATAGTTATTTCAGTTGATTAAAGTATCAACAGAGGCTGATGTTTCAAAAGAAAAAAAATCTATTATTACTAAAAATAAAAATTAAGATAAGACTAAGTTTAGTTTATCTCATTTATAGTATCACAGTCATATTTTATCGCTTTTTTTTTTCAAAATTCAAAGGTGGTTTTGTCCATCATGTCAAATGAGTGTTTGAAGAATTTTTTTATAAATTACGGGGAGCTTGGAGGTTTTTTTTTCTACAAAGGGTGTGTTTGACTCCTTTCCTATAGTACAAGGGGCCAATAGGAATTTTACATTGATCAATTTTTTAAGTTTATTTAAATTTGAATTCTTTTTCTTCTCAATTTTTGTCTATATAAAAATAATTTTAATGAGCTTCATATAAAAATTTGTATTAGAGTTTAGAGAAGATATTATGTTAAAAATACTTTTTAATGCACTTCATATTTTAATGTTGACTTTTTCCATTTAAATACAAAAGACGATAACTTCAATTATTTAATTATGCAAACATGATTGATTAATTTACAAAAATATTGACTTTGTTGGTGCTACCGAAATAGATGATCAAAAAATAAGAAGATTGAATTTGATGAAAAGGAAATATGCGAACTTGAATACCAGTGAATGACAACAATATATAGAAAAAGTTTAGGAGCGCAAGAAAATGAATAGCATGAAAATACCAACAGTAATGGTAAAGAGAAGTCGTTACCAAAACTTAAATGAGGAGGAGAGAAAAAAATATACCCACATGTTAATTAATTGCGAAAGGAGTGAAAGATGTGTGCGTCCTCCTCAAGTGGAGGCTTGAATAACCAAAAGAATCAAAATTCAGAAGTTCATATAGATAAAGTTAAGGAGCGCAACAAAACAAAGAGCACGAACATACCAAGAATTGTGGTAAAGAGAAGTCGTTACCAAAACATCAATGAGAAGGAGAAAAAAAAATATAGTTAACATATTAATGAATTGTGAAAACAGCGAAAGATGCGTGCATCCTCCTTAAGTGCAGACTTGAATAACCGAAATGATCAAAATGCTAAAGCTCCTTGGCTTCTCCACTACTACAGAAATGGCCTATTACAGCGGATTTTTTTTGCCAATTACAGCGGTTAAAAACCGCTGTAATAGACACATATTACAGCGGTTACACAAATAACCGCTGTTAAAAAAAAATTAATTTTTTTATGGATCTTGGAAAGTGTTTCTTCCAATTGTGAAAAGACGATTTATCCCTTAACTAAAAATGAATTCAAATTAATAATTGTGCAGCCTAACATTTAATCCCCACTAATCCTAACATTTAGTCCCCGCCTAACATTTAATCCCCATTAATAATAATAGGGGGAAAAAATCAACAACTTTTGATCTTCCATACAAATGAAGCAACTTTCCACCGGAAGGTTATCAAAGGGGATAATTGCATCGACCTCCCCTGAGCTATCGACTATTGGCATTCACACCACTTTAAATATAAAATCAATAGAAATAATTCAATATTATGACTTTCTGAAAGATAACTCCAAACCCTTAAGCCATAAATTAATAAGAAAAGCCTCGACTACTTTTGTTCTTAAACTAAGTAAATGTAAAATAAAAAAGTAACTTATGACTATTGTTCAAATAAATTATAAATTAATGAAAACTAATATAACTCAAGTAGTTGCGAATATGTGTGAGTGTGTGTTTTCTATATATGAAAACCAAAAGTATCACCTTAAAATGATGTAAGAATTGAAAATAACACAATTAACATATTATTATTTATACATGATAAATTATTCATGAAATTAGGGGGGCAAATTATTATTATTTTAAATTTAGGAACTTTAGAGTTATTTTGTAGATATTATTCATTTTGAATGCTTTATTATTTGATTTATAACATAGTCATTAATGACTTTTTGACAAATTTTATTCAACTAACCCTTTTAAGCTCAAATGTAAGGGGTATTGTAGTCAAGCTAATGAAAAAGTTGAAAGAGGGGAAGTCTTTACCAATACACCAAATGTGAAGGGATGTGAATGTCAAATACCCATAGTTCAAAGGAGGACAATGCAATTTTCCCATTATCAAAGCGTCATTATGAAAACAATTAGCATACTAATAAAAGAAAACAAAAACACCAAACTTCCCATGAGCAACTAAGTGTCACTATACAATTTGGAAGTTACGGTTCACTACTCCTTTAAATAGAGATCAACACAGTGAGAAGTTGCATTCTTGCTCCAATTTTGCTGTAGTGTTGCATCAATCCTTTTCAATTATGCAACTACTACTAAGAAATTTAAATGCAAAGGAATGACATAATTAGTTGTTCAAATGGTGATTCGAGTCAATTAACTTGGGATTAGGAATTATGAAACTTAATATCATTAAATAATTAATAATTATTTCTTTAAATTGACTTAATTAAGAACAATAATTTTGATAGAATAATAATATATCTTATATTATTTTAATGAGAAATGCTAGATTGCTTTAGAAAAATTGAAATGCTTTTTTTTGAAAAAGAGAATTTGAAATTAAAGGATCAATATCTTCAATATATAGTAACTATATTTATATTTACTAAATTATATTTCATACGTACTGTGATACATTGTTTAAAAACTCTTGGAGTGTCTAATTTAAGTTACAAGAATGGAACTGAACTAATTGTTTTTTTTATTACTTTTCATGTAAACAAATTATGGAAGCGGAGTTGTTTTCCATACAAAAATGTATTGAATCATCGCTGATAGGTAGAAAATAACAATTAGATAGAAAGTGACCACATTTAGAATAAGCTTGGTACAACTATATGAAAATTGCTAGAGCTAATCCTTGTAGAAGTACTTATGAAAGAAATGATACTATGATATTATAGTTGGTCAAAAGCTACCATTGTAGTTTATGCAAGTGTTCAATTTAGTAAGTTGTTTTAGTTTCAATTGATAGACCTCCTCAAATAATGGTGATTTGCAAGAATTTTGAGTGTGGAAGCATCTGTAAACTCTTATTTAATATATTGTGAATGGCAAATTGAGAGGTATATAGTGAGGTTATGTAGAATACTTTTTCAGAAGCATTTAGTAATTATTAAAAATAGCTTTAAAGAAAGATCCTTCAACGAATTATATGTTCTGCACTTTGTCCCATATTTTAAAAAAATTTGCACTTAGACACCTCAGCTTTAGATTTTTGTTGTAGAATGCCCTCTGGCTTTGCTCTCTTTGCTCAGTGCCCCCCGTAAAATGTAAAAACTTTGCAAGAAACCCCTGTTCCGTCAAATTTAACTGAGTTTGAGCTTCACCCGTGTGAGGTGAGAGTAGGGAAAAATTTATTTCGATTTTCACATGTTAAAAGTCAGTTATACCCCTCAAATTTTAATTCTTTTATATAAATTGGTTTTTAGGCTTAAAATTCAATTTGAATTAAGTTGGCGGGTTTGGGTTTGGGTCGGGTAGACCCAAACCCGACCCAAAACCCAATTTTTCCCCTTTTCTTTTCCTTCTTCTTCTTCATCTAATTTCTTCTACCATAACCACTACCGATGAAACCACCACCACCACCAAAACAGAGTGTCACCATGCCGCCACCAGTCATCAACATAGCTGCTCCCCACCGATTCGTCGCCGCCGCCACCAAGCACATCCCCCTTTGTCCAAAATCGTCAACAGCAAAACCCCCCCATTTCACACACACACGACACGAACTAGCACACCCACAACCAAAAACCACCATTTTTGTCTCCTTGTTCTCCACAACACCACCAAAACACCACAGATTTGTCAAAAATTTAGATCTTGAGATCAATAATTTATTTTCGTTTTTGAAACTATGGGATTGGGAATAATGGGCGGGGGGGGGGGGGGGGGGGGGGTTGAAGAAGAAAGAAGAAGAGTTTTTCTTCCAATTTTTTCTTTTTCTTTTATTTAATTGTTTTATTTTAATTTTTTTTCTTTTTCTATTAACTCAAAAAAGTGAACCCTTTGATTGTATGGATTTAGATCTAACTGTTAGTAATTTAGGGGCATAATGGATATTTTAAACAAAATTTAACGGAGTTAAGGCCTATCTTACAGTTTGGGAGAGTGTGCAGAGTTTTTACATTTTAATGATAACACAAGGGGTTATTTGCAATTATCCCTATTTTTTTCTATCTTTTTAATAAAATTTGACTTTTTCGTAGACTTTTTAAGAACAGAGGGAGTAATTAGGCTATTTCGTTAACACATGGGGTTTCTTGCATTTTCGATATAACACATGGGGTTTTATGCATTAAACCCTTCATTTAAAAGATCATACTGGAACAAGTATAAATTGCTTAAATTGTATTAAATGTTTCTAATATTTTTGTTATGTAATACGATCTCCACGTGCGAATGCACGTGTACTTTACTAGTTCAATAAAAAGTTTACAAACGTCAAGAACAATACAATTGAGATTGTGTCTATTGATGTAGTAAAGAACAATTGAATCACCAAATATCGAGATTCTTCAAGATAATAAATCTTAAGAACTAACAAACGAGCCCAAGAAATTTTTTGTGCAATTCCTATTCAAGGAGAAACGAAACTCTCATTCGAGAGAGAAAGCAAACTCTTATACGAGAGAGAAATTAAAATACTAAACAAAATATCTAAAACGCTACATGGTATTTCTTAGAGTTTCCATATTCCCAGTTTGTTAAGTTTCATTTTCAAAATAATATTTATTAATTTCATGTAATTAATATTGTGTGTGATACTTTGTCATCAATTAGCTTCTTTTTTTTGTTTTATTCGTGTAGGGATATACCTCTGTCTACTTGTCCAAAAATTATAAAATTTAAAACTAATCTATATTAGATTAAAAAAAGGGAGAAGACTAAAACAACAGTTAGTCTCAACTTGGACTTAAACATTTTAAGATGGGATTGGTCAAGGATAGTGAAATGCATAGCAAATTACACCCTCTTGGATTTATATTGGAATATTTGAAGTAATTTTAGCTGTATTCTTTGAAATATTTCGAACCATTTTTGTCTTTTCAATAAATACTAAATAGAATGTCACCTCACACACTTGTGAGGATCATATTTAAAGACTATTATTTTGTGTCCAATGTACCTTCAATGGAGCTTTCAAGAATGGACCTAAATTGATTTAGGCCCTAATTGTCCATAGCATTGTTTCATTAGTCTCAAGAAACTTGTTTAAATAAAAAATTTCACATGGAAAAGATCATTTCGTGAAGATTTTCTAGGTCCTCTATTATGAGGGTTTTTTTGGTAATATTTACTATTAAAAACAGATGTCGAGTGATATTATTTTCTGTCTAAAGAAGAGTTCAAATTTGATTTTGTTTCTCTCCCATTTACATTGTGTGAAAATAAAGTTATGTACTGTGAAAGAAAGAATGTAAGCAAGTGGAAAAACTAGGGTATTCATTTCTTAACACGAAAACTTAGTGATGCTCATTAATCAAATTGGTTAATTTTTTTAATTAAGAGATTGAATTGCATGGTTCATAATATTGTTTTAGGGTTAAAAGAGACAACATAGATGCTTTATAAAATTACTTAATTGTAGAAGCATTGAATCATTTGTATTTTTGTTAGTAATATATATTCAAGAAGTAAAGGAAAATTAACTTTTATATAAAAAATTCATTGAGTAGGAAAACTATACCCTTAAAAATATTTAGAAAATGTTGGAGAAAAAAAGGGTCCTAATATGAAAACATGCGGCAAATTCCTGTGGAAAGGAGCCCGAAAATGTTGAATTTGACCAACAAGGGGTCCCAAATTGCACTATTTTTTTTGGCACTCCGAAGTATATATAAATAAATAATATTCAATTCTTTGACTTTTGCAGCAGCCAACTCTAGCCAATCATAACATCTTTTTTTTCCCCTAATGATGATTATAAATAACCATAATGACTTTGCAAAAAATATATTTTTTGTGGTTTTAGTTCATACAAATTAATTGAATATTTTAATTTTTCAATAATCCATAGTTGTACATTTAATCCGTGTTGTAATTGCGTATCATATTTTATAAATAGTTATTTTCCAATAATCATAATCGTACGTCAAGTGGAATCCAGCTGTAATTTTAAAAATATTTCAATGGCTAATTATAATGCAATATTAATCCATTAGCACTCCGATACTTATTTATATATATGTATTTCAAACAATACGTCTAATTAATTATCAATTTGAACAATATAATATAATCCAATAATATTAAGGTGTTACCAACTAGGACCGACGTGACATGTACATGATTTTGTGTTTTATTGTCTAAAAATCGTGTACAAAGATTTAGTCGCATGTAACATGCATTCATTGAATTACCAATATTATATTTTTTTATTGACAATTAAGAAAGAATGTTGAAAATTTGAAATAAATAACCTAATTATTAAGTTTTACCTGGATTTGACTTGTGTTGGTACGAGACCATCTTTCTAAAAGGACGTCCATAAGCAAACTACAAGTTTAAGTCACCACTACTAAATTAAAAAATAAATAATAATAATAATAATAATAATAATAATAATAATAATAATAATAATGAGATACTATAGGGATAATTTCTTTTGGTATTTTGGCTTGCATCTTCTCTTGTATGTTTATGCTGCAATAACTTTATAAGGCTACATATATTTCAAATATGAAAAGTCAAAAAATGTGAATCCTATGTTTTTCCCCCACCCCCACCCAATTTATATATTCTTCAAAACATCTTATGAGGAAAAGTACAAAATACAAATATCAAGGAAAAAAAAAGCAAGCAAGTTTGTTACGTTAACGTAGGTAAAATATAGTTTATTGAGTCTAATTAAACAATTGAATTAGTGATATAAGTATTATGTTATTTGATGGACTGAGTTATAATTCTGGCCCAACAAACTTATGAAAAATTAATGTTTCTATGCCCTACTATAGAGAACTATAAATACTTTTTTTTTAGAGTATTTGAGGGACTTTTGATAGATTTCTTAAATACTATAAATGAATTTCTCTAGTAGATGTCTGACGCTTTATTCTTTTGCATATTTAGGAAATTCATGGGTATTGAGGAAAAGATCTTGAAAAATTTATGATGCAAAATCTGTCTGCATTATATTGGCAATGTATGTGGGAACGAGGTCATGTGCCCTACTCAAACTCCTCTTTTGAGGGGGCTAGTAATGAGTATGCAACTACTATATTCCATTTCGGATGAAGATGAGGGATTTGATATGCTTATAAGCCTCAAGCTTCCCTCTTCCTAGCGAAACGTTTTTTAAGGACAAAACCATATGACTCCAGCCTAAGCGAGCAATACCTTTGTATAAAAGCATCCGATGTGGGAGAAAACAAGCGCATGTGACATCATTTGTTACGTATATATCAAAAACTAATTTAGAACAAGGGTATGGTTTTATATTAAAGCATATAATATAATGGAAAAAATACTAACCGTAAAAATAACCCAAGCCATTTTAGTTTGTTTGAATTTGATGAGTCCTCGTTGGCAAATTATTACATCTTATTAACACAATATAATGAACATTTATACTCAAAAAAGAGAAAAAAATTATACTCAAAGCTCTCATATGTCCATATATGCAAGTGTATCTTATCACACTACATATATTGATTTAAATCGGGCGTGCTAGCTTTTCTTGAACAAAGTGCTTTTTCTTAGATTTATTATTTCCTACTTTACTTAATCCTGCATGATCATAGCACGTGCGGTGATGGTATTGACTGGAGTATCTCACGTGCTAGGTTTCATAATATCACACAATCTTCTACTATATCTTAATTATATAAATTAATATAATTAACTGGTATAGGTATATACATAGTTCAATACACTGATTAAAGCACCGTACTAGACGATTGTGAAATGGCTGTGAACACATAAGGGTCTAGCAATTAGACCTCGATGACCTCAGTAACAGGGACAGAGCTAGGAATTATAGTAAAAGAGGCGAGATATATACATGTGTTTCGTTTACTTAGTAGTTTAAAGAGCCCCCGTGGTATGGTACGTTATATATATGTATAAGAAAAAATTGGGGATTAGATTTAGTAAGAACTTTTTACGTACTTTGTACTCTGTGCCCCCATGGTATGGTACGCTATATATATGTATGACAAAAAATTAGGGATTAGGTTTAGTAAGAACTTTTTACGTATTTTGTACTCTGTACCTCTTTTGTTAATAGTGAAATTCTCTTATCCTCTCCTGTCGATTGCCGAACCACATAAAAATAATATTTGATACATTTTTCATAACTAATCAAATAAAATATAGTTTTTAAAACAAAAATGGCAAATGATCCTAATATTTAATAAATCAAAACATAAAAAGTCTAAAAAGTATGATTTGACTAATATTAATTTTAATATTTCAAATTAAAAATAGCAATCATCGTTACATTTCATCAATAATATCCAATTTCGTGGAAATTGATTATAAAAAGATAAAGCAAAAATAAAAAGATAATTATCATATAGAAAAGACGAGAAGAGGCTTGTGGGATTTGAACAAATCAGGGGTGATGAGAAAATGTAAAATTATAACAAAAATTTTAACTTAAAGTTTTGATTATATAGTCTACTGGAATGTTCATTGAGTCAATTGTTCTACTATGTGGATTTGAGCTAGTTTGTGGGTTAGGAATGTAAATTAATTTTGCTTTTTGCTATTTTTGAGGGGGTTCGAAAATACAAATTTTTAAAAAATTTATATCTAAAAATTAGAAAATGAAAAAATTGAAGGGGGGCGGTGGCACCCTCCAGCCCCCCTCCTGGCTCCGTCCCTACTCAGTAAGTTACTTATTTTGAGTCAAATAGTGGTGCTGACAATAAATGCCAACATAACAAAACAAGTTTGAACATCTAATTTTGTCTAATATGATTTAAAGTTCAATTTGAACTAAACTCTATTGTTAAAAATGACAAATAACGTGTAAAATTATTAAACTAATTGTGCTCGACTCAATTAAAACGTGTTCGAGTTCAACTTAGCCCCAATATAAACACGCTCATACACAATTTGCATCCTTGTGCGAACATGATAACAATTCAAATCAAATTGTGTGTAAATTAGATCACGAATTTCACAAATTTCAAGTGAAGTTGTAATATATTCAAAATTAGATAAATAAAAAAATGAGAACTATCTACTAGATTATGGGTCATTCATTCAATTTTGAATAAGAGCAAACAAGATGATTACAAAAATATATTTTTCCTTAATTACAAAAATGTTGATGGTGAGTTGTGCCAGTAATATATATATATAGCTCTTGAATACTTTTGATCTCTCACAAGAAAAGTTTGCCAACCCAAAGATAACAACAGCAAAAGGCTACAAACTTTTGTGCTCATGCATGTGAATATTTCAGACCAGTCGATATTTTAACAGCGCCTTCTTTTCTCACGCAATATATATATATATATATATATATGCGTATAGAGTCATTATATGACACACCGGTACCAATAGTCTCGATCTGGTGTATAATATTGGATCCCCCAATGGGGATGGGGGCATTTACTAAAATACCCCCTCATCCAATCCAATGGTATACACCACAGAATTTTCCATTGGTATAGGGTCAGTTTATAAGAATTCTTGTTGGGGTCACACTTAAGAAATTGGCTCCGTCGACATGCAAGAGATCTTAGCTAGAACACTAAAGGTGTGAGCGTGTCAATTATATATAGGGTCAATTTATATGAATTCTTTGTTGGGGTCACACTTGAGAAATGGGCTCCGTCGACATGTAAGAGATCTTAGCTAGAACACTAAAGGTGTGAGCGTGTCAATCATATATATGTATGGCTTATTTCGAATGTCTAAAGTATTGTACTTAAAAGTACTATCAATTATTAATAGCCTAAATTTCTTGAAAATATTAGGAGAGTGGGGGTCATCTAGGGTGCCCTTTTGGATCACATGATACTAAGTACTTCAAATTTGATTCATAGATATTATCAAGATCAATCAAGATCTTTTTTTTTTTTTGACTCGGGGGGAGGGGGGGGGGGGGAAATACCCAAACGAAAATTATCCCGACAAACCCGGGGTATTAGTCGTCTCTCGAGGCCAAGTAGTTTCTAGCCTATCAAGCTCGATGTACATGGTAGATCAATCAAGATTTTTAGTGAAGATACAAGACATGTTAATTGCAAAGATTGGCTTATATACATTGTTTTAACAAAATATAATATTAGCAACAAAATATTAAATGTCATCACAATGATATATTGATAGGATATGTGGACTGATTGGAAAAGGATCGGGTTCGGATCGAAATATAAGGAAGAAAATAGGTGGCATTGGTGTCTGGATGGTGACGCCGCGGTATCACTGACAGTATACCGAACGCCGCGGCGTTCCAGCCCCAACGTCGCAACGTTCGCAGTAGTAGGGGCATCATCGCGGCGTTCCGGCGGCATGTTGACCAAGTCTGATAAAAAACGACGCGTTTTGAACTGTTTATGGCTAGGTTTTGTTTCCTTATGTGAATATAAGTCTTCCAAGATTCTACAAGAGTATATATACATACTCATCTCTTGTAATATGTATCTTTCACCATACAATCAATAATAAACCTCTAGTGTAGACCGTGGACGTAGGCATTCTTGGCCGAACCACGTAAATCTTGTGTCGTTTATTTTCTTGCTTTTTTATTCATTTTTATTCGTTTATGAGCATTGATTCCTAACAACTGGTATCAGAGCAAGGGTTTTAGCGATCTATGAGAATCAATGGCGTCTGAAGAAAGAAAAGTGAAAATTGACAAGTTCGATGGAAAAGATTTCGGATTCTGGAGAACACAAATGGAGGATTATCTATATCAGAAAAAGTTCCATCAACCGTTGTTAGGGAAGAAGCCTGAAAAGATGTCAGAAGAGGATTGGGAATTATTGAATAGGCAAACCCTAGGTGTTATTCGATTGACGTTATCAAGAAACGTGATGTTTAACATCTTAGATCAAACTACGACGGCGGGTTTGATGAAGGCGTTATCCAATATGTATGAGAAGTCATCCGCATCGAATAGAGTCTATCTAATGAGACGTTTATTCAATTTGAGGATGACGGAGGGGGGATCGGTGGCCAATCATATCAATGAGTTCAACGTGATCATCACTCAGTTGAGCTCGGGTTGATATTAATTTCGAGGATGAGGTAAGACCCTTAATTTTGTTGTCTTCATTGCCGAAAAGTTGGAGTGCGACGATAACTGCTGTGAGTAGTTCGTCTGGCCAAAGAAAGTTGAAACTTCAGAAGATTTGGGATCTAATTTTGAGCGAGGATATTCACCTGAGAGAATCAGGAAAACTCACGTCTGCAGCTTTGAGTGCGGAAAACAGAGAGAGAGGTGTTCAACGGGGAGGTTAGAAAGGCAGAGGTCGATCCGAGTCTAAGGGGTGAGGGAAGTCAAAACCGCGCAAGGAGGTAGATTGCTGGGGTTATGGGAAGAAAGGTCATTACAAGAGAGATTGTCCAGAAAAGACGGGCCAGAATCAAAACTGGGAACATCAACAAACAAACGCAGCAGCAGACGATGTCGGAGATGCTTTGGTTTGCTGTGTTGACAGTCCAGTCAACCAATGGGCAATGGACTCAGGTGCGTCGTTTCATGCTACTTCGTGTAAGAATTATCTAACAAATTACGTTTCTGGAAAATTTGAAAAGGTTTTTCTTGCAGATGACGAACCCTTGGAAATTGTTGGTAAGGGTAATGTCACAGTGATGACGGCACGGAGAATGCAGTTGAAACTGCAGAATGTGAGACATGTTCCGGGGTTGAAAAAGAATTTGATCTCGATGGGTCAAATTGACAGTGATGGTTACACTACGGTGTTTGGTGGTGGTTTATGAAAAATCACCAAAGGAAATCTGGTGGTGGCTCATGATAAGAAGTCGGGGACTTTGTACTCCATTGAGATTAAAAAGGATTCGTTAGCTGCAGTCTAGGTCACAGAGGATATGCATTTATGGTATAGGCGACTTGGACATATGAGTGAGAAGGGAATGAGGATCATGTCATCCAAGGGAAAGCTACCAATCTCGAAGACGATTAAGTTGGGAAGCAGAAAAAGGTGAGCTTCTCCAAGACGGGTAGAGAACCGAAGGTAGAGAAATTGGAGATTGTGCATACCAATGTATGGGGACCGACACCCATACAGTCGCTTGGACAGTCGAGATACTACGTCACCTTCATATATGATTCCACTCGAAAGGTATGGGTTTATTTTATGAAAAATAAGTCTGATGTGTTTAGTACCTTTAAGAAGTGGAAGGCGAAAGTCGAGAATGAGACTGGTTTGAGACTGAAGAGTTTGAGGCGGATAATGGCAGGGAGTATGACAGCCAAGAATTCAAAGATTATTGTGCAGAGAATGAAATCAAAATGATCAAGACCATTCCTGGGACTCCGCAGCAGAATGAGATTGCAGAGCGAATGAATAGGACTTTGAATGAACGAGTTAGGAGCATGAGGCTCTACTCCATGTTGCCAAAGACATTTTGGGCTGATGCAATGGGCACGGCGTACCTCATCAACCGGGGACCTTCAGTACCATTGGACTTCAAAATACCGGAGGAGGTTTGGTCTGGAAAGGAGGTAAATTTATCGCATTTAAAATTTTTCGGTTGTTTATCTTATGTTTTGCGAAGTTCTGATGACAGGGATAAGTTGGATCCTAAAGCACAGAAGTGCATCTTTATTGGTTATGGAGGAAAGAGTTTTGGGTATCGGTTTTGGGATTACCAAAACAACAAAATCATAAGGCATAAGGATATCACGTTCAACGAAAAGGTGCTTTACAAGGATAGACTTGGGGTAGAGACTGAGGATAATGAGAAACCAAAGGCGATATTGGAAGAGATCACTCTAGACAAGGTTGCGGGGAATGGCACTGAGAATAGGATTGAAGAAGATCCGGAGAATCCACCACCAACCTTGAGAAGATCAAATAGAACTCCTAAACCAAACATTAGGTATTCCCCTTCCTTACACAATTTACTTTTGACGGATTCGGGTGAGCCCGAATCGCACAAGGAGGCGATGAGTATAAAAGATTCTCTCAAGTGGGAGCTAGCCATGAAGGATGAAATGAGCTCGCATGAGAGAAATAGAACTTGGAGGTTGACTGAGTTACCTGAGGGAAAACGGGCTTTGCAGAACAAATAGGTATTCCGAGTTAAGGATGAATCGGATGGTAGTAAAAGGTACAAGGCGAGGTTGGTAGTTAAAGGTTTCCAACAAAAGGAAGGAATTGACTACACCGAGATATTTTCTCCAATTGTCAAGTTGACTACCATTAGGATGATTCTAAGTATTGTTGCTGCAAAGGATTTACATCTTGATCAATTAGATGTAAAAATGGCATTCCTTCATGGAGATTTGGAGGAGGACATTTTCATGGTTCAACTGGAAGGTTTTCTGGAGAATGGAAAAAAAAATCTTGTATGCAAGCTAGAGAAAATCTTGTATGGACTTAAGCAAGCTCCGAGACAATGGTACAAAAAATTTGACACTTTCATGGCTAGCAGTGGATATACGAGGTGTCAAATGAATCATTGTTGCTATTTTAAGAAGTTTAGGGATTGTTATATCATATTGTTGCTTTATGTTGACGATATTTTAGTGGTTGGATCTAACGTGAGGGAAATCGATAAGCTGAAAAAGCAGCTGTCTACTGAATTTGAGATGAAGAACTTGGGAGCTGCAAATACAATCCTCAGGATGAAGATCATTCGAGATAGGTCGAGTGGGAGTCTCAAGTTGACTCAAGAGAAGTACATAGAAAAGGTATTTACTAGATTTGCAATCTCAAATGCAAAGTCTAGAGTACCCTTTTGGGGAGTCATTTCAAATTGAGTAAGGAACAATCACCTAAGATTGAGGAGGAGCGAGATCAAATGGCAAAGGTTCCTTATGCCTCTGCCGTTGGGAGTTTGATGTACGCAATGGTGTGTACAAGGCCGGATATAGCTCATGCAGTGGGAGTTGTGAGCCGGAATATGGCTAATCCGGGGTTAAAGCATTGGGAAACGGTAAAGTGGCTACCAAGGTATTTAAGGGGTACATCGAGTATGTGCTTGTGTTTTTCAGGCAGTAGTGTTACTTTAGAGGGTTTCGTGAATGCGGATTTAGGTGGTATCAAGATGGTCGGAAGAGTAAATTGGAGTACATTTACACTTTGGGAAACACTGCTATAAGTTGAACTTCTAGGCTACAAAAGTGTATAGCACTCTCCACAACCGAAATCGGGTACATTGTTATTTCAGAAGCGGATAAAGAGATGGTTTGGTTGAAGAATTTTCTGAGGGAGATTGACAAAGAGCAACAGGATTGTGCACTTCATAGTGATAGTCAAAGTGCCATTTGTTTGGCAAAGAATCCGGTGTTTCACTCGAGGACAAAGCATATTCAATTGAAGTATCATCATATCTAAGAGATGATGGATGATGAGACTTTGGAGTTGAAGAAGATGCTTGGTGTGAAAAATCCAGCGAATATGTTAACTAAGGGAGTTACCACCGAGAAACTGAGGTTCTGTATAGCCTCAGTTGGCCTCGAGTTTCGGTGATGACAAGAGTATATATACATACTCTTCTCTTGTAATATGTATCTCTCATCATACAATCAATAATAAACCTCTAGTGTAGACCGTGAACGTAGGCATTCTTGGTTAAGCCACGTAAATCCTGTGTTGTTTATTTTCTTGCCTTTTTATTCATTTTTATTCGTTTATGAGCATTGATTCCTAACACATATATTACAAAACATTTGTAAAAAATTATTACAATTAACTGATTTTGATGAATTTAATCAGTTAATACTTTTTAAATCAAAAGGAGGTAAAAAACTGTAGTATCTATCATTTTTTTTATTAATAATTAATAATACATGTATAGTGATAACACAGATATATTCACTCATTAAGTTATCATCAGTATACATATGTCACAAGATCCACAATTAATCATGATAATATTTTTATACAATTCTTGTGTCACTAAGTAATCGTAAAGTATGTTTGAGTCCTAAATTTGTAAAAATGACTATCCTAACAACACGACAATTATTGCCGCTACAAGTGTATAATTAACGATAATAACATCGTGTTTAATTTAATCTTTGCTTGTAGTTTATGGATTAGATTAAAATAATTGCCAGTGGCTCCTTTCTCGTGTGAAATTTTTCAAATCACTGCATGACAAATTCTTTACTTAAAAGTATGGATTATTGAAACATGAGAGAGAGATCCAATTTCGTGGAAGTTGCCATCTAAGACTTTTAATACATATGTCAATGACCTTGAGGATAAATACCCAACTTTGGCATATATATGCAACACTCTTGTTCCTCACACTAACTTTCGGAGAGAGAGAGAGAGGAGAAAAAGCACTAATTCAATTTTATTTTCCCATAAATTAAACCAAAAAAAAAAAGAAAAAGAGAAGAAGAAGAATGGTGAGAGCTCCATGTTGTGAGAAGATGGGACTGAAGAAAGGGCCATGGAGCCCCGAAGAAGATCAAATTTTAGTCTCTCACATTCAACAATATGGCCATGGAAATTGGCGTGCACTCCCCAAACAAGCTGGTAATTCATTACAAAAAATCCCATTTTCATTACATGCTATATATACACACTTTAATTTCGTTTCTTATGAAGTGATTAATTAGAGCAAGAAATATATAATTAACAAAAATCATGTTGAAATGCTAGTTTAAATATTTCTTAACTAACCACGAGGTGCGGCGTGGTGACAGCTCCCCTCATCCCTTAATCATGAGGTTGAGAGTTCGATCCTGGTCCATGTTTCGTGGCCATTCGTTTACCTCCAATGGGGCAAAAGGGATAGTCTCTTGCAGCAGCAATGGACACCCTTTGTTCAGACAAAAAAAATTCTTAACTAGCTCAATTTCATCATTTCATTATTAGGGATGATCTCCAAATTTTTCATAAATAATTATTTAATCTTGTGAATATAATTTTTCTTATGGTTTTCTTTTCTTTACCACTAGATCATACTTGGGCTCACGGGATAATCTTCTGCACCATCATATGTATATTTATGTTATTGTTTCGTGTTACTAAATTTAGTTACGTACAGGCTTGTTGAGATGTGGAAAGAGTTGCAGACTTCGATGGACAAACTATTTGAGGCCAGACATTAAGAGAGGAAATTTTACTAGAGAAGAAGAAGAAACCATCATCAACTTACATGAAATGCTCGGTAATAGGTGTGTATCCTTCACTTTTTACAATTAGATTCTTGTGGTAGTAATAATATAGGGAAAATTTCATGTAAATAAATATGTACTATTAAATTTAACACTATAAATATACAATAATAATATCATAATAGTAAAATATTGAATCATTTTATACAATTTTATACAATCTAACGGTTTACAACTCAACTTGAACAGTGCCAAACAGGAGCATCTCATACAAAACAATAAAATATTTAATAAACTGTTTGCATTAAATTCATATGTAGCAAAGTATGGTGATGCATAGACTCCTTAATTTTAGCTTCATCTCCCAAAATTTTAGACCTTTCACATGCATCAATAATATATACACCATTTTTCAAGGCAATCATTTATCGCTCCAAGTTGCATGAATTTAGGGAGAAAACACTAAATTTATTTATGACATAAGATGTCACTAGTTTCCACCTTTTGATTTTCTATTTTTGGTCTCAATTTTGCTTATTATATATATTATATGTCATAACCTCTTAACGTGTGACAAGAACTATCGGTGGGTTGCCGGTTGAGATCCACGAACTTGATTTTTCTATCTTTTAAAGAAATAAATTATATTGTCACACTACAAAAAAATAAAAATAAATTATTGTTCAGGTATATATGTAATGGTGAAAAATCCATTTGTCATGGTTAAAACCAATTGATCACGACTTTACTACGGCTTTAGCTGTGGTATTTGCAAACATGACCAAAACATTTACCATGACTTATAGTCATTGTCAATATTTTGTTCATTGTAAAGACCATGGTTATTAGACATTGTAAAAACTTGTTAAGTTAACATTTCTTCCACCACGGCTAGTTAGAGCTTAAAATAGCGAGCATTCTTTTTCACCACGGCTAATTTTAGTGTAGTTATATAAAATATCTACCACAGCTAGATTAGCCGTGAGCTTAAATTGCTATAAACCACGGTTTTAAACTATTGCATATACTTTCATTGTCAATACTAAAATTGTAGTGGATCACTGCTAACAGTTATAGCTTTTATCATGATCTTATGATTTTGAAACATTGATTCGATTGTAATTAAATGTTGGTCATGCATTTGAAGGTTTCCATTTCTAAATCTAATTAATCCAAAAATAATGTTATTAGCATAATTATGAACCTATATGTATATAATATTATCGATACAAACAAATAAGAGCATAGTTATAATGTGATTAGTTAATTATCTAATATTAGATATGTATTTGGTTGATCTTTACGTACGTCATATATGATAATTTTTGTTTAAGTAGAATATGTTATGTACACTCACAAGACTTGCAAACAAAACGTACTTATTACAATTACTACAAACAAAATCATCATAATATGACAAACTAATTTATTTATTTTTTGTGTCTGTCACTCTAAATCACGAGTCTGACATATTTGTTTAAAACTATATATAAGAATAAATAATTACTTGATCCCTTCTCTTTATATGTGCACGTTGGAATTTAGCGAACGAATAATCAAAAATTTCTGAAGTGATTCTCTATAATTACAGTAATTAAATTATTAACTAATTGTTTTTACATCTACGGAATCATATATTGTTACAAAATACTATGCACGCAATGGCTTATATCTTCTTAGGATTTTGTGTCGCAATAATTAAAGTCCGGCACAAGATTTAATGTTGTACACTATAATTAAACTATACCTCTTTTTACTAATTGTCACTTAATTATAATAGAAAAATTTGCTCAATTATTGCAATTATCTAATTTATTTTTTATTTTTTATTCAGGTGGTCTGCAATTGCAGCAAAAATACCAGGAAGAACAGACAACGAAATAAAAAATGTTTGGCACACACACTTGAAGAAAAAAATAAAAAATTATCAGTCTTCTCAGGACTCCAAGAGGCGGACAATTATTTCCACTCCCAAATGTGACACCAAAAGTTTGGAAAATTCCAACTCGGAACAAAATATTGTTACTAGTCCACAACAATGTTCTAGTGAAATGTCATCCGTGACCGATCCATCGATGGAGAAAACGAGCGCGAAGAACGAAGAAATGGAGTATTCGTCTGAGTATTTTCCTCAGATTGATGAAAGTTTTTGGTCAGACGAATTATCTGAAGAGGATGCTAATTGTCCAGATGCAAATATTGAGGATAAAACTCAGGTCCAGTTTACTTGGCCCGAAAGTGTGGAAAAGGGTTCAAAAGTTGATGATAGCATGGACTTTTGGTACAATCTTTTTATAAGAGCTGGAGATATGCCTGATTTACCAGAATTTTGAGTTTTTTTCCTTTTTTTGGGTGGAATTTTAACAAATTAGGAGTTGGGAATTTTTAATTTTTGATATGGGCAACTTTGACATTTTAGGTCAGCAAGGAGACATTGCAGTACTGAGTGGTAGGAGACTTAGAAAAATTAGAGTTTGACTTAGAAATTTGGTTTTGTACATCTCGATTGTTGGGGCAGAGTGGTAAGAAAATAAGGGAATTTCTTGTCCAAACCCTAGTCATGTTTAACCAATGTTTTATTAGTCAAGTTAATTTAATGCTGTCTTGATGGGCATCTTTGAAGATTGTGTGACATTGAATGACAATAATGATGATGATTATAAAGTGGATTATGAACTAATTACCTTTTTGATAAGGGATATTTTATTTTATTTTGTTCTTGTTCTTGTATCTTTTATGCAAAATGTATTGAACAACCACTGAGGTCTTGACTTAAATGACAAGGCAGGGCTTCAAATTTAGAGGTTTAAGGGGATAACGGTCATTTTATTTCATTTAATAAAAAAATTATGTTAAGAACAATACAACTTATATTGTCCTTAATGATGCAGTAATAATAATTGAAATACTTAATATCAAGTTTTTTCAAGATGATAAATCTTAAAAACTAACAAACAAACGCTAAAAAGCTCTTGTGCAAAACATCACACTCTCATTAGAGAGAGAAAACAAAATATCTAAAAAGCTATATAAAAACTAATGTATCGCCCGTTTTCATCTTGTCAGATACATTTCTGTCTCGTTCCCATCATTGTCTTATCAGATTTGAAGTTGAAATACACAACATGAAGGAGGGTGCTCCAACCCAACTTGCCAATGATGGTGATGACATCCATAGTAAAGGAGAGGCTGATTTACCAAACCTCGTTGACGAAAAAGAAGAGGAAAAGAAAAAGGTAAAGATTTTGAGAGAGAGAGAGAGAGTGTGGGGAGGGAGGAGGCGGCTCAAGTCTTTCAAATCTAGAGGTTTCAAGCACGTATTTAATTTGTTTTTTCGTTATAGCCCATTGTTTTGAAATATAATCAATCGATTTAATTGGTTATTTTTTAAAATAAAATAATAAAAAAAGTACTAAACCAAACTTAAATCGAAATCCAAAAGAGCCAATTACTATTTGGGTCTTTCTTGGAAGATCAAACAATTGTAAAAGTTTCAATAAAATCAATCAAGTGATTCCCCCCACTGAGTTGGAAATTAAAATTCAAAACCACATTACGAGCTAGAAATATTAGTAAAGTAAAAGTAGCACACAAATCATAGCAGCCATAAGAAACATGGTGGAAAAGTCCTACTTTGGTACCTTATACATCACTTTATCTCACTACTCTTAATCAAACTTTTTTTCTTTTTTGTTTATCCAATCGTAAGATGAAAATTGTGTAGTATTTTAATGGACGTGGTCCTTGTAGGGCCGTTCTATACTGAGCCGAGACCAATGGTCTCGGCCCAACTCGGCCATTGGATCCCCAAGTAGGGGGATCATTTAGCAATTTAATTCCTCCCACTTGTGATCCAACGGCCGATTGATCTCGGTTCAGCATAGAATTTTTCGTGCTTCAATTTTCGTTTCCCCCCTTTCTTGATTGGTTTGTTTTCAAAAAGTAAATGCCCAAGCCATCACCACATTTTTTGGTGATTAAGTGATTGAATCAAAGACAAAACAAATGTCAAGTGGTTCAAACAGATGTCAAGTAGTTCAAACAGAGATTAAATTACTTGACATTTGTTGTCTTTGAATGGAACCAATAAAATTTGATTGGAAAGCCCATTTAGCAAGCAGCGGATATTTCTGAAAATGATCACGTGCAGTATCGTACTCGTATTCACTATGGATACTCTCCAATATTGTGTCTGGAACATTTTTGAAGTGTTCAAAAATATAAATAAAAGAGAATTTAAGATATTATATTCAATACAAAATTTGAAGTATCCGACACATTTTGGATATTAGACAACGTATATTTTTGATATTATACAATACTTTTTCAAGCTAAAATAGGAGATTAGATATTATTTTCGGTCTTTTATTAAAAATTAAAACTTAAAAGTTAAACAAATAACAAAAAAATTTACAGAACTGGGCAAAATTATATATATATATATTATAAATGAAACAATTGAGTTAAATATATTATTAAATACTATACATGCATATACATAAACGTATCATCAACTTATCGTATACTAAAATTTTAAAATTTACCATATATTGTATTTGTGTCGTATTGTATATGCATCCTCAATTCCTTGTATCCATATTCGTGTATCATAGGTGAACAGTTGCATTTGCAGTTCGCCGCACAAAGGTGATTCTCATTGAAGCAAGCCATCACCAAATTATTTACAAGAACTCGGAATGTGGTTAGGCTTCAGTTTGGATCTATCATCTTATATTTTGCCAAATGTATAAAATACTTAAATATAAAGTTGATCGGGATTATATACCACATATCAGGATCTTATAGAATATAAGATGAAACACAATTTTGAAATAGAAATGTTTTTCAATCATTCATCAAAATGAGCAGATATTTCTTTTCAGCAGCAGAAAGTCTTCAGATATATCCTCAAACACATTAAAGTACATCAGAATTAAGATCCACGGAAGCAAATTTTACCATAAATCATTGAACAAGAAATAACAATGGCATTATTATTCAAAACTCCAACTACTTCTATTTCCACAGAAATAGAAGACCTTTTTTGCTCCTGCTAACGAAAAGCGAACTAAGATAGGCAAGAATATGCCAGAGCTTTCTCCTCACTGAGCTCCTGAGCTGTTAAATCCAGCTTCTTCCTCGAAAACTCGTCAATGGAAAGTCCTGGGATATAGTACAGTATACGAATTACTAATAACCGAGACAAGTGGTATTTCTGTGTTGATAATTTTCAGAATTCTCGACTAAAGGAGTATCTGACTTATGCTTCTACTTCTCTAAGCATAAATGTTAATAACCTCCAACCTCTTAGTTGTAGCGGGTGCTTAAAACCAATTACGATATTTTTGTAATTAAATCAAAGTTATTTTAGACATATTTATCACTTTTAATTAATAAATTTTTTTTCCCCAAACATTAGCCTGCAATTCTTTTCCACCTCTCACATATATTTGCAAATACTACCAACTTCTTATTTTTTTATCAATTCTAATTATTTTCCACTTAAATCACTCGTCTATAAGCAGTGGTGTTTGCAAACACTCCTTTATGTTGACTACGAATTGATGCTTTCGATTATGTTCTCACCTTGAACAATAGACCATTCTCCGTTTTTGCAAGTCACGGGGAAGGAGTAAATGAGCCCAGATGGTACATTGTATGAGCCATCAGAGTACACACCCATAGAAACCCAAGTACCCTGGAATAGTAAAACGCAACATAAAAAGAATTAGAGCCCCATTTGATCACTCCTCATCAACTTAAAGCAACAAATAAAGGAGCGTATAAAGAAAAAGCCTACCTCTGGAGTTCCAAGGACCCAGTCACGAATATGGTCACAAGCAGAACTAGCAGCAGAAAGTGCACTTGAAAACTTTCTAGCTTTAATAATAGCAGCACCGCGCTGCTGGACGGTGGTTATGAACTCCGCATTCAACCTGAAAAAATTCCATCGGAAAATCAAGGGAGATATAATTATGAATATTGAAGTTTAATCAAACTTTTATACCATTCATCATCAGCGACAAGCTCACGGACAGGCTTCTCTCCAGCTGGAGTTTTCACGGTAGCATGGTTGACATCAGGATACTGTGTTGAGGAGTGGTTTCCCCAAATAATGGCATTCTTAACATCGGATACTTGAACATTCAATCTCTCTGAAATCTGTCCAAGAGCCCTGTTATGGTCCAATCTAGTCAAACAAGTAATGTTATTCTCTGGGATGGACGGCGCAAATTCTTTCAAGATCAATGCATTGGTGTTTGCAGGGTTTGCAACGACCAAAACCTGGTAGCAAAAGATACAACAAGAATGAAAACTGGAGATCTCAAACAAAATTTCATCTGCAAAATATATAATTCTTAAACTTGAAATAGAAAAGCCGTGAAGGTGAATGATTACCTTGCAGTTAGCAGCAGCATGCTTCTCAAGAGCAGAAGCTTGGGACTTGTAAATGGAGACATTCTTGGTCATCACGTCTTTCCTTTCCATACCCTCTTTCCTCGGGAACCCACCAACCATAACAGCGACATTGACACCAGTGCAAGCTTCAACAACATCGGTTGTAGCAACAACACCTGACCCAAACATCAGAAATGATAGGTTATAATTAGCAATCCCTTTTGACCAGAATCTTGTATGGCATATAAGAAGTCAATTAACACGAAAGGTAAGTACAATACATGAAAACTAAAGTATTAACCTTTAAGAAGAGGAAATGCTGCATCAACCAATTCCATTTTAACTCCGTTAAGTGCCTCCGCAGCAGGTGGAATATCCAACATGTGGAGGATCACTGGCTGGTCGGCACCCAACATAATTCCCCTTGCAATCATGGGAACAAGTGCATACCCAATTTGTCCTGCGAAACCAACAAAACATAACTAGCTAAACGCTCTATATAAAATCGAACAAACATCCTGAAAAGTAAAACTAGCAGAATTTAAAGATTCATTTCTCTCCTTGAACACCATCACACAAACTCAGATCACAAACTGACACTGCTCATCAGCATAAAATTAGCAGAATTTACAATTGACTTCTTTCCTTGAATACCATCACACAAACTCAATTCACAAAAGTGAGTTTTGCCCTACAAAGTTTTCAAACTTAAAATTTTACACCCCCCCCCCCTCCCCACAACCCCAAAAAAAAATAATCCAAAAATATCAAGTTTTGACCTTTCTTTTAGTATTCGCACCCTCGAATCTCAAATTCTGGCTCCGTCCTGAGGCCAATGAGTTATATTGTTCATAGTATCATGTACTGTATTACTGCCTGAAATCACTTCTCTTTTGTAAGAAGTGAGTAGAAGGAAAAAGAAAAAAGGATCTTGCTATTGTCTAAATCAAATTACATTTCAACACTAATCCAAGAAAAGCAAACATGTCTAAATACAAAGTTAAGCCCTAGCCACATTCAGTCGTGAATTAATTTAGTGAACAAAATGACCGAAAACTTCTAAAATTATCCATCCGATTAACACAAACAACCTCATCCTCCTTTCTTCACAAATCATTTCAGCTACTATCCTAGTGCAAACTAGTCGAGTCGAGCCGAACGAGTTGTTGTTAAGCTTGTTTGGATTACAATCGAGCTTCAAAATTTATATTTTAACTTGTTTGATTGTTAATCGAGCAGAGCTCAAACGAGCTTTAATCGAGCCGAATACGAATGAAGCTCGAGTAGCTTGACTTTTTTGTACATATTTTTATCAAGTTTCACTAATCGAGCCAAGCTTGCATCGAGCTTCAAAGCTTATCAAACACAAAAGAAATTGTTAAGTTTGATACATTGACAAGCCGGGCTCAAACGAATTTTTAGCCATCGAACTCGAGTCGAGTATCGAGCAGGGTTCATCATTCAACCCTAATCCTAACATTCCATCTTAAAATTCATTTACTTCACAATTAAAATTAAATCAGAAAAAGGCTAGTCCTTAGCAATGAATTAAACACGAGCAAAATAAAGATCACGAAAACATTCATCACACGATCAATTAGATTAATCAACAGTACACTGATCTCATAACAATGTCAATTTTATCAATATATGGCTAGAAAAATTCAAAAAAAAAAACGAAAAAAAAAATATAGAAACAGATCTGGAGATGAACTACGAATTGAGTCTGTACCTGCGGCGCCGGTGACGAGAACACGGATTGGATCTTTCGCCATTTGTGCGTAATAGATCTTATCTTTGATCCGAAAACCGATGTAAACGAAGAGAATTTCGAGTTTTATTGTGGACTGGAGGTGTGTGATGATATTTATAAGTAAAGGTTTTTGACTTCCCAAGAAACGCAATATACCCAATCGTCCAAGACTCGTTATTCTAATGATATCTATCAGCTTTCACATCGAAGATTTATTAGTCTAATGATATTAATTTTCATTGTCATGTTGACAATTTTGAGTTCAATTTCAAATTATTGTGACTTTTTTCTCTTTTATTTAAAAATTATCGAGATGAATTTGTCGTGTGTATTCCTCTTCATTTAGAATTAAAAAAAATAAAAATAAAAAAAGACAAGCAATGTACCCTTGTGAGTTGTGACTAAAAAAAAAACTTGAGTTTCAAGAGAGAGGGAAAAAATAATGGAAAATTACACTATTAATTTCACAGGATATGATTTGTTGCAAATATTAGTCCCGTAGACTTGTAAAACTAATCTTATAGTATACATTTTGTTACAATTTTGATTATACCCATTAAAAATCGAACCGAATTTTGCTCCTATGATGTATGTAAGGTAAATTTATTATTGACTACATGCAAGACACGTGATTAGACTAACTGTTTTAGTTCGTTTTTTTAATTGTTTGGACTATAAATGCAAAAATATTCTTCCCATGAGACAATTTTGCAAATTTGTAAATAATTAGATGAAAAATGGAATAGGCTACATCCTAGGTGACTAATAATTGCGATTTTCTCAATAATTAATAATTATGAGCTTGAAGCATAGCTAAATAAATACTAAGTTTAATGAATTTTGGCTAATTAGATTATTATTTAAAAAAAGTTGACTCGTAGGAAAAATATTCATTTTAAAGATATAAACCTAAATTATAGTTGTAAGCATATAGACCTCAAGTTTAATGCCTCTAAGGGGTCCACGAAAGGTGATTTTCATGAGTGGTTCACAATTAAACTAACCTCTCTTTGTCTCTATAAGTCAATATGATTCTTTTTAAGGCTCCAAAAGTTGGACAAATATCAAAGACACTATTTCATTTCGACTTATGAATTTCTTCTCTCTTTTTTCTTTCTTATGATACGAAATTTTACGACCTTGTTATAAAGTACCATAATTTTTATATAATAGCAACTATAACATTACACATTTTTATCTAAAATAACATAATTATTACAGAATTTATTCAAATTTCTCTTCTTATTCTTCTTCTTCTTCTTATGATATGAAATCTTCCGACCTTATAACAAGTACCATAATTTTCATATCATATCAACTATAACATTACACACTTTTCTCTAAAATAACATAATTTTTACACAATTTATCTGAATTTATCTTCTTCTTCTTCTTTTTTTTTTGTGTGTGTGTGTGGGGGGGGGGGGGGGGGGGGGGGAGTACAATTTTATCTAAATTTCTCACATCCAAAATATTACTCGAATTTTCTTATAAGCTAAAATTCACGTTTTTTTCTTACGTTTTATCTACAAAACTAGGTCCAATCTGTTCCAAATAAAGGCCATCCACTTGTTCTTGGCCAATAGGCCCACAAGTCCAGTACATGGGCAGGCCCATTCCATCTATATATGCAAGTTAACAGGCCCATAATTGACAAATATAATCTCCATGTTACCCCTCCATGAATCAGCTCGGTCTTTGCATATTAGTGTCGTCTTCCACTTAATTGAACAATTTTCTAGACAAAAAATTACTATAAATTATATACATTATCATATACGATGGGGGTAAAAATACCTACACCCTTATTCGACCAGTTAATGATTGAGACATGCTCAAACTTAATTGGCTCGACCTGCTTGAGCCCATCTACACTAGTTCGACCGCGAACATTCTGGCCTAGACTGTCCAATTTGATACAGATATATATGAATGGGAATTCGCCATGGCGCATGGGTGGCCCGAAGAATGCAGCCTAGTTAGCCTAATAATACCTGAAACATATAAATACCTTATAGATCAAGGACCACGAAGAGGGGATCTTGCACTTTTAATTATCTTAAGCATTATACCACTTTTGTATTTTTCTCTTCTTCATATCAATAAAAGGATTACTTATTTGACATGTATCATTATTATCTATTGTGATTACACATTGTTAATTATTAATGTTGATAATAAATAACTACGGTAACATCAATACATAAATACGTTGATATAATACATTTAATACACCATTTTATTAGAATGAAAAACTAAAATATGATCAACAATCTCAAAGCATTCTTTCCTAAATGACAATGCCACAAACAATCTCACACAACATGGCAAACTTTCTATACATTGTATACCATACATATCAAACCCATAATAAACACATTAATTAATCAAAGAATTTATCCATCCTTAAAAATTCGGGATCAAAAAATGAAAAAACACAAACACAAAATAAACCCTTTAATTGTAAGACTAAAATTTAATTTCATACCTAACAAGTAAAAAAATTACTTTAATTTCTTTAATTAAGCACTTCGTTTCAACATCTCCTCAAATTCAAGTATCGATTGCTCTCTCTCAAGCTTCATATCTTGGCGAAATTTCGCTATAAATTCGTCTGCTCTTTCATCAATTCCCCGAAATTGTGGTAACAACAAAGGCCTCCTTTTCCAATTATCATGATCAGCTGAACTTTTGCTATCACCAGCTTTTGTTTTTCCTTTTGCACTCTCTTTCTCAACATGTTGCATTTGAGTTTTCACTTCTTTATGATCATTTGCTATTGCCAATCCAGGTCTAGCTAAAGCTTTATGATTGGCAGATATGTTAGTATTACTTGGTTGTTGTTCAGCCATGTTTTCTGGAAATACTTGGTCTAAATAAATGGCGGGAAAACTCGGGCGGTGGCGGTGGAGGGAATGGGGTGGCGGAGGACGTTTGGTGAGAGCGCGGAGTTTTTTATGAATAAACGGGATTATGGATTGGTAAGATACTGTAAAACGCTGTCTTAAAACTTTGATTGTCTTTCTGAATTTTGGATTGCGTAATTTGGATTAGAGATGGTTTTTCCACGCTTTTGTAGCGGGTTTGAGGTTTTTGGCCAAATTGAAGGTGGACATATAATGCAAGTATATATTCTTTGGGTGAATAATTAAAATGTTGAATTGTGGAGAGGGATTGCTTTGGAATTAAGAGAAGAGGAGATAGTATTTATTTGCACATTTGGAATGTTATTATGGTGAAGTTTGGAGGAGGAAAAGTATTTCAAATGTTAGGCTGGAGGATTTTCTTGGAAAGCAAATATAGATATTCTCTTAAATAATATATATTGTTATTGCCTTAAATACCAACTCTTTTAGAAGAAAAAAATATAATATTGAGGCAAAAAGAAAGCATAAGTTGATACGGCTCCCTTCGAAACAACCAATAAGAAGACTAGAATGGAAAAAAAAACATGGGAAACTCATTATATAACAATATACTAGTGAATAATTAATATAATTATGCACCAAGAGTTTACAAACTATTGATTATTGTTAATTTTAGACTAAGTGTAAATATTTTGTAAAAAGAAAATTTTGAAATTCCTTCTAATTTTCTTGATAAGTTGGCTTCTTAACTTGTCTTAATCGAAGGAAAATTTAGCTAAGAAACTTCATTTTCTAATATCTTAGTTAATTAATCATTAAATAAATGAAACTAATTAAGAAAGTAGCTAGTAAGAAGTGTGTTATTTTCGTGTCTCTAATTCCTCCAACTTTCTACCCAAAGCTTGTTAGCGTATATGGTATCAGTTCCCACTTTCATTGTTGTCACACTTTTCTCTCCTTATTTAGAATCTCATAGGGTTTATGTGACACATGATTAAAAATTATCGGCAAGAGTTTGTAAGGTCAGGATATCCCTTCGTCTAGAATTAAAAAAGAGGTAATTTCTCCAACTTTCGGTTTGAGAGTCGAACCCCTATAAATCAATGAGAGGAGTGGTAAATAACGTGAATAAAAATATGGCTTGCTGAAATTATATATGAAATTTGGGATATTTTGAAGAAATGATATTTAATTCTTAATTTTACCTAATCACCAAAAGAAAAAAAAAGAAGACATATATATATATATATATATATATATATATATATTCTTTTGTAGCGTTAACAATCCCTCTTTCGGTACCAATGTTAGAGAGGAAATGCATCCACTTAACTCCTAAATTCTGTTTAAAATATTCTTTTCCAAATCGTAAAAAATGAAATAATTTTGTTATTGAAGGATAGGACATGAGAGAATGGGGTCCATGCATGTACGTATGTGATAACCATAATCTTTAATTTGATAACGAAAAGCACATTATTGGGGTTGGCTACTTTCATTTCCACGCTTAGAATCTATAACCAAAATGCTAATTAATATTCAACATTAGTTGCATAATTTGTCAAAGAAACTTTGGTAAACACCACTAATAGCTGCATAATTTTGTCTAAGAAAATAAAAGGTGGTCATAAATCAACAGTATAATTTTGTTTTATTTTTTTCTGAGTGAAAGAGATTATGTCATTACATCAAAAATAACGAATGAATAAGTAATAATTTATTATTAAAAACTATTAACAATCTACTATTGTAAAAATAGCCAAACATTAGGCGGGATTCAAACCAGATGAGATTTTCTATTGCAACCTACACTTCATATTGTAGGTGAATGATATGTATTCAATAAAAAATCCAAATATTATTTATTTAAATATAATAAGATATGTATTATTCACTCAATACTTTCCAATAAAAAATACAATAAAAATTGCAATAAAAGATCTTGCATCGATCCCAACATTATATCTCAATTATTTACCCTACCATTTGAGTCGGACCTCGTTGTCAAATAGTATAACATTTTTTCAGTGACTAAATTATTTTTTGATATTTCTTACCCTTTGACCTTTCTTAAACCCAGGTCTGCGCACTATGTATGGACGGCAAGGCTCTTTTAGCGTTCCAATTTGTAAAGTTGAAAGGCATATATAAACCGGTAACAATTTAGTAGTTTCTATAGCATTCTTAGGAAGGGTAACCAATAATAGTTTCCCTCAATATAAAATTAATAATAGATGGAATAATGATGGATTAGCTTCAGTAGGAGTAAAAATGATTAAACCTTAAAATATAGATAATAGCGATTTAAATGGAGAAGTATGAGAATTAACCAAACACCTAGAAGAAAACGAAGCGATTAAAATTCCAGGAGAAAGCGTAATGTATACAAATAGTAGAGGTCAAACTTCTATTAGATTTCTTAATTATCAAAAACAAGATCCCAAAGAAAACTTAGAAAATTTAGAAGAAGAAACTGATAACGAAACTGAAACAAGCTATATGAATATTATAGAAGAAGAAGTTAATATAACTAGTAGATTTGCAAATTGGGAAATAGTATCTAACATAGATAGTGAAGAAGAAGAGGATGAAGAGAATATAGAAGAAATACATAAAGAGATTAGACAATTAGAAAGTCAGCTTAAAAATGATTATAGACCAAAAAATATGGTAGAAATATTAAGAAAGAATTTCGAGATAAATAATTTGAGAGAATTGGTAGGTGAAATGTATTTTGAAGAAATGAATTTAGATATAAATCTAAAATCAGCTGAAGAAGAATTTAAACAACATTATAATATTGATTTAGTAGATGATATATGTTAAGAAAAAATAAAATTTGAAAGATTCTTAAAAAATAAGGAAAAGAATAGTAACGAAACAACTTTTATGGCAGATAGTCAATCCAGTACTAGTTACTATATAGGAAAAAGAACTAGAGTAGAACCAGATTATAGTGAAATTTCAGCCAGAAATGTAGAACTAAATGGGAGACCAGAATGAAAATCCAGTATATAATATGGATCAACTCAACTATGAAAATATGTAGGAATGAGACAACCATAGGAAAAACAATGAGTGGAACCATGTTAGTAATTGAATTAGGAAGCCTTCAAATGTGGCCAAAAGAAGTAAATATATGGGAACAATGTGTAGTAAGACATTGGAAATAAATAAAAAGTCAGATATGGACATGTTTAACTTTTTAGAAACATGCTTAGGACCTACAACCTTATCTATTTGGCATAGTAAAAAGAAAAAGGATCCAGCTAAAATTAATGAGATAAAAGCCCTAGAAAATAATCCTTATAACTTTACTAGTTTTATTAGAATCTTAATAATAGGAATAGATCCAGGAAGAGAAAGTATATTTATACAAGATACTGCACTTAGAAACCTAGAGCAACTTACTATAACAGATATGAAAAATATTATACCTTTTAGTCAAGATTTTACAAGATTAATAGCAGAAGCTAATAAAGCTTTTGACGAAAAATTATGCAATAGGTATTTTACAAAATTGCCACAAGATTTAGAAAAAAGAAACCATGAAGAATGGATAAACAACAATGGTAATCTCACAGGATTAGGTATAGGACATAGAGTACAATATACTTTCTTTAAACTTAAAAAATGGTGTAAAGAAGAATTCATTAGAGAGCAAATTAGAAAACAATCTTATGAATTTTGTAGAAAAGCTATATACACTCCACAACAATATGGACAAAGAAATTACTTTAAGCCAAAACAAAAAATATTAAGAAAATTCAATAAACCAAAGTCTAATTTTAGACAATATAGACATGGAAGAAAACCCCCTAATTATGTTAAAAAACCATCAACTAGGAAATGCACTTGTTATATTTGTGGAGATCCTAAACATTTAGCAAACTGATGCCCAAAAAGACAATTTAATATGGAAAGTGAAGCTATAGCAGAACAATTAGATGAAGATGTAGTAAGTATAGATGGTAATGAAAGCGATAGTGAGAGTATATTTAGTATAGTAAGTGAAGAAGGATTAGAAATTCCAAATATAATTGAATACACTTATATGAATAGTTTATGTGATCATAAATATATAAATGGAAAAGGAACTATGAGTATAACCTATAGTATTTGTAAATTATATCCTGATATGCATTTAAGATATCAGTGCAATATATGTTTTGACGAAATTTGTTTTATTTGTGCTAAGGATGTATATAATATAGAAACAGATGTATCGCCTAAACCTAGTAAAAAACTAGAAACCATAGAAGCTCTAAGTCATAAAATACAAAATTTAGACTTAAGAATACAATTAATAGAATTAAAATTAAAACATAATAAAAATATAAACAGTAATCAAAGTAAAGGAAAAGGTGTAGTTATCGAAGAAATTGATGAACTTAACCAACAATTAGAAGAAACCCATTTACAAAATACAGCGTATGAACCTCAAATACATGTACCATATACTAGTAGTTTAATACTTTTAGACTGTCGAATTTGGTGTAATCAAGAAAAATATATTGAAACTAAAGTCATTTTAGATACAAGAAGTACCAAAAATATGCTAGTTCTAGTCTTGTACCATAGAAATTTGAAACAATTAAGTTACACTGTTACCAGTAGGACTGCAGAGAATAGATTAATGAGAATAACAAAAGAATTAATTAATGTATGAGTACAATTTAAAGACTTTTCAGGAAATTATAGTTGCAAGTATACCTCAAGATAAGTACTTATAGCACCAGATAACATAACAAGCCAAGAATTTCTTTTAGGGTTAAATTTTATTTGTGCATTAAATGGAAGTATATTGGTAGGAAAAAATTAATTATTATTAGCAAACATAATTACACATTTTCAACTAATAGATATATCAAACAATCAGAGTTGACTGCGAAGCGTGGTGGACATGGTAATAATGATTTAGACTTTTTCAAAGAATTAGAACAAAACAATATAGAATTTGAAACCTTAGACATACTACTAGTTGAAGACATTAGAGATACAGGGAAAGGATTAGAAGTTCTAAACCTAGAAAGTGAAAGAATTCTGCACAAGTTAGAAATGTTAGGATTTATAGGAGATGATTTACCAAAAAATAAAGTAAAATATACCTTTAAAATAAATATTTTAAACCCCGATATAGTAACAAGAACAAGAGCTATAGAATACACACCTGAAGATATAAAGGAATTTAAAACACAAATAAAAGAAATGATGGAAATAGGCATAATAAGAAGAAGTGATAGCCCTCACAGGTCGGCAGCTTTTATAGTAAGAAATAATGCAGAAATAAAAAGAGGAAAACCTAGAATAGTTTATAATTACAAAAGACTTGATGATAATACAGAGGATGATGCTTATAGAATACCTAATAAAAAAGAATTAGTTAAAGAAATACAAGATAAAAAGATTTTTTCAAAATTTGATTTAAAGAGTGGATATAATCAGATTTAATGACAGAAGAAGACAAAAAATGGACAGCATTCAGTTGTAGTGAAGGACATTTCGAGTGAAATGTTCTATCTTTCGGTTTAAAAAATGCTCCGGCAATATTTCAAAGATTTATGGATAGTATATTCAAACATTTAGATTTGTGTTTAGTATATATAGATGACATTTTAGTAGTTTCTGAAAACATTAAACAACATCAAGATCATTTAAAACAGGTGTTTAATTTAATAGAAAAAAACAGAATAGTAGTGTCTAAAAAGAAAATGGAACTTTTTAAAAGAAAGATAAGCTTCTTAGGTCTAGAAATAGGAAATTGACAGATTAAATTACAACCCCATATAGCCCAAAAAATTCTAGATTTCCCTGATAAACTAGAAAATCTAAAACAAATACAACCATTTCTAGGGATATTGAATTATCTAGAAAATTTATTCCTAAACTTAGTAAATTAGTCGGACCATTATATAAGAAAACAGGAAAGTCTGGCCAAAGACACTTTAATCAGGAAGATATTAATCTAGTAAGAAAGATTAAGGAAATAGTTAAAGATTTAAAGCCTTTAGAATTACCTTTAAGTACTGATTATGTCATAATAGATGTAGATAGTTCTATAGAAGGATGCAGAGCAATATTAAAATGTAAACTTCATAAATTTTCTCCAAAAAGTGAAGAAAAGATATCAGCTTATTCCAGTGGTAATTTTAATAAAACAAGAAATAATTGGACCAGTCTAGATTATGAAATAGCAGGAATAGTTAAAGCAATAGACTATTTTAGACTATACTTAAATAAACCTTTTACCATTAGAACAGATTGTGAAGTTGTGGTTAAATTCATAAAAACTGAAAATTCTAGAAAACAAAATAATAAAAGATGGTTAAATTTTAGAAATGCTATAGAAGGTAACGGATATAAAGTAGAATTTGAACATATTAAAGAATCAAATAATAGCATAACAGATTTGTTAAGCAGATAATTAACTTTAATTTTGGGTCACAGATCATAACCTCCAACAACCGACAAACATGACCTCCCTCTGCAGCTTACAACCAAATAGTCCGAAGGCCAGCTTTCAGGCCTAATTTTCAACAAGTTATCCAGAATAGGCCAGCATTTACAATAGAAACTCAGTTTTTCAATCCAGCTACACAAAGCTTTTTTCCTAGACCAATTTTAAAAGCATTTGGCAAAATATCACTCCCAGTTAGACAAAGTTTCAAACCTCCAAGAGCTACTCCCTATATAACTGAATATCAAAGTATTTTACTCAATGCTCTATGGGAAGCTCATACTTCATCCAGCAAATTAGCAGCATTAAATGCACTTTGTTATCATTTTGAAAAAGAAAATAAAGATTTTCTAGCAAATGAAGTAGCAGTTTATCTCATTATTAGAGGAGAGCCAGTTGGAATTTTTGAAGATTATCAACGAGCACTAGAAATTATTCAAAAGGTTTCAATTGGATATCTAGTACCCTTCAAGCAGTTTCATAAAGCAATAGCAGCAGCAAGAAGAATGTTAGGCCCAAATCTTTATATTCAGCCCAATGCAGAAAATGCCAAGCCCAGATTATCTTCAAAAGGAAAGCAGCCTATAAGCCCAGAGGTTAATCAACTAGAAGAAGATCTTGACACCATAACAAAACAATTCACCAACCTAAATAAATTATATCAAGACCTTTTAGTTCAACATGAAAATCTCCAAGATCATGTTACAAGCCCTAGTCAAAGTGATGTACCAAAACAAATACAACAAAAGGCTTTTCAGTTCCTAACAGTTAGAACTTTCCAGTACCCTACCCAGATGGTTTCATCCCTACCTGAAGGGATACACACTATAATTTGGCAAAAAGCATAAGATAATTTCTATACAAAAATGTTAAAGGTAGCTCAACTAATTGTGTCCACTAGAATAGACGAAATACTGCCTACCACAACACTTGTACAATGGAAAGGAGAACCAATCAGACAGCAGGGAAACCTAAAATTTTATATAGCAAAGTATATTTCATGGCCAAACATTCAGATAGACACTTCAGTTTTTCAATAAGGATGGATCGAAGGCATTTTTGTCACTATCCAACTGCTTCTAGGCTTTGGTTTTGTATCAAGACTATATGTTACTGATCTAGATCAAGTTAAAAATTTAGGAAGACATTTAGAAGACGCAATAAGCCTCCAGCTAAGTAGAGGAATAGATATTCTACGAATCGAAGTCACAGCCATACCACCAATTTGGGTAAAGCCAGAAGTTCAAATGGGACATTCGTTTTATTGGATACATGAATCTTTTGAAAAAAGGGAACCAGCTTCGGAAGTATTTTGGTTACTGCACGAAGCAGTAAATCCCTTTGCAGACACAGCAGAGATGAAACTAGCAGTTGAAACTCGTCGAAAGGAATAGAGAAAATATATGTTAAACACAGATTCAGCTACAAATTTTCAACTTTTGTCCCAAGAAAAACATCATAATATTTTCATCCCAGCTAAAGATCGAGTTTATCATCGGATATGGTATCAAGGATCTAAAGCGTTGACAAGCGTAGAATTTTCTCCTGCATATGCACCAGATTTTGGAGCATCAGGCTCAAGAATAGGAAGTCCATAATCCAGCAAAAGCGGTGAAGACTTTAGCAGCCATAATTCACCAAGAAGCAATAATTTTCAGCAGCACCAATAATTCAACTATAAGACAAAGGAATAAATTCAAGGGACGACTTATGCAGACAACATTCAAAGTTTCAGCAACCTTTTTACTATTTACTTTATTTTAATTTGGCCGCATGTGGCATTATTGGTAGTTACTGTTCATATAATAGGACAGGAAATGTAGCAATTACCTGCAATCTGTTGTGGACGTCAAATTTTCTTTCCTTTTGTTGTAATTTTTTTATGTCCGAGGCCTATAAAAGTACCTCTCCTCTCATTTGTAAAAATCGCCCCTCTTACATTCTCCAACCCACACTTCTTGGTTGCTGGAGAATCTCTCCTCTTTTCTTGTAATAAAATATCATCTTTGTGTGCAATAATATCTAGAAAGTTTTATATGTTTTTTAATTATGCATAGTGAGTAAACTACCCCCAGGGACGAGATTCCCCTTGTTATTTAAAAATGTTATAGTTCTCTCATTCTCAAAAAATACAAAAACATTAAAAAACCAAAATCCTAAAAATATTAAATATGCTCAAAAACCAAATAAAAAATAAAAAATAAAAAATGATGATGAACAGTAGTAACATTCTACGCTTTCATCGTCCCAAAAATATGTTTTCGCTGTACAAATTATTGTTTCCAATAATCTCTGATACTGCTTTGGGAAGATTTTATTTACCTTCTCGGTGTTACTGGTCGGGAGACAAAATGTGCGGGATAATTCCCCCTAGCGTGCGAGCAATCTGGTATCAGAGCTTGAGTATTCTGAGTATGCTCTGTGATCGCAATTTAATCTGCTCTTCCACATCAGAAAGGTTTTCTCGACCTTTTTATCAGAGCGGGGTTCCTGAGTTTAAATTTTTTAAATGAATTAAGTTTATATTCTAAATTTCAAAAGAGTAAGACAGGTTCTTCATTTCTTTCCAACATAAGTCTTCGTTGATGAAGCAATCGAATTCTCGAAGCAACCCTCTTACTTGAGAATGATAGAATATGAGTTTTAATTCATAAACCTTAAAAGAATACAGCAACCCTGATTTTATGTAATTATTCTTTTAATTATGCTAATTACTTTTGTAAATTATGTAATTACTTTTAATCAATGTCGTTTTTTCACATATTATGGACTGAATAAACCAAATTTAAAAATTAAAGGACTAAATGTATTGTTCTTAAGAATAACGGACTTGATTTGTAAATCTTTAAATATGCAACAGTGAAAAGAGGCTGACAAGGTGTTATTATTCGGGGATAATTTGGACATTTTCCACCTATTTAGCAGCAAAAAATAAAGAAAAAAAAAGGGCAACATAAGGGGTCTTAATTTGCAACACCCGTGCAAATAAGGTCTACTTTTGCAAATGTCCCCTCATCCTCTCATATCTCATCTCTCACCCCAAAGTACCCGTATTCTCTCTCTTCTCTCCCTCCCCACTATTAAAACACAAAACACAGAGCCATCTACCCCACCCCACCTCTCTCTCTCTCTCCCCTCCAAAACACAGTCATGGATCTCTCCAACCAAAATACGGCCATGGATACAGCCATCCCCTTTTTTACAATTCTCTCCATATCTCAACCTTCATCCCCAAGATTGAATTTTTTCATCATAACTCTCTCCAAGATTGAATTTTTTCGTCAGATCTCTATTCAAGATTGAAGTTTTCATCAGATCTCTATCAAAGATTGAATTTTTTTCATCAGATTTGTAAGTTCTCCCTCCCCTTCTCAACATAAAGCTAATTTTTTCACAAATTAGGTTTTTTTGAATTTTTTTCATCAAATCTGTAAGTTCTCTCTCTGTTTCTCAACATAAAGCTATTTTTTTCCACAAATTAGGTGTTAAAAACCGATCTTTTTCACAAATTAGGTTTTAAAAACCGATCTTTTCACAAATTAGGTTTTAAAAACCAAATTTTTCAAACCAAATTTTTTCACAAGTTGAGTTTTAAAAACCAAATTTTTTCACAAGTTTTGTTTTAAATTTTTTTTCACAAGTTCGGTTTTAAAAACCAATTTTTTCACAAATTTGATTTTAAAAACCAATCTTTTTCACAAATTCGGTTTTAGAACCCATCTTTTCACAAATTTGGTTTTAGAACCCATCTATTCACAAATTTGGTTTTAAAAACCAATTTTTTCACAAATTCGGTTTTAAAAACCAATTTTTTTCACAAATCCGGTTTTAAAAACCAATCTTATTCACAAATTCGGTTTTTATCTTTTTCAAAAATTCGGTTTTAAAAACCAATCTTATTCACAAATTCGGTTTTAAAAACCAATCTTATTAATAAATTCGGTTTTTATCTTTTTCACAAATTCGATTTTAAAAACCAATTTTTTCACAAATTAGGTTTCAAAAACTAATCTTTTTCACAAATTCGGTTTTAAAAACCAATCTTTTCACAAATTAGGTTTTAGAACCAATTTTTTCACGGATCTAGAAATAATTTGTTAAGAACGATTTTTTTTAAAGATTTGAAACCAATAATTTTAAGATCTAGAAGCATTAACTTTTCAATTTAAGATAGTAATGATTGCAATTTTTGGGTCATTTTTAGTCTTAAACGCGGTGAAAATGCCTTAAAGCTCTAATCGTTTGGTCTGAACTAGACCTTATTTCATAGCTCATGTTAAGAACAATTTTTCTAATTATTTTTTCAATGTCGTTTTATTAGTGTCACAGATGCTAACGTTTCTAGGCAATAACCATTATCAATTCCTTGTATTGTTCTATTTGATTAATTTATGCTTTTTCAGGATATAATTGTTGTAACGATGTCGTCTGTTTATGCTTCAAGCAGTTGGAGCACATTGTACTGGTCCATTACAGAGAAGTAAATGAGGTAATTTCCTTCTAATTGAAAATTTTGTATGTGCTTGTAACTTTGTGCCTGAAGCTAAGACATCATACATGTTAAGCTTATAGCATCTGCGTTATCATGTTTCACCTAGCTTTGGACATTTGAGATTGCCATACATGCTTCATGTTGTATCTTATTTCTCATGCTTGTACATATCAGGACAATTCCATTGGTTATATATTTTATGCTTATACAAGGCTTAACTTGCCATTATGTATGTCGAATATGTGGCTTACAAGCCTGTAAAATCTCCCACAATTATAGTAAGTCAGCATAATAGCTTATGATCTAAAAATGACTGACTTTTTAAGATTCTTGTTATTTAGTGTCTTGCGCATATATGATTTATGTATTTTAACCAAATTTTCAGATGTTGCATACATAATATGATTTGTTGGTTTCTTCAGTACTTGTCCATGACTAAATATAGTGTTGAAATATAATATTGAGTACCTTATGTCGGGTAATAAATTTCATTCAGGGGCAAAAAGTGGGTCTCTTGCATTTGCTAAATGCTTTTTACATCTTGTAATAAACTGATATTTGGTTTACTTTTACCAGTAGAATACTCCTCAATTGCTTACTGTAAACATCCTCGTAGTTGTAGTCCAGCTATCTCAACCCTTTGTCCAACCATCTCACTCTCTCTAAAATCACCAAGCCTGCTAGTGTAGTAATCCTCCCTACTAGATTTGTTAACCTCACCAAAATATTGATTAATCTTTCAAAAATATTGAATATTGTTGTACTTATACTAATCCCCCTCTCCACTAAATTGGGTATATTCCCTACCAAGGTGGCAACCCTCTCCACTAAATTGACTATATTTTGTGCCACGGTGACAATCCTCTCCACCTGACTCATCATTCTCTCTACCAAATTGATTAACCTTTTCCCTAGCTCTGGTAATCTCTCACCAAGATGTATGACCCTCGCCCTGAATGAATAAACCCTCTGCCACCGATTCTGTACCATCTCAACCAAGTTGACTGCCCTCTCTGCCAAATCGGTGATACTCCGGACCAAATTGATCACTCTCTGCCTGATATGTATAATACTCTCACCCAAATGTACGACCCACTCCCCAAACATCTTGAATGGAACCCTCTCCCACTGGGTTATTACCACCACACATGCATATCTCACCCCGACAGCTATTTGATAAATGTACGGCCTCACCCTCTGCTGCCCCACCACCTCATCTTGCCCCTGCTGTCCCCACCACCTTATCCTGCTCGTTGTCTATGCCCTCATCTAGCTCATTGCCCACATCTTCTTCGACCATCGCATCCTCAACGTTTTCCACACCTAACAACTTTGCTAAATCCCAGGCAGAAACGAGAGGATGTAATTCTTGATCAAACCTCTGTTCCTCGTCGTTTTTGTTTTCCCGTACCCAATCACTCACATTGCCCAGGCCAAACAAAAGATTATTCGCCATTTTTTGACAATTGAACATGTATATATTATTAGAATCTCAAACAGGTATTTGAACACTCCGATAGGGTTTCCACCTCTCTCTCCTTTCTTTGTTGCAGCTTCCTTGGATTTTTGTGGTATATTTAATTTCTAATTTCTAATTATTTAGTTTAGGATTTGTTATGGTATTTAATTTATAATTTTTTTATATTCAATAGGAACAATTATATTCCTTGTATTACTTATTGGGTTGATATTCAATAGGAAGAGTCATATTCCTTGTGTTTCTTCCTTTTATTTTTCCTTGTATTTCTTATTGGGTTTATATTCAATAGGAATGTGAGGTCAAAATTATATATTTGATGTGCAAGCTGTTCGACACAAGTCCCCAAAGAACAGTTAAAATCAATCACAGTCAAATCTTAATACAACTCTATATCTATTAAAAACAAAAGCAAAAAAAAAAAAAGGAAAATCTATTTCAGCCTTCCTTCCTTGAGATGTATTCATGCCTTAGAACCTGCAAATTTACCCATTTTCACAAATTACTTCCAAAAAGTTTACATTTCAAGAAAGAAAATAATACATGATCATGACATAATTTCCAATTTTAATACATATGCATGTTCAATTCATTTCAATTTTAATACATATGCATAATTTCAATTAGACTTTTACTGTCTTTTCTTAATTCAACACACTTCCAGGATCGGAAGGTGGATTAATCTGGAGGACACTAAATGTGTGATGTGTTACAGAGATGAAAAAACTAGGAATCATCTATTTGTTAGTTGTGGGTTTACTCAAGAAGTCTGGTAATAGAGTTGCAGTAAGTTGGGGCTACGATGTGCCCAGGTGGACTGGTAACAGATATTAGTCTAGGGCATACGTATTGCAAAAGAGAACACTGTTGTTAGCCGAAAAAGAAGGGCAATGTTTGCCGATGTAATTTACGAGTGAGATCGAGGTCTCTGTCGAAGTTATGTCTGACAATGTAATTCGATGCCAAGTTTCTTTTCATGCCCCTGGACGTATCCCATTCTATGTGACTTTTGGTAACATGTTGACATGAGGGAGTTTGTGTACCTTGAAAAACCCTTGAGATTAGCATCTTTTTAGAGGTAAAACAACACCTACTTTTTGGATTTGATTCTCCTAGGTATTATGGTTAGTTAATAATAGTTTGTTCTAAATTAGACCTTATTTCACAGATCCAAAAATAGTTTGTTATAACTCTGTTTTTCATCCCCTAGAATGTGAAAGTAGAGTAGATCAAGTTGCATATGTTTCAAGGAGAGAAATTAAAGACTTGGACCTAGTCCACAATAATACAGTGCATAAAACCTCTGATCTCTAGTGAGAGATAGAAAAAAAAGGATATTTTGTTGGAAGTTTTACTTTTTGATTTCAGTTTGTTGCAAGAATTAGCTTCCAACAAGAATAATATCAAATATGAACTTGAAAAGTTAATTGTTGCTTTGAGCAAAGTTCAAAATGAGCTCGAGATCAAAACAGTGCAGCTAGATGATGACCTGCTCGTTCAGAATATAAAACTTCAAGGCTGCTTAGTTCGTACAGTCATGGTGCAAGTTGGAGAAATGTACAGCCTAATTGAGAAGTACAAGTGAGGTAAATGTTTGTTTTCTATTAGACTGATATTTAGTAAAATTTTATACTAATAAAAGTAGAATACTCCTCCTCACCTGCCGACTCTAAACCTTACCACAGTTGCAGTCTCAGCCATCTCACCCCCTAAAACCATCCCCAGATCAGTCTTAGGCATCTCATCACGGGGCCGCCATTGTATTGATCCTCTCCAACAAATTTGTTATCCTCTCCAACATATTGGTTACCCTCTCCAAAATATTGGTTAATGTCACACTTATACTGATCCCTCTCTCCAGCAAATTGGTTATACTCCCTCCTAAGTTGACAATCCTTTCCACCAAATTGGTTATACTCCCTGCCAAGTTGACAATCCTCTCCCCCAGATTGGTTATACTCTCGACCAAGTTGATCAACTTTTCCCTAGATCTATTAGTCTCTCGCTGAAATATATGACCCACTCCCCGATCCAATAAACCCTCTCCCACATATTTAGTACCATCCCACACACATATCTCACCAAGTTGACAACCCTCTCCGCGAGATTGGTCATACTCTCGACCAAGTTGATCAACCTCTCCCCGACATATATAAGACTCTCACCAAAATATATGACCCACTCCCCGATCCTCCTAAATGGAACCCTCTCCCATAGATTTATTACCATCCCACACATATCTCAAACCGTCCCCGATCCAATAAATGTATGATCACAACCGTGTGTGTAGCAATCAACTTTTTCTGATTTAATAAAATTAATTGTGTTTCAATATATTATTTGGTTAGGAATTAAAATTACTTGATTGAATGTGTTTTGGTGATTTTTTTTTATTAAGGGCTTGAAGGTTATATTTGTATTTTTGTAGGTGCTTAATATAGTTTATAAGTTTGCAAGGTCTAGTTATTAATAAATTAATTTTTATTTTAGTCCTCCTCACCACTATATATATAAGGTAGCCATGACCCTTCATTTTCCTCATCTATTCTCTCCACTTACCAAATCTGAGAGAAAAAAAAAGAAAAGAAAACCATAGGAACAACTCTTCATTTCCAGCAAAACAAATCAGCTATGGTCGTCTGAGGTGTGAGTAAGTTTTGAACCATCAAATGATGTCCGATTTTTGTTTTCTGGAGCTCTATTTGTTCCTAAGAAGCTAAGGAACATCCCAGTAGTATTTATTTCACAAATTCACCTTGGAAAATTTTTGAAAAGTTCAAATTACAGAGGGTACAGAATAAATCGTCAAATCTGCCATTGTAGTAAGCCTTAGCTGTTTTTTACTTCTTGGGTTGCACTTCTCCCCTATCATTGAATGGTAATCACCCTCTAAACCTTGAATGACCTATCCTACTTGGGTTTATGAAGGACTGTTGATGTAATAGCTAGATTCTTACATGCAAAGGATTATTATGAGGGGGAGTAGTGACTTTGGTAATTGCATGTGCAATCTGATTTGGGCCGAACTTGAGATGCTTAAAATCTTAAAATTATTACTTATTTAACTATGTTGTGGAAATTTATATTGATTATAGTTGGTATTGATTAAGAATCAAGTGATTTAGTTGACATGCAATATGATATTATGATGAAAAACAGGTTATTAAGTTTAGTTATTCTTTAGTTGTTTTGAGAAATCATTTGAATGGTTAACCGAGAATATTAGAGGTCGAAATTTTTTCTAGAGATTTCTATTTATGTCTGGAGTGTACCTGTAATACAATTTGGAGTTATGATGGTTTTTCTAAAAATCATGAAATTTCTTTTGCCATAATGCAATTCGGTTTCGGGAAAGTGAACTTTAAGACTAAAATATCTTATACATTTTCACTTTTTTTGAAAATTTTACTCTAGTATATATGCTGTGTATACAATGACATATTCAAAATTGGATATTTTTCAAGTTGTAGTTAATTTTAAATATTTTCTGAAAACTGTTGAGTTATCTATGTAACAGCAGTGAAGTTTTGATACTCGTATGTGGTTTTAATGAATTTAAAGCAATTATACGAATTTTGTTAACATTTATTAGTATATTAGGAATATACTGGTAAATTTTTGGATGACTTGGAATTTTCTATGATTTTAAAAAATTCTCATACCGTAACTTGCTAAATTAGTTATTGTGGTAGCATTGAGTTGTGGTATTGCTCTTTTGTGCGCCATGGGTATTTCGAGGTAAAAGAAACATGTAGTCTTTTTATAAGTTTCAGTTTACTAATGTGGTGTGGATGATCGAGATAACTAAGTTGTGTAGCTTGCTATGTTCGAGTATAGAGATTAGAATTCTAATATGTCATATGGTTAAAGCAGGCTGTGTTGGAGGTTCACCCGACAATGACTCTTACTAACTCGGAAGTACAGTGAGTTGCCTCTCTATCTATATGTCTTTCAAAATCTGGAAGGAATTTTAACTACGTCGAATATATATCTATATACTTTATCATGGTTTCACAATTTCACATAAAAATGAGTTTCTTCACTTTCAAAAATTAAAGCATGACCCATATTGTTCTATACCCATTTTATTGTGGCAATGATTAATTGTATAAACAATTTTAAAGTTATAATTGTGAAAAGATTTCAAGAGAATTATCTTTCTATTGAAATTTTCTTAACATATATTCAATTTAATGATTATCGAATTGTAAGCCTAAAGGCCACTATTGCATCAAACGTGAAATTATGTGATTGCATATTGTATCTGGTTGAGTGTCGGGCGTGGATAGAGCTAGGGTTTGGTCTTAAAACGGTTCCCGCTATCCACGACCAAATCTCAACACCCAAAGACAGAGCGTTCTGAGGGTGAGTTGGTCGTAGAAATTGAATTGTGGCATTCCCGGGATATGACCAAATGGGCATCGCGAGCCTAAGTAGGGAGCCATAAGGTGATGGCTTTTAAGCCGAGTGTTCAGGGGTGATAAGGAAGAAGCAGCGGGACCCAAAGTTCCATGGCAAAGTCATCAGACGAGATGCGACTGCTAACATGGCCCCCTACTGCTTTAGTGTGCTCTATTGATCGTACTTGTTTTGTTTACTTATTGTCTAAATACTTTCATCCAAGCTGATACTTATCAATTTACTGATATTGTTTCTCGTCACTAAATTTTGATTTGTGTCTAAAAATTATTATAAACACATTTCACACGTACACTGGCACCCATTAAGCTTTCGCTTATGTACTTTTTTTCTTCCCTTCCAGATATGGAGAAATCCGACAATGAGGCTAGTTTGGAGAACCATTGAGTTAAATCCAATCGAATTCAAGTAGCAACTTTTGTAGCATATTAATGTTATGTATGTAGCTATGTCGTAGTTTTGGCTTTGGTAAGCGACAAACCTAGTTGTGTTAGCGTTAAAGTTTCAGTACTTAACTACTATGTGAATGATGTTGACTATTTGGAAGCTATCTTTTGGGGAGTTCCTTTGTTTAAGCCTTCAGTTGAGTCCCTTTTGGAATTAAAAATGAGGGTGTGATAGTGTGAGTTGTCCCCTCCACGAGTCGTCCACGCCCTGCCCGAACACCACAGCCTGCTCGTCCACTCCCTTCCCCACTACCACAGCCTGCTCATTGTCCACGCCCTGCCCCACCACAACCTGTTTGTCCACGCCTTGCCCGACTAAGGCCCACTAAGGCCAATACATGGGCAGGCCCATTCCATCTATATATGCAAGTTAATAGGCCCATAAATGATAAAATAATCTCCAATATAACCCCCTCACACGTAAAATCTCCATTTTACCCCTCCACTTAACAAATTGAACAATTTTCAAAATAAAAATTTACTATAAATTATATACATTTATTATCATATATGATGTGGGTAAAAATACCTACACCCTATTGGACCAGTTAATGATTTGAGTCATGCGCAGACCGAATGAGCTCGACTTGCTCGAGCCCATCTACACTAGTTCGAGCCTAGATTTTTGGGCCTAGACTATTCAATCCGACACAGATATATATGAATGAGGATTTGGGATGGCGTATGGGCTACATATTTGGCCCAGTGAATGCGGCCCATGACATCAAGAAGTTAGCCTAAAATTACCCAGCATATAAATGCCTCATAGAGGACCACTAAGAGGGGATCTTGCATTTTTAATTATCTTAAGCATCATACAACCTTTGTATTTTTCTCTTCTTCATATCAATAAAAGGATTACTTATTTGATATATATCATTATTATCCATTGTGATTACTTATTGTCTTAGTTAGTAAAATACGAGACGGGTATTAAACTTTCAATTGTACGTACAAGTATAGTTCGTATTTTTTTTTCAAAAGTACATTGAAAAAATCAACGTAGAAGTATGGAAACGGGAATAATACATACCTTAATATATACGTGTATCTTACGTTTATCAACGAAAAATACGGTAGCAAAAATATGGTAATTACATTTTTAATAGATAACACTTGATAGACAACTACATTAGACATAAATATTACTCTTAAATTTCTTGTGTTAAATATTATATAAGAAACAAACTTTTAAACAATTTAATTCATACACAAATAATGCACAAAGTTAAATGATTTTTAGTAATTGAACTTGAATGTGCAACTATTCATTGTGGCTATGCTTGTGTTTCATTTCGTCCCACGTTGCCAGCATAATAGCTTTGTGTTTCCATATTACACAAATGCCCCTCTCAACTCATCTTCATAAACTAAGCATAGATTTTCACCCCTTTGTGAATTTCCTTTCTCTTTTCGATCTTCATATTATCTCAAAATTTCAGAAACATAAACTAACATTTGTCTGATTAAATTTTCATTTATTTTCTTTCATGATTTTGGGAATATAATAAGGATTTTCGTTTGAGAATTAAGAAAACAAAGAGATTCAGATTCAAGCTTACTCCTGGGAACTGTGAAGAAGATTGAAGTAAATATTTATATTAAATCCTATTTTTCGATTAAAATCAATTTTTGTCTCAAAAGAATCTGACCGATTCCTCTTTTCTTCTTAATTCATTTCCAGTTGCCGATTATTTTGGGAAAATTATGGGACGGCGTTTAATACGGAGAATGAACGCCCTCCCCCAAAAGAACGCTTATTTTCCCATATAATTGGTTTTGGAACGGGAAACGAGATTTTTTTTTTTGAAAATATGTATGTACACATATTATACGCGATTTTACCAACTAAGCTCATTGTATATTAATGTTGATAATAAATAATTAGGGTAACATCAATATATAAATAGGTTGATTTAATAATACACCATATTATTAGAATAAAAACTAAAATATGATCAACAATCTCAAAGCATTCTTTCCTAAATGACAATGCCACAAACAATCTCACACAACATGGCAAACTTTCTATACATTATATACCATACATATCAAACCCATAATAAACACATTAATTAATCAAAGAATTTATCCACCCTTAAAAATCCGGGATCAAAAAATGAAAAAACACAAATGCAAAATAAAACCCTTTAATCGTAAGACTAAAATCTTCATACCTAGCAAGTAAAAAATTTACTTTAATTTCTTTAATTAAGCACTTCGTTTCAACATCTCTTCAAATTCAAGTATGGATTGCTCCCTCTCAAGCTTCATATTTTGGCGAAATTTCGCTATAAATTCCTCTGCTCTTTCATCAATTCCCCGAAATTGTGGTAACAACAAAGGCCTCCTTTTCCAATTATCATGATCAGCTGAACTTTTTGTTAGATAGATAGCTTGCATATATAAAGATGTATAGTGTGTTTCTTATCCCACATAGAAAACTTACTAAAGTTTGGAACACTATATAAAGAAGGGCTCCACTTTAAGTTTAAAATAGAAACTTGGAGGGAAAATTTGGAGGGAGCCAAAATATAGATATATTATATATATTTATATATCAAAGACTTGGCACTTGGCACGCGCACGGATCCAAGGAAAATAAAATATTATTATTTTTATTTTATTATTTTCGGATTTATTTTTATTTTGGAATTATTTTTTATTAGTTTATTTATTAAAGAGTTGCAATGGTTAGAAATTGATTTTCTAAAAGATGTCTTATCTAGAATCAATTTTCTGGAGTTATTTTGACTGAATAGACACTTCTTTATTCAAGAGTAGACACTTTTGAATTGGTGCAACCTTTAAAATTAAACTAGAATTCCAAACAACGCAACTATTCCGAAAAGGTGTTTTATGTCTATATAAACGTATTTCTTGTGCCAGATTTTGATATATAAAAAATTATTACTGCTTTCACTCTTACATAATAAAGTCTTTGAGTTGTTCTTGAAAGGAGACTTCCGAAATTGCTATTCGTTAAGTCTCGGGTGGTTTGTCGTATCCTAGAAGTGAATTTGCATTTATCCCCGGTAGCAAACGTGTAGCAGGGGCAAATATCACTTTAAGGAAAGTGAAATCACGCTTCAAACCATAGAATATTAAATTTACTATAACACTTTTGCTATCACCAGCTTTTGTTTTTCCTTTTGCACTCTCTTTTTCAACATGTTGCATTTGAGTTTTCACTTCTTTATCATGATTTGCTATTGCCAATCCAGGTCTAGCTAAAGCTTTATTGGCAGATGTGTTAACATTACTTGGTTGTTGTTCAGCCATGTTCAGCCATGTGTTAACATTACTTGGTTATCTGAAATGGCTAATGCTATGCTTTTAAATGCAAATCTGCCAAAGAATTTGTGGGGTAAAGCTTTATTAACGGCTTGTCATGTGCACAATAGAGTGCCTTCAAAGAAAATCCAAGTTTCTCCATATGAATTATGGCAAGGACGAAAACCAAACCTAAGTTATCTTAGAGTTTGGGGATGCTTGGCTTTCTATAGAGTTCCTGAACCTAAGAAAACAAAACTAGGACCAAGAGCTTTAAGAAGTGTGTTTGTAGGTTATGCTGAAAATTCAAAAGCTTATAGGCTTTTGGATTTGGATTCGAATGTCATTGTAGAATCAAGAGATGTAGAATTTTTTGAAAATAAATTCGCTAGTGATTCTATTGTACAACCTACTCAAACACAAGCAATAGATCCAAACTTCAACTCGAGGAATAAAACAAAATTGGTCGATACTCCTGTGGAACCAAGAAGGAGCCAAAGACCCAGAAAAGAAAAGAAATTAGATCCTGATTTCTTATCTTATATTGTTGAAGGTGATAGAAATAATATTATACTTAGTAAAATACCTATTCTACTAAATGTAGAAGGTGATCCTAAAACATTTGGTGAAGCCATAGCTTCAAGAGATTCTGCATTTTGGAAAGAGGCAATTAATGATGAAATGGACTCATTGTTAGCAAACAATACTTGGGTTCTTTCAGACTTACCTAATGGTTCAAAAGCTATAGGATGTAAATGGGTATTTAGGAAAAAGTATAATACCAATGGATCTATTCAAACATTTAAAGCAAGATTGGTTGCTAAAGGTTTCAAACAAAAAGAAGGTATTGATTATTTCGACACTTATGCACCAGTGGCTCGAATAGCGTCTATTAGAGTGCTTCTAGCATTGGCATCAATTTATAAATTGTGTGTACACCAAATGGACGTCAAAACAGCCTTCTTAAATGGTGATTTAAGTGAAGAAGTATATATGGAACAACCCAAAGGTTTTATCTTGCCTGGAAATGAAAAGAAAGTTTGCAAGTTAGTTAAATCCTTGTATGGTTTAAAGCAAGCGCCAAAACAATGGCATGAAAAATTTGATACTATAATATTATCTTTTGGGTTTAGGCATAATACGGCTGATAAGTGTATTTATTCGAAATTTAATAATGATTATGGTGTTATAATATGCTTATATGTTGATGATATGTTAATAATTGGAACTAACATGCACGGTATAAATGAAACTAAGAAGTATCTATGTTCTCAATTTAAAATGAAGGATTTAGATGAGGTAGATACTATTTTGGGTATAAAAGTGAGGAAACATAGTGGGGGTTTTGCTCTAAGCCAATCTCATTACATTGAGAAAATACTAAAGAAATTTAGTCATTTAAACATTAAAGCATTTAGCACCCCTTATGATGTTTCGAGTCCTTTAGTTGAAAATACTGGAAGAACAATTGCTCAATTGGAATATGCTAGTGCAATTGGAACATTAATGTACGCCATGCATTGCACTAGACCAGATATTGCCTTCGCTGTTTGTAAATTGTCAAGGCATACACATAATCCAAGTGTCGAGCATTGGAAAGGAATTAGAAGAGTGTTTGGATATCTCAAAGAAACTATGAACTTGGGACTCTTCTATAATAGATTTCCAGCAGTGTTAGAAGGCTATTCTGATGCTAGTTGGATAACTAGTATTGGGAATAATAAATCCACAACTGGATGGATTTTTTCTCTTGCTGGAGGAGCAGTTTCGTGGGCTTCTAAGAAACAAACGTGTTCAACACATTCCACGATGGAAGCTGAATTTGTTGCATTAGCAGCAGCAAGCAAAGAAGCTGAATGGCTGAGAGATATGTTATTAGATATTAAGTTGTGGCCACAACCGATGCCAGCCATCTCCTTACTTTGTGATAGTGAGTCAGCAATGTCTAGTGCCCTTAATAAAATTTATAAGGGAAAGAATAGACATATTAACCTGAGACATGGTTATATGAGAGATTTAATCTCGGAAGGTGTCATTACTATAACATTTGTGAGATCACAAAGGAATTTAGCGGATCCGTTGACCAAGGGTCTCTCACGAGATTTGGTAAAAAGTACTAGTAATGGAATGGGTTTAAAACCATTTATATAAAATCACCAGTAGTGGGAACCTTACCTTTTTTCTGGTTCTACCACCTGTTCAAAAGGTTCAAAGGGTAACAACAAGCTACTGATAAGTGATTAAAGCTAACTCTAGAGATATTTAATATTTCTAAGAGTTGTATACAAGGAGGATGAGTTGAAACTCTTAATGAAGTAAAAATTTTGATATCTTTTTTGATATGAAAGGAATTTTGATATCTTTTTTGATATGAAAGAACTTCACCTAAATGAACACAAGGGGTGGTGCCGCTCCTAATAAAACAAAAAAAATTGAAATAGTTTTATAAGTGTTCATGATTCTAGGATGAAGCGCAGGGCCATGTATGTGCTTAAACTTTTCTGTGAACTTCTTGAAGTCTAATAGGTTATGTGTGTGATATTTCCAGTGCAGACATATGGAATTTTGGTTTAAAGCTTTGACTACCATAGATTTCGTCTACACTCTGAAATATTTACACTAATTGAAAGTTTAAATCGAAAGATACTTTCTTGTACTCATTAATCTATGAATGTTGAGTGAAATAAATAAATGAATTTATATACGCAAGCTAAGTGGGGGATTGTTAGATAGATAGCTTGCATATATAAAGATGTATAGTGTGTTTCTTATCCCACATAGAAAACTTACTAAAGTTTGGAACACTATATAAAGAAGGGCTCCACTTTAAGTTTAAAATAGAAACTTGGAGGGAAAATTTGGAGGGAGCCAAAATATAGATATATTATATATATTTATATATCAAAGACTTGGCACTTGGCACGCGCACGGATCCAAGGAAAATAAAATATTATTATTTTTATTTTATTATTTTCGGATTTATTTTTATTTTGGAATTATTTTTTATTAGTTTATTTATTAAAGAGTTGCAATGGTTAGAAATTGATTTTCTAAAAGATGTCTTATCTAGAATCAATTTTCTGGAGTTATTTTGACTGAATAGACACTTCTTTATTCAAGAGTAGACACTTTTGAATTGGTGCAACCTTTAAAATTAAACTAGAATTCCAAACAACGCAACTATTCCGAAAAGGTGTTTTATGTCTATATAAACGTATTTCTTGTGCCAGATTTTGATATATAAAAAATTATTACTGCTTTCACTCTTACATAATAAAGTCTTTGAGTTGTTCTTGAAAGGAGACTTCCGAAATTGCTATTCGTTAAGTCTCGGGTGGTTTGTCGTATCCTAGAAGTGAATTTGCATTTATCCCCGGTAGCAAACGTGTAGCAGGGGCAAATATCACTTTAAGGAAAGTGAAATCACGCTTCAAACCATAGAATATTAAATTTACTATAACACTTTTGCTATCACCAGCTTTTGTTTTTCCTTTTGCACTCTCTTTTTCAACATGTTGCATTTGAGTTTTCACTTCTTTATCATGATTTGCTATTGCCAATCCAGGTCTAGCTAAAGCTTTATTGGCAGATGTGTTAACATTACTTGGTTGTTGTTCAGCCATGTTTTCTGGAAATAGTTGGTCTAAATAAATGGCGGGAAAACTCGGGTGGTGGCGGTGGCGGTGGAGGGAATGGGGTGGCGGAGGACGTTTGGTGAGAGTGCGGAGTTTTTTATGAATAAACGGGATTATGGATTGGTAAGATACTGTAAAACGTTGTCTTAAAACTTTGATTGTCTTTCTGAATTTTGGATTGCGTAATTTGTATTAGAGATGGTTTTTCAAGGTGTTCCACACTTTTGTAGCGGGTTTGAGGTTTTTGGCCAAATTGAAGGTGGACATATATATAATGCAAGTATATATTCTTTGGGTGAATAATATGTTGAATTGTGGAGAGGGATTGCTTTGGAATTAAGAGAAGAGGAGATAGTATTTATTTGCACATTTGGAATGTTATATGGTGAACTTTGGAGGAGGAAAAGTATTTCAAATGTTAGGCTGGTAAAAATACATCCACTTAAGTCTTAAGTTTTGTTTAAAATATTCTTTTATCCAAATCGTAAAACGAAATAATTTTGTCAAGGATGGGACATGAGAAAATGGGGTCCATGCATGTGTGTATGTGATAACCATAATGCTTAATTTGATGACGAAAGGCGCATTAATGGGTTGGCTACTTTCTCTGAAAATCGGATCGGACAACGAATTGGAAAAGTGATCGGGTCACGGATCACCGATTCAACCGGGATTGAACCGGTGACGTTATAATTATACAATAAATAATAATTAATATACTATTAAATATATAAAATATGAAAATATGAAAAAAAAAATATATTTCCTATATATATATATATATGAAAATATGAAGAAAAAAAAATGTATTTCCTATATTTGGGGGGGGGGAAATTTTAAATTTTTAGATTTTAAAGGGGTCAATTTCATATTTTCAGATTTTAAAAGGTTGAATTTCATTTATTTTCAGAACTGTCCGGTTTGATCGGTTGAACCGCGGTTCTGGCCGGTTCTGACCCCTGAACGGTTTTTTCAAATAACCGGACCGGTTTGATGGCCGATTCCGATTTTAACCGGTTGGATCGGCTGGTCGGGTCGGGTTTTCATAACATTGTTTCACTTCCATGCCTATAATCCATAACCAAAATGCCAACTAATATTCCACATTAGCTGCATAATTCATCAAAAAAACAATAAAAATTGCAATAAAAGATTTCGTCTGCATCCCAACCTTATATCTCAAATATTTATCCTACCATTTGAGTCGGACCTCGTTGTCCAATAGTATAACATTTTTTCAGTGATTAAATTATTTTTTGATATTTCTTACCCTTTGACCTTTCTTAAACGCAGGGCTGCGCACTATGCGTGGACGTGGACGGCAAGACTCTTTTAGCTTTCCAATTTGTAAAGTGGAAAGGCGTGAAGAAACTAGTAAAAGCAATAATTAATTATAATGGTTATTCTTGTATTTGCTTCCTTTACAGACAACTACAAGACTTCATGATATACATTGTTGGAAATCAAACTTGATATATTATAAAAATTATTTAAGGATTGAATATGTTATCAAGAACCCTCAAAACAGATAAATAAATAAAAGGGAAAATTACACCAACGCTCACTGCTATAATAGGTAATTACACAAATTTACTCTCTTATAATTGAAATTACAAATACCTAACTCACTATAATGAAAAATTACATTTACCACCCTGAGATCAGTTCTTTGATTACATTGTTGGAAATCAAACTTGATATATTATAAAAATTATTTAAGGATTGAATATGTTATCAAGAACCCTCAAAACAGATAAATAAATAAAAGGGAAAATTACACCAACGCTCACTGCTATAATAGGTAATTACACAAACTTACTCTCTTATAATTGAAATTACAAATACCTAACCCACTATAATGGAAAATTATATTTACCACCCTGAGATCAGTTCTTTGATGACGTCATCATGTGAACTTCCAAAAATACCCCTGTCCAAATGTAATTTAGAAAAAATTACACCAATCACTTCTCTTATTTTTGAAATAACACAAATCTCCCCTATTATAATGCACTTCTTACAATCACTCCCTATATGTGTTAAAAAATTCTTACAATTTAACCCCTAAAATCCTTACAATTGGCCCCCTGTACGGAGTGTTGATAATTTCGAAAACAAGAGGGGGCGGGTTTTGGTAATTACATATTATAAGAAGGGATATGGCTGTAACAAAAGTATTATTCAAGATTTTTTATTTTTTTTGATAGTTTAAGTGAAGGGAAAAAATCTCATTTTGTATTGTTTGATCATTGACCGAGGGTTTCCAGAGGGGTAAATATAATTTTCAATTGTAGTGGGTTAGATATTTGTAATTTTAATTATAAAATAGTAAATTTGTGTAATTACCTACAGCAGTAGGTGTTTGTGTAATTTTCCCTAAATAAAATTAAGAACGATTACAGTAACTCTTTTTTAAATGATGTCCATTGTATTGTACGCTTCAACATTACGGGACTTCGAATTCCCAAAAAAACACAACTTTCCATGAAATGAAATTAAGATCAAGTAATCTAATTAGAAATGAATTTTTCAATTGAAATGCATAAAAAAGGAAAATAAAAAACTACTAGTTAAGCGTTCATCTTTTTTTTTTTTTTTTTTTTGTTTAAGGATGTTCGTCGTCTTATTTGTTGACTCTTGTCATGGCATTGATCGATATCATTTTATTAGGGGTAAGTATGAAGGGAAAATTGCATTTATGGTCCCATCGGACATCGCATTTTGAAATTTTAGTCTCATTAAATTTCAAGTTGTAACTTTAGTCCAAAGAGCTCAAAAATTGCACTTTTGGTCCCAAAAAATGCAAACTAATGGCGAGTGGAGCGTAGAAGCTTTTTTCCATAAAAAATCAGACGGTTAGGACCAAAACTGCAACTTCTTAAATCCTATATATGAGACTAAAGTTACAACTTGTAATTCAATATGACTAAAATTGCAATAAACCTCAGGATTAAAATCTTATCATAGATTCTGACTCAGCTTTTCTTTTATCATGTCTTAATCTCAGGCAGGGCCATCAACCAGCTACACAAACCGTGATCCATAATTGCCAACATCTTTGAAAGGAATTGGAGAAAGTGGAGATGTCCTTTTGCTATAGAGAAGCTAATCAAGTGTCAAATTATTTAAGCTAAGACCCAATGGTTTTGCACCAACTTTTGTTGAAGGATTTGGAATGTAATTATTATCGTATTGCTAGGTCGAGTATCTACTAGACTTTTGCTTGTAACCTCCCTTAATTTTTAATATATTTGCTTTTGTTAAAAAAAAATATCATCCAAAAAATCATTTTTGGTAAAAAGTGTCGCATACTATTCACGAGATTTGACAAATGAATTATACATCTCAATGCAAACAAAAATCCTTGATATCTAATTATACATCACAATCACAATAATGCAACCAAAAAATCCTGATAATGCAAACAAAAATCCTTGATATTTCATTATGGGGGAAATTATACACAGACCCCTTTACTTATGATATAATTATCAAAATTTCCCCTCATTTATTAAAAATTATCAATACACCCCTTATGTTAAGAATTTTTTATAATTACACCCCTGTGTATTTAACAATTCTTACAGATTTATCCCTATAAACCTTACAAATAGATCCCTTAAGGGGTTGTATTAACAATTTCCAATAAATGAGGGGGGAATTTTGATAATTACACAATAAGTGAGCGGGTCTGTGTGTAATTTTCCCTTTATTATACATCACAATCACAATAATGCAACCAAAAATATCTTGATATATATATATATATATATATAGAATTTTGGTAATTACACAATGATCTATGTGTAATTTTCCCTTTATTATATATCACAATCACAATAATGCAACCAAAAATATCTTGATATACAAAGAATTATTACCTACCCATATAACACACAATATAAAAATATAGTCACACACAAAATAAATGGAGAAAAAGAGTGAGGATTGTGTGAAACTTGTAGGGTTTTGGTCAAGCCCATATGTTCATAGAGTGAGATGGGCATTGAAATTAAAAGGTGTAGAGTATGAATACATAGAAGAAGATATATTCAACAGGACCTCTCTTCTATCTGAGCTGAATCCTGTGTATGGCAAAGTTCCAGTTCTTGTTCACAATGGAAAACCATTGCCAGAGTCCTTGATTATACTGGAATACATTGATGAAATATGGGATCACAATCCTTTATTGCCTTTTGATCCTTATGAAAGATCCCAAGTACGCTTTTGGGCTAAATTCTCCGAAGAAAAGGTACACTTTTTTTTTTCCTTATGATAAATAAATATTTCTTAAATCTCATCAATTGCATTTAGTGTATTAATTTTTTTGTGATTTTATTGGTGCTATTTGTCCTTTTATTTTTATAAAAGAAATTAATACACTAAATGCAATTAATTAGATTTAAGTAATTCATAAAAATTATTTAATTTATTCTATCAAAACTCGGTTATAAAATGGTGCAGTTAGCCATTGATATAATATTTTATTTAAATATAAATTCTATACATTTTAGATACAGATTTCTTTTTTAAAATTTTAATTGAACTCAATTAACTTTATAATAAATAATTTTAGTTGAACTTAAACCAACTACATGATAAATTCAATTAGAGGTGATTTGATCAAGTAGCAATTATATTTGAATTGTCTTGGCGTGGGCATTGGAAATAATAAAAAAAACATTGGTGGGTAAAAATGTAAAAAAATTGAAAAAAGGACCAAAGTGAGAAATGAAAATCGAAAAAGGGATCAAAGTGAAACGAAATCATAACATTAGAGATGGTACCGTAACAAAAAATACTTTAGGGACCAATATAATATAAATTTAATATTTCAAGAACTCTGAGTGATAATCATATTATATATAAGTAATAGTGGTTATATCAAGATATAGAATTACGAAACTCTCTTAAAATAGCACCTTTTCAGCAATTCTATTGAGAGCACGCAAGTAGATTCAACTATTTGGATTGAATATAGTGCGAATTGTTAGAAATCCAACCTATCATGGCTCTCTTACACCATGTATGGTTAAATAAAGTGCACCTTCGGGAATACATTTCTTAGTTAGTTCTAGAATTAGTGTTGTAGATGTTTTCTCAAGTTAAATCAAGATAACGATGATCCTAATATTTTCTTAGTCATAACATATAAAGAAATATCTAGAATTTACAAGTATGTCTAAAAGGTGGTGATATACACACCTATAAATATGAGGATGATCTTTTTTTTTTTTTGGTAATTAATAATATGAGGATGATATACTATGTGATGTAAGAAAAAATCCTTCAATACAAAAAGACTTCTACTAACTATATATTACATATTCCGATTATTTACAAGCTATTCTAATCTTTATCAGTTTTAAATAAGACCACATCTCACAACAACCCCACATCTACTGAAATAGTTCTACTTCACATGCACACACTTGATTAATTCAATACACTATATTACAGGAGAAAAAGAATAGAATATGTTAAATCAATTTTAGATTATTCAGTTGAAAAACTTGCGCAAAGACAAACTATGAAGAGATATCTTATACTTAGGAAAAACTCATTTTCCCAATATGATCTCCCTCTTTTTCTTTCTTTCCTCATTATTTCTCCTACACAATCAAATAATTTTAAATTTTATATTTTTATAAATTATATTTCCTCTACACACGCATATATATATATATATTCTTTCATTGTCAATATTCTTGAGCCAAACAAAGCATAATATTATAAAGAAATCGAGTCGAGTCCAATTCAATATATCATGTTGTTCAAACATAGTTTAAATTCCATATCGAATTTAAATTGTGTTAAGTTTGACTCGATTGTGAATAAAATTAAGTCTAGCTAAGGGCTCAATTTCAAAAAAAGAAATAAAAATAAAATGACAATTTCGCTTATCTTTATTTGTGGTACTTAAAAATGACTAAGTATCTTACTAGTTACTATATCAATAATCGGTGAAAAAACGATGAAGTATAAATAGTGGTATATAACATTTTTTTTAAGTAATTAACAGAATTAATAAAAAAATGCACATGGGATTAACTATTATTTTTTAATTGTTTTTCAGCTTTTGCTATTAACGGGACTTGCACTTTGTTCAGAAGGGGAGAAACAGGAGAGAGCAGTGAAGTTGTCCATTGAAGCCCTGGAAAAGATAGAACAAATTCTGAAGGGCAAAATATTCTTTGGAGGCGATAAAATTGGATATTTGGACCTAATAATCGGATTTATTTCGTACATGTTGCCAATTTGGGAGGAAGTAGCCTCGGTGAAAATTCTTGATCCCTTGAAATTTCCAGCTATAGCTGCCTGGACGGATAATTTTATGAATAATGAAGTGATCAAGAGTGAACTTTTGCCATATTCCAAAGATGAGATGATTCGTTATTTCGAGTGGCGTCGAAAAGAATTAATCCCTGTTTTTGCCTCGTATCAATTGTAGATGATGTAATTAATTACATATGACCGATGAATTTTGATTGGAATATATGTACGGATTATAAGCGTATTGTGAATGTAAAATATAATTGACTGACCTTACAAATTGTATTTAATTTCAATCAAGTCGAATCTAAGCTAAAATATCTCACATATGGTACTTTAATTTTTATTTTTTTTCATACAAACAAAGAGGATTTTTTAAATTTTAGTACAGAAATGTTTGATTTTTCGCAGTTTGAATATAAATCACGTCGAAAAATTTTAAATCGCTGAAAAATATCATTTGATAGGAAAATTGACTTATATTTGAGGATTTTTCATTTGGCGGGAAAATTAACTTTCAATTTGGGGATTTTGCATGTAAAAATTCGAGAGGTTGCATGAAACTCCCCTATATTATGTACAACTTGCGGACCTTCTGGTCTTAAATATATATTGTTAGGTTTTTTATTTTTGAATTATTTTAGTGCTCATATTTTGCAACAATAAAAACAAAAATTTTGTTTTATAAATTTTTGAACAGAAATATCTTAGAACATTTTTGCACATAAACTTTTTACAATACTTTATTCAAAACTTTTAGGCAAAATTTTAATTTTAATTCCACGTTTTACGGGATTCTAAAAAACATCCCAATAATTTGAAAAAATTGTAATGTTAGTCCTTTTTTTACACAACATTAATCCCATACTTTATTTTGCATTTTAAAAATTGCATATTGCCCCATGGACTATACAAGATGTATTAAACACCCTCCTAAACATATTTTTTTTTCACTTACCCCCCTAAATATATTTTTGTTTCACTTAATTTCTTAAGCGGTAAGCTCATATTAATATTTGTTAGGGGGGTGCTTAATACATCTTGTATAGTTCAGGGGGCAAAATGCAATTTTTAAAATGCAATAAAGTAAGGGATTAACGTTGTTTAAAAAAAGGACTAACATTACAACTTCTTCAAATTATTGAAACGTTTTTTGGAATCTCGTAAAGTGTGGAACTAAAACTAGAGTGGCGAGATCTTATGGAGCTAAAATTAGAATTTTGCCAAACTTTTATATCATTTTTATAGTTACGGTAAGTTTTGCATACTACCCTTGAGGTAAAATCTAACTACACAGACATCGGGAAAATATTTATGTCCGCAAAATTTTTATTCTATTACATGCTATAAATTATTTATCGTATAATTATTGTACTTTACTTCAAAAAAATTGTATAGTGTTATGAAATAACCCCAAATATTATGAAATATATACAAATATTCTAAAGTAGAGAGACTAGAGAATTAAGAAGAGAATTCTTTTTTTTATTTTTGGTGTATTTCTCAATACAATGGCAAAGCCTATTTATAGGCACAAAACAAGATCAAATATTGATTACAAAATGAGGTAATGGAATTGTAGGTGAATCCACTAAATGAGATATTGGAGTTGTAGGTGAATCCACTAAATTATGTATTGGAGTTGTATGGACATCCACTTAATGAATTATTCATAACACTCCCCCTTGGATGTCCATCACTTAAGAATATGCATCGTTAAAACCTTACTAGGAAAAACCCTGTGGGATAAAAACCTAGTGAAGGAAAAAGAGTACATAATTCTTTCAATACGCAATCAGATGCTGCCTCATTAAAAACCTTACCAGGAAAACCCAGTGGGAAAAACCTTGGTTAAGGGAAAAAGAGTGCAGCGCGTATTATCTCCCCCTCATGACAATATCAGTCAAGATCTTTAAGTCTACGCACACCAATATTGTAGACTAGCTTTTCAAATGTTGTTGTGGGAAGTGCCTTGGTGAACAAATCAGCAAGATTATCTCTGGAACGGATTTGTTGAACATTGATATCACCATTCTTCTGAAGATCGTGAATGAAAAAGAACTTTGGTGAAATATGCATTGTTCTATCTCTTTTAATGTACCCTTCTTTCAATTGTGCGATACATGCGGAATTATCTTCATATAAGATCGTCGGGATCATTTTTTTCAGAAGATAAACCACAAGTCCCTCGAATATGTTTAATTATAGATCTTAACCAAACACATTCTCGACTCGCCTCGTGAATAGCTAAGATTCTGCATGATTAGATGATGTGGCCGATATGGTTTGTTTCATAGACCGCCATGAAATGGTTGTGCCACCACATGTAAATAAATAACCTGTTTGTGAACGACCATTATGAGGATCAGACATATATCCAGCATCTGCATATCCAACCAATTCGGACTTGGGACATTTGAATAAAACAAGACCATATCGATTGTTCCTCTAAGGTAGCGGAGTACCTGTTTAACCCCATTCCAATGCCTTCGTGTAGAAAAAGAACTATATCTTGCTAATAGATTAACAGCGAATGCTATATCAGGTCGAGTATGACAAGCAAGATACATTAGAGCACCGATTGCACTTAGATATGGTACTTCAGGACCAAGTAGTTCTTCATCACTTTCTCGAGGTCGAAAAGGATCTTTGTTCACATCTAGTGACCTTACGACCATCAGGGTGCTCAATGGATGTGATTTATCCATGTAGAAACGCTTTAGCACCTTTGATATATAAGCGTCTTGATATACAAAAATTCCGTTCTTTAAATATTCAATTCGTAGTCCAAGGCAAAATTTTGTTCTTCCAAGATCTTTCATCTCAAATTCTTTCTTTAAGCAATTAACATTTTTTGAAATCTCTTCAGGAGTTCCAACGATATTTAAATCGTCAACATAAACTGTAATTATAACAAACTCATTTCCAGATCTTTTCATGAAAATACAAGGACAAATTTGATCATTCTTATATCCTTCCTTCAACAAATATTCACTGAGACAATTATACCACATTCATCCAGATTGTTTCAGTCCATACAATGACTTACTTAATTTAATTGAATAATGTTCTCGAGAACTTGATTTATATGCTTCTGGCATATTAAATCCTTCAGGGATTTTCATATATATATCATTATCAAGCGAGCCATACAAATAGGCTGTAATAACATCCATTAGACGCAAATCAAGTTTTTCATGCACTGCCAGACTTATTATATAACGAAAAGTAGTTGCATCCACCACAGGAGAATAAGTCTCCTCACAATCTATGCCAGGTCGTTGCGAAAACCCTTGGGCAACAAGACGTGCCTTATATCTTACAATTTCATTTTTCTCATTTCGTTTTCGCACAAATACCCAATTGTATCCTACTGGCTTTACATCTTCAGGTGTACGGACTACAGGTCCAAAACTTTTACATCTTCAGGTGTACGGACTACAGATCCAAAAACTTTTACATCTTCAGGTGTACGGACTACAGGTCCAAAAACTTTTACATCTTTAGGTGTACGGACTATAGGTCCAAAAACTTTTACATCTTCAGGTGTACGGACTACAGGTCCAAAAACTTTTACATCTTCAGGTGTACGAACTACAGGTCCAAAAACTTTTTGTTGGTTCAAGCGAGTTTAACTCTGCCCTCATTGCGTCTTTCCATTTTGGCCAATCATTTCTTTGTCGACATTCATTAACAGACTTTGGTTCTTGATCCTCATTATCATTCATCATATTTAGCGCTACATCATATGCAAATTTATCGTCAACGTTGACTTCATTTCGATTCCATCGTTTCCCGTTCATAACATAATCTATTGAGATCTCATTATTTTCACAAGTTTCAGGTACCTGAGGTTCTTCTGGAACCGAAATATTAGTTATGACTGGGGACTCTTCTGGAGTTATTTTATCCTCGATTAGACCATCTTGATTCTTAGCTCCTTTTCTTTTTCGAGGATGACTATTTTTGGAACCGATAGGTCTACCACGCTTCAGGCGTGCAGTAGACTCATTACTTTGACCTTCAGGGACAACAATTCTTACTGGAGCATTAACAGCTGGTACATGTGACTTAGTCACTTTCTTTAGGTCAGTAAATGCGTCTGGCAGTTGGTTAGCTAAACCTTGCAAGTGAATTATCTTTTGAACTTCCAGTTCACTTTGTTTTGTTCGAGGATCAAGATGATATAAAGATAATTCATTCCAACTAATTTTCTTTTCCAGCTGCTTATTTTCTCCCCCCTAATGTTGGGAAATCTGATTCATCAAAATGACAATCAGCAAATCGAGCCGTAAATAAATCGCCAGTCAATGGCTCTAGATACTTTATTATCGATGGAGACTCGAGTCTAACATATATTCCCAACTTCCTTTGAGGACCCATCTTAGTGCGTTGTGGTGGAGCAATTGGAACATATATCGCACATCCAAAAATTCTTAGATGGGAAATATTTGGTTCCTGACCAAAAACCAAGTGTAATGGGGAGAACTTATGATAACTTGTTGGCCTTATGCGAATAAGTGCTGCTGCATGCAAAATAGCATGTCCCCAACAAGAAATAGAAAGTTTTGATCTCATAAGTAAAGGTCTTGCAATTAACTGTAGACGTTTAATAAACGATTCTACTAGATCGTTTTGTGTATGAACATGTGCTACAGGATGTTCAACATCAATTCCAATAGACATACAATAGTCATTGAACGTTTTGGAAGTAAATTCACCCGCATTATCAAGGCGTATCTTCTTAATTGGATAATCAGGAAAATGTGCTCGTATTCTAATCAATTAAGCAAGCAATCTCGCAAACGCCAGGTTGCGAGTTGATAACAAAGATTCATGTGACCATCTTGTTGATGCATCAATTAAAACCATAAAATATCTAAATGGTCCACACGACGTGTGTATTAGTCCACAAATATTGCCTTGAATACGTTCTCGTATTCTAATCAATTAAGCAAGCAATCTCGCAAACGCCAGGTTGCGAGTTGATAACAAAGATACATGTGACCATCTTGTTGATGCATCAATTAAAACCATAAAATATCTAAATGGTCCACACGACGAGTGTATTGGTCCACAAATATTGCCTTGAATACGCTCCAAAAACGTAATAGATTCACTTCCTATTTTTTGCTTATAAACAAGCAGCACATGAGAAATCATTCGATTGAAGAATCAGCTGGCTCTCCAATGGATGACCACATGAATTCTCAATTATCTTTCGCATCATAATTGATCCGGGATGGCCCAACCGGTCATGCCAAACAAAAAACTTATTTTGATTTGTAAACTTCTGGTTTACGATAACATATGTTTCAATAGTAGATATATGCGTGTAGTACAAACCGGAAGACAATGCTAGCAACTTTTCCAATATACATTTGTTACCAGATATTGTATTAGTGATGTAAAGATACTCAATATTGCCATCACTTGTTGTCTCAATATGATATCCATTTCGGCGGATATCTTTGAAGCTTAGTAAATTTCTTTGAGACTTAGTAGTTTATAAAGCTTCATCAATATAAAATTGTGTTCCTCCGGGTAACAATATATTAACTCTGCCGGAGCCTTCAATTAATTTTGCACTACCCGATATAGTATTAACATTGGCTTCTTGCATTACTAAATAAAAAAAAAATATTTTTGAGGATGGTGTGAGTTGTTATACTATCAGCGAGACATATATTTTCATTATTGATATTGTTGCTGATCGAGTAAATACTCATTCTTTATTGAAACATAAAAAGAAATAAATCAATATCAAACAATATTATTTAATATAAGAAACGATAATCTTATGAATAAATTCATTTATTGAACTTTAAAACAACATACTTAAATATTTATTTATAAATTACTAGAATTAAAACTTAACAAATTTGTTTTTGAACACTTTCATCTCCAATCAAGTGATCAATTTTTTCATTAGGATCATCAAAGAAATTAGCAACATCTAAATGAGTGTCATCAAAATCGGCCATGATCAGAATCGCCTTCTTCAAAAGCAAAATTTGTTTCTATTTTCTTTCTTTTACTTTTTAGCGATTTTTGGTAAAGGTCAACAAGATGCTTTGGTGTACGACAGGTACATGACCAATGACCTTTACCACCACAACGATAGCATAAATTTTTCACAAATTTGCTATTTTGGCCACTTTCATGTTTCTCTTCATTATTTTTCCACTTCTGGTGGAAAGATGTGTTCTTTGAATAACCACCACGATTTTCATAACCATATCCACGACCACGTCCACGCCCACGTCCATGATTTCTTTAATGATTAAAATAGTTATTTGCTGCTACTTTCACTTCAGGGAATGTAGTAGAACTAGTTGGACGGGACTCATGATTAAAATAATTATATATTGCTCAACACATTCACTTCAGGGAATGGAGTATAGTTATTTGCATATATGAATTTATATATTACTCAACACATTCACTTCAAGGAATGGAGTATAGTTATTTGCATCAAGATGAATTTCAATATCTAACGCCCAAGAAAAATAATTTTTTCTCGTAATATCAAGAGTCACAAAGTCAAGTTTTTTTCAAGATTCATCATATAATACTATTATCAAAGTATAAGATGAATAACATAACAATCATTCATCTTCTTAAAATATTTTCAACATGATAGGATTATTCAAAAGAATAATACTAATCAAATATATGCACATATATATACATATGTCTTCTTTCTAAACATCAAGAGAATTATTGCATATTTCTATTTTTGTTAAATATTGAAATATACATACCTTTTCTTTACCTTTTCTTCTTGCTTTGTTTTGAAAACCTTGTCCATCAATTTTCTTTACAAACTCATAATAACTCATAAAAATTTCTCACTACATTTACATCATATGTTGAGTACCCCATGTATATCTTTTGTCAAATTTCAAAATGATTAACACCTTGAGACGGATCGTGCTGATAACGTGTTATGAAATAACCCCAAATATTATGAAATATATACAAATATTCTAAAGTAGAGAGACTAGAGAATTAAGAAGAAAATTCTTTTTTTGATTTTTGGTGTATTTCTCAATACAATGGCAAAGCCTATTTATAGGCACAAAACAAGATCAAATATTGATTACAAAATGAGGTAATGGAATTGTAGGTGAATCCACTAAATGAGATATTGAAATTGTAGGTGAATCCATTAAATTATATATTGGAGTTATATGAACATTCACTTAATGAATTATTCATAACATATAGAACTATTATTTTTATCGACACAATGTACAATAACTTTTAAGGAGAATATTCCGTAATTCTTGATAAGTCTTAGCCTTATCACTTCATGAAACATCGTTAATTGACGATAATATAATATGTTGAAGGAAAATTCTATCCTAAATTTTTTTCTCATAAAGCCTAATTCTACTGATAAAGTTGAGATCTCAAGATATTAAAGGTTTTAGGTTTGACTCCCACTAAAAACGGGTGTGCTTTTTTTATTTATATAATAATTGTTATCTTAGTTAATTGTAATAGTTCTTAATTAATTGTAACTTATCGCAGTTTGATATTCACAATATGTATTATATAGTAGATTCATTAAAAAAAAAATTACTAAAATTTAATATGTTTCTGATCTTTTGACCTTTCTTGAATCAAATGGCTGCGCACTATGTGTGGCCGGCAAGTCTTCGTGGCTTTCCAACTTTGAAAATTTCAAAGACAATCTTGTATTTGCTTTGCTTCCTTTACAGCTAATTAACTACTCCAAGACTTTAAGATATACATTGTCGAAACCAAACTCGATATTAAGGATTGAAAATATAAGGCAGGTGATAATGCCAGAGCATATCTCCTAATGCCAGAGCAAAAAAGAGCAAATTTACATTCTTAACCTTTATTTCAAAATCAACCTAAAAAGTAAAAAGAAAATAATCCCATTTCTCTCAACAGCCGCCCGTCGCTCTTGCTCTCTCGGCAGCTTCAAATCATCCACGCTCTCTCACGATTTCATTTATTTTTCATATTGATAAAAGGGTATATCCGACAATCTCAAATTATTGCTCTGGCATTAGGTGATGTGCTCTGCCTTTATCACCTGCCAAAATTTAACCCTCAAAACAGAAAAATAAATAAAACGACGATTACAATAACTCTTTCTTAAATGATGTCCATCTTAATTAATGTATCCTTCTAACATTATGGGAACTACAATTCCCATTAAAAAAAACACATTTTCCCAAGTAATCCAATTAGAAATTAAAATTGCCAATTTAAATTCATACAAAAGAAAAAGGAAAGTATAGTAGTTAATCATTCAACGCGCCAACATATGTCGACTCAGTTGATAATGATTGAGTCACTTCCTATCAAAAGTTGTGGGTTTAATTCCCTTTTTCGATCTGAAGATTGTGTTGGTGGCCAAATTGTAAGTACCTATGTAAGTAGGAATGATAATGGAGCAAGGTTAGTGTTGGGAAAGAGTGCCAAAATAAATGACACCGGCGTAACGCGGAAGCGATATAATTCTTTTCCCCACTAACTGGATAAAAATGGGACCACACCAACGATAGTACGATAGAAAGAAATAGAATAAACGAGACAAAAGTTTTTACGTGGAAAACCCAAATCCGGAAAAAACCACGGGACCGAAGTCAAAAACCTCCACTATAACAATAATGGGCTTACACAATTTCTCCCTAAACTAATTAGGGGATACACAAAATCTTCAAGAGAATATCCCTTCGATTACAAATACATCAAGTTTAGAAACTTGGAATTGTAGAAGAAAAATAGAACACTCTCTCAATCTTATTTTTCTTCTCCCAATTTTTCCCTCTTATTTTTCTCTCTTTCTCTCTATTTCTCTCTCTAGCTCTCGTTGATGGTGTGTTTTAGAGGAGCAAGAGATGCCTATATTTATAGGCATAATTCCATGCCGTCCATGCCGTCCAATTTTGACAATTTGGCTTTTGAAGTCAACAATGGCAACTTGCCATTTTCCTCTTCAAAGAAGTTGGCTGCCACCAACCATTCTTTATATTGTTTTTCAACAATATACAACATTACATATATATATATACACATATATACATAGCCACCACATGGGTGGGACCCAACAGTTAGGGGTATCCGACCTAAATCAACTCCATTTGGGGTGGGTTCAAGTGCGCTATATGAGTTACGAGTCGGGTTATGTATTTGAAAAATCTGACCCACCTGAGTTTGGGGCGGGTAGTGGGTTTAGTACAACCCGCCCCGCCAATATTATTAATTATTTTTTCAACACAACTTAATATTTTAATTTAGTGAATTGGGAACTAAAGTTCAAATCATTCCTAGAAAAGCCCTTCTCTTTTTGTTTCAGATGACGTATTAATGTGATTGTTAAATTTGGAGTTATGTGATTTGATTATTTATTACTTGTGTGGAATTTCATGATGTATGTATACGTTGTTGGTTGATTAGTTCTTAGATTGTATTATATGGATCTTAATAATTTTAGTATGTTGTTTGAGTAAATTTTAGCGTTCATTTGAGTTTATCAAGTTGAGCTAGACTTCACTAGGTTCAGATTCGGGTCTGGTCATTGCGGGTTGGGGCGGGTCATCATCGGGTGAATTACTAAACTTTCATAGCGCAGGCGGGTTTAACGGGTTGAGACCGACTCCACCAGGTATTTGGTGGGGCAGGAGGGGTAGCGGGTTTCAATAAAGGTAAATAGGACGGGTAACGGGTGTTACCAAACCAGCTTTAAACCCGCCCCATAGCCACCTCAATTTGTAACCGACCTTTTGTGCTAGAAGCATGCCTTGACTTGTGGTAAGTGATTACACCTAACCCTGCCTAAGCTTTTTGTAAGGAAAAAAGGGAAAAAGCGCTCATCGTTTTATCATTGACTCCTGATATAACATTGACATCATTTTACATTAGGGTAAATATGAGTTACACAAGACCAATCAATTAATCACATCTATTGAATTATTGCAAGTATCTTTTACCTTTAAAAAAAGTGATAATACTGACTGTGATAGGACATAAAAAAAATGCCAAAATGAAATGATATTTTAACTATCCAAAAAATCCTTTTTGGAAAAACTGTCCCATATGACTATTAATAATTTCCACGATGTTTCGGAGAATTGACAAAAGAACTATACATCTCAATGCAAACAAAAAGCCTTGATATATATATATATATATAGATACACACACAACACACTATTACACACAATATACAATATAATCCCACACCAAAAAGATGGAGAACAAGAGTGAGGGTTGTGTGAAACTTGTAGGGTTTTGGGTAAGCCCATTTGTTAATAGAGTGAGATGGGCATTGAAATTAAAAGGTATTGAGTATGAATACATAGAAGAAGATATATTCAACAGGACCTCTCTTCTATCTGAGCTGAATCCTGTGTATGGCAAAGTTCCAGTTCTTGTTCACAATGGAAAACCATTGCCAGAGTCCTTTATTATACTGGAATACATTGATGAGATATGGGATCACAATCCTTTGTTGCCTTTTGATCCTTATGAAAGAGCACAAGTGCGCTTTTGGGCTAAATTCTCCGAAGAAAAGGTACATTAGTATAAGGGTAATTAAATGCACACCCCTCACTTTAGTATTAATTACCAAAATTACCACTGGCTTTTCGTAAATTACAACCAATTCCCTCAAGGGGTCTATTTATAAGGTTTACAGGCGGTGAAATTGTAAGAATTTTTAAATACACAGGGGTATAATTGTTAGAATATCTTAACATGAGGGAGACTTTATATAATTTCGAAAAGGTCAGGAATTTTTTGGTAATTTTGCACTAAAATGAAGGGGTGTGCATGTAATTTTCTCTTAATTTAATTAACAAATCTTTTTATTTTTCATAATGACACATTTGAAGCTTTAAATATTTTAGTTTTTTTTACTTGGGAGTATGGTGATTTAAATACAACCATAAATATATATAATTGGATATATGGGGAGTCCATCGTACATAAATACTTATGATTATTTCGAAATATAAAGTTACGAAACTCCACAAAAAGTTGGTGGAAAAATAATAATTAGGAAATCAATTTTAGTCATTTATTTGCTTAGGGAAAATCTTATGGGAAAAAATTATGAAAAGATATCTTGTAATTAATTAGGATAAACTCTTTTTCCCCAAATTGTGAGAAAATAAAAAAGAAGCTGTATGATGAATTATTTACTCATTATCTTCACTGCAATGATATCCTCCCTCTTTTACTTTCTTTACTCATTATTTTTCATACAAAATCAAATAACATAGGGCAAAATACATTTTGTACCCCTAAACTATTCACTTTGTCTTATTTAGGTCTCTGAACTATCGAATGTAATAAATGGTGCCTGAACTATCAAACATAACAAAATAGTTCCTTGATTTGATGGACGTGTTTGGCTTGCCATGACATGTTGCTGACATGTCACTGAGTTTGACCATTGCAATGTGGCTATTGAAAAAGTTTGCTTATGTTGCCCTCACTTGCTCTCAATAAAATAGTTTTTTTGTATTTATAGTTTTGCTTTTTTTTAACCATTTGGTTATCATTTTCTCCGCACTTTTGTGCAGAAAATAATCCACCGATTTTCTACTAATTTCTTAAATTTTTTTACTAAAACCCCCTTAAAATAAACTTTATACCCAAAAAAATCTTTTATAATACTTTTTTTAATCCAAAAAACTCATTTTACCAACTTTTCTTTTCAAAAAATCCAACATTTTAGTGTTAATATATTTATGGAAATAATTGTCCTTAGCTTTTTATAGCAAAAAAAAAAATCAATTGTACTTTTATCTAAAAAAATATTTATGTAAAAATTTTATATCAATAATTGATACTAATTATGATTTTAAATTTACAATTTCAATTTTTTAATCTTCTTAAAAAATTTTAAAAGTATATTATTAAATAATTACCATATTAAAAATAAAATAAAATAAATTATATAAAAATATTTAAAGTACTTAATATTCAAAAATAACATTTGTATTATACTATTTATCTATCAAAAAAATTGGTCAAACACATCCTTAAGTCGAGGGACTATTTTATAGTTCAGGGACCTAAATGATACCAAGTGAATTGTTTAGGGGTAAAAGTGTATTTTGCCCAATAACATAATTTCTTTTCATTTTGTTTCATGTGCCCTCCCACAGTCCTTATCATGTCAAGACTCTTGAGTCAAACATAACATTATATATAAATGAATCTATTCGAGTCGAATTCAACATCATATCGCAACATAGTTTGAATTTCATATTCGACTTAAATTATGTTTGTGTTTGACTTGACCGTTAATAAAATCGATCGAGTACTCTAAATCGTCAATCTCAAATAGTTTGATAAATTCGCTTATGCTTTTTTGTGGTGCGCTCGTAATAATTAAATACAATATCAAGGGGAATTAATACGTTAACAATAAGAAAATGCAAATGATAAACTTTTTATTGTTCTTCAGCTTTTGGGATCAGCATGGCTTGCACTTTGTTCAGAAGGGGAGAAACAGGAAAGAGCAGTGAAGTTGTCCATTGAAGCCCTAGAAAAGATAGAACAAATTCTGAAGGGCAAAATATTCTTTGGAGGCGATAAAATTGGATATTTGGACCTAATAATTGGATTTATTTCCTACATGTTACCTGCTTGGGAGGACGTAGCCTCAGTGAAAATTCTTGATCCCTTGAAATTTCCAGCTATAGCTGCCTGGACGGATAATTTTATGAATCATGAAGTGATCAAGGGTGAATATTTGCCATCCAAAGCTGAGATGATTCGTTATTTTCGGTGGCGTCGAGAAGAATTAATCCCTGTTTTTGCCTCGTATCAACTTTAGACGATGAATATATGATTGTGGAATAAAGGATCTGAAGTGGTGTTAGAAATAAATGAAAGTCGAATTTGTTGGAATAAATGTAAGGATTATGAGCATAAAGTGGTTGTGGTTTCAAATTGCATATCATTCATTTACTTTGTGAAAAATATTTTAATTCGATCAAATTGAGTTTGAGCTGCAAATTGAGGTATCTTTGCAAATGCTATATTGTGTAACCAAATAAAGAGAAGAAAAAAAAAGGTTGATATAACTTTGGTATTACTATAAAAGCAAAATCATTACCCACAACAAATTAATTTCTTTCTTTACAATTTAATATGGCATCTCCTATGATCAATCTATCTATGAACAAGGATGAAAGGCCGCAAATTAAAAGTTGTAATTTTATTCCTTCAAATTAAGAGAAGCTACATTCTTTTATTGCGTAGGACACATATTGTTTTTCCTTCCACCCGCAAAAATGGTATGCCAGCCGGTCAATTGATCTTTTCCTATAAAATTCAAATTTTCCAAGCAAATGTTTACTAAAAATCGACAACAAATAAAAAATGAGACATGGTAGTAAGGGAGCTTTTAAGTGTTAGGTGTTAAACGGCCGTAGACTTCCATGAAAAATTCTTGTATGAACCAGGTTTTTAACACCAAACAATTCAGATCAATGTCTACTATCATAATGAAGTGATGTGGCTTGATGTTTGATTATGCACATTAGCGTCCACTATAGTAATGAAGTCATGTTGCAGCTTGATTCGCATCATTTGGCGTGAATATTAGATGTATACAAGCATTTTCTGACCACCATATCATTTGTTATAGGTCCAAAATTACATATTTGCCCTCCAAAAAACATCCAAAAGGTTCACCATAAAACCATGAGTACAAACACAAAACGTGTACTTCCTCGTCGCATAATCGCCACATACCCATAGAACCATTAGGTGGCATTTTTCATGCATGCAAAAATTTCACTTCAACAAACAACAAAACCCCATGCACAACACCAAAGCCAAATGTCACCTTCACATTTTACGTGTCCAAATCAAACCACCCCCATTTCCACTATAAATCCCACACCCTCTCTATTCACCGCTTCACATCATCACCTCACACTCTCCAAAAATGGCTAAAACTTCTTCACTCTTTCTCACTTTCTTTCTTCTAATTGCCATCTTTCATGCATGTGATTCAGCTGTGCTTCTTGGAGAACAAGAGTTCTTTTGGCAGAATGTCCAGAGGCAGCAGCAACACAGGCTCCGGGCCCGGACCGATTGCCGAGTTGAGCAACTCACCGCCCAGGAACCCACTCTCCGGTACGAGTCGGAGGCGGGTCGGACCGAGTTCTGGGACCGGAGCAACAAGCAGTTCGAATGCGCCGGCGTTGCTGCTGTTAGAAACTTCATTCAGCCGAAAGGCCTTTTACTTCCTCACTACAACAATGCACCTCAGCTCATCTACATAATCCAAGGCTAGAACATACTTACTATTATATATATATATATAACATTATACATATGTATACGGGATGGATCTAGGATTGGTATTCGGGAACGAATATAAAAAAGGGTTCAACCTTGATATTTTTGGATTTTGAGGGCAAAATTTCAAATTTCAAAAGTTTATGGAGCAAAAAATAAATTTGTCAAAGTTGAGAGGGCCGGGTGCTCTACCAACCCCCCTTGGCTCCGTCTCTGTATGTATATATGTAGGGACCGAGCCAAGGATGGACTGATGGTGGCTTGGCTGTCCAAATTTTTTATAACATATTGTCCAAATTGTCTATACCATATTGGTGTTACACCAATATATAGTAAACACATGTATTTAAATATTTAAAGAGAAATTGAAATTTATAATTTACATACACGTATTGCGCCAACATGTAATAGAAAATTTGGACCAGGTGGTGACAATTATTTTTGAACTCTACAATTTTTGTATTTGAAATTTTGTACTCATAGTCTAATAATATCAAGCTTTGTTCCACTCCATTTGTATTCGTCCCTCCGAACCAAAATTCCTGGCTCCGTCCTTGTGTATATGTGTATTCCTTTTTTAGACTAATAAGGAAAATGTTGAATTTACTATCTATATATGCAGGAAGGGGACTTCAGGGAACTGTGATTCCGGGCTGTGCCGAGACATTCGAAACCGGAAGCCAAGAACGATCCGAACGATCGGAGCGAAGGAGGTTTACCGATCGTCATCAGAAGATTCGTCAATTCCGGCAAGGCGATGTTCTTGCTATGCCGGCGGGTTTAACTCTGTGGTTTTACAACAGTGGGGAGGAGCCACTAATTACAGTTGCCCTTCTCGACACTGGAAATGAAGTCAACCAGCTTGATCACACATTCAGGGTAAAGAAGAGTACATTTAATTAATCTTGCAGAAAGTCTGAAATTAAAACTGATATATAATTATTATTAGAGTAATATTATATACCACTTTTTATATATCATCATTTTTCATTTTTTCTAGTTTTGGTAAGAAACTACTTGCAATTAATTGATTTTAATGAATTTAATGCATCTACTTTCTAAATCAAGTGGAGATGAAATATAAGTGATATAAAAACCGTGGTATATAGTATTTCCTTATTGACCTTATTCTTAGTAGGATTTAAGATCAATTGCAATATTGGTCCTAATGAACAAGGTCTATCGCAATTTCATTCCCATTATTTTTAAAGTTGCAAAAATACTATCATGGGACCTTTATGCAATTTTGGTCTTATTTATTATGAAAATACATCAAATTTCACAAACGATGAAATTTCACATGTGGCATTTAAACCCCTTAAAATAGGTGTGATAAATTTCATAAATATATACCCCTGACCTTTACAACCCCACACGATAATTTTTTTGCAATTTTTACAGGGTATAAGGTCATTTTATGAAGTTTATGTAAATTCTGTAATGGCTACGTGCAAGATACATGACCAGACTATCGATTTTTATCCACTTTTCAACATTGTGACTTAAAATGGCAAAATATACGTCCTATAGACTAGTTATGTAGGATTAATTGTCCAAGTGTGGAAGTAATGAGCCAAAATTGCAATGAGACCTATCATATAAAACTAATACGGCAATTATTATTATTATTTTAATTTTGTGTGTGTTTTCAGAACTTCTTTCTTGCGGGTAACCCATACACTGGAGGACAAACTTACTATCGCCAGAGGGAGAGGGAAGAAGAGCAAAGCCCAAAAAACAACATCTTCAACGGATTCAATGATCAAATTCTTGCAGAGATCTTCAATGTCGATATAGAAACCGCGAGGAGGTTGAAAGGGCGGGATGATCAGAGGGGCCAAATCATACGAGCTGAGAACTTCAACGTTGTGTTTCCATACGACGAAGAAGAAGAGAGAAGAGAGGGAGCACGATGGGAAGCAAATGGATTGGAGGAAACTCTGTGCACGGCAAAGCTGAGGGTGAACTTAGATCATCCCTCAGGCGCCGATGTGTATAACCCACGAGGCGGCCGCATCGCCACCCTGAATAGCCAGAAACTACCTATTCTCAGTTACCTCCGTCTTAGTGCTGAGAAAGGAGTCTTATACAGGGTAATCGAAATTATTATGAAAAATACTATATACCATCGTTTTTATCGTTTTCGTACCATCATATTTCAAGTCTTTCTGACTTACAATTGATTGACTAAATTCATCAAAGTCAACTGATCAACTGATTTTAATGATTTCTCCCCAGTCAAATTAATTGTAGGATGTCTTTAGCAATTTTTCCTTAATTATATATATATATATATATATGTATGTATAAATGTATGTATAAGTGCATTACATATATTTGTGTACATGCAGAACGCGATAATGGCACCTCACTGGACCATAAACGCACACACGATGATCTACGTGACACGAGGGAGCGGTAGATTCCAGGTGGTGGGCCACACCGGAAAATCCGTCTTCGATGGCCAGGTCCGAGAAGGGCAGATGATAATCGTGCCACAAAACTACGTCGTGGTGAAGAGAGCTAGTGAAGACCAGGGCATTGAATGGATCTCATTCAAGACCAACGACAACGCGATGACGAGCCAACTCGCGGGCCGACTCTCCGCCATTCGAGCCTTGCCGGAGGAGGTTTTGATGAATTCGTATCAGATTTCGAGGGAGGATGCGAGGAACTTGAAGTATAGGAGGGACGAATCCAGGGTTTTTAGTCCTTCCAGGTCTTCATCCTGGTCGCCAAGGCCTAAGACGTTTGGATATGCTTTGGATGTGATCAAGTCTATGATGGAATAAGTGAATATGTATGTATATAACTGCGAGTTGTTTATGGGAAATAATCGAGGGTTTTATTTTGCCCTCTAGGTCGAGCTTGTACAAGGCGGAATTTTGGTTCTCTTTATGAATTAATAAAACTATTAATGTCGATGCATGATATAATTACATATCACCGTGGAATATAACACTAATGAGTTACTATACATGTCCTTCTAGTTAATAAATCATGTAGGAACATTTTTTCTTTTAAATAAGATTGACACACGTCTCTAACTCATTGGTGTCGCACGTCACCAAAGTGTAATATAAGGAAAGTTCACTCTAAAATAAAGGAAAGTGAATTGATTGGAATAAATGTGGAATACAAGCATATTGTTTGTAAAATTTTAACCTCAAACTAAACAAAAGAGTCAAGATTAAAAAAAGGCTCGATATCAAAAGGCTAGTATAAGCAAAATCTTTACCCACAATAATGTGGCATCTCCTATGATAACTTCTATTTGAATTTAGGGAAATTTTATTTCTGATCCTGTACAAGACATAGTCTATTTCAAATTTAGTTTCATGGAATTTCAATTGCACTTTTAGATCTATAAAACTCACAAAATTGTACTTTTGGTCTCACCCGTAAAAAAAATGGATAAAATAAGGCGAGTGACATACTTACACTGTTATCTCAAATGAATTTTATGATGATGTGTGTGACACCCCTTTTTGCATCTATTTTTTCACTGCTGCACTAAAAGCGCAACTCTTTTAGCTTTATAGGATCAAAAGTAGTGCATCTTAAATTTCAATAGTACTAAATCTATAATAACCAAAGTCCTATTGGGACTAAAAGTGGAATTTTCCCTTTGAATTTATCTATGGAAACGATGCAGAGACCGAAAAGAGTTGTAATTTATTCCTTTAAATTAAGAGAATTTCTCATTGTGAAAATACATAATGATTCTTCTTATAAAACGACATGCCGATCACTTTATTTTATAATTTAAATAAAATTCAAAATTTTCAACTTTTACTGAAAATTGAGAAAAAATAATTTAAGACATCATATATAGGTAAGATTCAAGTACTGATATTAAGTGGACCCAAAATGCCACCTCATTTGTTATAGGGTTAAGTAAAATCACAATTTTGCCCTCCAATATATCTAAAATGTCCACAATATATATAATCCAAACTAGATATTCTATTCAATTTTTCTTTGCATTTCTTACTGTAAGATATGAAATAATCACACATGTATGAACTTTTCCAATCCAATTGATTATAGAATTAATTTTGAAATACGTATCGCTCATTCATGTTTTGATATTGAAATTAAAATAGAAGATCTAATAGTCGCATACTCATGCAAGTATGATCTTCACACAAAAGTGATTCGTTTCTTATCAACTGATTCAGCTGATATCGCCTTGCACATACTCATACAAGTACAAACACAAAACGTGTACTTTCTCCACATACCCAAAGAACCATTAGGTGTAAGCATATCAGCATTTTCCATGCATGCAAATTTCGTTTCCACAAACAACAAAATTCCATGCAGAAGAGCAAAGCCAAATGTCCACTTCACATTTTACGTGTCCAAATCAAACCCCCCCAATTTCCACTATAAATTCCCACCCTCTCTATTCACCGCTTCACATCATCACCTCACACTCTCCAAAAATGGCTAAACTTCTTCACTCTTTGTCGCTTTCTTCTTTCTAATTTGTGCTCTTCCATGCCTCTTCAGCTCTGATTGCTGTTGACCATGAGTTCTTTTGGCAAAATGTCCAGAAACAGCAGCAGCACAGGCTCCGGGCTCGAACCGATTGCCGAGTTCAGCGACTGATCACCGCCCAAGAACCCACTCTCCGGTACGAGTCGGAGGCCGGTCAGGCCTAGTTTTGGGACCGGAGCAACAAGCAGTTCGAGTGCGCCGGAGTTGCTGCTGTTAGAAACTTCATTCAGCCGAAAGGCCTTTTGCTGCCTCACTACAACAATGCACCTCAGCTCATTTACATAATCCAAGGCTAGAACATACTACTATTATTATTAGGGAAAATTGCATTTTTTTATCCCATAACTTGTACCTAGTTTAATTTTGATCTTATTCGTTACGAATATTTCACATTTAGTCATATAACTTTTAAAATATCTCACATTCAGTCTCAACTCTCAACTGAAGTTTCCATCCAAAATTTGATGGTCAACTTGTTAGTCAACCCTTTGACCGGTTTTTTGGAAGATAATCCATGCATAAATGCACTCACACACGGATTATATTCATTATTATGATGTTTCTATTCAATATCACGTGTTACTCATGCACAAAATCACCCCGAAAAATCGGTCAAAAGATTTACTAATGGAGTTGATCGTTAAATTTTGGATGAAAACTTCGGTTGGGAATATATGTAAGACATTTTGAAAGTTATAGGATTAAATGTGAAAAATCTGTAATGAATGAGACCAAAATTGAAATAGGGCAAAGTTAAGGGATGAAAAGTGTAATTTTCCCTTATTGTTATTTTATATATATATATATATATATATATATATGACAAAATTGCATTTTTGGCCATATGTTTGAAACTTTTCCATTTTGGTCCATTCGCTATTCGTACATTGTGTTCTAATTTTTCATTCAATTAACGGTCAACTCCGTTAGTCAACATTTTGACCAATTTTTTGGGGAGTTTTTTATGTGAATGACACGTGATATTGAATAGAAGTATCGTAGTATTGAATATAATTCATGTGAGTGCATTCACACACGAATTCTCCTAAAAAAACAACAGTCAAAGGGTTGACTAACGGAGTTGATCGTTAAATTTTGGATGAAAAATTTGGTTGAGACCAAATGTGAGAACTATTCAAAGTTATTAGAAATAATGTGAGAATCCCGTAATGAATGAAACTAAAATTGAAAAAGACCAAATATATGGAACCAAAAATGCGATTTTTCAACTATATATGTGTGTGTGTGTGTGTGTGTGTGTGTGTGTGTAGGGATGGAGCCAAGATTTGGTATTCGGGGACGAATACAAAAAAGAGGGGTCCAAACTTGATATTTTTGGATTTTGGGGGTAAAATTTCTAATTTCAAAGTTTATGGGGCTAAAAATAAATTTATCAAAGTTGAGGGGGTAGGTGCTCTATCAGCCCCCCCTGGCTCCGTCTCTGTATGTATATATGCAGGGACCGAGCCAAGGATGGGCTGGTGGTATGGCTGCCCAAATTTTCTATAACATATTGTCCAAATTTTCTATAACATACTGGTGTTACACCAATATATAGTAGACACGTGTATTTAAAAATTTAAAGAGAAATAAAAAAGTATAATTTACATACACGTGTCTAGTGTGTGTATATTGCGCCAACATGTACTAGAAAATTTGGACCAGGTGGCGACAGTTCCTCAACTCTGAGAAAATTATTTTTTCGCCCTATAATATTTTATATTTGAAATTTCGTACTCAAGAGTCTAAAAATTTTAAGCTTTATTCCACTTTTTTTTATTCTCCCCTCGGGACCAAAATTCCTCGCTCCGTCTCTTGGATATGTATATTCCTCTATCTTTTAGACTAATAAGGAAATTTTTGTATTTACTATCTGTATATGCAGGAAGGGGACTTCAGGGAACTGTGATTCCGGGCTGTGCCGAGACATTCGAAACCGAAAGCCAAGAACGATCCGAACAATCAGAGCGAAGAAGGTTTACCGATCGCCATCAGAAGATTCGTCAATTCAGACAAGGCGATGTTCTTGCATTGCCGGCGGGTTTGACTCTCTGGTTTTACAACAGTGGGGAGGAGCCACTAATTACAGTTGCACTTCTCGACACCGGCAATGAAATCAACCAGCTTGATCAGACATTCAGGGTAAAGAAAAGCATACTTAATTTAGCTTGAAAATGGTCGGAAATTAAAACTGATATCTAATCATTATTAGTTAGGGAAAATTGCAATGTTGGTCTTATTATAAAGTGTCGGGCAACATTGCAAATTTAGTCCCATAGGATATGGTTGTTTTAGTTTTGGTCCCACGCTTTACGTGATTTTAAAAATAGTCCCTATAAATTGGAAAGGTTGCAACATTAGTCCTTTTTTTAAACAATGTTAATCCCAAAGTTTATTTTTAGTTAAAAGTTAAAGGAAACTAACGGAATATTTTAAAAAAATTACATTTTGCCTCCTAAACTGTATAAATTGTATAAAATACTCCCTAAGCAAATATTAATGTCACTTAGCCCTAAAAAATAATTAAAAATTAAAAATATTTGGAGAAGATGATGTTTTTGTTTTATTTTATTGTTATTTTATTTTCCAGTGGGTAAATGAAAAAAATGTTTAGGGGGTATTTGATACAAGGTATATAGTTTTAGGGGGCAAAATGTAATTTTCAGTTGACCATTCCATTAGAAAATAAAGTGTGGGATCAACATTCCTTAAAAAAAGGATGTCAACTTATTGAGACTTTTTCTAAAATCATGTAAAGTGCTGTACTAGAATTAAAATAGTTCTTACCTATGGGACTAAATTTGCAATTTTGCCTACATGGTCTATTGCAATTTTACTCTGATTATTTTTAAAGATATTGCAAAAATACTCCCATTGAATCCCCTTTTTGCGATTTTGGTCTCATTCGCTAAGACAATGAATGGAATTCCACACATGGCATTGTAGACCCTTAAACACCGAAATTTTTAAATAAATAATATATTTTTAATATTAATTACATAAATAATACAGGAAAAAAAATCAAATCTAGCTGGCGTACCCACATTTTCCTTTTTTTTTATTTTGCTGCAAAGAAAAAAAAATTATTGATGTGACAGGGTGAATGCGTACCCAGTCAGAATTTTTTAAAAACAAAAATTCGTCATTTTTTAAATGATTTTTTGATATTTTCTCTACATTTTCGGGTTTCGACTTCAACACAAAAAATGTAGATTGACTCACAAAGTTTGTAACGGTATGAGAATTGATTCATTTCGATATTTGGGTGAAAAAATACATGTTAAAAAAATCCACATACATGGATTTTCACTACTACAAAAATATCCAATTACAGCGCACATATTACAGCGGTTTTAGTAAAACCGCTGTAATAGGAACCTATTACAGCGGTTCCCAACGAACCGCTGTAATAGGGTATCTTGGTCTTAACCTATTACAGCGGTTCCGAGAAAACCGCTGTAATAGGTCTTAACCTATTACAGCGGTTCCGAGGGAACCGCTGTAATAGGTGGTCGAGGGACCTATTACAGCGGTTCGTTAGGAACCGCTGTAATAGGTCAAAACCAAAAAATTTAAATCCCTTAAATTTAGATCTTCCCGCTTCTCTCTATCTCTCTTAGTCTTTTTCTCTCTACTCTCTCTCTCTACACTCTCTTTCTCTCTCTCTCTCTTGAAGCACCACCGCCGCCACCACCACCACCATATAGCACCACCGCCTCCTCCACCACCACCGTATGTGTGGGTGTATTTATATTTGTGTATGTGTGGGTTTATGTATATTTGTGTATGTGTGGGTTTATGTATATTTGGGTTTATGTATGTATATATGAGTGTATGTATATTTGTGTATATGTGGGTTTATGTATGTATATGTGGGTGTATGTATATTTGTGTATATGTGGGTTTATGTATGTATATGTGGGTGTATGTATATTTGTGGGTTTATGTATGTATATGTGGGTGTACGTATATTTGTGTATATGTGGGTTTATGTATGTATATGTGAGTGTATGTATATTTGTGTATATGTGGGGTTTCGTACACGAATATGTGGGTGTGTATGTATATTTGTGTATATGTGGGTGTATGTATATTTGTGTATATGTGGGTGTATGTATATGTGGGTTTATGTATGTATATATATTTGTGTATATGTGGGTTTATGTAAGTATATGTGGGTATATGTATATTTGTGTATGTGTGAGTTTATGTATATATTTTTGTGTATTTGCGAATTTCGTGTCATTTCGACACGGTAAAATTATAAACGAAAAAGTGAAATTAATAAAAAAAATAAAAAATACCCTATTACAGCGGTTCTAAAAAAACCGCTGTAATAGGGTACCCTATTACAGCGGTTTTTTTAGAACCGCTGTAATAGGGCGCCCTATTACAGCGGTTCAAAACCGCTGTAATAGGTCGAAACCCTATTACAGCACTACCTATTACAGCGGTTCGAACCGCTGTAATAGGTCCAAAAAAACCGCTGTAATAGGCATTTTTTGAAGTAGTGTTTTTGGGGAAAAAATATTTTTTCGCCATCTTCGGGATGATTTTTCGACATTTTTTGTACATTTTCATGCTTCGACTTCAACACAAAAAATGTAGATTGACTCACAAAGTTTATAGCGGTGCAAGAATTTATTCATTTCGATATTAGGGTGAAAAAATACAATATGTTAAAAAAGACACACATACACAGATTTTTTGGGAAAAAATGTTTTTTTGTCATCTTTGGGATGATTTTTTGACATTTTATGTACATTTTCGGGTTTCGACTTCAATACAAAAAATGTAAATTGATTCACAAAGTTTGTAATGATATGAGAATTGATTCATTTCGATATCCAGGTAAAAAAATACAATATGTTAAAGAAGACATACATACACGAATTTCTAGAGAAAAACAAATATTTTTTCGTCATATTTGGGATGATGTTTCGACTTTTTCTGTATATTTTTGGGCTTCGACTTCAATACAAAAAAATATAGATTGATTCACAAAATTTGTAACGGTGCAAAAATTGATTCATTTGAATATTCACGTGAAAAAATACATGTTAAAAAAGACACACATACACTGATTTTTCAAAAAAAATTATTTTTTGTCATCTTCGGGGTGATGTTTCGATGTTTTCTATATATTTTCGGGCTTTGACTTCAACACAAAAAATGCATATTGACTCACAAAGTTTGCAACGGTGCAAAAATTGAGTCATTTTGATATCCGGATGAAGAAATACAACATGTTTAAAAATGTCTTTGTTAAATTTAATGCATATTTCCACCCGGATATTGAAATGAATCAATTCTTGCGCCGTTACAAACTTTGTAAGTCAATCTACATTTTTTGTGTTGAAGTCGAAAATCGAAAATGTATAGAAAATGTCGAAACATCATCCCCGAGATGACGAAAAAATATTACCTTTTTTTTGAAAAATCCGTGTACGTGTGTCTTTTTTAATGTATTTTTTCACCTGGATATTCAAATGAATCAATTCTTGCACCGTATAAGTCAATTTACATTTTTTGTGTCGAATTTGAAACCCGAAAATGTCGAAATATCATCACGAATATGATGAAAAAACTTTTTTTTTTCCAAATAATCTGTGTATGTGTGTCGCTTTTAACATGTATTTTTTCATCCGGATACCGAAATGAATCAATTCTTCATTGTTACAAACTTTGTGAGTCAATCTATATTTTTTGTGTTGAAGTCGAAGCCCGAAAACATACAGAAAATGTCAAAAAATCATCCCGAAAATGTCAAAAAATTTTTTTTAAATTCTAACTGGGTACACTAACACCATTCACAATGGCTTACCCTGTCACATAAAAAAAAAATGCAGCAAAATCGAAAGGAAAATGTGGGTACGCCCTTACCAATGGTGTACCCAACTAGATCTGAATTTTTTTTCTGTATTATTTATATAATTAATATTAAAAAGTGTATTATTTATTTAAGAAATCCCTTAAACACCCCGTAATTTTTATAACCCTAAATGTTAATTAAAAAGTGAATTTTTTCTACAAATTTGACATAATATAGGGGCTTTTATGAAATTATGTAAATTTAGTAACGACCACGTGCAAGACACGTGGCTACACTATTTCATTCAATTTTTAACAATTGAGACTTAAAATGGCAAAATATATGTCCTAGGACTAATTGTGTAAGTTTAGTAATGACACGTAACGATTTTCATCTAATTTTCAATAATTGCAACTTAAAATGGCAAAACATATGTCCTATGGACTAATTGTGCAAATTTGGAAATAATGGCCAAAATTACAAGGAGACCTATATCGTGCTATAATACCGCAATTTTCCCTCTAAATTTATTATTCTGTGTGTGTTTTCAGAACTTCTTTCTTGCTGGTAACCCATATAGTGGCGGGCAAAGTTATCATCGCCAGAGGGGGAGTGAAGAAGAGCAAAGTCCAAAAAATAACATCTTCAACGGATTCAATGATAAAATTCTGGCGGAGATCTTTGGCGTCGATATAGAAACCGCGAGGAAATTGAAGGACAGGATGATCAGAGGGGCCAAATCATAGGAGCTGAGAACTTCAACGTTGTGTTCCCCAGCAAATGGGATAGAGGAAACTATATGCACGGCCAAGCTGAGAGTGAACTTAGATCAACCATCACGTGCCGACATGTACAACCCACGAGGCGGCCGCATCGCCACCCTCAACAGCCGAAAACTCCCCATTCTCAGTTGGTTGCGTCTTAGCGCCGAGAAAGGAGTCTTATACAGGGTAAATTAATTCAAAAATTGATTGATTATTACTCCTATCAGGGACGGAGATACGATTTGGGGTTGGGACGAATAAATAAAAAGGAGAAAAACTTGATATTTTTAAAATTTTGGGGGCGAAATTGAAAATATCAAAAAACTTTTTAGGGGCAATTGTTTTTTCTCATAGTTGAGGGGTGCGTGCCCCACTAGCTCCTTGCTTCGTCTCTGACTCCAATCTCTTAAAAAAAAAAAATTGCTATCCAAATGAGTTTCAAATTACTATGATAATATTTTTCAATCCAATTTTTAATTACAACGACTCAAAAATTAGATATTAGAGATTTTTTTGACACAATTAACCTGACTTTTTAGATTAGGAATTAACTTTATAATAAAGAAATTCTATCTAGATTTTATAAATTGATAATTTGTACTACAAATTACAAGTTTCACTTAAAGTTTGTATATATCTTTTCTTTCTTTATTATGTAGAGTTTCTATTTATTAGATCTTTTAAATTGATACTTGTAATAATTAAATATACTAGTAATTTTAATGTTTTATATCTTTTTGGTACTTTTAAATATATTTTAAGTTGATTGACATATAAAATGGAAAATATACATAAAATATTTTATTTCTAAACATTAAAATAGTAAAATCACACATCAAAAATAAAAAAAAGGATTTATAATAAAAAGAATCAGTTCATTAACTTTTAAATAATTGTATTAGATTTTTGGATTCTTTCTAATGATAAATTGGTGAATTTTGAATATTCGAATATTTTGATTTGAAAATAATTTTAAAAAAAATTAATATAAAAATTTATATTAGGATGTTTTTATCATGGCCTTTCTATATACTTATGTTACATAAGTTATATATGTACATATGCAGAACGCGATAATGGCACCTCACTGGACCATAAACGCACACACCATGATCTACGTAACACGAGGGAGTGGTAGATTCCAGGTAGTCGGCCACACCGGAAAGTCAGTCTTCGACGATGAGGTCCAAAAAGGTCAGATGATAATCGTGCCACAAAACTATATCATCCTCAAAAGGGCTAATGAAGATCAGGGCCTGGAGTGGATCTCGTTCAAGACCAATGATAACGCGATGACGAGCCAACTCGCGGGCCGACTCTCCGCCATTCGAGCCTTGCCGGAGGAGGTTTTGATGAACTCATATCAGATTTCCAGGGAAGATGCGAAGAATTTGAAGTATAGGAGGGACGAATCCAGGGTTTTTAGTCCTTCCAGGTCTTCGCCCAGGTCGCCAAGGCCTAAGACATTTGGATATGCTTTGGATGTGATCAAGTCTATGATGGAATAAGTGAATATATATGTATGTATATATAATTGTGAGTTGTTTATGGAAAATAATTGAGGGTTTTGTTTTGCCCTCTATGTCGAGCTTTGTACGAGATGGTATGTGGTTTTCTTTGCGTTATAAAAATATTGATGTAATTTCTAATTAAATTGTCGTGGTGAGTTGTTACTTGTTAATTAATTAGCTTGATTAATCAACTCAAATCATGAAAAGTTGAAGGCTCTGGGTAAATATGTTTTCTAATCTATACTGAGTTGTATGCTTAAAAGCATAAAACGAGTTGTATGCATTTATTTGTTCTATAAGTTGGGATATATATATATATATAATAGTTCCAAGTAACCATGAACATATTTCTTTTGTTTAAGTGATATTTACAGCAACGTCTTCTTTATTTTTAGTGCATGTTCCTAGTAACCCATGCGATCTTTATATAGATATATTTCAATCATAGTTGCAGAGAGGAATTATTCTCAAACATTTGGAAAAGTTGCATATTGAGTCCTGTAATTTTAGGGGCGATTAAATTGGTCCCGTAACTTTTAAAAAATTGCGATTTAAAGATATTTTTCAATTAAAAACCCTAATTTCACCGCGCTGCACATGACCAATTAAAATTGGCGATTTTTAATTGCCGGCCAGATTTGCACGCATGGAGTATGATAAGCTTTTTTTTAACACATAAGATGCCAATCCAATTTTTTTTAGAAAAAAAAAACAAATAATAAAATAAAACTAAACAAAAACAAAAACATATAAAACTTAATTAAAAAAAATTGAAAAGTTTATAAAAGCCGCAAATCCTACCTTTCAATTGTCCATGGCTTCCGACATTGCCGGCTCTGTTGACTGTGATTGTCCATCAGGGCTCGACTTTGGACCTCTTGGATGAACGACAACCTTGGAAGGAGGTTTCCCACCTGCAGAAAATATAAGGTAAGAATATCCAAATTCTGTTTTTATTTTTGTTTTCGTTTATGTTGTTTATTTTTTTATTTTAAAGAATTTTGGTCTCATTATTTACGATATTCTCATATTATGTCCTGTAGTTTTTAAAAATTATCACATTTGCTCCCAGCTAAATTTTTCGTTCATAATTTAACGGTCAACTCAGTTAGTCATTGACCGGTTGATTTTGAGAGAATTTTTGCGTTAATGCACTTATACACGGATTTTATTAAATATTACGCTGTGTTACTCACGCACAAAATCTCCTCCAAAAAATGCTTACTAACATAATTGACTGTTAACTTTTGGACAGAAAATTTGGTTAGAATCAAATGTGAGAATTTTTTTAAGTTATGAGAGACAATGTGGTTAGAGTCAAATGTGAGAATTTTTTTAAGTTATAAGACAATGTGGTAATTCTGAATAAGACCAAAATTCTAAAAAATCAAACATATAGCATCAAAAATGCAATTTTTCCCTTTTTTATTAATTATAAACTACAGATCCCGCACATAAACAAACAAGAGACATTTAGACAAAGCCAAACTCTCCATATACACAAAGGAGATGTTTTATTCACTTACACTCCATACATTACAAAATTCAACAAAACACATTTACACAGATCGCCCCGAAGTTGATCCAGGGCTAAACAGAGTTGCTTCTTCTCTGCTATACTTCAAGTTCCTAGCATCCTGCCTCGAAACGCCGTAAGCATTCATCAGAACTTCCTCCGGCATGGCCCTAATGGCCGAGAGCCGCCCTGCGAGCTGGCTGCTCATCGCGTTGTCGTTGGTCTTGAACGCGATCCACTCGAACCCTTGCTCGCTAGCTCTCTTTAAAGCTACGAAGTTCTGTGGCACGATCAAGAGCTGTCCCTCGTTGACCTCGCCATCGAATACCGACTTTCCTTGGTTTCCGACGACCTGGATTCTTGCACTTCCTTTGGTCACATAGATTGCGGAGTGGGAGTTTATGCTCCAGTGGGGCGCCATTATGGCATTCTGCATGTAATAGCCCAGAAAAAAATTACTATACATGTAAGAATTTTTTATTACATAGGGGTGATTGTAAAAAATGCATTAAAACAATGCGTGTTTATGTAATTTTATGAGTTTTTTTTTTTTTTCTGAAATACACACGTGAGGTTTGTGTAATTTTTCCTTAAAAAAAAAAACCCAACTTGATTTCAAAAACCGTTACTTTATACTGATTTGAATATCGATCGAAGATCCCACTAGAAAAAGACCAAATTAACCTTAGAACCCCTGACTTGACGTATTTTTTGTTTCAGGTTTCTTTGATTTCAGGTAGTTCGTCGACTAATCGGCTTACCTTATAGAGGATTCCTCTGGCGGCGCTAAGGCGGAGGTAGCTTAGAATAGGGAAAGCCTGGCTGTTGAGTGTACTAATACGGCCTCCGCGCGGGTTGTAAACGTCAGCCCTGGTCGGATGATCTATATTCTCCCTAATTTTTAAAGAGCAGAAAGTTTCCTCCAAACCATTGTATCCTCCTCCCCTGCCACGCTCTTGCTCTCGCTCTCGCTCCTGCTCTTCTCTTCCGTACTCCGGGAGCACCAAACGAAGCCTTTCGGCTCTGACAATGGTGCCCCTGTTGTCCTCCCTGCCCTGCAATCTCCTTATTATGTCACGGTCAATATTGAATGTCTCGGCCAAAAGCTCCTCATCAAAGCCGTTGAAAATGTTGCTTTTTTCTTGCTCTTGTTCTTCTTCTTCTCCTCTCCGACCCTCGCCTCTTTGTCTTTGTTCTCTTCCCCGTTCGCCTTGGCTCTGGCTTCCTCGTGGGTTTCCAGCTAGGAAAAATTTCTGTACCCACAAAATTGAAAAAACATAATTTTTATTTTGTATTTTCATTGTTTAATTACGAGGTTTTATGTCATACGGAAAATTCTTAAATGCATCCTGCACCATATGCCTAAGGGTATACATAGTGTTATATCATGACAAAATCAGGAATATAAGTTTCGGGCCGGATGCAAAATAAAGGGGGTAAAATTTAAATTTTATAAATTGGTAGGGTAAAAATTTTAATTTTTCAAAAAATCACCATATACCTAAGGGTGTATATAGTGTCACAAATATAAATTTGGGGGCCGGATTAAAAGGGACAATTTTAAATTTAAAAAAAATTGTAAAGTAAAAAATTTAATTTTTCAAAGTTGAGGAGCGAGTGCCCCACCAACCCTAGCCTGGTTCCGCTCCTTTGTCACATCAACATATAGCGGAGGATGTTAGTGCGGATGAGACATAATAATCACTATTTGGTGTTTAACACAAGGTGTATAAAAAAACTTCGAGTTCGTACTCTGAATTTCAAATCAAGCTGGTTATTGTCATTGGCGACGTCAAGAAGCGAGACACTGATGATCGGAGTGTCCCCGTCGTTATAAGCCCAGTGGGTAATACCTTGTGGCAACGCGAGGATATCACCACGGCGGAACCGCCTCAGCTTCTGATGGCGGTCCGGCCGCCTCGTTCTAGAACCTTCTTCTCCTTCTCGTTCGGAAGATCTCGACTCCGTTTCATACGTCTCCGCGCAGCCCGGAATCACAGTCCCCTGAATTCCACTACCTATACAAATCAAAACAAAAACAAAAATTAGACATTAACAATTTGATCATACAAAAAAGCACTGAAATTATTAATTGAGAAGCGGATCCAAATCTCGCCTTGGATAATGTAAATGAGTTGAGGGGCATTTGTGTAATACGGCAGCAAGAGGCCTTTAGGCTGGATGACATGGCGAACAAACTCAACGCCGGCACACTCAAACTCCTCACTATTAGCATCCCAGAACTCGGTGATACCCGCCTCGGACTCGGACCTGTAACTCGGTTCTCGAGCATTGAGTTGCTGGATTCGGCACTGCGTCTTGGCCCGGAGGCGGTGCTGCTGCTGCTGCTGCAAGTTCTGCCAGAACTGGTGCTGCGGCAGCTCAAGCTGAGCCGCGCAGCTATGGAACAAGAAGAGAACACTTAGAGTGAGAGATAGCAAAAGAGGGTTATTATAATTAGCCATGGTGGAGAACTCTATATATAAAAGGATTGTATATATATATATATATATATATATATATATATATATATATGTATGTATTTTGGTGTGTGAAGTGGCGAATGGAAAGTGTGGGGATTTATAGGTGTGGAGAATGGGTGAGGATATGACACGTAAAATGAGAGTGTGAAACACTTGGCTTGTGGGTTGCTTGCATGTGTGTTTGTTTGTTATGCATGGTGAGTTTGCATGGGATTTAGTGAGTGTACACATAAGATTATGGGTTTTTGCTATGTGTCAATGAGGAATTGTAGCTGCATGCATGCATGCTTTTGTTTGTAGCTATGATGTACGGATACGGACACGGGATATATTTACGGACACAACACCGGACACGAATACGTGAATTTTTAAAAAATTATTACATAAACACGGCTAAGACACGAATGTTCATGTGTATTTTTTATTTTCTCTCAATAGTTGGACACGGACACAGTGCTTGTCCGACACTGCACGGGATGATTTTTCGGAGTGTCCGTGCATCATAGGTTTGTATTTATTTGGTTTATGGCATTGTGTCTTAGTTTCATGAATTTCATCCATATTCTTGTCTATGTACGTTTTTGTCTTGTGGTAGTTCACAAATTTCATCTAAGTTCTTGGATATATATGTGCATTTGAGATCCTCTATTGTAATTTGTGTTCCTGTTTCATTGTATTGATGTACGTTAAATGTAATTCAGTTTGGATCTTCTATTGCAACTCGTGTTGCAATCTCCTATTGCACTTCATATATGAATGTCACGTGTATAAAATGTTTCCTTGAATAGAAATTTATTGTGGATTATATACACTTGTCGGATATGCAGGATATGCAACATGAGATGCAACACCATTTTACAATAGAGGATCTCGTGTGTCACAAGATATATATGTGCACTTGAGATTCTCTATTGTAATTTGTGTTCCTGTTTCATTATTGTATTAATGTACGTTGTTAAGTGTCATTCATCCAGACACACACGTGGATATATTTTAGTAATTATTTATGAATTTGGTTTTTTTTATACAAAATGAATCACCAAACTGGAATACAAGATTCAATTTGATTGATCAAATCCACTCGCACAAAGCAAGTTAAGTATATGAAATATTCACCTAAAAATACTCTTGAAGTGGATAAGGATCACTATATCTAAAATATGAGATAAAAAAAATGGAATAAATCCGTGATTTTGTAGTTTTGAGTTTTGACAGTGATTTATAGGCAAGCTTCATCATTTTTCTGACTTTGTACTATTTTAGGCCCTTTTATACTATTGGATAGGCCCTTCTAAAGTTGGTATAATTTAGGCCCTTTTAAAGTTGGAAAAACTTTAGGCCCTTTTAATTATCAAAAAAAAAAAAAACTTTGGGCCCTTTTAATTATCAATAAAAAGACTTTAGGCCCTTTAGAATTGGTACAATTTTAGACCTTTTTATTATTGGTTAGGCCTTTTTAAGATATTGGTTAGGAGGATTGTGTCTTTCAAGTACATTTTAGTTCTTCTTAGTATGTCACTTCCGCACTGTCACAGGATTATCTATTTCAAATTATGTTTTATCTCCTTTTACATATATTTTTGTTCTGAGAGGACAAATACCAAAGAAAGAGGGGAAAAACTTGAATTTTTTAAGTTTGGGGGACCAGAATTTTAAGAATTAACTATTTATAGGGTCAAAAAATTGATTTCAAAAGTTGAAGGGGGAGGGGGAGGGGGAGGAGGGGGGGTTGTTCCACCTCCAGCCCCTCTATCATATTTTGGTATCACACTAAGAAATAAAAGACACGTGTCTGTAAAAATTGAAGAGAAAATTAAAAATTATAACTTACATACACGTGTCTGTTATTCATTGGTGTAACACCAAAATGTGATAGAAGATCCGCTCTGTTTTGCTTCGTCCACTGATGTCAAATATATAATTCTTTTCTTTAAATATACAATTGATATGACTTTTTTTACACTAGACATCCATACAAATACATAAAATAAGAGATGAAACACAATTTGAATTATTATTTTCCAAGTCCATAATTTAGGCTAATTTAGACAGTATATGAGAACTCTCCGGGAAAAAAAATAGAAAGTATGAGGACTAAAACGAAGTACCTTCAAAAGTCTGGTGGACAGATTAACAATAAAGCCCAAATTAAAGGACCAAAAAGTAAGCTTAGCTTAAAATTTTCAACTGTACGATATGTATCGCATATACATACACAAAGACGTGTTATCATTTGCTCCCAACACTCTCCCTCCCACCATTCCATGTTCAAAATCCGATAACCTTTTCCATGGCTTCCTCCTCCAGCTCTTCTGTAATCCCCGCTTTTCTCCACAACAATCGAATCTCCAGTCGCGTACTCTCAATCCGTTGCTTCACGCGCCGCTCAGGACAACCGCCGGAAGTCGCGAGGAATTTGCAATCGCATTGTAAATGGACGACGAAGAAGAGGAGGAAGAACAGCGGCGTGATTGTGAGTGCAATACGACGAGAGGAGACGCCGTTGCAGTACAAGAAACTAGGAGACTCCGACCTCGTCATCAGCGAAATCACTCTTGGCACTGTAAGCGCTCTGAAATTGGAATTTTCAGTTGTTAATTACTTGCTAAATATTCATAATTATTTCTAGATTTAAGGACATTTTGGAGTTTTGAGAGTAAGTCGATACACAACTCGAGATCGTCCGATAGAGCTAGCTTGAGCTCGGTATGTTAACGTAGCAAACGAAGCTTGAACAACCTGTTTGTTTGTGTTCGATAAGCTTGAAGCTCGACTAGATCAGTGAAAAATGATAAAATATATGGAAAAAATCAAGCTACTTGAGTTCGATTTGACCTTGAGTTGACCCGATTACAAAGAAGTGTTTGGCTCGATTAAAGCTCATTTGAGCTCGGCTCGATTAACAATTAAACTAAGCTCAACTACAAATTCTGAAACTCGATAGTAATTCAAACAAGCTTGAACAACAATTTGTTTGAATTGACTCTACTCATTTTCAGTTGTAGAGATCGGGCTTGATTATTGGACATAATACTCTGTTTTCAATAACGCTTTGTTTCACTGTGTAATGCTTATAGGTTATTGAGGTTTTTATTGTTTGGGGGTTTGATGAATAACATTCTGATTGTAGCAGAATTGATATAATTTTGATCCTGATTGGTATGTGTTTACGTATTGCAGATGACATTTGGGGAGCAGAATACGGAGAAAGAGGCTCACGAGCAATTTAGTTACGCATTTGAACGTGGTATTAATGCTTTAGACACTGCAGAATCTGTAAGTTCCCAACAAACCATTTTAATTCTGCTGTGCACCTGATATAATGGAGTGTGGAACCAGGCGTTGTGTCTTTGGAATAGAAATTACCATGAAAATGTGGATTGGCACTTTGGAATTAGACTCGATATGATCGATCCAAATTTAAGTTGCAATAATTTGTAGCTCCAATTAATGAGATTCCTCATTGGCAAAAACATACTTACACATGGTACATTGCCTCTTTTTGAACATCATTTTACATTTTCTGGCACTTAGTTTGTAAAGTGACTTGTTTCTTTGTCTAAAGATATGGTTGTAATTGCTTTTGTCAATCCAAATTGAAAATCGACTTGTTGCAGTCTATCTCATCAGAATATGCAGTTTCTTTTGGTAATATGGAATATGTGATCGCGAAAATTTAGTTGTATTAGAGTTTGGTTGTTGATTATAAAAGCAAGTTAGAGAGAGCTGTATATTTAGAATTGGAACTATGTGGATTTTTTTTTCCTTGACCTTCAGTTTACGTATCTATACTTACCTGTTTTCCATTCACTTCTTTATCTATGCTTTCCAGACATGAGTTACTTTTAAATTTGTCCTCTTCTATCTCCACACAACAGTATCCCATCCCACCAAAAAAGGAGACGCAAGGAAGGACGGACCTGTATATTAGTAGCTGGCTGAAGTCTCAACCCCGAGATAAGGTACACTCTAAACAGGGTGTTTGGCTCAGCTTATTTTAAAGAGCTTATAAGCTCCTATTGCTTATAGTTTTTGAAGCTTATAAGCTCTTACCCAACTACTTATTTTTTAGCAGCTTATAAGCATCTCACAACTTATTTTCAGAGTTTATAAGTTGTTTTACCAAAATATTTACCAAAAACTTTGTAAAAGCTTATAAGCTCTCAAACAGTTTATAAGTTGTCTTAAGGAGCTTAATAGCTCAGGCAAACACCCTCTTAGTCTTTTAAGTTCTTGATTGTTGTTTTCTGCGTCTAGCATAACTAGAACAAATTTTACTAATTTAAATTAATTCTAAATGATGTTGGTTTGAATTTTCTGTGTGTTACTAATCGTAGAACATAGAATGATTTTTGTAAGTCCATGTCAGTATGTCTGAATCCCGATATCACATTAGATTATTCTGGCCACAAAAGTTGCTGGTTACTCGGAGAGGACAACATGGTTACGCGATGACTCAAAGACTCTACGAGTTGATGCTGCTAATATCAGGGAAAGTGTAGAGAAAAGTCTTAAACGTCTTAATACAGATTACATTGACTTACTTCAGATACACTGGTAAGCTCCTCCTCTTCCTCTTCCTTTCCTAGTCAATTTCTTGCCACGATGAATCTCTTTAGCTATAGATCCCCCATTTTTGGGATTGTTCCTCAAGTTATTTATTTGATTTTACTGTTTTCTTTTATGCTAGGCATTGGTATAAACGTAAAGTTCCGCCAAAATTTTGGATTACTGAAAAGGTTTATTAAGTTTGTAGAAATTATCTTTAATGCGCTCTAGTTTGCTTGCTAATTTGCACCAAAAAGAATTGGATTGGTCTGAAGTTCTACGGCAAGTTTTTCCGAAATCTATTTAATCATATCAAATGGCTGTTATCCAACCCTAGAAAGGAAATAGGATTCTTGTTAATCCCCCCCCCCCCCCCCCCCTCTCTCTCACACACACACGTGTGCGTATACACACAGAAAAAAGAAAAAGAATACATATTGACCCATTCATATCCTCTTATAGATGCCTGTGTGATATATTTCAGGCCAGATCGCTATGTTCCATTATTTGGGGAATATTTGTATGAACCTTCAAGATGGAGGTCAAGTGTGTCATTTGTTGAGCAGCTCAGGGGATTTCAGGAGCTAATTGATCAAGGCAAGGTAGGTATTCACTATTATGATTTTTAATGACCAATGAACTTGCGTTTTAGTGACACGAAATATGCCTGCTATAAAATGATAGACACATTTATAATTTTTCAACTCAACTATGAAACTGTTAATTACACATCATGATCTTCGACTCAAGAACCAAACAAGTCAGTCTCAAAAGGCAGCTTCTATGTTTTACATGTAACTGTATTTTTTCAGTCTATTATCTGTTTTAGAAATTTAATGCTAATGCTCCTATTAATTCAGGTAAGGTACATAGGTGTTTCCAATGAAACTTCGTACGGAGTAATGGAATTTGTTCATGCTGCTAAAGTTGAAGGACTGCCAAAAATCATCATAGTATACAGAATAACTACAGTTTGTTAGTTCGCTGCAAATTTGAACGTGAGTTATCTTCCTACATGATCAGCGAACAATTTATAGCAAATCACTTTCCATGTCATAATTTTATCTTATAGCACTATCTCCAAAATTTTGACTTGTAAAAAGTTGAGAAAAGCTGCGTTTTCCTGTTTCTGAATCCAGCGAGTGTTTGATTGATACTGTGCAGTTGATCTGGTTGAAGTGTGCCACCCGAACAACTGCAACGTTGGCTTACTCGCTTATTCTCCACTTGCGGGTGGAGCTTTGTCGGGAAAGTATCTAGACATCAATTCTGAAGCTGCAAAAACGGGGAGATTCAACCTCTTCCCCGGCTACATGAAAAGATACAATAAATCTATGTCTCAGGTACACATTATCGTTTTAGTAAAGATTTGAATTAACTTAAAATTCTTCAAAACATCTTTTGCTTGCTTTTCTTGATTTTAAACCCTTTAATTTCAGGAAGCTACAGGAAAGTACTTGGAAGTGGCCAAGAAACACGGCCTTAGTCTCGTTGAGTTAGCTCTTTCGTTCGCGCGAGACCGTCCGTTTATCACAAGTTCAATCATAGGGGCGACGACTATGGAGCAATTAAGAGAAGATATTGATGCATTTTTGACAACTGAGCGGCCATTGCCACCTGAAATTATGGCAGATATTGAAAATGTTTTCAAGAGATACAAAGATCCAGCAATAGATTAGGTTTTGTCTCTCCATTTTGGTATTGAATTTGCTCAAAAGTAAGCCAATTATACACCAAAACAAATGTCTCTGTTAACCTACTAGATCTTGGGAGATTATCAGAGGTTTACGCGGTTATTTACTTCATTATTCAGTTTGCGGTTTAATCATAATAATTAGCACTTGAGTCTTCGATGTATGATCAACATTAAGGTTGAGTTATAATATTATCTTGTTCATCGGAAAAGAAAAAATAATGGATTTACATTTACTTGCAGATTATATTGATGATTGTGATTGTCTTTTTCAGAAAATTTCATTTTGGTTTCTAAAATTAAAGTGATGCGGGGTGAAATTGTACGTATGTGAATGTCACGTGATTTAACACACGACAAACTACGCGATGGGTTGAAGAATATATAAACTGCACTCGATATAGAAAAGTTGCCTATGTACCCACAGTGATGGGATCAATTCTTTCGTAGTTCAATAGTGGAATTATTCTCTAGAAATGTCAGTAGAATTCTTGTGGAGAGAGTAGATAATAATTAATAATCAGCTCTTTTGGGGCGTATATAGAACTGATGGTGAGCTATGAGTCAGGGCTTCACTATTGGCCCATTAGCTTATATATTTAAACCCTTGAATATTTATATTTTATAACTGTCAGCCCAATTATTACTGTAGCTCACTTGTTAGATTGGGATCTATTCCATTAATTGTACCCAATTGTATATTGATACTGTGGACTAATCCGGCCCAACTAAACTTTATCTTTAATTATAATCGTGCCCTTAGAAATTTTGGTGCACATCATAAAGTAATGGAGTTCAATCGGGTTTCGATATAATAAAATTGTATAATTTTTCCTCTAATTAATAATTGACTTGCCAAATTGATTGTTAGCAATATTCATTTTCTTCATTGAAACTCATTTAAAACTCATTCCAGCTTGAATAATTCATATACAAAAAGAAAATTAAAGAAGTTACTCTTGCTAATTAAAATATATATATATATATATATATACTAGTAAATGCCGCACACTTGTTTGCGTGTGTAAAATAGAAAAAGTTTTAAAAAAATTCTTTTAGTTAAAGTCAATTTGATAATTATTTTTTGTACCAAAATCAAATAAATAAAACATAATGAAGATAGTGGGAAAAAAAGGTATGGGAGAGAAAAGGAAAATAAACGTGATATATAAAGATAATGTGAGAGAAAATAAGAGAGAGAATAAAATTTAGAAGGGAAATGGTAGTTATTTGGGACACTTATTAAATTTTGGATGGACGAAGGTTTCACCAAAATTTGACCGCCCAAAATAGTTACTCTAGGCTTCTCCCACTTTATATAATAATAATATAGATATATGTATTTTAGTTTACCTAATAATTGATAAAGCTTTTTATTTAAGTTTTAACCACGTGTATTATTATATCCTAAAGTACGATTAAGAGAGTTTATAATTTATAAGGTGGTTAGAAGGCCAAATAAGAGCGCCAAATTCGCATCCCATTCTCTTCAGCTGCCAACCTTCTCCCAATCTCCTGTCACTTTCTCTCTCTTCACTCTTCTCAGCTCTTTGGCTCGGTTATTTCATAATTTAAATTAATTTTTTCCGACCTGATACGAAGAAAGTTAGAGTCAAAAATTAACTAATCGGGTTTTATTTAAGTGTGCTCCAGCAATCTATATAATTTTATGTTTGGAAAATTTTAGTACTACTAAGAAAACTATACATCTTATGAATTACAATAGTTCAATAACACATCGTTGAAAATCAAAAGGAATATTATAAATTACACTGGTTCTGTTACACGAGTTAGGATTATTATATTTAAAACAAATTTCAGGGTTTAATTGAATGATATGCTCTTCCTTGAAAATATTTTTTCTTGAAAAAATTAAGAAAAAACTTTTTTAGAGATAAGATATGTAATGTTAGAAGTGTGTTTAGATGAAATTTTTTTAGAGAAAAGTATTAATGATTGGAGTTGATGTAATATGTTTTTTGTCTGAAAAATTTGGTGTTTGAATATCATTTTTCATAAAGATATCTTAATGAAACTTATCGATTTAGATATCAAATAGTAGTCAAAGTGGATCTTATTTCGAACAATGAGTAATTTCAAATTAGAATATGTGATAAATATGATTGTCGGTGTTGAGAAATAGCCAGATGAAGCTCTTTTAATCGTTGAATAAACTGTCAAATCGTGAATAGTAAAAAAAATTATTTTTCATTTTTTTAAAAAATTATCTAGCTTTTTCAAATCCTACAAAATATAAATAGAAAAATGAATTTTTTTTTTAAGAAAAAATCTTGATAGGCATGTCATTCAAGTACGTTATTCAAAGAATTTTCTCTGAAAAATAATTTTCCAGAGATGAGTACACCTTCCAATTAAGGTCTGAATTTTTGTTTGTTCTAACATTGACCAATTGTGTTTTGAATATTTAATTCTTCCTAACTCCACCGAAATTATAGTTTGAGTTTTAAATAATAAGTTTATGTGTATCTATAGTATGAAATATAATCCGAATAATGTTATCTGACAACCTTAATTTAGACAATACAAAAAGAAAATGATATATATATCACCGTCTATTCTTCACCTTTTTTCACTGTTTTAGATATGGTAAGGTATCTATTTGTAATGCTAAACATAAACTACGGAAATCAAATCGAATGCATTTATTACAATGAATTCTTACCAAAAATAAAGAAGTGAAAAAACTATGAACAATAATCGGTGGTATATAGCGTCACTCCAATATAAATCACGAAAATTATCGAAAAAAGAAACAAAAATTTAGAAAGCACGAGGGCAGAGAGGTAGTACCTCCAAAATTGTGGGGACAGACAGAATTTTGACCAAACTATAAGGACCACAAATCAATATGGCTTAAAAGTATATGTGCGGTGTGTACCGGGAAAATTCTATGTTTGACCGAGTCCAATGGTCCTAATGTCTGTATTTCTCATGTTGTGTGCGGTCCCCACATACACTTATGTGAGAGAGAGATAGATCCAGAATTCACACTCCGACTATTGAACTCGATCTGACATAGAATTACGTGTGTGTATTGTGTACTATTTACGCACACCGACACACGTGTTATATTTGGTCCATCACTCTCTCCTAGTACACAAACCGACACACGTGCTATATTTGATCCAACAGTCTCTCCCTCCATTTTCAAAATATCATTTCATCACGATAAGGTTGAATATTTTGCAATGGCTTCCTTGCCGAGCTCCTCTGTAATCTCTGCATTTCTCCACGACAGTCGAACTCCGTCCGCTTCTTCCGAGCCGTTGCTCAGGACAACAGCCGGAAGTTTGGAGAAATTTTCAGCTGCATTGTAAGTGGAAGAAGACGAAGAACAAGAGGAGGAGTGGCCTCGTGATCGTGAGTGCGAAACGAAGACAAGAAACGCCGTTGCAGTACAAGAACTAGGAGACTCCGATCTCGTTATCAGCGAAATCACTCTTGGCACTGTTAGCGCTCTCTTGCAATCACGAATATTTCATTTTTTCACTTGCTAAACTTGCAGAATTATTTGTAGTGATAGTCGTATATATCTCATGAAGAGGTTAAACCACCCCTTTAATATAGTTGCGTCGGTGGTTTGTTGCATCATACCCGTGTATGATATTAGTAAGTGTACGAGTTGCTCAAAGTAAGTACATCGTACTGAATTTACACATCACTACAAGATCTGTGTGTTTTTATTATCTCGAGTTGGGTCAGGTCAACCCATGACCCGAACCGACGAAGTATCATCCTGACCATCCACAGAATACACGTGGCATCATCCAATGTGATGTCCCATCTGTACAATGTGGAAATGCTATAATACAAGCATTTATTGAGAGCATAGGATTGGAATCTAAGCATTTAAGAGACTTCGTAGCTAGCATTGCGTCTTCATTATTAGGCAATGGACTCGACTGTACGATCCTATAACATAAATTTGGGCATGTATCGTATACAAACCATGTCAACGACAATGGAAGCATATTCGAATTTGGAACTACGTTAGACTTAATCTCATTAGAGGTACGTAGACAGCTTGGTAACCTAGGTGCAGTCTATAATCATGTTTGGTTTACTTTTGGTTCTATTACGGTACGATCAATCCGGAGATCGACCAAAATCATGTAGATTTAAGGATTTTGGAGTTTTGAGATCAGTCCTGACTATTGGACACAATCCTCTTATTTGAATAACTCTTTGGTTCACGGTATAATGTGTAGGAGTTACTGAAGTTTTTTTTTTTAGGACTTTTATGAATAACATTATGATTTAAGCGGAATCGACGTTATTGAGGTTTTTAATTGTTTGAGAGGTTTTGATGAATACTATTCTGATGGTAGCAATATTGATATAATTTTGATTCTGATTGGTATGTGTTTACGTATTGCAGATGACATTTGGGGAGCAGAATTCAGAGAAAGAGGCTCACGAGCAACTTAGTTACGCATTTGAACGTGGGATTAACGCTTTCGACACTGCAGAAGTAGTAAGTTCCAAAGAAACCACTTTAATTGTGCTGCAGTTGATATAATGGAATATGGAATCAGGTGATGTGTATTTGGAAACTAAAATTGCCATGAAAATGTCCACATGAATTATCGATTCCGGAATTAGACTCGATATGATTGATTCAAATTTGAGTGCAATAATTTGTTGCTCCAATTAATATGCTATTGCTCATTGGAAGAAACCTCCCTACATAAAAGATTGTCTCAGTTTTGAAAATCATAATTTACATTCTATTGCTCTTAGTCTCCGAAGTGACTCGGTGGCTGATCTCTGCCTCCAGATATATCGCTGATTCGTAATTTTGATGTATTAAAGTTTGCTCGTTTATTCCAAAAGCCAGTTAGAAAAGTGCTATCTATTCAGACTGGAACAATGTGGAATTTTCGTCCTCGTTTTTCAGCTTATGCATCTACTGTTAACTATCTTCCTTTCGTTTCCTTTATCTATATATGGTTTCCACTTTCCAGACATGAGTTACTTTACTTGTGTCCTTCTATCTCCCCATAACAGTATCCGGTGCCATTAAAAAAAGAGACGCAAGGACGGACAGAGCTCTATATTAGTAGCTGGCTGAAGTCTCAACCCCCGAGATAAGGTAAGTGATTTTTATAATTCCGTGACAGTATGTCTGGATCCTGATATATTATTCTCAAATTAGATTATTGGGCAACAAAATTGCTGGTAGCTCGGAGAGGTCGCCTTGGTTACGTGAAAACTCTAAGATTGCACGAGTTGATGCTGCTAATATCAGGGAAGTGTAGAGAAAAGTCTTAAACGTCTTAATACAGATTACATTGACTTACTTCAGATACACTGGTAAGCTCTTTTCCTCTTCCTTCTCCTCGTCAATTTCTCGCCACGATAAGTCTCTTCTACTATAGTTACCCATGATAGGCGTCGATCTGAATGTTAAGTTCCACCAAAATTGGATTACTAAAAGGCTGATTAAGCTTCTAGAGATCATTTTAATTGTGCATTAGTTTGCTTGCTAATTTGAACAAAATAAAAAGTTGGATCGCTGTGACGTTTGAACAAAAGTTTTTAGGAAGTCTATTGATTCATATGAAAATATGTATCTACCTGTTCATATATATCCTCTTATAGATAGATACCAGTCTGATATATATTTCAGGCCGGACCGGTATGTTGCGTTATTTGTGGAATATTTGTATGATCCTTCAAGATGGAGGTCAAGTGTGTCTTTGTGGAGCAGCTCAGGGGATTTCAGGAACTCATTGATCAAGGCAAGGTAAGGTATTCGATATTATGATGTTTAATGACTGATGACTTGCGATTTCCCATACAATCACGATTATCGTTGGAGATCTTACCTGAATTAATCATTTTCAAAATCTTATTAATATGTTTGATTAATACAACAAATATTAGTTAATCACAAATGCACTGCTCAAAAGTTCGGGAATTACTGGTTATTTTGGAGATGATCGTTATCTAGAAGTAAAGCAAGTCAAGCAGGGCGTAAGCTGTTGTTTGTTCTATTATTCAGTTCGATATTTGCATTTGAATCATATCAGTAATTACTGATAAAAACTTCTAGTATAATTTACAGCCTCTCTATAACACAAGCACTTTTAGGATACTTGAAATATGCATTTTATAAAACGATAGTCCATTTAGAAAAATAGATAAAATTGTAATTACACATCATCTTCGACCCGAGAACCAAACAAGTCAAGTCTCAAAGGCAGCTTCTATGTCTTACATGTAACTGTTTTGCCAGTCTACCATCTGTTTTCGAAATTTGAAGCTAATGCTCCAATTTATTCAGGTAAGTCATTGGTGTTGCCAATGAAACTTCGTACGGAGTAATGGAATTTGTTCATGCTGCTAAAGTTGAAGGACTACCAAAAATCGTCAGTATACAGAATAACTACAGTTTGTTGGTTCGCTGCAAGTTTGAACGTGAGTTATCTAACTACATAACCCGTGCGCTATGTCATAATTTTATTCTATAGCGTTAGCTCCAAATTTCAACTTCTGAAAAATCGAAAAAAGCTATTAGTTTGTATAAGATAACCCCACGGAGAGAGGTTAACTCTTTCGATTCATGAGGTTCCAATGCGCCTTAATATCATGTAAGCAAGCCATTTTCAAAATTCTGAATTCAATTCAGTTGAGTTCTCACAACTGCTTTAAATGTTGGATATTGATTGACCATCAGATGTAGAAAAATAGAGTTCGATTGATCCTCTGATTAGAGAAGATCTGTCTCTCTCGCTCTCTCTCGTGCATTGATCTGTTGAAGTATGCCACCCGAACCCTGCAACATTGGCTTACTCTCGCTTATTCTCCACTTGCGGGTGAGCTTTGTCGGGAAAGTATCTAGACAATCAATTCTGAGGCTGCAAAAACAGGGAGATTCCACGTCTTCCCCCCGTTACATGAAAGATACCATAAGCTGTGTCTCAGGTACACATTATCGTTCTTAGTAAAGATTTGAATTAACTCAAATTCTTTAAAAACATCCTTTTGCTTGCTTTTATACAATGATTTTAAACCTTTGAATTCAGGCTACAGGAAAGTACTTGGAATGGGCCAAGAAACACGGCCTTAGCCTCGTTGAGTTAGCTCTTGCTTTCGCAAGAACCGTCCGTTTATCACAAGTTCGATCATTGGGCGACGACCATGGAGCAATTAAGAGAAAATATTGATGCATTTTTGACACTGAGCGGCCATTGCCACCTGAAATTAGGCAGATATTGAAAATGTTTTTCAAGGATACAAAATATCCAACAATAGATTATTAGGTTTTACCTCATCTTCTCGATTCTCCTTCTTCCATTTTGGTATTGAATTTTGTTCACAAATCAGCCAAGGATAATACAACCAAATCAGTGTGAACTTTTATTAAATTGTGGACATATATATTCCGGGCCTCGATTTTCTATACGCCTACCAACGGAAAGCAATAACCTATTTAATGACCTTTTTGAGGCTATCTACATCAGTGTATGGAAAGGAATTGTAATCCGGTGGGTTGTTAAGCATGCAGATCCGAAATCTTGGCTGGGAGCTGCCGGGAATTTGAAAATGAAAGAAGATGCCTAGGTTGCTACACTTTGCCTCCTGTCTAATACTGATTTGTTACATTTTTGTTGCCTCCTATTTCTTTATCAGATGTTTTAGATATTAGGTGGTTTTGTTTATTTTTTATTTTTAGTATTATTTTTAATTTTAGTATATAAATATTATAATATATATAATAATTCTATGGTGGTATACAGCTGTATATTACAGCTAATATATATAAGAAGATATATATATATATATATATATATATAAAATATTAAAAAATATATATAAAGGGAGCTCGTGAGCCGGAACACCTATAAACGAACTCGAGCTCGGCTCGACTCATTGAACAACCCTACTTGTGAGTAAAAATATATTACAATTTCATAACGAAAAGACTACACAAGTATCCAGATTTTGAGTCATAACGAAAAGATTATTGTAAATACACAGTACACAATGAGAGGAAAGAAGAAATGAAGCGATCGATCCATCAAAATTAAACAAGATAATATATAAAAGAATCATGAATTTACATAAGAATTTATTTAGTGAAATTATTATATAAGTCTTGATTTTCAATTAACTTAATTTCTTCAAATATTCATTCAACTTTTCATGTCTTAATTTTTTAAATAATTATTATTTATTTTGTGGTTCATTAGTTAAGTTATTGTTTTTATTTTTGAGGGGTAATTAAGTTATTGTTCAACTTTTGAATTTACCAAGTTGAACAATATCTATGTATATGAATTGCTTTAACGAAAGTATATGATTTACGTGCAACGCACGTGTTGTTTACTAGCATAACAAAACATGTGGCGAGAAACACAATTGACGCTTCACATTGGAAATAACATTTGATATATTCGATATAACCTGATAATATGATAGTGTCGGCTATCTAATTTGATGTTATCATATATTACTGAAATACATATAAACTGGGAGAATAATAATTAAATATCGTCCTATAGAACCTGTTCGACAAAGATTAATCCTGACAAGTATGACCGATATTATCAAATATTGGGCGATACATTAAACTATTATATATATACACATAATATATATCAAATTATTTTTTATAATAGTTTTATTTTTTGACACTCAAAATATTATGCCCCGGGCCCATTGGTTGCAATGAGTGATTTTGAACCCACTGACCTCAACTTAAAATTGGGCCACGAATGAACTGCCCAAAAGAGATATCAAATTGTTCACTTGAGTTCTTGGGCAACTATTTATATACAAATCATTTCTTCCTATTTCCGCTGACGTGGGATGGCTAACAGAGGCTTCACACAAATAGTAATCGACAAGTATCTTCGATGTATAAGCTAAAGTTTCTCATTATTGGACTTGACGGGAATTTTGGCCTTGATTGTTACAAGTTGTGAAGATGGTGTGGCCGAAACATCATTTCTTGAGCTGAATTTATCAACTGCACATCATTACCTGACTTTCACATGATATTTACAACTCTATAGTCCTTTTAAATTTTTTTGCTTGAGTGTTAAAATATAATTTGTAATTCTCTCTCATAAGCTTACTAGGTCGGCAAGCGGAACAATCTAGAATTTTAGTGACAAAGTTTACATCTCAATCTTATCTTATCTTATCCTATCCTATCTTATCTCATCCTATCTTATTTTATCTCATCTTATCTTCTAGATTTGGGATAAGTTTAGGTTGTTGTAAGCTCTATAAATATAGCTCTACTTGTACTCATTTGTAACATAGAAAAGTAGAAGAAAACTCCTTTTGTACTCTAAAAATATTCCAAGATCTATATTGCATTAGCCTGAAAAAATATTGTAATACTCTCATTTTGCAATATATACTATTCTCCAGATATCGCTTATGCATTTAATACATATTTACACCCAACATATTTGTGGTATCAGAGCCACCCTTGGCCTGATAATCCATTTCAAATACAAAAATGGCGTCGACAAGCAATAGCAAGCTAGCCTTCACATATTTCTAACAAGGCGTCCCTATTTTTGTTGGTCAAGACTATGAGCTATGGAGCGTTCTAATGATGACGTTGTTCCTGTCCCACGAATTATGGGACGTCGTTGAAGAGGGGTATGAATCATATACTCCAGAGGAGGAAGCCACGTTAACAGCCGCAAAAAGGAAAGAGCATAAAGAGAACAAGACCAAAGATGCAAAGGCCTTGTGATTTATGCACCAAGGGGTAAGTCGATCTATCCTTCCTAGAATTACGGGTGTAAAAACTTCAAAAGATGCATGGGAGATATTGAAAGAATAATTTGGAGGTTATGAAAAAAGTTCTCTATAAAACTATAAAATCTATGGCGAGATTTGGTAACTTAGCCATGAAAGATAGCGAGAATGTGCAAGAATTTTTCTTGCGAGTTTTGACAGTAGTGAATCAAATCAGAGGATACAATGATACACTTGAAGATCAAAAAAATCTCGAAAAAAGTGTTAAGGTGTCCACCAGCAAAATTCGAACACATAGTTGCTGCTATTGAAGAGGCCAAAGATTTGTCCAAACTATCATTGGATGAACTCATGGGATCACTAGAAGCCCATCAAAAGAGGATGAGTAGATTTACAAGCCAAAGCTTGGAACAAGCCTTTCAAGTAAAAGACAATGTTTTCGAGCATAAAAATTAGAAGCAAACAAGAAAAACATAAAAACTTCCTAGCAAGAGGAAGAGGCCGTGGCAGAAATCAAAACTTCCAAGCACGAGGACGAGGAAGAAGAGGTAATTTTAATCAAAGAAATTTAACTCTAAATTCTGATTCTTATTGCCGCATCTGCCGAAGAAGAGGTCACGACACCAAAGATTGCCCCAACAAGTGTAAAAGATGCAAAAATGCGGACCACTCAAGCATTTTGTTGGTATAAAGAAGATGGAGGAAAAAATGAAGCAAATTTCATACCGGAACAAGAAAAGACTGATCAGGTACTGTATTCATGCTAACTTCTCAAGAAAAAACTGAGAAAGTTGTACTTAAAAGTACCACCGATGAAGATTATTACCTTTGGGACTTGAGGTATGGACATGTGAGCTATAAAGGCTTAAATCTCTTAAATAAGAAAACTATGGTTTTTGGTCTTCCAAATATTCCTGATCGAGACAAGACCTGCGAAGGATGTATTTATGGAAAAATGCATCGCCTACTATTCCCGAAGATATCATATAGAGCCAAAGCTCCACTTGAGATAGTACATGCAGACATTTGTGGACCAACACAAATGCCTTCTCTCAACAACAACAAGTAGTTTCCACTGTTCGTTGATGATTACACCAGAATGATGTGGATCTATATTATAAAGCAAAAGTCAGAAGCATTCCAATCATTTTTGGATTTCAAAGCACGCGTGGAAAATGAAATTGGCAAAAGAATAAAGACTCTCAGAACAGATTGAGGAGTTGAATTTATCAAGAAATCCTTCATGAACTATTTCAAAGAGAAAGGAATCCATCGACAGCTAACTGTTCGACATAGTCCACAACAAAATGGAGTTGCAGAGTCAAAGAATCGCACAATAGTCGAAATGGCTCGACGCGTGATGACAGGCAAAGGGTTACCAAAAAGCTTTTGCGCAGAAGCAGAAAATGCAACAGTCTATAATCTGAATTGTTCACCTACCAAGGCGGTTCCGTTTAACACACCATATGAAGCGTAACACCGAAGAAAACCTCAGGTAAATCATTTTAAAGTTTTTGGCTGTATTGCTTATTCTCATATTCCTTCCTAGCGCCGAAAAAAATTTGATGATAAAGGAAAAAAACTCATCTTTGTTGGTTATAGTGACGAATCCAAGGGATATCTTTTACTAAACCCAAAGACAAATAAGATTACTATTTCTCGAGATGTTATTTTTGACGAAAAACAATCATGGAATTGGGAAAAGAAATGAAAAAATGAAAGAAAAAAACTGTATATTTGCCTGGACCTATGACAACTCCATCAAATCAAAGAGATGAACCAAGTACAAGTGGAAGCTCATCAACTTCAAGTCCAACTCCATCTTACCAGGATCTTCAAACGAATTCTATCCAGAATCTGAAAGGCCAATCAGAAAGGTACGAAGTTTAAGAGAAATTTATGAATCATGTGATGTTGTATTTTTCACCTGTGAGCCACAGACTTACGAAGAAGCTGCCAAAGAAGAAGCCTAGACAATTGCAATGGACGAAGAAATGAAAAGCATTGGAAAAAAAATACTTGGGTACTCGTACACCTTCCCGAAGGAAAAAGTGTAATCGAGTTAAAATGGATCTACAAGACAAAGTACAACGAAGATGGCTCAATTCAGAAGCACAAAGTTCGATTAGTTGCTAAGGGATATTCTCAGCAACCAGGAATTGACTTCAATCAGACATTTGCACCAGTTGCTCGAATGGAGACAATAAGAATTGTCTTAGCCGTTGCTGCACAATTGGAACTACCAGTATATCACCTGGATGTCAAATCAGCATTTCTCAATGGAGACTTAGAAGAAGAAGTTTATGTGGAGCAACCAGAAGGCTATGTTGTCGAAGGCAAATAAAATAAAGTCTATCGACTCAAGAAAGCATTATAAGGATTAAAGCAAGCTCCAAGAGCCTGGAATAGCAAAATTGACAATTATCTTCAGAAAAATGGTTTTCAAATAAGTCAGAACGAGCCATCATTATACGTGAAGAAACAAGGTACTCAAGATTTTCTCATTATTTTTCTTTATGTAGATGATTTGAGCTATACAGGGACAAACCCAGTGATGGTCCAAGAATTCAAAAAGGCCATGATGCAAGAATATGAGATGAGTGAATTGGGTTTTATGAAATATTTTCTAAAGATCCAAGTTCGCCAATCAAAAGGAGAAATATTCATTTCTCAAGAAAAGTATCTTGAAGAATTATTGAAAAAATTTCAGATGAGTAATTGCAAGCTAATCTCAACCCCTCTCACAACAAATGAAAAATTGCAGCTAAATGATGGTGCATGTAAAGTTGATGCGAAGATGTATAGAAGTTTAGTGGGCTCACTGATCTACTTAACAAATACGAGGCCTGATATTGTCTATCCAGTCAGTCTGATCTCAAGGTTTATGCACGATTCGAGCAAGCTACATTATGCAGCAGCAAAATGAATTCTACGATACCTTCAAGATACAAGAAAACTCGGGATCAAATATGTCAGAGAAAAAGAAAATAAACTTGTTGGATACACAGATAGTGATTGGGCCGGATCACTTGATGATCGCAAAAGTACATCTGGATATGTATTTGTCCTGGGTTTGAAAATAATCTCATGGGCATCAAAGAAGCATAAAACTATTTCACTTTCATCAGCAGAAGCTAAATATATTGCCACCAATGACGCCGCATGTGAAGCTGTTTGGCTCCGAAAAATACTAACAGATGTTCAACAAAAGCAAGACACTTCGACAACAATATTATGTGACAATATATCAACAATAGCAATGACTAAAAATCCAGTTATTCATGCAAAGTTGAAGCACATTGAACTTCGACATCACTTCATTAGAAGTCTCGTGAGTGATCAACAAATCAAGTTGGAGTTCGTGAATATAGGGAAACAACTCGTAGATAGCTTCACCAGAGCAGTTACTTAAAGTTAGAGCAATTCCGGAAAGGTGTTCGAATTACAAATTAAGAGGGGGTGTTAAAATATAATTTGTAATTCTTCTCTCATAAGCTTACTAAGTCGGCAGGCGGAACAATCTAGAATTTTAGTGACAAAGTTTACATCTCAATCTTATCTTATCTTATCCTACCCTGTCTTACTTTATCTCATCTTATCTTCTAGATTTGGGATAAGCTTAGGTTGTTGTAAGCTCTATAAATAGAGCTCTACTTCTACTCATTTGTAATATAGAAAAATAGAAAAAAACTTCTTTTGTACTCTAAAAATATTTCAAGACTATATTGCATTAGGTTGGAAAAATATTGTAATACTCTCATTTTGCAATATATATTATTCTCCACATATCGCTTCCGTGTTTAATACATATTTACACCTAACATTGAGTACTTCAACTCTCTAAAATCTCAAGTGTGTATATTAGTTATGTGGGATTTATATCCGGGCAATGATGTAGTCTAAGTAGTATATAAGAATAGATGTCACTGCGTACGACATATATCTCAGCTTACGAATACGTATGTGGGAATCCTAATTTTGCTGCAAATTCTACATGCATCGGGTTGTTACTCGTCACTGGAATCAATTATGTAAAATTTGAATCACACTTGCTACGTGAATTATTGAAAACTTTAAGAAAAAGTGAATAATCATGTGCATTATTGTGCATGTTGTACGATTAGTTAGGTGAGATCAATTATTGAGGGGCAAAGTCGAATTCAGACCAGCTGACAAAGCCTAGCTCTATTGGCGTAGCTAAGACCCAAGATATTAGAGGTCTTGGGTTCGACTCACACCGAAAGCATGTGCGCTTTTCTCCACTTTCATAGTAATTGTTAGATGATTGTAATAATTGTTAGTTGATTGTAACTTGTCGCAAATTAAAATTCTTGACATGTATTATGTAACCGATTCATTAAAAAAAAGTGAAATTTAGACCAATGAAATATCAACTTTTTTTTTGGACTGAGGAAAAAAAAATGGGCGCAAATATTCTCTCTAGATTAACCTACAATGGCTTCATCTTCTATAACGCTCGGATCCACTTCGGTTGCTGATGTTCATGTCAATACACCATTGATTCAAAACTTTTCAGATTTCGGAACCAAAACCAAGCATATACCCTCCTTCGAACGTATTTTCAATGTTCTAGAATTTTTATCTATTGTGGAGAGAGTTGAAGGTGCCTCTCCTTGCCCGCAGGTCATGAAACAAAAATGGATCTCGAAGTTTGGCAAAACACAGTCGGATTCTAAAACAAAATAGATCCATGAGGATACTTTGACGCTAGGGTTACACGAGTCGGCGGTGCAAGTACCCCCACTAGGGTTTGCTTCTAAGTATGTTGCACCGTCTTCTCAAAGACTCTTGGAGGAGATCCTAATACCTCAGCGCAGCAAGAGATTGAAGCAACTATCCCGCCGCTACACTCCGAATCCATTACTCTCACGCCGACGGTTAATCATGTGAAGATGGTAATAGCTGGTCCTTCTGACTCCATTTCTCCACCCATCACTACGAGATTCGCTAACGTAGTCTCCTCCCTAATGCTCTACAATAATCATATCCATAGCAATCTTGGTCCAATTTAATTTTTTCCAACGCCGGTGGATCTTGATAAGAAACGAAACCAACGAAAGCAAGGAGTCGCAGAATCATCGGATGGCTACCCACTGCCCGCAGCTCTGTCAAATAAGGAGCTGAAGATGTCGGCGATCTTGGCACCTTCATCTTCGTCGGTTTTGATTGGATTTGGAGGTGCGCCGCCATCTCCGCCAAAGACGGAAATGATGATGTTGACTTAGGCGCATCTAGGGTACTTGCAAACCCTACCTCTTGAGTAAATCCATCGGCTCATGGTAAAAAAATAGCGATTTCCTCCCGGCCCAATTATCATGAATTCATGGTTGGTAAATTTTGTGTAGGACAGATTTCAAACACCCAAACTGCTGCTCCATATCCGAAAGTTGTTTCCAAACGAACCACCTTACATTATGTCAAGTCGGAGATCATTAATGGGCAAGCCTTTGTACATTTGAAATGGGACCTCGTAGAATGAAGTATGAAACGTTGGTTGAATACTCTTGTGGGATATATTTCATTGGAAAGAAACCATATTTTTTTGGTGTTAAAAAAATATGTACATTCGACATGGAAGTGTTTGATTGAGGTGAAAGCAATGAGTGCGGGATTTTATTTCTTTAAATTTGAATCTTTAGATATGATGCTTGATGTACTTGAAGGGGGCCATGGTTGTTTGAGGGCCAAGTGTTCTTTCTTGAAAAATGGCGATAAGGCATGACACTTGAGAAGAAGGTACACAAGGACGTTCCTATATGGGTTAAGTTTCAACACCTTCCAGTTGAATATTGAACCTTGGATGGTTTGAGTACGGTTGCGAGTGTCATGGGTAGACCTCTTTACCCAGATCCCTTTACTTTATCCGTGGAAAGGATTGATTATGCTCGGGTATGTGTTAATATGAATGTTGATACAAAATTCCCAATTTATAATGCTATCGTCGGTTACTGGGGAATATAATGGTACTTGTAAGATTGACATTGAGTAAGAGTGGAAACCATCTATTTGTAAAGAATGCAACTCCTTTGGCCACGTTATGCAACGATGCCCGATTGCCAAAAAAGTAGAGCAACTGATAGGAGTCGTTTTTACGTGTTTTTAAGGCCCTGTCCGTTTATGTTTTAGGTTCATTTATCGCTTGATTCTTTCCACATGTGCATTTAATTCGTGCATTAAGTGATTTCAGACCTTAAATGGATACAATCGAAGAACGAGATGAAAAACGACGTATAAAACAAGTTTAGGCCAAGATGCTTCACACCTCCACGACCAAACAAGCAAGAAATAAGTTGGAATTAGCCAATATCATGTTTTAGTACCATTTCCGCACACCTGGGCGCCAAATCAGAAACAATCTCCACGTTGGAACGCCATTTGGATAAATTTAGAGACCGAATTTGATGAAGTGTCCTACAAACGGAATTTGACTAACGGGATTGACCATTAAATTTTGGACGAAAAATTCAGCTGGGACCAAAAGTGAGAATTTTTAAAAGTTACTATGCTAGTACAATTCTAAATCTAGTAATATCTTGACAATATTTACATTTCAAGACTGTCAAATTCACTAATTCCCCCCCTCCCCCTCCCCCTCCCATGCCCAAACAAAATACACGTACCGAAACACATGGTAACTCTACACTAATAGCAAGTAATAACTAGTAATTAACCTGTGTTGCCAATAATGTTTTGCCCTAGTGATAAGACTGAAATGAAGCGCACACATTAATCAAATTACAATCATTGCTAGATACATCGATCAATGATAAACGAGACAGATTATTTGCTTAGTAGGAAAAGACTTAAAAATTATAGATTTTTCAAGTGCATTTGAAGAACAGAGATAAAGAGACACTTTAAAACTATTGCGTTATTTTCATGAGCTTCCAAATGATTAGCTGCACAACATGAAGTGTGATAGCTTTGTACTTCCATCTTCACATTTGATGAAGTACAAGGTCTCGAAATCTTTATAAGTGGTTTCCCGGTAGATAGCAGGTTCGTCTTCGGTTAGCAATTCCTTGATCGGCCCATACAACCTCGGGTTATCTAATAAATTTGGTTTTATGAAAGTAGCTACTGAAATTCTTGGCCCGGTCTTTTTAGTTATTGCCCTGTGGCTGACGCTCTTGAATTTATCGTTGGTGATAAGCTGCAAAAATTTAGTGATTGCGAAAGCCATTTAAAAGAAATTCAGTAAGGTTGGAAGGAAATCGAAGTAACTACGAGAAATTTGTTCTCATAGATTTGAAATCCTTTACGTACCATCAGATGCTTTGACAAAAATGCGACCTATACATCTTTATTTCAAACTAAAAATGTTAACAAACATTTGCTTGTTGAAGACGGATTTTTAATAATAGAGGTTTCCAAATCCAACATAGCGATTGCATTAGTAATTTAAAATAGTTCTTCACGGATTGAAATACACGACGAATGAAAATTATCGAAGCAAGTGTAGAAAAAATGCTGTTATGCATTCAAAAGAACTTAGCTGTCAAATCCTTCGATCCAAAAAAACAACCTAATATTCAGAGCAGTGGTATATGTCATCATTTTTTGACCTCCCCTAATTTAGACAAGCAAGTATTCCAGTGATTTTGACGAAGATAATACATCAAAACTTTCCAAATCAAGAGAAGGTGAAAAAAAAAGGATTGGTACTTAACGATAGTATATAGCATTTTCCTATTCAACAAAAGAATTTCAACTCTCCCCTCAACAAGAATGTTAACGAAAACTTGCCTGTATAAAGTCTCCAACATTTATTACTAGGCCACCAGCCAAGGGAGGAACATCAACCCACTGATTTTGATATAGCACTTGGAGACCACCAATTTGATCCTGCAAGAGTATAGTAAGCAACCCGTAATCGACATGGCTTCTGATGCCAAACGTTAGTTCGGGTTCAGGGCATGCCGGATAATATTGGCCAACGACAACATTTGACTCATTACATCCAATGCCTTTCAGATAGCTTGAATTGAGGCCTAAAGCCTCAGATAGTAGTTCATATAGAGTATGCCCAACTTTCATCACATGTTTAGAGTATTCAAACATGATATCTCTGCATGGAAATTAAAAGCACAAAATTTTATTTGATCAATAGTGAAAAAAGAGGTGGTAGAATGAAAGCGTAACTTGGACGTCAAAAGGTAATCAAAATTACAGGAATTTTCTCTTTTATTTTCGAAATTACATTTATCCCTTTTGGTTGACGGAACTCAGTCAAATATGACTATACAATGCAGAAAAAAATAAAGCGAAATTCATCCACCCCTGGATAGAGTTCATTGCAATTTTTGTCTCATTGTTTTCAAAATTGCATTCTCATTGAATTTATTTTTTTTGCAAGATTCCCGTCCGTTAAAAAATGAATGGTATATAAATAATGGCGTGCACGTGCTATTGAGAGTTTTGTTAAATGCCTGCGAACCAACGATTTTCTTCTGTTTTTTAAGGATTGGGACTAAAATGCAAAAAAAAAAAGTAAGGAAAATTTACACTTTTCATCCCATAACTTTGCCCTAATTTAATTTTGGTCTCATTCATTATAGATTTCTCACATTAAGTCCTATAACTTTTAAAATATCTCACATTTAGTACCAAATGAAGTTTCTATCCAAAATTTAACGGTCAACTACGTTAAGTCAACCTTTTGATCGGTTTTTTCAGGGAGATTTTTTGCATGAGTGGCACATGATATTGAATAGAAATATCGTGATAATGAATATAATGTGTGTGAATGCATTTATGCACGAATTCTACCCCAAAAACCAGTCAAAAGGTTCACTAAGGGAGTTGACCGTCAAAATTTGGATGGAAACATCGACAGTTGAGACTAAATGTAATATATTTTAAAAGTTATAGGGCTAAATGTAAGAAATTCATAACGAATGAGATCAAAATTGAACTTCGGCAAAGTTATGGGACGAAAAATGCAATTTTTCCAAAAAGTAAATACCCCATTGGGCTAATGTGGCTATTATCTCAGCATGGCCTATATTCTACGGGACTAATACTGCATCTTCCCAAAGCTAAACTACAACTGAACCATCGGTATGATGTCATTTAAATGTTTTTCAAAAGAACTAGTGATAAGGCGATCTACAATCATACCTGCATACATCTGGCAATTCTTGAGGATCAGGTGGAGGAGCCATTACACAAGCGATAGTATCGCGCCATGCGGCTGCAGACGTTTTATAAAGATCGAAATTGCTTTTATAGTGAAACGTTTTAGTCGAATCACGAGTGTAATAGTTCTTCTTCACTTCATTATCTTGCTCGTGAAACCTTCGAACCCCTTCGATCATTTCATCCATCACACTTATTGGCAATTCATGATTGACAATCTGAAAGAATCCCCATTGCTCACAAGCCTCTTTAACGTTCTTGACAATCTCGGCCCGTTTGGATGCGTCATTTATCCCTCGTAAATCTATGACTGGAAAACAAACGTCTGATTTGTAATGGCCTGGATCGATCGCGGGCTTATCGTTGTCGTTGATGTTGAAAATGGCTCTTTCAAAAGAATAGCAAAGAATCCCACATAGAAAAACATTAGAAGTGATGTGCTCATTTGTTGTATAAGAGGAGCCCACCTCTTCACTTTGTAAATCATCCCAAATTGTCTAAGTCTTTTAGCAATTTCTACTTTCTTCCTCTATAGTTTGTAATAGTTTCACTTTAGTCTTTTAGTGAAATATTTTGGTGGGGTCCGAGGACGTAGGCTAAATTAGCCGAACCTCGTTTAATTAGGTGTTCTTTATTTTGTGTTATTCTTCAAGTAGCCATTGTTAGTTATAGTTGTAGTGTTATATTGTGCTATTAAATTCGTCTAGTTAATTCTGTCGAGGAGGTTGGGTTTTAAGCGCGACCGTTGTGACGCCTCCAATCTTTCCTGGGAATTAAATCTAGTGTGGTTTTCTAGTACAATATTTCCCTCACAATTTCTATATTTGGTGGAATATGACTCTGAGTTCCACACCAAGTGGTATCAGAGCTCGAGTATTCTGAGTATGCTCTGTGGTCGCAGTTTAATCTGATCTTCCACATCAGAAAAGTTTTCCCGGGCTATTTGGCTTTCGCATTTGGAGGGCTATTGAAGAATAATTTGTAACCAAAAATGGAAGTTACCTCAAAAGCATCGTCGTCGTCCATTTGGACGAAAACCTCTGTGGCGAATACACGATTGACAGTGGAGTCTTTTGATAGCACAGGCCATTTTGGTATGTGGCAAAGCGAAGTTGTAGACGCACCCTTTCAACAAGGTCTATACTTAGCTATTGAAGAAAAAAAACTAAATGATATGGAGGAAAAAGAATGGAGTATGATGAATCGGTTGGCATGTGGAACAATTCGTTCGTGTCTATCTAGAGAGCAGAGATATGCGTTTTCAAAAGAAAACTCTGCATATAAATTGTGGATGGCATTGGAGGAGAAGTTTCTAAAGAAAAATTGTCAGAATAAGCTCCATTTGAAGAAGCGGCTTTTTCGCTTCACATTTGTTTCGGGTTCCACTATGAATAGTCACATTACCAGTTTTAATCAACTGGTTACCGATTTGATCAATTTGGATGAGACTTTTAAAGATGAGGATTTGGCTCTGATGTTGCTGGGATCCCTTCCTGAGGAGTTTGAGTTTCTTGAAACCACTCTACTTCACGGGAAGGCTGCTGTATCTCTTAGCGAAGTTTGTGCTGCCCTGTACAGTTATGAACTGAGAAAGAAGGACGAGCAAGTTAGTTTAGGCGGAGATGCAGAGGTTTTGTTCGTCAGAGGTCGTTCACAAAACAAAAACAAAGGAAAGAAAGGGAGATCCAAGTCCAGGCATAAACTAAGCAAAGACGAGTGTGCCTACTGTCGAGAAACAGGACACTGGAAGAGAGATTGCCCAAAGCTGACAACTAAGGGCAATTCTAAGACCGTGGCGGAATCAAATGTAACCGCGTGTGATGATGCCGAATCGGACTTCTCATTGGCGACATCATCCAGCGGTGCTTCTGAAGTATGGATGCTGGATTCAGCATGTAGTCATCATATGACACCACATTTGGATTGGTTCTTTGATTTCAAAGAACAAAATAACGTTGTCTTCACAGCAAATGAAGCTCCTCTTACTACACTTGGGATTGGTTCAGTTCGCTTGAAGAATCATGATGGATCAATCATAACCCTAAAGGGTGTTCGGTATGCACCAGAAGTGAGGAAAAACCTTATTTCCGTTGGAACTTTAGAATCGAAAGGTTTTGAAGTAAGAGCTAAGGATGGGGTGATGAAGATCATCTCTGGTGCACTCGTGGTAATGAAGGGAATTCGGAAGAACAACAATACATATCACTACATAGGTGGTACAGTTGTGGGTGCAGTAGCAGCAGTTACTGTTGATGATCGGAATTCAGAAGCAGTTAGGCTATGGCATATGCGCTTGGGACATGCAGGTGGAAAATCCTTGAATCTCCTCATAAATCAAGGATTGTTGAAAGGAGTGAAATACTCCAAATTGGAGTTTTGTGAACATTGTGTTCGTGAGAAACAAACAAGGGTTAAATTTGGAACAACAATCCATAATACTGAGGGTATCTTGGATTATGTTCATTCGGATGTATGGGGTCCCTCAAAAACGAGTTCTTTGGGAGGGAAACATTATTTTGTAACCTTTGTTGATGATTTTTCCCGGAGAGTTTGAGTGTATACGATGAAGACGAAGGATGAAGTGTTTGAGGTATTCCTCAAATGGAAAAAGATGGTGGAAACTCAGACTGATAAAAAGGTCAAACGTCTCCGTACAGACAATGGTGGAGAATTTAGAAGTGGTCCATTTCAAAATTTTTGTGAGGATGAAGGCATTGTCAGACACTTCACTGTTAGACATACACCACAACAGAACGGAGTGGCAGAACGCATGAATCGGACTTTGCTGGAGAAAGTTCGGTGTTTGTTATCCAATGCTGGGTTGGGTAAAGAATTTTGGGCTGAGGCTGTGACATATGCGTGTCATCTCGTTAATCGTCTACCATCTACTGCTATTGATGGAAAAACACCATTAGAGAAATGGTTTGGAAAGCCTGCTGCTGATTATGATTCCTTACTTGTGTTTGGTTCCGCTGCATATTATCATGTTGAGGAATCAAAGTTGGATCCTAGAGCAAAGAAAGCAGTGTTCATGGGGATCACCTCTGGTATAAAAGGCTATCGTCTTTGGTGTCCAGAAACAAAGAAAATAATCTTTAGTAGGGATGTCACCTTTGATGAATCTACCGTGTTGGAAAAGGTGAATGCAGAACAGCATGATGGTACTCCCAAACAGGTGGAGTTTGAAAAGTTTGTTGTCCCAGCAGATCAAGAAACTCTTGATCATTCTCCTACGGTAGAAGGAGATTTTGAAGAAGAGGAAGTTCAACCCCAAGAACTTCCACAAGAACTTGAATCAATTGCAACTAGCAAGCCAAAGAGGACAATCAGAAAGCCTGGTCGCTTTGATGATATGGTGGCTTGTGCATCTGCAATTGCCGCTGATGATGTTCCTACCACTTATATTGAAGCAGTCAAAGGACCAGAGAAAGATAAGTGGAGGATTGCCATGAGTGAAGAAATGCAGTCCCTTCATAAGAATCAAACATGGGAACTGGCCAGTCTCCCGAAGGGAAAGAAGGCAATTGGATGTAAATGGGTATTTGCAAAGAAAGATGGATTTCCTAGCCAATGTGATGTTCGCTACAAAGCCAGATTGGTGGCCAAAGGTTACGCTCAGAAGGAGGGCATTGAGGTATTTTCTCCAGTTGTAAAACACTCCTCCATTAGGATTTTGTTGGCTTTGGTAGCACAGTTGGATTTTGAACTAGTTCAGTTGGATGTAAAACTGCATTTTTACATGGAGACTTGGAAGAGGAAATCTATATAACTCAGCCAGAGGGATTCAAAGTTGCTGAAAATGAAAATTTGGTTTGTAAACTTCAAAAATCGTTGTATGGATTGAAGCAATCTCCGAGGCATTGGTACAAGCGATTTGACAAGTTTATGATGGGAATTGGGTACACAAGAAGCACATACGATCATTGTGTGTATTTGCATAAGCTACAAGATGGATCCTTCATATATCTTATTCTGTATGTTGATGATATGTTGATTGCCTCCCCGAGTCTAATAGAAATCGAGAAGTTGAAGACTCATTTGAAAAGGGAGTTTGAGATGAAGGATCTAGGTGAGGCGAAGAAAATTCTCGGCATGGAGATTTTCAGAGATAGAAAATTGAGGAGGCTTTGTTTGACTCAGAAACAATATCTGAGTAGGATGTTGAGGCGTTTTGGCATTGATGAAAAGTCAAAACCAGTTAGTACTCCGTTTGCTCCTCAGTTTAAGCTTAGCGCCGCTTTGTCACCGAAATCTGATGCAGAACGGGAATACATGTCAAAAGTACCGTATGCAAATGCTGTTGGAAGCTTGATGTATGGTATGGTGTGTACGAGGCCTGATATTTCCCAAGCAGTGAGGGTTGTGAGCAGGTATATGCATGATCCTGGAAAGGAACATTGGCAGGCTGTGAAATGGATTTTGCGATACATCCATGACACAGCTGATGTTGGTTTGATATTTGAGCGGGAACATAGTCAATATATAGTCGGATATTGCGATTCAGACTATGCTGGTGATTTAGATAAGCGTAGATCAACTACAGGCTACGTATTTACTCTTGCTAAAGCACCAGTCAGTTGGAAGTCTACCTTACAGTCAACGGTTGCTCTGTCTACAACGAAAGCAGAGTATATGGCAATTTCAGAGACTGTAAAGGAAGCAATTTGGCTTCAAGGGTTGCTTGGTGAATTGGGGATTGGACAGAAATTTGTCAAAATACATTGTGATAGTCAAAGTGCTATCCATTTAGCAAAGAACCAAGTTTATCATGCAAGGACGAAGCACATTGATGTTCGGTATCATTTCATAAGAGAGATACTCGAAGAAGGTGGAGTCAGAATCGAGAAGATCCATACTACTAAGAATCCTGCTGATATGTTGACAAAAGTTGTGACTGCAATCAAGTTCAAATTTTGTTTGGACTTGATCAACATTGTCAAAATTTGAAGATTGGTTTTGGTGACCCCGTTTGACGAGGAGATTGAAGATTTTGAAATTCGCCAAGATGGAGATTTGTTGAAAATGGCTCTTTCAAAAGAAGAGCAAAGAATCCCACATAGAAAAACATTAGAAGTGATGGGCTCATTTGTTGTATAAAAGGAGCCCACCTCTTCACTTTGTAAATCATCCCAAATTGTCTAAGTCTTTTAGCAATTTCTACTTTCTTCCTCTATAGTTTGTAATAGTTTCACTTTAGTCTTTTAGTGAAATATTTTGGTGGGGTCTGAGGACGTAGGCTAAATTAGCCGAACCTCGTTAAATTTGGTGTTCTTTATTTTGTGCTATTCTTCAAATAGCCATTGTTAGTTATAGTTGTAGTGTTATATTGTGCTATTAAATTCGTCTAGTTAATTCTGTCGAGGAGGCTGGGTTTTAAGCGCAACCGTTGTGACGCCTCCAATCTTTCCTGGGAATTAAATCTAGTGTGGTTTTCTAGTACAATATTTCCTTCGCTATTTCTATATTTGGTGGAATATGACTCTGAGTTCCACAACAGTTGATAAATATACGTGGGATTTTTGTGACACCAGCATCAACGAGTCCCTTTACACCTGTTTTTGCATTATCGAATGATTTCAATTCGCTAAGTCGATCGTATTCAGGAATTTTCATCTCCAGAACAACTTCCATCTTTTGTGTAAACTTCTAATGAAGGTGCATTCAAGAAGATGCTCTCATATATAGTCATATATATATTCTGCATCTTAACATTTTTAATGTAGTTATGATTGATGCTTTTGATCTGTATGTTACGTTTTGTTAGTTACAAATCTACCAAAAAAGGAATCTTAGAAAATAGGTTAATTTGACTAATTAATTATTGAAATTTCTTAAGGCTTTAGTTTATACATGTCGAGAGATAATTAATACCAAGTAGTAATTTAAAAACAATTTAAAAAAAAATGGTATACTTGAATCAGGATGAAAAATTGTGATTTTTTATTTAATTCAAGATGAGTCATATTTTTATTACGGCTTACAACTGGCACAATATATAAATTATTAGTGTCAGATGAGCATATTCTCTCAACTAATTTGTATTATGCCATGAAGTTGTAGCTATTCTTTATTCAAGTACAAACTTTTCTTTATGAATTACTAAAGTGTTAGTGATCCATTGACTTCTTAGACAATGAAATTCAAACAAACTTCAATAATTAATCAAATGATACACCTTCTGAAGCCCAAATCAACTTGAAATTAAAACGACGGACAATTCAAATATATCAAGATATAATAAGATGTTAAAACTTAGCATAAAAGATAGGGAAAATTATACTCATGCAGGCCCCCTCACTTATTGTGCAATTACCAACCCCACCCCACCCCCAATTTATTTGAAATTACCAACACACCCCCTCAATATTTAAGGATTTTTTACAATTACAGCCCCTGTATGTTTAAAAATTCAAACAATTTTACCCCCTGTAAATCTTAAAAATAGACCTATCAAGGGGTTGTTTGGTAAGTTCCAATAAGTGAGGGGAGGTTCTGATAATTACACAATAACTTAGGGGGGTCGTGTGTAATTTTCCATAAAAGATATTAAATCTTCTAGACTAATTAGTTTTATTGTAATATATAATCAATATTCTAAATCTTGTAATTAGATAGTAGGTATGTAAGAAAATATGTGAGCTCTGTGTTACTAGAGTGTGCTACTATGCTAGAATTGGTCTCATCTTGACAAAATTTTCAGCTGTGAGAAATACTACAAGAAAACCAAGAAATTTTACAAAACCATCTTTTTACATTGATGGCAGAAGGACTTGATGCGTCAACAAGTAACTAGTAATAGTTAGTCTATAAGAGCAATAGTGGGACTAAACTTGTGTATATAACTATTATTAGTGTTGTAATTAATTGTCAAAAAGAAGTAATTTGGCTAATTAAAGCGGGCTAGCGGGGGCTATGTGTACTTCAGTCGAAATCTTCTCTTACACGACCGTGTACTTGATAGAAATTTATTGCCCCACATTTTTTAATTTCATGATAATCGCGTAACAAACATTAAATCGGAAGCATACATGAATCCATGAGAATGAATTTTGTCTTGGATTATGTCTTCCAGTTATGTTGTAGACCCTAGGTTTTCTCTAGACAATGGATAACCGAGAGAAGAGGGAAAAAGAGCATAAAACAACTTCTACACACAACTAGGGATGTAACCCCTTTTATAGATAGGTTTTGGACTTAATTGCTAATTAGTCCATCATAAATCAGAGTTAAGTCCATGGGTATCTACACATATTTAATTAGAACCTTATACTTAATATAAAATGACTCAGGCCCATATAATTTATTGGATCACTTAAATTAGGCCCTAAACATTAAGATAATATGAAATATATAATTAAATTGGAATGCATACACGTTTGCATTCCCAAATACTAATGCGTATACATATGTGCATGATATAAGTCCATAAAATTCTAACACTTGGGTTTTAGTTTACTTATGTTCTCACAAAATAGCTATTTATGTGTAGATCAATAACTTTTGTAAGGAAATGTAAAAAAAAAAAAGTCTAACAGTACTTGTAAATTTTTGCATTTTTGTGCTTCATATGAAGAAGAGTTAACGCTGTCAAGCTGCCTCTCCAACAAACTTGAGCAAAGAGCAAAGTGATCTATTTGCAATTCAAGCAAAATTAAAAGAACAAAAAAAGTGCAATAGTTTGGCACGTCCATGGTAAATTAATAATAAGATCTGTCAATGTAAAAATATTGCTATTAAACCTATCTTGTCTCGCCATATAAATTAAAGCCACCTCACAAACGTATATGTGGGAGAATTTGACAAGCCTATATAATTAGGTCTGAATAACGGTTCAGAAATAAGAAGTCGAGGTAAGAGTTGAACTCTTTTGTAAAGTTTATTAATTACCTCTTGTAGAAAAACAAGAAATGTAAAGTGCATATAGAGGATGATGTTAGGAATCAACGCGCATAAACGAAATTAAAAGCAAGAATCAAAGCGAAAAAAAAACGACGAGACAACGATTTACGTGGTTCGGCCAATAATGCCTACATCCACGGACTTATGCTAGAGAGGTTTCATTTCTTTATCTGAGATGCAATTACAAGGGGTAGAGAGCGTATATATATCATTTATATTCAACACCTCTCTCACACTCACATTACATAGCAACATGGGAGATATATATAGGCAAAGAAGAAGTCCAAAACGCGTCCATAACGCGTCGAGTCATCAAAGACGCGTGCATAGGTGACGAAAACGCGTCCAGGCCATTCTGCCGTTTTGTGCCGCGGCATAGTGCCGCGGTCCAAGTCTTGATGCCGCGGCACTCCTCTGCTGTCGCGGTCCTGTGCCGCGGCATGCTTTCCTGATGCCGCGGTCTTGTGCCGCGGCATGCTTTTCCAAAATCCGAAATCAGCCCGTTTCCACCGTCTTCTTCTTCTTTTGATCCATTTGATTTGTCTCCACACTTTATCCCATCAATATCCCACTTGGAGACCAAACTCAAAGTTGAAAACACAATCCCTTCATCCCGATCATTCAATATATCTTCCATTTGTCCCTTCACTTTTCCCAAGTGAACCTCAATCTAGTCGTCACATCCCCAATCCCATTGGAGATCAAATCCGTCCCTAGTGCTCCCACTTGAAAGATTCACATTGTGAACGATGTTCCCCTTCTTTGACCTCCGCCACTACCCTATTCTTTTGGTGATCAGTCAACTCCTGAATAGCGTGACTTATCAATCTCGGTCCGACTGACCTCGGATATAGGTTACTCCCAAGACCCGGAACATGTCTCACAACCCCGCAACTTTCGTTGCCATCCTCCTCACAAGAGGATAACCACCTTGGTCAACCTGTCTCGACATCCTTACACCAAGGACTTTCCCGCTTTGGTCAACCTGTCTTTCGACACCCTTACACCAAAGACTTTCATTGACTATCTCAGATCTTCCAACATATCTGCTCCTCGCCAACTGCATGAGCTATGTTTTGATCCATCCGTCAATACTTTGGGTTTTTCAATGGCAACTCGGATCCCCCACATATCTGCTTAATGCTCCCACTGCACAAGCTATGTCCGATCCATCCGCCAACAAAACCCCGGCTCCGCGAATCTGCCTATCTCGGCTTCGCGTTCTGTCCCAGCTCAGTGAATCTGCCTAACCCGGCTTTTCGCATCTTGCCCCCGCTCAGCGAATCTGCCTAACCTGGCTTTTCGCATCTTGCCCCGACTCAGCGAATCTGCCTAACCCGACTTTTCGCATCTTACCCCCGCTCAGCGAATCTGCCTAACTCGGCTTCGCATCTTGCCCCGACTCAGTGAATCTGCCTAACTCGGCTTTTCGCATCTTGCCCTCGCTCAGCGAATCTGCCTAACTCGGCTTCGCATCTTGTCCCGACTCAGCGAATCTGCCTAACCCGGCATCGCATCTTGCCCCGACTTAGGGAATCTGCCTAACTCGGCTTTTCGCATCTTGCCCCAGCTCAGCGAATCTGCCTAACTCGGCTTCGCATCTTGCCCCGACTCAGCGAATCTGCCTAACTCGGTTTTTTGCATCTTGTCCCTGCTCAGCGAAGGCCTAACCCGGCTTTCGCATCTTGGCCCCATGACTTCCGGCTCCACGGTCAACCCCCTCTTGGCCCTGTTTCCTGCCTTCATGGTTTGCCCACGTGGTTACGTCTCCGTAATTCCGCCTTCCCGGTCCCCGGCTTGCTCGTTCTTCCGCCTTCTTGACAACACGAGTCTGCCCCTTGACCTCCGGCTATACGAATCTGCTCATGGCTCCGTAACTCCGCCTCTCCGGTCCCTGGCTTGCTCGTTCTTCCGCCTTCTTGACAACACGAGTCTGCCCCTTGACCTCCGGCTATACGGATCTGCCCCCGGCACTGCAACTGCTCCCACTGGCTTCATGTCTACCTAACCCGACAACATAAACCTGCTCTCGCTGCTGCATCTCTGCCTCTGCATCTGGCACCACGATTTTTCAACGTTTTCTCGTTAACGTTCAACGGGATAACCCCCAGAACTTGCAGCATCTCCTGCAACTCTCAGTCTGCATCTGTCACCTTTTCAGGCTTTTTCCCCGACTCTTACTTTACCATCTTCATACGCCATTGATTCGCCCACGGATCGCTGTAACCCGTGCTCTGATACCAGTTGTTAGGAATCAACGCGCATAAACGAAATTAAAAGCAAGAATCAAAGCAAAAAAAAAAGACGAGACAACGATTTACGTGGTTCGGCCAATAATGCCTACATCCACGGACTTATGCTAGAGAGGTTTCATTTCTTTATCTGAGATGCAATTACAAGGGGTAGAGAGCGTATATATATCATTTATATTCAACACCTTTCTCACACTCACATTACATAGCAACATGGGAGATATATATAGGCAAAGAACGCGTCCAAAACGCGTCCATAACGCGTCGAGTCATCAAAGACGCGTGCATAGGTGTCGAAAACGCGTCCAGGCCATTCTACCGTTTTGTGCCGCGGTCCAAGTCTTGATGCCGCGACACTCCTCTGCTACCGCGGTCCTGTGCCGCGGCATGTTTTCCTGATGCCGCGGTCCTGTGCCGCGGCATGCTTTTCCAGAATCCGAAATCAGCCCGTTTCCACCGTCCTCTTCTTCTTTTGATCCATTTGATTTGTCTCCACACTTTATCCCATCAGATGATTCTCATTATACTCATGACGATTCTCATTATATTGGATCTTCAAGTCTCCAAACTCTGTAATCACTCATTACCATGATAATCTAGCACCTCTCGAAACTTGTTCTTTTGCTCTTAATGGGATGGACAATGAAAGAATAAATCAACAAATTTAGAACTAAAAAATTCTTGAATATTTCATGTTTCACCACAATTAATTAACTGCATGATAAGTACAATAACATTTACGTTGCCAAATTATTTTATTTAGAATGTACATCAATAATTCAATAAATATAATTTACCAAGTCAAGCAATCCTTGCAAGAAACAAACAAATTACAAATATAAAATCCCAGTATTTATGCAATTTTCCAAACTATGTACAATAAATTAATTAACACCATCGTTTACATTTTCTCCTTCTTTCTTTTAGTTAAGCGGATATAATATATGCATCAACAAATACTCGACTTAGAAACAATTAACGTAATTGGGTGAAATTGTGGAATATATAGCCAGTCAAACAAAGCACGTTGTCATGCACCGGAAATTTTCAAGACCCCTCCCCATTTGGAAGTTCCAAGAGATCCACTTTCTCTATGCCTATATATATTAGAGTAGTGTAGGAACTTAGTAGAAATTCTCTAGAATATGTGTATAAGGTTTCTAGAATGTTTCTGAAAGATATCTAGAACACTCCTTGTAAATATTTAGACTAGGAAATATCTAGATGGTGAATCTTAGCCATTAGATTAAGTTGATCACTACTGTCCATTAAGGAGGTAGAGTAGTATAAATAGGGACTAGACCTCATTTGTAAGCATCTAAGAAATTAATAGCAACACAAATACTTAATGTTTTTTTCAAGCGTTCTTGTGATCTATGAGACTGACTTGGAACAATCTTGCAAGAGACGGAATGGAGGGCTAAGTGCCGCACGGTTCATGTACTACGAGAATAGAATAAATAGTAAAGTAACATGGTAAACTGGGGTATTATAGGTAAGCTCTTCAAGGAAATCATAACCCCCCCCCCCCCACAGGACCTCTTTCGAATCCTTCATAAAAGAAGCTGCAACAACATCATATGACCCAGAAATGGAAGTTGATGGATTCAAAGAGTATGTAGACGAAGCATTTGATTGAAAAACCGAGTATGATAACAAGTTGGGTAATTTGATGGATTACTATGGGATAAAAAATGAGGCTGAAATACTACTGAGCGGTGGGATTATAAAGGTGTCGAAGATGTTGGATAGGAGAAAAGATGCAGAATCTTTTGGGGCAGCTGTGAGGTCGTTGAGTAATGAAGCGAGATCATGGTTCGAGAAAGGGAGTGGAGATGATGTCTATACGAAGGCTTCGGCTTGGTATCATGTGATGTGTCATCCTAGTTTTTTGGGTCGTTATAATGACGGACTATTAAGGATCACTATATTAGTTTCCGTTGGTGTGTGTATGATAAGCTGGTCATGATTAAGAAGGGCAAATTTCCAAGGGCTCGGGATAAGCCTCGGACGGGAGTTTAGTCGTGGGCTGAGAGATTCGGTTTCTATATTTGTAGAAATAGTTAATAGAAATAGTTAATATGGGTTGTGAATCGACTATAGAGACATTGTTTTGTATATATGCGCATGTGGGTAGTGGTCCTTTGTATAAATTTGTAAATCCAAATTATGTTGAAATATTGAGGATCAAGTTCAATTTAATTTTCAACTAAGATAAATACGGGTAGTTTTATGATAGATCGAGACGAAGAAAGATGTATGAATCATCATCTTCCATGTTATATTTTACTCTATCTTGTAAAAGATACATAAGAAGCTCCGCTATTAATCATTACTCATTACTACCTACACTAGTAACTAATATACAGAGTTACCTTCTTAATCACATCAAATGGTAATTTTAACCTGCAATCTTTCTGTTTATGGCTCAACGGCCTTCTCTTAGCGGAATTATCTCTGTTTTTCTTCACATCAGCCAACTTCCAAACACAGCTTTTACCAATTCTTTTCACATAGATGGAAGAAAGAAAAAAAAATCTTATAATTTGTCACAATAGAGATAGGAGAATGGTGCTCTGCTCAACGTTGGTGGCAGAGCGATGATGAGCGGCAGTGCGGTGAAATGGTGGTGAGTGGCGACGAGGTAAGCGCCAGCTATGGTGGTGACAAGTGTAAGCTTTGATCTTTCTGCATTGCTGGTCGCCGAAGGTGGAACGTGAGTCGTCGAGGATGGTGGTTGATCTAGGTCGAAAACTAACCCTACCCTTACTCAGTCAGGATGAACTCGTAAGACGAACTAAATACAAATGAATCAAAATTATAGACTGCACTAGGGCTACCGAGCTGCTTACGTACCACTCGGGGATCAAGTCTAACATAGTTCCAATATAAGATATAATTCACCTATTGTATATATCGTTAATTCGTATACGAACTAATCCAAATTTGTATATGAGGGACCGTACTGTCAAGTCTTAGCCTCAATAACAAATTTACGATCAAGCTCATATACTATTGCTTAGATTCCAGTCCCTTGCTCTCAATGAATGTGGGTATTTATAGTGTTCACATGCTGAACAAGTACTGTTCTACTAGCTAGAGCTCCAATTAAGATGATGCCACATGTCTTGGAGGGACGGTCAGGATTGTACCTAGTAGGGTCGGGTCATGGGTCGACCCGACCCAAGTTGGAAGAAACACGCAGATCTTATAGTGTTTTGCAATTTCGGGGATCGATAGAGGCATTTAGCGCAATATTGATATTTTCGGCCTGTTTCTAACGATCCAACGAAGCAATAACCCTATTTTGACCATTTTTGGTATATCAGTGGTGGAAGGTTGTATCCGGTGGTTTCTAGCATTCAGATGCCGAAATTTGGGTGGGAGCTGCCGGGGATTTGAAATGAAGAAGAGTGCCTAGGGTTCTACACTTTCTGCTGCTATTGTTAAATGTTTTGTTGCTCCTATTTCTTTATCAGATGTTTTAGATATTAGGTGGTTTTTTATTTTTATTTTTAGTAAATTATATTATTATTTTAGAATATAAATATTATAATATATATAATAATTCTATGGTGGTATACAGCTGTATATTACAGCTAATATATATAAGAAGATATATATATATATATATATAAAATATTAAAAAATATATATAAAGGGAGCTCGTGAGCCGGAACACCTATAAACGAGCTCGAGCTCGGCTCGACTCATTGAACAGCCCTACTTGTGAGTAAAAATATATTACAATTTCACCCCGTGTTTGATTTGCCAGGACTTGACAAGGGTGTTATTGTAATTTGCGAAACCTCATAGGGTTCGTGTTAATTATCCAATAAGTGAGGAGATGTGTATGCAATTATATATAAAAATATGTATTTTGCAACTCTAAAAAGAATAGAGATAATCAAAGTATTACTTCAAGAGTTAAGTCCTTAATTATTTATCCTCTTGCACCTATTTCATCCAATTTTTCCTTGTATAGGTTGATGGTGTTGGTAGAGTTAGATCAAAATAGAATCAAGAAGAGGAGCCAAAATATAGCCAAGAAGGGTGGGGTTGACCGGGGTCACAAAAGAGTCAAAAAGAGGGTACGGCGTGATCTATGCGAGAAACACCACGCTGCAGCAAGCAAAATAGCTCGCCGCAGCGCGATGAGACAAAAGAGCAGCTGAGGTCGCGCTATAGCGAGGCTTTCTTCTCGCCACAGTGCGGCTATGCAATGGTCGTAGAAGAACGGCGCTGCAGCGAGCACTTCCGCTCGCTGCAACTCAGATTCGTGAGCTAGCATCATATTTTTTTGGCGAATTTTGTGTCTTGGGATGCAAGTTTGGCCGATTTTTCCATATGCGAGTCCTAGTTTGATTAGAATTATTTGTATTGTGTTTAGGATTTATTCTGTTTGTCAATTAGGATTGTTTTCCTGATTTGTTAGGGTTTATGTTTCTCTGCTATTATAAAAATGTGAACTCTTCTTGTAATTAATTGATTCACTCATTGAGAAATAAAGATGTAGTCTAGGTTGACTCGTGGATGTAGGCAATTATGTGGAACCACGTTAAAATTCTCGTGTCGTTATTTTTATGTTTGGGCTTAGTATATATTGTTTCTTGATTATTTTTTCGTGCTTTGATGCTATCATCCCTAACAACTGGTATCAGAGCCATGAGTTGTAGATTTAGACGAGCTTCTGAATCTTGATCTATGGAGAAGCATTTTTGGCTAAACACGGATTTCGTCGTGGGAACGATGGTAGGAGATAGAAGAATAATCAAGCTAGACAATTTCGTTGCAGGGAGCACGAATTGAGGTCGTGGTGAAGCCGGAGAAAATAAGAGAGGAGGATGGGATCGGGTAGATCACCAACCAAAAAAGAGTAATCCCATTAAATGTTAACGAGAAAACATTGAAAAATTGTGGTGCCAGTAAATAAGCAGATTCGCAGTAGTAGAGGCAAATTTGTGTTGCTAGGTGGGTAAACAAGAAGCCAGTAGGAGCAGTTGTAATGCCAATGGCAGAACCGTAGAGCCAGATGTCAGAGAGCAAATTCGTGTTGTTGAGAGGGATAAACGAGTTGTTAGAGATTGAGGGGCAGAGTTACGGTGCCAAAAAAGCAAATCCATCGAGCCACAGAATCAGTAACTACACTCCCACATGTATTCTTGCAGGTAAATATTTTGCTATATATAGTAGATTAATTATGTTCTACAATTTTGTCCTTTTTTCCCAATAATTCTTAGCTAACCTACCCCTGATTTGGATCTGGAAAGTACATTTACTTTTGATTAGACTAAAATAAAGGATAATTACATGCACATTTTTTCATTTATTGAGTAATTACCACAAGTCTCTTGAGATTTTGCAAATTCACAAAGACACCCTCTATCAAATCAAGATCCTGTTGAAAAACATGAGCTAAAATTGTAATCACTTTTCATTGAGGGGTGAAAATTGTAATTATGATATTATTAACATGAAAGGATATGGTAAATTCGCAAATCTTGGAATGTTTTATGTAATTATGGTTCCACGCGGGGATGCCCATGTAATTTTCCGCTAAGACATTTATTTTCTTTAATTTTCCTCACAGGGATAGCACAATGGATTACTCGAAACATGTAGTAACATTGGGTATTACTTTGTTTGAGGTACTTGGGCTCTGGGACTCAAACCCAATCACCTATATAACATGGAATGCTCATCAAAGGAGCACAAGATTAGCCAGCACTATTATCCGACTTGCCCTGAGCAGGAACTGACTGTTTGAGCCACCAAACATTCTAACCCTGGATTTTTCACAATTATTCTACAAAACCAAATCGGAGGCCTCCAGGTTTTGTATCAGGATGAATGGGTTGATATCGAACCTATTCCAGGAGCTTTTTTTTTTTTTATAAGAAAAACTTTCATAAATCAAAATCACAAGAATCCAAAACCCAAGTTTAGGCCACAAAAGGTTTGGGGCCAATAATACAATTAGGAGAAATAAAATTTAAATGCGAGAAACAAAAAGGGTCGTTCCAATTCGAGTGAAAAGCCCACTGCGCCAAAGCATGGGCAGTCGCACTAGCTTGGCGACGAGCAAACTTGAAAGACCATTTAAGCCACTTTTGAAGAAGATCGTGTATGGACGAACAAGGACTTTTGAGTGCCAATCAGCAGAATCGAGGAAGCAAAGAGCCATTTTCACTGTCCCTTCAGAATCACTTTCAAACAAGCACCGAGGTATTTGAAGAATATCAGCCCAAATAGCAGCATCATTAAGACCCTCAACTTCAGCTTGAGTAGCATTATGGGCAAAGAAATTGCGAGCAGCAGCAAAAAGAACGTCACCGGAGCTGTGTTACGGAGCACAATAGCACAGGCGCCTTTTCCATCAACAAAGGTAGCATCGGAGTTTAACCTAAACCAATCTTTAGGCGGGGGAGACCAAATGGAAGTAAGGCTTTGTTGTTTGGCTTGGATAGAACACACCATTTGAGCTTCCGAATGCTCCAAAGAAAGTTTATCAGCACGAGCAGTAATAATAGATTCAATAGGGAGAATATGATGATGAATGAGATGATTTCTAGCTCTCCAAATAGAATCCATGATAACAATTACAGAGATAATAAATTCCTTAGCCCGGGAAACATCCAAACACGATTTTTATCAAAAAGTAAACAAAGTCATTGATTTAGTGAAAAGTTCACAAACGAGTCAGTTTTCAACCCCCATTTTGAGAGCCACCAAATCTTCTTAGAAATTGGACAATTGAGGAAAATATGTTCCATGGTTTCAAGAGCGCCAGAATCACAGAAAGGACAATTTGCATTATCAATATGGAAAATAGACATGATTCTAGTTCTAACAGGGATTATCATACAGGCCACTTTCCATATAAAAATCTTATGTCTTTCATGCAAACGAGATGACCAAATTTTCTTAAACAAAGGATTGGGACTAGAAATATGAGAAGAAGAGCAGCGGGGTGGATTGCTAATAGAAGAAAAATCACTCTTAACTGAAAATTTCCCCGACGCAGAGGGGGTCCAGAATAGAGCAGAGGATCCGACGAGGATGTATTCCAGGAGCTTTATTTATAAACATTTGAAATCTCCTCCAGGTAATCACTTTTTTAGACTAAAGACTTGGTTTCCGCAACTGCTTGATCATATTTTATTCTGGAAAAGAAATGCACGGTGACAAAATTAGTCTTGTAAATTGTATCTCTGGCATTTTCAGGACACTTATTTCATTTTTCTTTTAGTAATTTAAGGAAAAATTTCACCGGAAATCATAAAAGTGGTTGAAAAGTGGCTGTGCCAGTCACCTGACTCTCTAATTTGGGAATTTTCAATTTTAAAGGTGAAATTGCACATGCATGTGCACATGATGACCGAAAATGCTATCCCTTAATTAAGTTGCAAGACTTAAATTGTCATTTTATCTTAATTTACACGAAATTCACCCAGCACAATGTTTATAATTTAAGTCCTATAAGTTATACCATATGATTTTGGACCTCAGATAATGATTTTTCCTCCAAAATTGAAATAAGCATAGAGTTATAGCCAGTTAAAACCTGGCCGAGAGTTTCTGTAGCTTGCTTTTTCTATGGACCTGTGAATGGAGATAAGAAGGTTTATGGGGCTATTGAATCCTGCTATTTACAGAGAGGTCTTCGTGGGTGATTATCTACTAAAGTCTTACGCAATTCCACTTGAAAAGAATCTTGGTATTGATGAGTACAAGTTGTGAAGATATTTTATATGGTAGAAACATCTGCATCCATTTCTCGAGCTAAATTTTGTGAATTCTATATGATTTTCTGTCACGTTAGAAAATAACTTGTGTGTTGTACATGCAGGAACGTGTGGTACGTTGCAAGTAAGGTTTAAAGTTATAGCATTGAAATAATATCTAATCATGTTGTTCTATATTGGCCGCAACATATCGAAATCTATCAACATGTACGAAATATATAGATGCATTATACGATGCTAAAAAAATTCTATAAAATGTAGTGAATTTATAAAACGTATATAAATAACATAATTTACAACTCAGTATTGGTATGTAACAAGAAAATTGTACTGCAATAAATATAAACAAAGTGACGCATATATAGATTTATTTTTCAAATTTAAACTTGTGCGGAATTTTCTAATACTTATACAAACAATAATTTATCATTTATACGATAATACATCTGTTAAATCACCACTGCTATTATAAAAGTATGGGTGATTTTTTGAAATTTTTGATGTACCTAATATATCCCGATGTAATGCAATTTTTTAATGGCAAAAGAATCAAATAATAATAATAAATAAATAAATTGTTGAATATACCTACAATAATAAGGTGTGTAATTACATTAGCACTCTATAATAATGAAAGTACATATGTAGTTGCAAAAGGACTCTACAAGAAGATTATTTATGGAGAAATCTACAAATGAATTATATATAGACAATAATCAAATGTAAAATTATATATAGAATAGAAATAGAATATAGAAAGTTTATAAAAGTATGTGTTGTTTCTTGAAACTTTTTATATACCTAAAATATCCCCATGTAATTCAATTTTTTAATGGCAAAAAGAGTCAAAAACAAATAATAAAAGTAAATTTCAAATATCTACAATATTAAGAAAAATAGTTACATATCTAAATATGGTTACTTCTATTTATTTATTCATTAAAAAAAAATTGGAAGTCCAATATCCCAACATAAACAGTACAACAAAATTACAATAAACTTACATTTAATATTAAATTCTAGAAAATAGAAACGCATATCCAACTTATTATTTTATATTTTCAGTTAAGAGATGGATATGAATGAAAAAACCTAGCTCAACAAACTAATCAATTCTAAATTTAAATTCCTTAGTTTATTCGAGAGAAATATTGGAATCCTAACGTTTTTTTAGTGACTTTTGAATCTAAAAGATCCCTATATAAATTCAATTTTTTAATGGTAAAAGAGTGAAAAAAAGATAATAAAAATGAGTTTTAAATATTTATAACAATAAAAAGTATTATTCATTAAGTTTTTACTATCAAATTACATGTAGACAAGATTACTCTATCCTATTTATTTATACATTAAAAGAAGAAGATTAAAAAGAAAATTTAATCTGCTTGAATTTCGAACAAACAAATTTATAATACAAATAAATAAAATTTATTCAGATCGTTGATTATATTTTAATTTATAATTAATTATATATGAATATTACGTGATCAAAAAAATTGAATATCATCACAAAAGCATACAAAAAAAAGTCATAGTCTTGGGAGATATATTGATCTGCTAATGTAATTCAATATTTGTCACTTTCATTTAATGATAACTCGCACAACACTTCATATTTATTTAACCATTTTTTTTTTACACTCAAGAACTTGACTAACCTTATTTGTGAAGGGTTGATTTCATTTTATCCGTTCAACGTACTCATTTTGGCATTGCATCACCTATATCTTATTGCTATAAAAAATGGAGAAACAAAAAACATAATAAAAAATAAAAAGACTACACAAGTATCCAGATTTTGAGTTATAACGAAAAGATTATTGTAAATACACAGGACTCAATGAGAGGAGAGAAGAAATGAAGCGATCGATCCATCAAAATTAAACAAGATAATATATAAAAGAATCATGAATTTACATAAGAACTTATTTAGTGAAATTATTATATAAGTCTTGATTTTCAATTAACTTAATTTCTTCAAATATTCATTCAACTTTTCATGTCTTAATTTTTTAAATAATTATTATTTGTTTTGTGGTTCATTAGTTAAGTTATTGTTTTTATTTTTGAGGGGTAATTAAGTTATTGTTCAACTTTTGAATTTACCAAGTTGAACAATATCTATGTATATGAATTGCTTTAACGAAAGTATATGATTCACGTGCAACGCACGTGTTGTTTACTAGCATAACAAAACATGTGGCGAGAAACACAATTGACGCATCACATTGGAAATAACATTTGATATATTCGATATAACCTGATAATATGATAGTGTCGGCTTATCTAATTTGATGTTATCATATATTACTGAAATACATATAAACTGGGAGAATAATAATTAAATATCGTCCTATAGAACCTGTTCGACAAAGATTAATCCTGACAAGTATGACCGATATTATCAGATATTGGGCGATACATTAAACTATTATATATATACACATAATATATATCAAATTATTTTTTATAATAGTTTTATTTTTTGACACTCAAAATATTACGCCCCGGGCCCATTGGTTGCAATGAGTGATTTTGAACCCAGTGATCTCAACTTAAAATTGGGCCACGAATGAACTGCCCAAAAGAGATATCAAATTGTTCACTTGAGTTCTTGGGCAACTATTTATATACAAATCATTTCTTCCTATTTCCGCTGACGTGGGATGGCTAACAGAGGCTTCACACAAATAGTAATCGACAAGTATCTTCGATGTATAAGCTAAAGTTTCTCAATATTGGACTTGACGGGAATTTTGGCCTTGATTGTTACAAGTTGTGAAGATGGTGTGGCCGAAACATCATTTCTTGAGCTGAATTTATCAACTGCACATCATTACCTGACTTTCACATGATATTTACAACTCTATAGTCCTTTTAAATTTTTTTGCTTGAGTGTTAAAATATAATTTGTAATTCTCTCTCATAAGCTTACTAGGTCGGCAAGCGGAATAATCTAGAATTTTAGTGACAAAGTTTACATCTCAATCTTATCTTATCTTATCCTATCCTATCTTATCTCATCCTATCTTATTTTATCTCATCTTATCTTCTAGATTTGGGATAAGTTTAGGTTGTTGTAAGCTCTATAAATATAGCTCTACTTGTACTCATTTGTAACATAGAAAAATAGAAGAAAACTCCTTTTGTACTCTAAAAATATTCCAAGATCTATATTGCATTAGCCTGAAAAAATATTGTAATACTCTCATTTTGCAATATATACTATTCTCCAGATATCGCTTATGCATTTAATACGTATTTACACCCAACATATTTCTGGTATCAGAGCCATACTTGGCCTGATAATCCATTTCAAATACAAAAATGGCGTCGACAAGCAATAGCAAGCTAGCCTTCACATATTTTTAACATGGCGTCCCTATTTTTGTTGGTCAAGACTATGAGCTATGGAGCGTTCTAATGATGACGTTGTTCCTGTCCCACGAATTATGGGACGTCGTTGAAGAGGGGTATGAATCATATACTCCAGAGGAGGAAGCCACGTTAACAGCCGCAAAAAGGAAAGAGCATAAAGAGAACAAGACCAAAGATGCAAAGGCCTAGTGATTTATGCACCAAGGGGTAAGTCGATCTATCCTTCCCAGAATTACGGGTGTAAAAACTTCAAAAGATGCATGGGAGATATTGAAAGAATAATTTGGAGGTTATGAAAAAAGTTCTCTATAAAACTATAAAATCTATGGCGAGATTTTGGTAACTTAGCCATGAAAGATAGCGAGAATGTGCAAGAATTTTTCTCGCGAGTTTTGACAGTAGTGAATCAAATCAGAGGATACAGTGATACACTTGAAGATCAAAAAAATTTCAAAAAAAGTGTTAAGGTGTCCACCAGCAAAATTCGAACACATAGTTGCTGCTATTGAAGAGGCCAAAGATTTGTCCAAATTATCATTGGATGAACTTATGGGATCACTAGAAGCCCATCAAAAGAGGATGAGTAGATTTACAAGCCAAAGCTTGGAACAAGCCTTTCAAGTAAAAGACAATGTTTTCGAGCATAAAAATTAGAAGCAAACAAGAAAAACATAAAAACTTCCTAGCAAGAGGAAGAGGCCGTGTCAGAAATCAAAACCTCCAAGCACGAGGACGAGGAAGAAGAGGTAATTTTAATCAAAGAAATTTAACTCTAAATTCTGATTCTTATTGCCGCATCTGCCGAAGAAGAGGTCACGACACCAAAGATTGCCCCAACAAGTGTAAAAGATGCAAAAATTCGGACCACTCAAGCATTTTGTTGGTATAAAGAAGATGGAAGAAAAAATGAAGCAAATTTCATACCGGAACAAGAAAAGACTGATCAGGTACTGTATTCATGCTAACTTCTCAAGAAAAAACTGAGAAAGTTGTACTTAAAAGTACCACAGATGAAGATTATTACCTTTGGGACTTGAGGTATGGACATGTGAGCTATAAAGGCTTAAATCTCTTAAATAAGAAAACTATGGTTTTTGGTCTTCCAAATATTCCTGATCGAGACAAGACCTGCGAAGGATGTATTTATGGAAAAACGCATCGCCTACTATTCCCGAAGATATCATATAGAGCCAAAGCTCCACTTGAGATAGTACATGCAGACATTTGTGGACCAACACAAATGCCTTCTCTCAACAACAACAAGTAGTTTCTACTGTTCGTTCATGATTACACCAGAATGATGTGGATCTATATTATAAAGCAAAAGTCAGAAGCATTCCATTCATTTTTGGATTTCAAAGCACGCGTGGAAAATGAAATTGGCAAAAGAATAAAGACTCCCAGAACAGATTGAGGAGTTGAATTTATCAAGAAATCCTTCATGAAATATTTCAAAGAGAAAGGAATCCATCGACAGCTAACTGTTCGACATAGTCCACAACAAAATGGAGTTGTAGAGTCAAAGAATCGCACAATAGTCGAAATGGCTCGACGCGTGATGACAGGCAAAGGGTTACCAAAAAGCTTTTGCGCAGAAGCAGAAAATGCAACAGTCTATAATCTGAATTGTTCACCTACCAAGGCGGTTCCGTTTAACACACCATATGAACCGTAACACCGAAGAAAACCTCAGGTAAATCATTTTAAAGTTTTTAGCTGTATTGCTTATTCTCATATTCCTTCCTAGCGCCGAAAAAAATTTGATGATAAAGGAAAAAAACTCATCTTTGTTGGTTATAGTGACGAATCCAAGGGATATCTTTTACTAAACCCAAAGACAAATATGATTACTATTTCTCGAGATGTTATTTTTGACGAAAAACAATCATGGAATTGGGAAAAAAAATGAAAAAATGAAAGAAAAAAATTGTATATTTGCCTGGACCTATGACAACTCCATCAAATCAAAGAGATGAACCAAGTACAAGTGGAAGCTCATCAACTTCAAGTCCAACTCCATCTTACCAGGATCTTCAAACGAATTCTATCCAGAATCTGAAAGTCCAATCAGAAAGGTATAAAGTTTAAGAGAAATTTATGAATCATGTGATGTTGTATTTTTCACCTGTGAGCCACAGACTTACGAAGAAGCTGCCAAAGAAGAAGCCTAGACAATTGCAATGGACGAAGAAATGAAAAGCATTGGAAAAAAAATACTTGGGTACTCGTACACCTTCCCAAAGGAAAAAGTGTAATCGAGTTAAAATGGATCTACAAGACAAAGTACAACGAAGATGGCTCAATTCAGAAGCACAAAGTTCGATTAGTTGCTAAGGGATATTCTCAGCAACCAGGAATTGACTTCAATGAGACATTTGCACCGGTTGCTCGAATGGAGTCAATAAGAATTGTCTTAGCCGTTGCTGCACAATTGGAACTACCAGTATATCACCTGGATGTCAAATCAGCATTTCTCAATGGAGACTTAGAAGAAGAAGTTTATGTGGAGCAACCAGAAGGCTATGTTGTCGAAGGCAAATAAAATAAAGTCTATCGACTCAAGAAAGCATTATAAGGATTAAAGCAAGCTCCAAGAGCCTGGAATAGCAAAATGACAATTATCTTCAGAAAAATGGTTTTCAAATAAGTCAGAACGAGCCATCATTATACGTGAAGAAACAAGGTACTCAAGATTTTCTCATTATTTTTCTTTATGTAGATGATTTGAGCTATACAGGGACAAACCCAGTGATGGTCCAAGAATTCAAAAAGGCCATGATGCAAGAATATGAGATGAGTGAATTGGGTCTTATGAAATATTTTCTTAAGATCCGAGTTCGCCAATCAAAAGGAGAAATATTCATTTCTCAAGAAAAGTATCTTGAAGAATTATTGAAAAAATTTCAGATGAGTAATTGCAAGCTAATCTCAACCCCTCTCACAACAAATGAAAAATTGCAGCTAAATGATGGTGCATGTAAAGTTGATGCGAAGATGTATAGAAGTTTAGTGGGCTCATTGATCTACTTAACAAATACGAGGTCTGATATTGTCTATCCAGTCAGTCTGATCTCAAGGTTTATGCACGATTCGAGCAAGCTACATTATGCAGCAGCAAAATGAATTCTACGATACCTTCAAGATACAAGAAAACTTGGGATCAAATATGTCAGAGAAAAAGAAAATAAACTTGTTGGATACACAGATGGTGATTGGGCCGGATCACTTGATGATTGCAAAAGTACATCTGGATATGTATTTGTCCTGGGTTTGAAAATAATCTCATGGGCATCAAAGAAGCATAAAACTATTTCACTTTCATCAGCAGAAGCTAAATATATTGCCACCAATGACGCCGCATGTGAAGCTGTTTGGCTCCGAAAAATACTAGCAGATGTTCAACAAAAGCAAGACACTTCGACAACAATATTATGTGACAATATATCAACAATAGCAATGACTAAAAATCCAGTTATTCATGCAAGGTTGAAGCACATTGAACTTCGACATCACTTCATTAGAAGTCTCGTGAGTGATCAACAAATCAAGTTGGAGTTCGTGAATACAGGGAAACAACTCGTAGATAGCTTCACCAGAGCAGTTACTTAAAGTTAGAGCAATTCCGGAAAGGTGTTCGAATTACAAATTAAGAGGGGGTGTTAAAATATAATTTGTAATTCTTCTCTCATAAGCTTACTAAGTCGGCAGGCGGAACAATCTAGAATTTTAGTGACAAAGTTTACATCTCAATCTTATCTTATCTTATCTTATCCTACCCTGTCTTACTTTATCTCATCTTATCTTCTAGATTTGGGATAAGCTTAGGTTGTTGTAAGCTCTATAAATAGAGCTCTACTTCTACTCATTTGTAATATAGAAAAATAGAAAAAAACTTCTTTTGTACTCTAAAAATATTTCAAGACTATATTGCATTAGGTTGGAAAAATATTGTAATACTCTCATTTTGCAATATATATTATTCTCCACATATCGCTTCCGTGTTTAATACATATTTACACCTAACATTGAGTACTTCAACTCTCTAAAATCTCAAGTGTGTATATTAGTTATGTGAGATTTATATCCGGGCAATGATATAGTCTAAGTAGTATATAAGAATAGATGTCACTGCGTACGACATATATCTCAGCTTACGAATACGTATGTGGGAATCCTAATTTTGCTGCAAATTCTACATGCATCGGGTTGTTACTCGTCACTGCAATCAATTATGTAAAATTTGAATCACACTTGCTACGTGAATTATTGAAAACTTTAAGAAAAAGTGAATAATCATGTGCATTATTGTGCATGTTGTACGATTAGTTAGGTGAGATCAATTATTGAGGGGCAAAGTCGAATTCAGACCAGCCGACGAAGCCTAGCTCTATTGGCGTAGCTAAGACCCAAGATATTAGAGGTCTTGAGTTCGACTCACACCGAAAACATGTGCGCTTTTATCCACTTTCATAGTAATTGTTAGATGATTGTAATAATTGTTAGTTGATTGTAACTTGTCGCAAATTAATATTCTTGACATGTATTATGTAACCGATTCATTAAAAAAAAGTAAAATTTAGACCAATGAAATATCAACTTTTTTTTTGGACTGAGGAAAAAAAAATGGGCGCAAATATTTTCTCTCTAGATTAACCTACAATGGCTTCATCTTCTATAACGCTCGGATCCACTTCTGTTGCTGATGTTCATGTCAATACACCATTGATTCAAAACTTTTCAGATTTCGGAACCAAAACCAAGCATATACTCTCCTTCGAACGTATTTTCAATGTTCTAGAATTTTTATCTATTGTGGAGAGAGTTGAAGGTGCCTCTCCTTGCCCGCAGGTCATGAAACAAAAATGGATCTCGAAGTTTGGCAAAACACAGTCGGATTCTGAAACAAAATAGATCCATGAGGACACTTTGACGCTAGGGTTACACGAGTCGGCGGTGCAAGTACCCTCACTAGGGTTTGCTTCTAAGTATGTCGCACCGTCTTCTCAAAGACTCTTGGAGGAGATCCTAATACCTCAGCGCAGCAAGAGATTGAAGCAACTATCCCGCCGCTACACTCCGAATCCATTACTCTCACGCCGACGGTTAATCATGTGAAGATGGTAATAGTTGGTCCTTCTGACTCCATTTCTCTACCCATCACTACGAGATTCGCTAACGTAGTCTCCTCCCTAATGCTCTACAATAATCATATCCATAGCAATCTTGGTCCAATTTAATTTTTTCCAACGCCGGTGGATCTTGATAAGAAACGAAACCAACGAAAGCAAGGAGTCGCAGAATCATCGGATGGCTACCCACTGCCTGCAGCTCTGTCAAATAAGGAGCTGAAGATGTCGGCGATCTTGGCACCTTCATCTTCGTCGGTTTTGATTGGATTTGGAGGTGCGCCGCCATCTCCGCCAAAAACGGAAATGACGATGTTGACTTAGGCGCATCTAGGGTACTTGCAAACCCTACCTCTTGAGTAAAGCCATCGGCTCATGGTAAAAAAATAGCGATTTCCTCCCGGCCCAATTATCATGAATTCATGGTTGTTAAATTTTGTGTAGGACCGATTTCAAACACCCAAACTGCTGCTCCATATCCGAAAGTTGTTTCCAAACGAACCACCTTACATTATGTCAAGTCGGAGATCATTAATGGGCAAGCCTTTGTACATTTGAAATGGGACCTCGTAGAATGAAGTATGAAACGTTGGTTGAATACTCTTGTGGGATATATTTCATTGGAAAGAAACCATATTTTTTTGGTGTTAAAAAAATATGTACATTTGACATGGAAGTGTTTGATTGAGGTGAAAGCAATGAGTGCGGGATTTTATTTCTTTAAATTTGAATCTTTAGATATGATGCTTGATGTACTTGAAGGGGGCCATGGTTGTTTGAGGGCCAAGTGTTCTTTCTTGAAAAATGGCGATAAGGCATGACACTTGAGAAGAAGGTACACAAGGACGTTCCTATATGGGTTAAGTTTCAACACCTTCCAGTTGAATATTGAACCTTGGATGGTTTAAGTACGGTTGCGAGTGTCATGGGTAGACCTCTTTACCCAGATCCCTTTACTTTATCCGTGGAAAGGATTGATTATGCTCAGGTATGTGTTAATATGAATGTTGATACAAAATTCCCAATTTATAATGCTATCGTCGGCTACTGGAGAATATAATGGTACTTGTAAGATTGACATTGAGTAAGAGTGGAAACCATATATTTGTAAAGAATGCAACTCCTTTGGCCACGTTATGCAACGATGCCCGATTGCCAAAAAAGTAGAGCAGCTGATAGGAGTCGTTTTTAAGTGTTTTTAAGCCCCTTTCCGTTTATGTTTTAGGTTCATTTATCGCTTGATTCTTTCCACATGTGCATTTAATTCGTGCATTAAGTGATTTCAGATCTTAAATGGATACAATCGAAGAACAAACTGAAAAACGACGTATAAAACAAGTTTAGGCCAAGATGCTTCACACCTCCACGACCAAACAAGCAAGAAATAAGTTGGAGTTAGCCAATATCATGTTTTAGTACCATTTCCGCACACCTGGGCGCCAAATCAGAAACAATCTCCACGTTGGAATGCCATTTGGATAAATTTAGAGACCGAATTTGATGAAGTGTCCTTCTACAAACGGAATTTGACTAACGGAATTGACCATTAAATTTTGGACGAAAAATTCAGTTGGGACCAAAAGTGAGAATTTTTAAAAGTTACTATGCTAGTACAATTCTAAATCTAGTAATATCTTGACAATATTTACATTTCAAGACAGTCAAATTCACTAATTCCCCCCCTCCCCCTCCCCCTCCCATGCACAAACAAAATACACGTACCGAAACACACGGTAACTCTACACTAATAGCAAGTAATAACTAGTAATTAACCTGTGTTGCCAATAATGTTTTGCCCTAGTGATAAGACTGAAATGAAGCGCACACATTAATCAAATTACAATCATTGCTAGATACATCGATCAATGATAAACGAGACAGATTATTTGCTTAGTAGGAAAAGACTTAAAAATTATAGATTTTTCAAGTGCATTTGAAGAACAGAGATAAAGAGACACTTTAAAACTATTGCGTTATTTTCATGAGCTTCCAAATGATTAGCTGCACAACATGAAGTGTGATAGCTTTGTACTTCCATCTTCACATTTGATGAAGTACAAGGTCTCGAAATCTTTATAAGTGGTTTCCCGGTAGATAGCAGGTTCGTCTTCAGTTAGCAATTCCTTGATCGGCCCATACAACCTCGGGTTATCTAATAAATTTGGTTTTATGAAAGTAGCTACTGAAATTCTTGGCCCGGTCTTTTTAGTTATTGCCCTGTGGCTGACGCTCTTGAATTTATCGTTGGTGATAAGCTGCAAAAATTTAGTGATCGCGAAAGCCATTTAAAACAAATTCAGTAAGGTTGGAAGGAAATCGAAGTAACTACGAGAAATTTGTTATCATAGATTTGAAATCCTTTACGTACCATCAGATGCTTTGACAAAAATGCGACCTATACATCTTTATTTCAAACTAAAAATGTTAACAAACATTTGCTTGTTGAAGACGGATTTTTAATAATAGAGGTTTCCAAATCCAACATAGCGATTGCATTAGTAATTTAAAATAGTTCTTCACGGATTGAAATACACGACGAATGAAAATTATCGAAGCAAGTGTAGAAAAAATGCTGTTATGCATTCAAAAGAACTTAGCTGTCAAATCCTTCGACCCAAAAAAACAACCTAATATTCAGAGCAGTGGTATATGTCATCATTTTTCGACCTCCCCTAATTTAGACAAGCAAGTATTCCAGTGATTTTGACGAAGATAATACATCAAAACTTTCCAAATCAAGAGAAGGTGAAAAAAAAGGATTGGTACTTAACGATAGTATATAGCATTTTCCTATTCAACAAAAGAATTTCAACTCTCCCCTCAACAAGAATGTTAACGAAAACTTGCCTGTATAAAGTCTCCAACATTTATTACTAGGCCACCAGCCAAGGGAGGAACATCAACCCACTGATTTTGATATAGCACTTGGAGACCACCAATTTGATCCTGCAAGAGTATAGTAAGCAACCCGTAATCGACATGGCTTCTGATGCCAAACGTTAGTTCGGGTTCAGGGCATGCCGGATAATATTGGCCAACGACAACATTTGACTCATTACATCCAATGGCTTTCAGATAGCTTGAATTGAGGCCTAAAGCCTCAGATAGTAGTTCATATAGAGTATGCCCAACTTTCATCACATGTTTAGAGTATTCAAACATGATATCTCTGCATGGAAATTAAAAGCACAAAATTTTATTTGATCAATAGTGAAAAAAGAGGTGGTAGAATGAAAGCGTAAATTGGACGTCAAAAGGTAATCAAAATTACAGGAATTTTCTCTTTTATTTTCGAAATTACATTTATCCCTTTTGGTTGACGGAACTCAGTCAAATATGACTATACAATGCAGAAAAATAATAAAGCGAAATTTATCCACCCCTGGATAGAGTTTATTGCAATTTTTGTCTCATTGTTTTCAAAATTGCATTCTCATTGAATTATTTTTTTTGCAAGATTCCCGTCCGTTAAAAAATGAATGGTATATAAATAATGATGTGCACGTGCTATTGAGAGTTTTGTTACATGCCTGCGAACCAACGATTTTCTTCCGTTTTTTAAGGATTGGGACTAGAATGCAAAAAAAAAAAAAAAAGTAAGTAAGGGAAAATTACACTTTTCATCCCATAACTTTGCCCTAATTTAATTTTGATCTCATTCATTATAGATTTCTCACATTAAGTCCTATAACTTTTAAAATATCTCACATGTAGTACCAAATGAAGTTTCTATCCAAAATTTAACGGTCAACTACGTTAAGTCAACCTTTTGATCAGTTTTTTCAGGGAGATTTTTTGCATGAGTGGCACATGATATTGAATAGAAATTTCGTGATAATGAATATAATGTGTGTGAATGCATTTATGCACGAATTCTACCCCAAAAACCAGTCAAAAGGTTGACTAAGGGAGTTGACCGTCAAAATTTGGATGGAAACATCGACAGTTGAGACTAAATGTCATATATTTTAAAAATTATAGGGCTAAATGTAAGAAATTCGTAACGAATGGGATCAAAATTGAACTTCGGCAAAGTTATGGGACGAAAAATGCAATTTTCCCAAAAAGTAAATACCCCATTGGGCTAATGTGGCTATTATCTCAGCATGGCCTATATTCTACGGGACTAATACTACATCTTCCCAAAGCTAAACTACAACTGAACCATCGGTATGATGTCATTTAAATGTTTTTCAAAAGAACTAGTGATAAGGCGATCTACAATCATACCTGCATACATCTGGCAATTCTTGAGGATCAGGTGGAGGAGCCATTACACAAGCGATAGTATCGCGCCATGCGGCTGCAGAAGTTTTAAAAAGATCGAAATTGCTTTTATAATGAAACGTTTTAGTCGAATCACGAGTGTAATATTTCTTCTTCACTTCATTATCTTGCTCGTGAAACCTTCGAACCCCTTCGATCATTTCATCCATCACACTTATTGGCAATTCATGATTGACAATCTGAAAGAATCCCCATTGCTCACAAGCCTCTTTAACGTTCTTGACAATCTCGGCCCGTTTGGATGCGTCATTTATCCCTCGTAAATCTATGACTGGAAAGCAAACGTCTGATTTGTAATGGCCTGGATCGATCGCGGGCTTATCGTTGTCGTTGATAAATATACGTGGGATTTTTGTGACACCAGCATCAACGAGTCCCTTTACACCTGTTTTTGCATTATCGAATGATTTCAATTCGCTAAGTCGATCGTATTCAGGAATTTTCATCTCCAGAACAACTTCCATCTTTTGTGTAAACTTCTAATGAAGGTGCATTCAAGAAGATGCTCTCATATATAGTCATATATATATTCTGCATCTTAACATTTTTAATGTAGTTATGATTGATGCTTTTGATCTGTATGTTACGTTTTGTTAGTTACAAATCTACCAAAAAAGGAATCTTAGAAAATAGGTTAATTTGACTAATTAATTATTGAAATTTCTTAAGGCTTTAGTTTATACATGTCGAGAGATAATTAATACCAAGTAGTAATTTAAAAACAATTTTAAAAAAAAATGGTATACTTGAATCAGGATGAAAAATTGTGATTTTTTATTTAATTCAAGATGAGTCATATTTTTATTACGGCTTACAACTGGCACAATATATAAATTATTAGTGTCAGATGAGCATATTCTCTCAACTAATTTGTATTATGCCATGAAGTTGTAGCTATTCTTTATTCAAGTACAAACTTTTCTTTATGAATTACTAAAGTGTTAGTGATCCATTGACTTCGTAGACAATGAAATTCAAACAAACTTCAATAATTAATCAAATGATACACCTTCTGAAGCCCAAATCAACCTGAAATTAAAACGACGGACAATTCAAATCTATCAAGATATAATAATAAGATGTTAAAACTTAGCATAAAAGATAGGGAAAATTACACTCAAGCCCCCTCACTTATTGTGCAATTACCAAACCCCCCCCCCCCAATTTATTTGAAATTACCAACACACCCCCACATTTAAGGATTTTTTACAATTACAGCCCCTGTATGTTTAAATGTATGTTTAAAAGTTCAGACAATTTTACCCTCTGTAAATCTTAAAAATAGACCCATCAAGGTGTTGAAGATGGCTCATTTTTCATTTGGTTAAAGAATTGGTTGTTATCCCACATAGGAAAACATTGAAAGTGGTGAGTTCAATTCTTGTATAAAGGTGGGCTACCTCTTCACCTTTTAGATATCCCAAATTGCCTAAGTCTTTTAGCAATTTCTTCTTTCTTCCTCTATAGTTTGTAATAGTTTCACTTTAGTCCTTTAGTGAAATATTTTGGTGGGGTCCGAGGACGTAGGCTAAATTAGCCGAACCTCGTTAAATTTGGTGTTCTTTATTTTGTGCTATTCTTCAAGTAGCCATTGTTAGTTATAGTTGTAGTGTTATATTGTGCTATTAAATTCGTCTAGTTAATTCTGTCTAGGAGGTTGGGTTTTAAGCGCGACCGTTGTGACGCCTCCAATCTTTCCTGGGAATTAAATCTAGTGTGGTTTTCTAGTACAATATTCCCCTTGCTATTTCTATATTTGGTGGAATATGACTCTGAGTTCCACAACAAGTGGTATCAGAGCTCGGGTATTCTGAGTATGCTCTGTGGTCGCAGTTTAATCTGATCTTCCACATCAGAAAAGTTTTCCCGGGCTATTTGGTTTTCGCATTTGGAGGGCTCTTGAAGAATAATTTGTAACCAAAAATGGAAGGCAGCTCAAAAGCATCATCGTCGTCCATTTGGGCGAGAACCACTGTGGCGAATACGCGATTGGCAGTGGAGTCTTTTGATGGCACAGGCCATTTTGGTATGTGGCAAAGCGAAGTTGTAGACGCACTCTTTCAACAAGGTCTATACTTAGCTATTGAAGAAAAGAAACCAAATGATATAGAGGAAAAAGAACGGAAATTTGGATGAGAAGGATTTGGCTCTGATGTTGCTGGGATCCCTTCCTGAGGAGTTTGAGTTTCTTGAAACCACTCTACTTCACGGGAAGGCTGCTGCTGTATCTCTTAGTGAAGTTTGTGCTGCCCTATACAGTTATGAACTGAGAAGGACAAGCAAGTTTGTTCAGGCGGAGAAGCAGAGGTTTTGTTCGTCAGAGGTCGTTCACAAAACAAAAACAAAGGAAAGAAAGGGAGATCCAAGTCCAGGCATAAACTAAGCAAAGACGAGTGTGCCTACTGTCGAGAAACAGGACACTGGAAGAGAGATTGCCCAAAGCTGACAACTAAAGGCAATTCTAAGGCCGTGGCGGAATCAAATGTAACCGCGTGTGATGATGCCGAATCGGACTTCTCATTGGCGACATCATCCAGCGGTGCTTCTGAAGTATGGATGCTGGATTCAACATGTAGTCATCATATGACACCACATTTGGATTGGTTCTTTGACTTCAAAGAACAAAATGACGTTGTCTTCACAACAAATGAAGCTCCTCTTACTACACTTGGGATTGGTTCAGTTAGCTTGAAGAATCACGATGGATCAATCATAACCCTAAAGGGTGTTCGGTATGCACCAGAAGTGAGGAAAAACCTTATTTCCGTTGGAACTTTAGAATCGAAAGGTTTTGAAGTAAGAGCTAAGGATGGGGTGATGAAGATCAACTCTGGTGCACTCGTGGTAATGAAGGGAATTCGGAAGAACAACAATACGTATCACTACATGGGTGGTACAGTTGTGGGTGCAGTAGCAGCAGTTACTGTTGATGATCGGAATTCAGAAGCAGTTAGGCTATGGCATATGCGCTTGGGACATGCAGGTGGAAAATCCTTGAATCTCCTCATAAATCAAGGATTGTTGAAAGGAGTGAAATACTCCCAATTGGAGTTTTGTGAACATTGTGTTCGTGGGAGACAAACAAGGGTTAAATTTGGAACAGCAATCCATAATACTGAGGGTATCTTGGATTATGTTCATTCGGATGTATGGGGTCCCTAAAAAACGAGTTCTTTGGGAGGGAAACACTATTTTGTAACCTTTGTTGATGATTTTTCCCGGAGAGTTTGGGTGTATACGATGAAGACGAAGGATGAAGTGTTTGAGGTATTCCTCAAATGGAAAAAGATGGTGGAAACTCAGACTGATAAAAAGGTCAAACGTCTCCGTACAGACAATGGTGGAGAATTTAGGAGTGGTCCATTTCAAAAACTTTGTGAGGATGAAGGCATTGTCAGACACTTCACTGTTAGACATACACCACAACAGAACGGAGTGGCAGAACGCATGAACCGGACTTTGCTGGAGAAAGTTCGGTGTTTGTTATCCAATGCTGGGTTGGGTAAAGAATTTTGGGTTGAGGCTGTGACATATGCGTGTCATCTCGTTAATCGTCTACCATCTACTGCTATTGATGGAAAAACACCATTTGAGAAATGGTCTGGAAAGCCTGCTGCTGATTATGATTCCTTACATGTGTTTGGTTCCACTGCATATTATCATGTTAAGGAATCAAAGTTGGATCCTAGAGCAAAGAAAGCAGTGTTCATGGGGATCACCTCTGGTATAAAAGGCTATCGTCTTTGGCGTCCAGAAACAAAGAAAATAATCTTTAGCAGGGATGTCACCTTTGATGAATCTACCGTGTTGGAAAAGGTGAATGCAGAACAGCAGGATGGTACTCCCAAACAGGTGGAGTTTGAAAAGTTTGTTGTCCCAGCAGATCAAGAAACTCTTGATCATTCTCCTACGGTAGAAGGAGATTTTGAAGAAGAGGAAGTTCAACCCCAAGAACTTCCACAGCAACTTGAATCAATTGCAACTAGCAAGCCAAAGAGGATAATCAGAAAGCCTGCTCGCTTTGATGATATGGTGGCTTGTGCATCTGCAATTGCCGCTGATGATGTTCCTACCACTTATGTTGAAGCAGTCAAAGGACCAGAGAAAGATAAGTGGAGGATTGCCATGAGTGAAGAAATGCAGTCCCTTCATAAGAATCAAACATGGGAACTGGCCAGTCTCCCGAAGGGAAAGAAGGCAATTGGATGCAAATGGGTATTTGCAAAGAAAGATGGATTTCCTAGCCAAGGTGATGTTCGCTACAAAGCCAGATTGGTGGCCAAAGGTTACGCTCAGAAGGAGGGCATTGATTATAATGAGGTGTTTTCTCCAGTTGTAAAACACTCCTCCATTAGAATTTTGTTGGCTTTGGTAGCACAGTTGGATTTTGAACTAGTTCAGTTGGATGTAAAAACTGCATTTTTACATGGAGACTTGGAAGAGGAAATCTATATGACTCAGCCAGAGGGATTCAAAGTTGCTGAAAATGAAAATTTGGTTTGTAAACTTCAAAAATCGTTGTACGGATTGAAGCAATCTCCGAGGCAGTGGTACAAGCGATTTGACAAGTTTATGATGGGAATTGGGTACACAAGAAGCAAATACGATCATTGTGTGTATTTGCACAAGCTACAAAATGGATCCTTCATATATCTTCTTCTGTATGTTGATGATATGTTGATTGCCTCCCCGAGTCTAATAGAAATTGAGAAGTTGAAGACTCATTTGAAAAGGGAGTTCGAGATGAAGGATCTAGGTGAGGCGAAGAAGATTCTCGGCATGGAGATTTTCAGAGATAGAAAATTGAGGAGGCTTTGTTTGACTCAGAAACAATATCTGAGTAGGATGTTGAGGCGTTTTGGCATTGATGAAAAGTCAAAACCAGTTAGTACTCCGCTTGCTCCTCATTTTAAGCTTAGCGCCGCTTTGTCACCGAAATCTGATGCAGAACGGGAATATATGTCAAAAGTACCGTATGCAAATGCTGTTGGTAGCTTGATGTATGCTATGGTGTGTACGAGGCCTGATATTTCCCAAGCAGTGGGGGTTGTGAGCAGGTATATGCATGATCCTGGAAAGGAACATTGGCAAGCTGTGAAATGGATTTTGCGATACATCCATGACACAGCTGATGTTGGTTTGATATTTGAGCGGGAACATAGTCAGTGTGTAGTCGGATATTGCGATTCAGACTATGCTGGTGATTTAGATAAGCGTAGATCAACTACAGGCTACGTATTTACTCTTACTAAAGCACCAGTCAGTTGGAAGTCTACCTTACAGTCAACGGTTGCTCTGTCTACAACGGAAGCAGAGTATATGGCAATTTCAGAGACTGTAAAGGAAGCAATTTGGCTTCAAGGGTTGCTTGGTGAATTGGGGATTGGACAGAAGTTTGTCAAAATACATTGTGATAGTCAAAGTGCTATCCATTTAGCAAAGAACCAAGTTTATCATGCAAGGACGAAGCACATTGATGTTCGGTATCACTTCATACGAGAGATACTCGAAGAAGGTGGAGTCAGAATCGAGAAGGTCCATACTACTGAGAATCCTGCTGATATGTTGACAAAAGTTGTGACTGCAATCAAGTTCAAATTTTGTTTAGACTTGATCAACATTGTCAAAATTTGAAGATTGGTTTTGGTGACCCCGTTTGACGAGGAGATTGAAGATTTTGAAATTCGCCAAGGTGGAGATTTGTTGAAGATGGCTCATTTTTCATTTGGTTAAAGAATTGGTTGTTATCCCACATAGGAAAACATTGAAAGTGGTGAGTTCAATTCTTGTATAAAGGTGGGCTACCTCTTCACCTTTTAGATATCCCAAATTGCCTAAGTCTTTTAGCAATTTCTTCTTTCTTCCTCTATAGTTTGTAATAGTTTCACTTTAGTCCTTTAGTGAAATATTTTGGTGGGGTCCGAGGACGTAGGCTAAATTAGCCGAACCTCGTTAAATTTGGTGTTCTTTATTTTGTGCTATTCTTCAAGTAGCCATTGTTAGTTATAGTTGTAGTGTTATATTGTGCTATTAAATTCGTCTAGTTAATTCTGTCTAGGAGGTTGGGTTTTAAGCGCGACCGTTGTGACGCCTTCAATCTTTCCTGGGAATTAAATCTAGTGTGGTTTTCTAGTACAATATTCCTCTTGCTATTTCTATATTTGGTGGAATATGACTCTGAGTTCCACGACACAAGGGGCTGTATTGGTAAGTTCCAATAAGTGAGGGGAGGTTTTGATAATTACACAATAACTTAGGGGGGTCGTTTGTAATTTTCCATAAAAGATATTAAATCTTCTAGACTAATTAGTTTTACTGTAATATATAATCAATATTCTAAATCTTGTAATTAGATAGTAGGTATGTAAGAAAATATGTGAGCTCTGTGTTACTAGAGTGTGCTACTATGCTAGAATTGGTCTCATCTTGACAAAATTTTCAGCTGTGAGAAATACTACAAGAAAACCAAGAAATTTTACAAAACCATCTTTTTACATTGATGGCAGAAGGACTTGATGCGTCAACAAGTAACTAGTAATAGTTAGTCTATAAGAGCAATAGTGGGACTAAACTTGTGTATATAACTATTATTAGTGTTGTAATTAATTGTCAAAAAGAAGTAATTTGGCTAATTAAAGCGGGCTAGCGGGGGCTATGTGTACTTCAGTCGAAATCTTCTCTTACACGACCGTGTACTTTATAGAAATTTATTGCCCCAGATTTTTTAATTTCATGATAATCGCGTAACAAACATTAAATCGGAAGCGTACATGAATCCATGAGAATGAATTTTGTCTTGGATTATGTCTTCCAGTTATGTTGTAGACCCTAGGTTTTCTCTAGACAATGGATAACTGAGAGAAGAGGGAAAAAGAGCATATAACAACTTCTACACACAACTAGGGATGTAACCCCTTTTATAGATAGGTTTTGGACTTAATTGCTAATTAGTCCATCATAAATCAGAGTTAAGTCCATGGGTATCTACACATATTTAATTAGAACCGTATACTTAATATAAAATGACTCAGGCCCATATAATTTATTGGATCACTAAAATTAAGGCCCTAAACATTAAGATAATGAAATATATAATTAAATTGGAATGCATACACGTTTGCATTCCCAAATACTAATGTGTATATATATGTGCATGATATAAGTCCATAAAATTCTAACACTTGGGTTTTAGTTTACTCATGTTCTCACAAAATAGCTATTTATGTGTAGATCAATAATTTTTGTAAGGAAATGTAAAAAAAAAAATCTAACAGTACTTGTAAATTTTTGCATTTTTGTGCTTCATATGAAGAAGAGTTAACGCTGTCAAGCTGCCTCTCCAACAAACTTGAGCAAAGAGCAAAGTGATCTATTTGCAATTCAAGCAAAATTAAAAGAACAAAAAAAAGTGCAATAGTTTGGCACCATGGTAAATTAATAATAAGATTTGTCAATGTAAAAATATTGCTATTAAACCTATCTTGTCTCGCCATATAAATTAAAGCCACCTCACAAACCTATATGTGGGAGAATTTGATAAGGCTATATAATTAGGTACTGAATAACGGCTCAGAAATAAGAAGTCGAGGTAAGAGTAAAACTCTTTTATAGAATTTATTAATTACCTCTTGTAGAAAAATAAGAAATGTAAAGTGCATATAGAGGATGATTATGATTATACTCATGTCGATTCTCATTATATTGGAATTTCAAGTCTTGAAACTCTATAATCACTCATTACCATGATAATCTAGCACCTCTCGAAACTTGTTCTTTTGCTCTTAATGGGATGGACAATGAAAGAATAAATCAACAAATTTAGAACTCAAAAATTCTTGAATATTTCATGTTTCACCACAATTAATTAACTGCATGATAAGGACAATAACATTTACGTTGCCAAATTATTTTATTAAGAATGTTGATCAATAATTCAATAAATATAATTTACCAAGTCAAGCAATCCTTGCAAAAAACAAACAAATTACAAATATAAAATCCCAGTATTTATTTAATTTTCCAAAGTATGTACAATAAATTAATTAACACTGATGTACGTGGGATTTACACCAATAATATTTATATATTATTATGCAAGAAATTGAGTATAAAAGTAATAAACTACAAGAAAACTAGAGAGTAAAAATGTGTAAAGATGCCAAAGTCCTTTTATTAATCATCAATCATGGATATTTATAGAAGCTAGATGACATCTATACGATTTTGGTAAGCTAATCCTGCTGATTTCCTTCCTGCCTCTATTTATGGTAGCTGGAGCTATTTCTGGAAGCTTTAGGTGTCCTGAAATCATGTTGAACAGCGTCTTGTCAGGTCCTAATTTAGGAAGGTCGGATCTTCCTGACTTGGCAAGAGTCTGACTAATTTTCCTTGATTGATACTTAATTGAATATTAATTGGATATTGTCTCTTGATTGATTCTCTTGCCTTTAAGGCCCTGCCTTAGGCTCCACTCCTACTAACCAAATGAGGCCGAAAATACAAAACACCCGGGCCGAAATATACCAATAAAATAGGAAGAATACAAAATATTCCTTGGGTTTGGCCTAATGGATAATATCGACCCACATCAATAGTCCCCTCAACTCTAAAATTTGACTTGTCAAGTTGAAAGAGTTGTAAAGAATTATTTTATGGAAGCCAAGCTGATACCTAAAAAATTTCTCCCGAATTCCTACTAGAAATTTCCAGCTAAAATGTTCCTGGATTTCCTCCTGACTAGTATGCTAAACTGAGATTAACTTGTTTGGGAAGCCTCCATAATGTTTCTAGAAGAGTCCCGAGAGAAAACCCTAATTTGGACGTCATTTGATGGGCCTTGGTCGCTTGGACTTCCCTAGAAGAAGAAAGTTGCAGTCTTCCGTCCTAGATTCTCGCGCCCTCATCATGGTAGTTACTCCCTGCCGCCAGAACTGCTCCTAAGTCAACACGGATGTGTGCCACGTGTACGGTCCCTTGAAGGTCAGCGCCCAAAAAAGGAAGTTTTCTTTTTTGTTTTTCTTAACTGCATAATTTCAAAATTCAAAAAATCCCCTCTTTCCATTTTTCATCCGATTTTTGTTATCTTATTTTCTCCTTCTTCTTCCTTAAAATCATCGGTCCACTTTTCTCCCTCTTATCTTCATCTTCTACTGACTGAGCGGTTGTTACTCCAAGACCCACGATCTCTGCCTCCTTTTTGTTAGGTATTTATTTTTTTTTCCTCTCTTTTCTTTGTATATTTTTGTTTGCATTTTGTGTTGTTTTATAGAGGATCAGTTAGTAGTTCCTCTGTTCTGTGTTTTGCAAATATTTTGTGAAAATGTAGCATGTAACCCATCCTACCTCGATTTCTTCCGATGACAATGTCCAGATAATTCCTCCTGAAGATTTAGAAAATCCCCCTCATCTCGCCGGAAATTCGGCGGGTGTTCCAGAGGCAGAGCAACCACTAAATTTTGCTAATCCCTCATCTCCTCCACATTTTGCGGGTGCATCGTACAGTGCTAATCAGCCAGGTGGAACCATCCATCTGGATTCTTTCTCTTCTATCCCTTCCAATAGCCCTCACATATCAGGGTTTCTCTTCTCTCTTAGCCCAGCCCATTTCAGAGAGGCATCCTCTCGAGGAGAATCCTGAAATCCCCTTAGAAAATCTGGACCAACCTGACCCAGATGCGCTGGATGAAATAACCGAAGAAACCCAGAGTGCTCAGGAGAGAGTTCTGCTCGCCACTCCAGGGGCTCGTTTCTGGACGGTGTATAGGTCGCGCTTTACCCTCCACCAGGAGAATGTCATTAGGGCCTCGTATGGTATCCCTCTTTCCCACCGTATCCAAGTTCCTATCGCCACAGACAGGGCTCATCTTCCCCCTCCTGGTTTTCTAGCATTTTACGTCGTTCATTTTCGGGCCGGCTTACGCTTTCCAATCGACCCTCTATACGTTGCCATAGCCAAAAAATATAAAGTTCCTTTAAACCAGATTTCTCCAAATGCTATGCGAGCCATTGTTGCTTTCAACGTGCTGCTGCGTAGCCTAGGCCATCGCCCTACCGCAGAGTTGTTTTACTCCTATTTTCTACCTCGTTCTTCAACGAGTGATTCAGGAGTATTTTATTTTACCCCCCGATAAGAGGTTCATTTTTTCTCCACTTACCCATCTTCCAAGAGAGACTGGAAGAAAAATTACTTTTTCATATCTTCTCCTGAAGGAACTTCCTGGGACTTTCCTCACGAGCGCATAGAAAGGCTAGGGAATCCTAACTTGTATCCCATTTCCAGCCGACTTTCTTTTAATCAAAGATTGTTAAACTACCTAAATTGGGATGAATATGATGTGGGAAAGCTAGTTGATCCCCGCTTGTTATATCACTTTACTTTGAGCCCTATTGAGGTGGACATGAAAGGCGAGACCATAGGTAGCCATTTTTGTTAATTGCATGTGTCTTTTTATTGCTACTTCTCCTCCTGCATTTCTAACTTTCGTTCTGACTTTCATCCTATTTTCCAGCTGGGATAATGAATGTTGCTCAATTGACTGAGTTGAGACGCCGAAGACAGAAGGAGTCAGGTGCCCCCTACTCTAGTTCTTCCTGTGGCTCCGACTGCCACCCCTCCTATTACACCGTCTGGATCCCAACTGCCTGCTGGGCAGATACTCGCCATTTCTCCTTAAGCTTCCGCCATGGTGCATCTGCGCGGGATTCTCCCATCCCAACCAGCAGAGATCCAGGCTTTCATAATTTCCTAGTTGTTACTTTTTGCTATTTTATTACTTATTTTCTTCTCTGTGCATAGTTCTTTCTTTTTGCCGACGAGGCGCTGATTGACGTTAGTCAGTCCACCAAAGTGGATGACCTGAAAAGGGACCTGGCTAATGTGAAGAAGCAAGTAGCTGCCTATTCCTCACTGGAACAGTCCTGGAAGAAAGAGAAAGAGAAAGCTCTTCTGGACCTCCAAGAGCAGAAGTCGCGTACGGCGGCGTTATCAGGACGAGCTAGGGTCCTGGAGGAACAGCTGAGGAGTGTCCTAGAGCACGAAGAGTTGGAGATCCAAGATGCCATTATCAAGGGTCGCCAGATGGGTCTGGAGGATTTTTCCCACTCTGCTGAGGGGCAAGCCTTCCTGGAGGAATACAAGGAAAAGTTCCAGGCCTCTAGGGAGTTTCAGAATATGGTGGACGATAAGACCCTAGAGTATTTTGAGAAAGGTTTCGAAGGTTGCAAGAGTCAGTTTGCTGCTGGTGGTTACCCTCCTACTGGAAGTGACCTTTCCCTCCTTGATGTTGACACCGTGATGGATATTGCTTTATCGAAGCCTCCTACCCCACCAGCTGAGAATGTCCTTGAGATAATTTCTCCTGAAGCTGCGCAAGAGACGGGCCCTAACCCTGGCCAAGCGGCTAGGCCTCTGGCTGAGCCCCCTGCTGGTGTGGTGGAGAATGTGGCTAACAACATTCCTGCTGCTGAATGAATTTTTATGCTTCCTTTTGGAAAAAAACTATCTTATCTTGGTTAGGATGTGGTGTAGCCTTTAGACAAATAATTTTCTTTCATGGTTTTCGTTTTGTTGCCTCTTGGGGCAGGAAGTGTCTGTTTTCTGGGATATTTTGCGGATGTTTTACTTAGGTTTTTATTGTATCTATCTATGTTTCATTGAAATCATATGCATGTGTTGATGTTGCCTGAGAACGGATGTTTACCTGGTAACCCATAAAGTGATGGGAAATAACTTAATGTTAAATTGAGCACATGATTTAGGCAGTTTTTCAGCTAGCTGGGTAGCAAGATCATTTAGCATATGATGCTTAACATGAAAAAGTACACATACTTTTAAGCAAAAAAGATGTGGAAAAAGTTTGCACATATTAAAGGCGTATCATCCTTTTGACTCCCAATGATTCTTCACTCTGTACCACAATATCATCCCCGGGCTCGCACTTGGCCAGTATGCTACCGGGAGTTTTCCTTCCTTTTTTTCTGTCTTTTCTCTTGAATTTTGCCCTCTTATATCGCCATGGAGTACGAGTGGACTAGTATGTCTCACCCCATCCTAGGGATCAACCAAGTGGTTGTCCCCCCAACCTTATCACTCCAGTCCATCCTTATTTCTCCTAAGAAGTAGACTGAGAAGTCTCCAACCTTATTTCTTCTTTGATCATCCTTGTATCTTTTTTTGGAGTGGGGCCAGATGGATCCGCAGCCAACTTTTCCCTGACTGGACGGACCTAGGTTACCCCTCCAATTTTCCTAAACACCGTCTACTTTGTACCACCAACTCCCCTTTGTCTTCAGTATGTGTGATAGTGCATGTAATGAAAAAGATGTATTGCGTAAGACACATATTCTAAGAAACAAGTCACACTATTTTGCAGAAAGAAAATCAGGAAATATTCGAATAAAAGGCAATAATATTATTACTTAACTCATGTTGCAAGTTTTTGCCCTGCATAATTGGCTCACAAACTTCCTAACCACTCTCCTGACTAGGAATATACAATGGGCTTTAGGAGTATCTCGCTGTCTTCTAGACGTAAAATCTTCTCAGGTTTTGCACGTTTCAAGGGCGAGGAAATTGCTTTCCTTCTCCATTCGTCAGCTCGTACGCCCATCATTTCAGTACTTTGGTTACTTTATATAGGCCATCCCAATTGGGCCCTAACTTTTTTACCGCATGTGTAGCTTCCACCCATTTTAGGACGAGGTCCCCGACTTGGATTTTTCTCTCCCGAACCTTGCTAGCCTGGGACCTCTGGATGCGTTGTTTGTACAACTCGATGCGTAAGTATGTCTTGCTTCTTCCTTCCTCAATCATATCCAATTCCTCCCACATCCTTGCTTCGTTTTGTTCCGCATCGAAGTGTTCAATTCGAAGGGTGGGTACCCTGATCTCAGGAGGTATCACAGCTTCCATGCCATATACCAACTAGAATGGGCTTTCCCCGGTGGTGGTTTTTGGTGTGGTTCTATAGAACCATAGTACAGAGGGCAATTCATCTACCCAGCTTCCTCCTGCTTCCTCCAACCTGGTTTTCAAGCCCTGCACCAAGATTCGATTTGTAATTTCTACCTGCCCATTAGTCTGGAGGTGAGCTACCAAGCTGAATCGTTGCTGGATTCCTAGCCCCTCACACCAATTTTTTAGCTTGACTCCACTAAATTGCCTCCCATTATCAGCTATGATCTCCCTGGGAATGCCAAATCGGCATACAATATTTTTCCATAAGAATCGCATCGCTTCTCCTTCTGTAATCCGAGCTAAAGCTTCAGCCTCCACCCATTTGCTGAAGTAATCCACCACGACTAGCAGGAATTTTTTTCGGGCCTTGGCCACAGGGAAAGGCCCCACTATGTCCATGCCCCATCGCGCGAATGGACAGGGGATACTCAGGGAGTGCAGGTATTCAGCTGACCTATCTATAAGGTTAGCATGCTTCTGGCACTGCTCGCATTTTCTTACTAGCTCGGCTGCATCACCTTTGATGCTCGGCCAAAAATACCCCGTTCGTAGAGCTTTTTCTGCTAAAGATGCTCCTCCAATATGGCTGCCACAACATCTTTCGTGGATTTCCCTTAGAATGTACTCCCATTCCTCCTCGGATATGCATTTAAGGTAAGGTTGAACATAACCTCTCTTATACAGCACGTCTTCTATCATAACAAAATTCTCCGCCTTGACAGGGACCCTTTGCTTATTATACTCGTCCTCTGGTAGTACTCCTTTGGTGAGATATTATATAATATCCTTCCTCCAGTCCGTGACTTCTTCAATGCTCATGACATCCTTCTCCTTGCTCGGCCTGGATTGTGATCTGCCTGGCTTTGCAATCGGTGATTGCACTTCCTAACTTGGACAGGTAGTCTGCCTTAGTATGCTCACTCCTGGGAATTTGATGTATTTCTAGCTTGGTAAAACTCTTCCTTAGTACCTCAATAGTTTCCAGGTATTTTGTCATCCTTGCCTCCTTAGCCTCGTAGGTGTCTTCTATTTGCTTAGTTACTAGCTGAGAGTCTGAGTATACTGAAAGGTTTTTAGCTCTTCCTTTCCGGGCCATTTTTAGCCCGATAATCAGGCCCTCGTACTCTGCTTCGTTATTACTTACCTTAAATTTGAATTTTATCGCGTATTCTAGTTGATCTCCTTCGGAGTTGTTAGCACAATCCCAGCTCTACTTCCACCAAGCGTGGCTGATCCATCCACATGGAGCAACCAAATCTTCTCCGTGTCCTCTTCTACTAGCTCTAGCCGAGTCATTTCCATGATAAAATTTGCTAAGGCCTAGGCTTTGATCACCGTTCGAGCTGAGTATTCTATCTCGAATTCTCTTAATTCCATCGCCCATTTGACTAGTCATCCTGAATTTTCAGCTTTCCCTAGCACTGTTTTCAGCGGATGGTTAGATTTTACAATGATTTTATGCAATAAAAAGTATAGTTTTAGCCTTCTTGCCGTGATGACAAGTGTTAGGTCGAATTTTTCAATCTCCGAGTACCTAAACTCGGTATCGGTGAGCACCTTGCTGATGTAATAGATTGACATCTCCGTCTTGCCTTTCTCCCTGACCAACACCAAGCTGATGCCCTTTTCCGCGACCGATAAGTACAATATTAATGGTTATCCTTTCACCGGATTGGTCAGCAAGGGCATCTGGTTCAAGTACTCCTTTAGGTCCCTAAATGCTTGCTGGCATTTCTCTGTCCACCTAAATCCTTCTGGTTAAAGAATGGTAGACTCCTTTCTGCTGACCTAGAAATGAAGCGGCTGAGTGCCATGACTCGTCCTGTCAGCCTTTGTACCTCGTTGACATCCCTTGGCTCGGTCATGTCCTGAATAGCTCTGATTTTTTCTGGATTAACTTATATCCCTCTCTCCGTGACCATGTATCCGAGAAACCTTCCGCCTGTGATTCCAAACGTACATTTAGCTGGGTTCAACTTCATTCTATATTTCTTTAATGTTTCAAATGTTTTTGCAAATCCTCCACGTGGGTGTTGGTCAGCTTGTTTTTCACGACCATGTCATCCACATACACTCCTATGTTTTTGCTTATCTGGTCCCTGAACATCATATCCACTAGCCGCTGGTATGTTTCTCCTGTATTTTTCAATCCAAATGGCATGACTACATAGCAGTAAGTACCAAATAAAGTGATGAAGCTAACTTTCCTCCTGTCCTGCATGTCCAGAGGAATCTGGTGGTATCCGCTCTGGGCATCCATTGTGCTAAGCAGCTCGAATCTAGTTGTTGAATCCATCCTGAGCAAAGGGTAGTGATCCTTTGGGCAGGCTAGGTTGAGGTCCCAAAAATCGATGGACATCCTCCACTTAGATCCACCTTTAGGCACCAACACTACATTGGAGACCCATTCTGGAAATTGTATCTCCTGGATGTGCCCAGCTTTATAGCTTAGTAATTTCCCCTTGATGACACTGATCCTTTTTCGATCATAAATGTTTAGCCCCTGCAGCACTGCCCTACTACTGGTGCATTGAAAATGCCAGAAATCGCGCGTTATACTGCGTTCGTTGCCAAAAATGCCAATCGGGCGGCTTTTGATATGTCGAAAGTTCTGCAAGTGGAGCTAGAGACGGAACCGAAGAAAGTGGAGAAGCGTGTTACTGAAATGGGAGACAATTTTGGCTTGTTTTCAAAGGAATTCGTAAAACCCATGGGCTTCACTTGCTTGGGATAACGAGCACTTGGTTCTTGCGTGATTTCGCGTTTTTCGATCAAAGTCTTTTCTAAAAAGACATATTTAGTGCCATAGGATGGATCCCCCCTAGCAGAGACAATAAATGTACTTGAAGAGGTTTACAATATTGCAAAGGCTCAAACTCTGATTGCACTCTGTGATGGGATATGTAGACTGATTGGAAGAGGATCGGGTTCGGATCGAAGTATAAGGAAGAAAACAGGCGGCGTCACGGAGCAGTATACAAAACACCGCAGTGTTCCAACCCCAACGCCGCGGCGTTCACGGCAGTAAGGGCATCACTGCGGCGTTAAGGAGCGAACGCCGAAAAAGACACTTTTTGAACTGTTTAGGGCTGGATTTTGTTTCCTTATGTGAATAAAAGTCTTCCAAGACTCTACAAGAGCATATATACATACTCTTCATTTGCAATATGTATCTTTCATCATACAATCAATAATAAACCTCTACTGTAGACCGTGGACGTAAGTATTCTTGGCCGAACCACGTAAATCTTGTGTCGTTTATTTTCTTGCTTTTTTATTCACTTTTATTCGTTTATGAGCATTGATTCCTAACACTCTGCAATGCAGTTCTTGGCTATTGGTTTACAGTGTTTTTCATCAATAGAATGGGATAGTTTTTCATTCAATTAATGGGATTCTTTTTCATGACGGTGTTTATGTTTGCCCTAGCCATTCCTTGTACCCATTGGACTCATAGGGACAACACAATAGGATTTGTGATCATATTCTCGCTGATCATATTCTTCTTTACCAATTTCGGGCAAATGCTACGACGTTTGTCATCCCGGCTGAGATCTCCCTGGCAAGGTTAAGGTCCACGTGTCACCAGTTGTTCAGCAGCTGCAGGTAAGGTCATCGGGGGATATAGTTGGAGCTTTCGGGTTTCTTTATGCAACTCAGCCTACGGACTCGAGCAAGACGAATGTTGGCTACCCGGCGGGCATTGGCATAAGAAACTCGTTTATCGTGATCGGGTGCATCAACGCGTTGGGGATTGCTCAGGCTGTTGGTGCCCGAATCGAAGGGCAAATCGTTAGAGGAAATGTGGAAGGAGCACGAGGATAATAACGAGATTACATAAATGAGGCCACATAGTGCTAATGATATTCGGACATTTCCATTTTAATTAGGTCTGTCCGTACAGAGTTTCAGCTTAATGTATTTTACAATATAATTAGGCTTGTTTTTTGTCTCAAGATCAAATAAGAGCCACCTCTGTTGTCTCCTTTTGTTAGATTTATTATAGAATTATTATGTTAGTCTTTATTTTATATACGGTAGTTTAGGTTTACATTAAGTCTTTCCTTATTTTATGTCTCTTCTTGTAAACTCTATATATATCTTGTCAATAATATTCAAGGGGAATTACATATTAACACCTTTTTCACACACACTCATATATATGTTTAATTGTAATATTTCAAGTACCATAATCACGCAATCATGGTATAAACTTGAAGATTCTTCTGTACCTTATAAAACCTTATAACAAGGGTTAAATGCAAAAAAAAAACTTGTGATATAACTTTTTTGCTAAAAATTCCCTGTGATCACGAAATAGCCTAAAAACTCTCTGTGTTCTTAAAAAGTTTGCAAAAGTCACTTTTTGTAAAAAAAAAACGAGCATGTTTTTCATATTTTTCACCTTTATTGATATGCTTATTTGTCATTTATACACTCTCCAAACAATATAAAAGGCAAAATAGTATTATTTCACCCAAAAAACACATTTTTTTCTATTTTTTTTACAAAAAGTGACTTTTTGCTGACTTTTTAAGAACACGGGAAGTTTTTAAGTTATTTCGTGATCACAGGGGTTTTTTAGCAAAAAAGGTTATATCACAGAGGTTTTTTTGCATTTAACCCATATAACAATGAAGAAACTTTTGTAATGACATATTTTCACTTCTAAGACTCTACTCTAATTTAAATTATGTATTTATTCTTTAGAATATAGTTTGTATAGAGCGTACAAAAAAATTTGAGTTCGAATCAAGTTTTAGGCTGGGGCTTGACTCGCGAACTTGAACTCATTGAGTCGTATCATTTTCTGCTACGTACGCAAGTATAACTTGCAGTCACAAGATTTATTTTATGGCGCTATTATTTCACACCCTGTTAATATAGTCATTGAAGTGTAATTAGCAAGGGTGAAACGAAGATTCTATATGTCCTTTCTAATTATATTATTGACACACAAAATTCCTAGCAAGTGTACCAGGTCGTACAAGTAATATAGTAGATGTAAGTCCGAATTATATTCTAGAGACAACTGTATCTAAATACTGAGATTACTGCGTTATCTAATTTCTAAGTCAAATCACTCGATATAGGTGAGGATTATGAATGACAATTCACCAACGAAAGAAAACAACTAAACCTTGATTAAAATCAGTGAGAGAAGTGACTAAGACACATGATTCAACCAATTATTCAGTTTGATCACGAATTTTATTTTACTAAATTATTAGATTGTTTAGGCAAAGAAATTCCCTAAATTATTCACTACCCAATCTCTTGGCATAACCATTCTATCTTTGTAAATGATTTTCTAAATCTCTATATGGAAATTGAATTAACAAATATGCATTACAACGATTCATGGAATTTCTCATTTTTACGGAAAGCATGCACAAGAAAAACGAATCTATCTCTAGTCAATTTTACATTGTGATGTTTAATATCTTAGTGCATCCCTAGTTTATCTTCTCTCAATCTCAAAACTAATTAGCGCAAGATCATACGATTGGTAGCTAAGCAATCATATGTAATAAGCACAAATATTAAACATATAGCCCAAGACAAAATTAATCCGAAAAAACAAAATTCATAAATCAAACATATTAACTGACATTCACATGGCCTTAATTAAAAGAAAACTAATGCATAATTGTAAACATTCAAATATCTTAGAAGACATGTTTAACAACATGAATCCCAAAGGATAAAAAAAAAAAAAAAACTCCCTAATATAATCTTGATGATGGATTCTCCCTTGAATTCTCTATCTTCAATCTTCATAGGCAAAGATGGAGCCTTTTCAAGTGTTTTCTTTCTTTTCCAGAATTTTCTACACCCTCTTAGTGCGTTTCAAGGTGTAAAAATCTTCGAAATGACAAAAAGTCCTGAATTTGACCTAAAAACGTAAATTTTTATGGGTTGAGCCGACGTGAAGCCATGGAGAAAAGTGTAAAAAATTCTAGTAACATTGTTATTGGTAGCCGCGGCGACTAAACAACATGATTCAGCAATTTTTCACCTTTTTTCCTCATTTTTTGCTCAAATTGATTTGCTTAGTGTATAACAACATAAACACAACAATTAATGTCAAATGTCTATTCTCTTTTAGTTAACTACATATTGCTTTGCTGCATCATTTGGCTGCACGACTTGCTAATATATAGATTGGTCAGCAAGCTACATTTAGACATTTCAATGATATATACTTAGTGGTGGTGGCACACTCGATACGTGTGCTTAATTATTTTTAAAATAATATAAAAATACTTAATTTATTTATTATTTGTAATATGTAAAATTTTCTGATATTTTATATGATACTTGAAATTATGCGAACATATAATTTTCATAATGATTATACGTAATTTATTATTAGTAGTTATAAATTAATGGTATGGAGAAAAAAGATGTTTGGAGGGAAATTAGGACAAAAAGTGAGAGAGAATGGAGAAAAGAAAAAAAGAACATGTTAGAAGCAGAAGAGAAGTGGACACTTGTCAAGTATTTATAGGATGTAAATGCCAAATCTGAGTAAACAAGCAAACCAAGTTAGTTATTCTAGGGTCTTCTCACTTTATATATACTGGTCGCTGTGGCACACTTGATGTTTATGCTTAATTATTTGAAAATTATAAATAAATTATTTTGTAATAAAAATTTCTCAATATCAAATATGTTGATTAAAATTTTGTGAACATACATTTTGCATATAATTTTATCTCAATTATTATAAGCAATAAGAAATTAGTAAAAGAGAAAAAAATAGAAAAAAGAATATATGGAGAGAATTGAGGAGAAAAACAGAATGAGAAAGAAGAGTGAGGGAGGGGAAACAACGATAGGAGAGAAAATATAATGAGAGGAGTGAAGAAAATTAACTTTGACATTTGTCAAAATTGTAGTGGGTGCAAAATGTTTATTAATAGTATAGATAATATATATATATATATAGTAATGATTATATTTAGTAAGTTGGGGTTAATGAACTAAAAATCATTACATAATTGTTGCTCATTAGCTGCATTCATATACATAAACAGCAAGAAAAATGCTATATACCACCGATTTTTCACCTCCCATTGATTTAGAACGTGTAGATGTATTAAATCCATAAAATCAATTACTTATGAATGGTTTCTTACCAAAAGTAGGAAAAGTGAAAAATCGGTGGTACGTAAAAAGTGTTACATAGCATTACTAAACAGCAATTTGACTAATTTAATGGACTGATTATATGATTTAATAATACCATTTATGAATACTTTGTATTTCTTGATAATGCTAGATAATTTAATTTCCAGCCAAGTGTATATATTGTAAACCTTGTATATGTTCAAATTTATTTACAGGTAATCTAATATTTAGATATATATGAAAATGATTAAGTTAGAGAGTTTTTTTTTTTTGGATAAAATTGAGTTAGAGAGTTGAATATTCTTTAAGTAAACTCGAGATAATACAACAATATACGAAATCAGACAACTATTAATTGTTTGTTAGAAAGAAGGATTCTAAAGATAGATGTTTTCAAATCATAATAACTGATATATTGCAGATATTTGATTTGAATAATATTGAGTTGTTGTATGGATTTCAAATCTTTTTGAGCACTTTTCACAATCACTAAATGAGAAAAGTTCATTTTAGATCATATAGGACTTCGTGGGTTTCAAATTTTAGACTCATTGGACTTTTTCTTTTTTTTTGTGTTAACCAAGGGTATCCCCCAGCCAGACGCCGAAAACTATTCCCTCCGAGGCGTAGAGATTACCGAAGTGGGTTTTGTCTCTCCCAACAAAGTTTTTTCCATACACACCGCCAGGAATCAAATCGTGAATAAATGCTTAAGGAACCCAACTATCTGTCAACTGTGCTGGACCTAATTGGTTAGTCTTTTTGGACTTGAAGTTACAACTTTAGTCCTATACAACAGCAAAAGTGCATTTTTGCACATTTGGTCTCAATCGTCTATTTTTAATGGAAAAAAGCACTATGGGGCCAAAAGTAAAAGTGCAACTTTTTTCCATGTGTCCAATATTTGACTCTAACAAAGTATGCGTATCAACCTCTTTTTTTTCTGGTTGAGGATCGCGTTTGGTTGTAATACTCTAAGGAGACGCCTGAATACTCATACAAGACATTTGAGTCATAAGGGAGCAATACAAAGGAAATTGGGAGTATTCTTCATGACTGTGAGAGTGATTGTACAAGAAATTTTGGGTTCGAGTATTAAACTCAGTGTTGAATTTTGTAATGATAAGCATAAAATGTTTCACAGACTGTAGATATGGGCAAATTTTGCTGAACCACGTAAATCTGAGCGTATTGTTTATTTTCAATTCTGACAAAATATTATTTTTATCATTTAATTTGTGAATTGTGAACCCCTAATGAATCAAATCTCAGACATATTGTGAACCCAACAACAACATTGTATAATCTCAAAAATCTGATTTACCAACCACTTCAAGATTTTGCTTTTAACATAAAACCTCACATTTTATAAGTTCAAGATATTTTGTAACAAATTTCATAAATAAGTTTTAGCCCAATACTCAATTTCCAGGGCCAAAGCCGAAATATATATTAAGAAGCTCAAGCCTACGTAGTATATAATTTGTGATCATCTTTATGGCTACGGCCCTTAATTAATCACCCAAATGAATGTAACATTGAGAAGAATTTGTTTAATATTGCCCTATTTTTTTATTTTTTTATTTTTTTGGAAATCACAGAGTAAATCTTCGCTGGTCACCCAGCAGAGCAAACCTGCCCATATGTAATAGCCCGCAAACCAGGTATGGAGGTAATCCACCCTAGGTTACCTATAGGCGACGGGTTCAATAAGCGCAAGGACCCAAGAAGAAAATGTAGAAGTAAACCCCTCATCCCCTTCTCTTAGGTTTCGAATCCGGGTGGGTTCTAACGGTTGAAAGCCTTGTGACCACTAGGTCACACCCTTTTGCTTAATATAGCCCGATTTTCTAAAGGAATAGATGATTAGATTTAGGAGTTATAGTTCAGTCCGCATATCCCTCCAATCATTTGGAGGTGAAATTGAACTTGAAATGTTTATTCGAATTCATCCTCCTTTTTCTCAGGAATCGAGTTGGGTTATTATCCTACTTTTTGTTTTGCCATGTTTGTGGTGCTTATGTGAATAACCTCAAAATGTTTTATTCATGTATCGATGTTGAACTCGTTTACAGAACCTAGCTTATGAAGTTTACTTATATCAAATATATTTAGATAAAATACGATTCACAAATTATTTTAGTATATCCACAAGGAACATGCACTGATATATTTAAATATATTTAGATATAGTCTTATAGGTGGTGTTGTTATCAATTAAAACCAATTTGTCACGGGTGACATTACTTGTGTTCTAAGCGTGACATGGTTCTATCTAACTTTTATAGGGAAAAATCTATGTTGGACTGGGTGTAATGGAGCTAGTGCATATTACATCATATATTTGTGTTGGGATGTATGAATTTTATTATCCCAACACAAATGTGTGGTGTAATGGGCACCGGCTCTATTACACCGGATCTACCATAGAATCACCCCTTTTATAGATGTTGAAGTGTGGTGAAGAAATGACTCATTTCCTTTGATAATGAAGAGCACATTTGTCCCACATTGGAAACATATTGTAAAGAGTGGTCTCTTTCTCCTATAAAAGGAGACCACCTCTTTAGTTTTGAATTCATCCCAACATTTGCCCAAGTCTTTAAGGCATTTTGTTTTCTCTCCTCTATAGTTTGTAATATTTTCACTTTAATCCTTTAGTGAAATATTTTGGTAGGGTCCGAGGATGTAGGCAAAATTAGCCGAACCTCGTTATATTTTGGTGTTCTTTATTTTGTGTTATTCTTCAAGTAGTCATTGTTAGTTATAGTTGTAGTGTTATATTGTGCTATTAAATACATCTAGTTAATTCTGTCGAGGAGATTGGGCTTTAAGCGCGACCGTTGTGACGCCTCCAATCTTACCTGGGAATTAAATCTAGTGTGGTTTTCTAGTACAATATTTCTCTCGCTATTTCTATATTTGGTGGAATATGACTCTGAGTTCCACAACAAGTGGTATCAGAGCTCGGGTATTCTGAGTATGCTATGTGGTCGCAATCTAATCTGATCATCCACATCAGAAAAGTATTCCCGAGCTATTTGGCTTTCGCATTTGGAGGGCTATTGAAGAATAATTTGTAACCAAAAATGGAAGTTACCTCAAAAGCATCGTCGTCGTCCATTTAGGCGAAAACCACTGTGGCGAATACACGATTGGCAGTGGAGTCTTTTGATGGCACAGGCCATTTTGGTATGTGGCAAAGCGAAGTTGTAGACGCACTCTTTCAACAAGGTCTATACTTAGCTATTGAAGAAAAGAAACAAAATGATATAGAGGAAAAAGATTGGAGCATGATGAATCGGTTGGCATGTGGAACAATTCGTTCGTATCTATCCAGAGAGCAGAGATATGCGTTTTCAAAAGAAAACTCTACATATAAATTGTGGATGGCACTGGAGGAGAAATTTCTGAAGAAAAGCTGTCAGAATAAGCTCCATTTGAAGAAGCGGCTCTTTCGCTTCACATTTGTTTCGGGTTCCACTATGAATAGTCACATTACCAGTTTTAATCAACTGGTTACCGATTTGATAAATTTGGATGAGACCTTTAAAGACGAGGATTTGGCTCTGATGTTGTTGGGATCCCTTCCTGGGGAGTTTGAGTTTCTTGAAACAACTCTACTTCACGGGAAGGCTGCTGTATCTCTTAGCGAAGTTTGTGCTGCCCTGTACAGTTATGAGCTGAGAAAGAAGGACAGGCAAGTTAGTTCAGGCGGAGATGCAGAGGTTTTGTTGGTCAGAGGTCGTTCACAAAACAAAAACAAAGGAAAGAAAGGGAGATCCAAGTCGAGGCATAAACGAAGCAAAGACGAGTGTGCCTATTGTCAAGAAACAGGACACTGGAAGAGAGATTGCCCAAAGCTGACAACTAAGGGCAATTCTAAGGCCGTGGCGGAATCAAATGTAACCGCGTGTGATGATGCCGAATCGGACTTCTCATTGGTGACATCATCCAGCGGTGCTTCTGAAGTATGGATGTTGGATTCAGCATGTAGTCATCATTTGACACCACATTTGGATTGGTTCTTTTATTTCAAAGAACAAAATGACGGTGTCTTCACAGCAAATGAAGCTCCTCTTACTACACTTGGGATTGGTTCAGTTCGCTTAATGAATCACGATGGATCAATCATAACTCTAAAGGGTGTTCGGTATGCACCAGAAGTGAGGAAAAACCTTATTTCCGTTGGAACTTTAGAATCAAAAGGTTTTGAAGTAAGAGCTAAGGATGGGGTGATGAAGATCATCTCTGGTGCACTCGTGGTAATGAAGGGAATTCGGAAGAACAACAATATGTATCATTACATGGGTGGTACAGTTGTGGGTGCAGTAGCAACAGTTACTGTTGATGATCGGAATTCAGAAGCAGTTAGGCTATAGCATATACGCTTGAGACATGCAGGTGGAAAATCCTAGAATCTCCTCATAAATCAAGGATTGTTGAAAGGAGTGAAATACTCCAAATTGGAGTTTTGTGAACATTGTGTTCGTGGGAAACAAACAAGGGTTAAATTTGGAACAGCAATCCATAATATTGAGGGTATCTTGGATTATGTTCATTCGGATGTATGGGGTCCCTCAAAAACGAGTTCTTTGGGAGGGAAGCACTGTTTTGTAACCTTTGTTGATGATTTTTCCCGGAGAGTTTGGGTGTATACGATGAAGACAAATGATGAAGTGTTTGAGGTATTCCTCAATTGGAAAAAAATAGTGGAAACTCAGACTGATAAAAAGGTCAAACGTCTCCGTATAGACAATGGTGGAGAATTTAGGAGTGGTCCATTTCAGAAATTCTGTGAGGATGAAGGCATTGTCAGACACTTCACTGTCAGACATACACCACAACAGAACGGAGTGGCAGAACGCATGAATCGGACTTTGCTGGAGAAAGTTCGGTGTTTGTTATCTAATGCTGGGTTGGGTAAAGAATTTTGGGCTGAGGCTGTAACGTATGCGTGCCATCTCGTTAATCGTCTACCATCTACTGCTATTGATGGAAAAACACCATTGGAGAAATGGTTTGGAAAGCCTGCTGCTGATTATGATTCCTTACATGTATTTGGTTCCGCTGCATATTATCATGTTAAGGAATCAAAGTTGGATCCTAGAGCAAAGAAAGTTGTGTTCATGGGGATCACCTCTGGTATAAAAGGCTATCGCCTTTGGTGTCCAGAAACAAAGAAAATAATCTTTAGCAGGGATGTCACCTTTGATGAATCTACTGGTTGGAAAAGGTGAATGTAGAACAGCAGGATGGTACTCCCAAACAGGTGGAGTTTGAAAAGTTTGTTGTTCCGGCAGACCAAGAAACTCTTGATCATTCTCCTACGGTAGAAGGAGATTTTGAAGAAGAGGAAGTTCAACCCCAAGAACTTCCACATCAACTTGAATCAATTGCAACTAGCAAGCCAAAGAGGACAATCAGAAAGCCTGCTCGCTTTGATGATATGGTGGCTTGTGCATTTGCAATTGCCGCTGATGATGTTCCTACCACTTATATTGAAGCAGTCAAAGGACCAGAGAAAGATAAGTGGAGGATTGCCATGAGTGAAGAAATGCAGTACCTTCATAAGAATCAAACATGGGAACTAGCCAGTCTCCCGAAGGGAAAGAAGGCAATTGGATGCAAATGGGTATTTGCAAACAAAGATGGATTTCCTAGCCAAGGTGATGTTCGCTACAAAGCCAGATTGGTGGCCAAAGGTTACGCTCAGAAGGAGGGCATTGATTATAATGAGGTGTTTTCTCCAGTTGTAAAACACTCCTCCATTAGAATTTTGTTGGCTTTGGTAGCACAATTGGATTTTGAACTAGTTCAGTTGGATGTAAAAACTGCATTTTTACATGGAGACTTGGAAGAGGAAATCTATATGACTCAGCCAGAGGGATTCAAAGTTGCTGAAAATGAAAATTTGGTTTGTAAACTTCAAAAATCGTTGTACGGATTGAACAATTTCCGAGGCAGTGGTACAAGCGATTTGACAAGTTTATGATGGGAATTGGGTACACAAGAAGCAAATATGATCATTGTGTGTATTTGCACAAGCTACAAGATGGATCCTTCATATATCTTCTTCTGTATGTTGATGATATGTTGATTGCCTCCCCGAGTCTAATAGAAATTGAGAAGTTGAAGACTCATTTGAAAAGGGAGTTCGAGATGAAGGATCTAGATGAGGTGAAGAAGATTCTCGGCATGGAGATTTTCAGAGATAGAAAATTGAGGAGGCTTTGTTTGACTCAGAAACAATATCTGAGTAGGATGTTGAGGCGTTTTGGCATTGATGAAAAGTCAAAACCAGTTAGTACTCCGCTTGCACCTCATTTTAAGCTTAGCGCCGCTTTGTCACCGAAATCTGATGTAGAACGGGAATACATGTCAAAAGTACCGTATGCAAATGTTGTTGGTAGCTTGATGTATGCTATGGTGTGAACGAAGCCTGATATTTCCCAAGCAGTGGGGGTTGTGAGCAGGTATATGCATGATCCTGGAAAGGAACATTGGAAAATTTGAAGATTGGTTTTGGTGACCCCGTTTGACGAGGAGATTGAAGATTTTGGAAATTCGCTAAGGTGGAGATTTGTTGAAGTGTGGTGAAGAAATGGCTCATTTCCTTTGATAATGAAGAGCAAATTTGTCCCACATTGGAAACATATTGTAAAGGGTGGTCTCTTTCTCCTATAAAAGGAGACCACCTCTTTAGTTTTGAATTCATCCCAACATTTGCCCAAGTCTTTAAGGCATTTTGTTTTCTCTCCTCTATAGTTTGTAATATTTTCACTCTAGTCTTTTAGTGAAATATTTTGATGGGATCCGAGGACGTAGACTAAATTAGCCGAACCTCGTTATATTTTGGTATTCTTTATTTTGTGTTATTCTTCAAGTAGTCATTGTTAGTTATAGTTGTAGTGTTATATTGTGCTATTAAATACATCTAGTTAATTCTGTCAGGGAGATTGGGTTTTAAGCGCGACCGTTGTGACGCCTCCAATCTTTCCTGGGAATTAAATCTAGTGTGGTTTTCTAGTACAATATTTCTATTTCTATATTTGGTGGAATATGACTCTGAGTTCCACAACAATAGAAACAATGGACCATATATTAAAAAAAGTCAGTGAAAGATTCGGTCCAAATGATCGTTTAAATAATAATAATAATAACTTTTCTTTATCAATTTTTTTCTTTAATAACGCCACAACTTTTCTTTTTAAAAACCAAAAAACCGTAAAAACCCTAGCAGCTCCGATGTTTTCGGAAACCTCCTTGGCGATTCTTGACTCCATATCCGCGCCGGCCATGTCGGAGGCTTTCTCCGGCCAACCACCACCGTCGATGGTCATCGACGAACGGACTATTAAGAAATTTAAGAGAGGAATTATGGGAGAAGAGAGGGACTATAATCCGCCAGCCTCAAACAATGAACAAGACGATAACATGGATATGCATGACGGAACCGACCCGGTTTCACGACCGAATTAGTGGCAGTCCGGCCGGTTGAAGGACAGTTGGATTACTGGTACCCCGCAACGCCCGTACTACAACGGGAAGGGAGAAGCTACCAGCGAGAAAGGGCTACCGGATCTAGAAATTCCGCACGTTGTTGAGGAAGGGAAGGAGAAGGATTTACCTTGGCCGAATCTGAACGTCCCGGTGGAGGCATGGCAGAAATACTCGGAACCCTACATGCGCGCGTTGGTGGTAAAGGTTCTTGGACGAATTGTGAGTTACACCACCCTGAAGCAACGAATGAAAACTCTTTGGCAAGTCAAATACGAGATAGACCCCGTCGATTTGGGTAACAATTTCTACATGGTTCGGTTCTACTCGAAGGAGGAATATGATACGGTGTTAGCGGGAGGGCCATGGATCATTATGGGACATTATCTCACGGTTCGAACGTGGAGACCCAACTTTCAACCAACAACAGTTCAAATCTCATCAACGATGGCATGGGTTCGCTTCCCCAATTTACCCATCGAGTTGTTCAATCCGGACGTTCTATACCAACTTGGATCACTCATTGGAAAAGTTGTCAAAGTGGATAATAATACGGAGCACTCGATTAGGAGAAAATTCGCACGAATTGGTATTAAGATAGACTTGGCAAAACCCCTCCTTCCATATGTGTGTATCAATGGTCGACCTCAAGCAGTGGAGTACGAAGGCCTCCATTTAATTTGCTTCGGCTGTGGAGCATATGGGCATCGACAAGAAACATGCAATAAAGGAAAAGATCAAGGCCACGAACCGCAAACTCAAGCGGACAAGGCAGATCATAGGCCGAATGTTCAGCAATCTTCGGAGTCCAGTTATGGACCGTGGATGATGGCTCCATCTCGACAGAGGAGGCAACCGCGAGCCTCAGGGCATGGAGATGGAGTTCAGAAGCAGCAAGCGAGTGACCACGTGATTTTTACAGCGACAAATAAGGGCAAGCAGGACAAGGAAGAAAACAATCGAGGCCGGCAGTTGGGGAAGAGCCTCAATCAGAGAAACTCAAGTTCCAATGTGGGCAATACGGCTAAGGCCAAAGCGTCTAACGGGGGGTCTAGATTTACAGTGTTAATTGACGAGGACGAGGACGGAGTCGGGGCTATCCGCATTCAGAATAAAGGAAAGGCGAAGTTGGGCTCATCGAGTGGTGTTAAGTACAAAGTCAAGCCACGTGCTTTTAATAAGAACACCGAGGGAGCCGAGGTCGCACCGAAGCAGGAGAATAATAACCCAAATATTGAGGTCGACTTGGAGCGGATTCCTCCAATAACCATAGGCACTACATATGCTATACTAAATAATTCTATCTCTAAACAGTCTCTTGGTAATAAGAATTCCTCTACACCACACACACAACAGGAGAACCGAACCATTAAGGGTTCGGATCACATCCCCTCCCCCCATGTTGATGTATTTCAGACGGGAAGTTCACTTGCTAGCTTAAGGAACGATTTGGTCTCCTTCCTGGCGGTGGGTAGGGGCCCGGATGGCTCACTATGGAGGAGAACACACAACAAGTGGCGGGTAGCCTTCGGGCACAACACAGTGATCAAGGGACCCTATCGGAGGGGTGGGACTATGGCACAGATACCCGGGGGTGCTCGGACGGTGATGCAGAGATGACCGTGGATGCGGTCTATGATAATTTGGGGGAGTTTATATCCCCTCGAGGTTAGATTATTTATCTTTCCTTAACGTGTAAATATTTTCTATGAAGATTATTGTTTGGAATTGTAGAGGGGCATGTAGCCCTAGCTTCGTGAATACTCTCTTGGAGATGTTGCGGGTTTATACTCTTTCCATTTTTGTTCTTATGGAAACACGAACGCAAGGTGATAAGGCAGATGTGATCATTAATCGTAGTCAGTATGATAAAGTTGAGAAGGTGGAAGCCCGAGGATTCTCGGGTGGGATTTGGATTTTCTGGAAATCTGTGGAGGTCTCTCTGGAATTCCTTGAAGCTAATGATCAGAGTATCACAGCTGTGGTTCACACAACCGAGCATCAAGATTAGATATTTTCCACCCTTTATGGCAGCCCACATCTGGAAGTTCGGGATAGTCTGTGGACACATGTTAAGCACATGTTGCATGGGATTCGGGGACCATGGATGCTGGCGGGGGACATGAATGTTGTGACTAACAGTACTGAAAAATCAAGGGGGGCACCTATTGATTTTAGCAAGTGCAGAAAATTCCTCCAGTGTATGGATAAAGTGGGGCTCATTGACCTTAAATTCTCGGGCTCTCCGTTTACGTGGGCTAAGGGTGGCACCTCGAGGTTACAGGAACGTCTGGATGGGGCTGTTTGCAACTGTGACTGGCGAATTGCTTTTCCCGACGCCTCGGTGATGCATTTACCTCGCATTTCCTCGGATCACTCCTCTCTTCTTGTGGACTTGACCCCGGGTGATACTCGACTTACCCGGAACCGTGTGTTTAGAATGCAATTAGCGTGGTTCTTAGACAAGAGATTTCAGAACATGGTTCGAGACTCGTGGCAGACGGTGCGTGATCTTGATATTTTTGACCGACTCGCACGGGCCAGGACCAAAGCAGACAACTGGAATAGGGAGGTATTTGGTAATATTTTTCGCAAGAAACGGGAACTGATTGCTCGGATTAGTGGAATACAAAGGGTACAGGGCGTCCAAGTCAACCGATACTTGCAAAAATTAGAAAAAAAGTTGACTGAACAATATCATGACACGTTAAGACAAGAGGAACTTTTCTGGAAGCAAAATTCGAGGGTGCAATGGATCCAAGCAGGGGATCTTAATACTCGTTTTTTTCACACCGCGGCAGCCACCAAGCAAAATCGAGTTAGGATCCGTGGGTTCTATCGTGATAATGGGGAGTGGAAATCAGAGGAGCTGAAATTAAAAGATATGGCGGTCGACTTCTATAAAAATCTATACAGTGCGGACACGCAAGTCAGTAACTATAGGACGACGGTCGACTTTCCGAGGCTTGACGAGAGTCAAGTTAACTTACTTCTCATGCCAGTTACCAAGGATGAGGTTAAACAGGCGGTTTAGGGGATGCATCCTACTAAATCCCCGCGTCCGGATGGCATTCAGCCTATCTTTTTTCAGAAGTGCTGGGATACTGTAGGGGACGATGTGACAAATACGGTTAGCCATGCGCTAACTTCAGGTACGATCGACCAACGCATTAATGAATCTCTTATAGCTTTAATTCCCAAAGAAAGTAACCCGACTCGTTTAACTAATTTTCGTCCAATCAGTTTGAGCAATGTTATTCTTAAAATAATCACAAAAACTATGACTAATCGGTTGAGAATTATGATGGATACTCTGATTCCCCAGACCCAAAGTAGTTTCATAAAAGGTAGACAAACTGTTGATAATATTATTATTACTCAGGAAATTATTCATAATTTGAGAGTAATGAAGGGTAAAAAAGGTTTTTTCATTGCGAAAATTGATTTTGAGAAGGCATATGATCGAATTGATTGGACTTTTTTAGAAAACGTGTTAGGTGAAATGCGATTCCCCTTGTCTTGGATTAGACTTATTTTGGAATGCACCACCACAGCTAAACTATCCCTCCTATGGAATGGTGTAGCGACGGACTGGTTCGGCCCAAAACGAGGCTTGAGACAAGGGGACCCCCTATCCCCTTACCTCTTTGTCTTCTGTGTAGAAAAACTTGGTTCGTTGATTACGGAAGCGGTCCAAGCGGGTCACTGGCATACGGTTCCTTCCTCTCGGACGGGCCCGAGAGTCTCACATTTAATGTTCGCCGATGACCTGATTCTGTTTGGGGAAGCCTCTGAGCAGCAGATGGAAGTTATTAGGCGTGCGCTCAATACCTACTGTTCTATGTCGGGTCAGTTGGTGAATCTTCACAAGTCAAAAATTTACTTCTCTGGAAATGTGCCTCAGCCGCGAGCTCGGAATATTAGCCGTCGGGCTAACCTTAGTCTCACTAAGGATCTTGGGAAGTATTTGGGAGCTCCTCTTCATCACTCAAGAGTGCTGATCAAAGACTACAAGTGTATTCTAGACAGGGTGAAAACCAAGTTGAAGGGATGGAAGCGGATCCACTTGTCCATGGCGGGAAGGACAACTTTGTTCAAGGTCGTCACTGCTACAATGCCAGCATATCATATGTAGACTTCCTTGGTACCAATCGGAATATGTGAAGCAATTGATCAGGTTAATAGGACTTTCCTCTGGCAAGGAACTGAAGAGAACCGAAAAATACATCTTGTGGCTTGGGATGCGGTCTGCAAATCTAAGGGTTTGGGTGGCCTTGGCCTCAGGCGTACTCGCGATGTTAACTTGTCATTTCTTGGAAAGTTGGGGTGGCAGATCATAACTGATGAGCCGAGACTTTGGGTGCAGGTCCTTCGCCATAAGTATGTTTATCGGCAACGAGCTCGGGCCCGGAGTTCTACTTCGCACACATGGAGAAGCATACAAAAAGGGTTTTCTCTACTCGAAAGTGGTTTGAGATGGAAGGTGGGCAGTGGTAGTAAGGTCCGATTTTGGAGAGATAAATGGTTGGGCGACACCAAGCTCGAGCACTATTTGGATAACCGAAGCCAAATGCATGACATTGATAGAAACGTGGCTAGTTATTGGACTAGGATGACGGGCTGGAAGTGGGACGAGCTCACGATGTTGCCGGCAGACATGCGCACAGAGCTTCTTCGGTACAACCTGGATGGCCTCGAGCAAGTGGAGGATACGGCGGTTTGGATGTTCACGGCCAACGGTAGGTATTCTTGCAAAAGTGCGTATGAGCGGCTTCTTAATCCCGGGCCTTCTGTGGGAGAACATCGAGATAGAGAGGCTTGAAACAAGCTTTGGAAAGTTCGGGTGCCTTATCGCAAGAAGTTCTTTCTTTGGTTAGCTAAGCATAATAAGCTCCTTACTAGGCGTCTGTTGGTTCACCGAGGTATCACCGACACGGGACAATGTACCATTTTCAATAATGTTGAGGAGACGATACTACATGCTTTACGTGATTGTCCGAGGGCGGCCAGGTTATGGCATTCCCTCATTGCGCCCCGCCACCATTGTACTTTCTTCTCCCTCACCAACCCGGCATGGGTGGACTGGAATTTATCGGCTAAGGCAAACAGGTATGATTGGTCTAAGAATTGGAATATCTGTTTTACTGAAGCTCTGAATTTTTTGTGGCAGGTTCAGAATGAAATGGTGCATGAAAAGGACGCCCGTGACCCGGCGGCTGATTGTGATACTGTTCGTGCGCGAGTAAAGGAAGCCCTCTATTCCTCTCGTTTTGATACTAATGATTGTGAGAATACCATCCATGTTGGGTGGCAAATGCCTGAAATGGGACAGTGGAAAATTAATGTTGACGGGGCTGTCCGTCGGGGGGATGAACTCCAAGCCGAGGAGGCGAGTATCGGAGGAGTTATTCGTGATCACCATGGTCACTGGGTTAGGGGATTTTGTGGTGGCATTGGCAATTCGACGCTTCTCGGTGCCGAACTGGCAGCGATTTTACAAGGACTGAATTTGGCATGGGACACTCGTCTGCGAAATGTGATCATTGAATCAAATAGTAGGGAGGCTATCATAAGCATTCGCAATGGCACCAGGGAGCACCACCACTGGGATCTAATTGAGTCCATTCGATGCAAATTGCAATTGACATGGCAAATTCAACTAACTAATATATGGCGAGAAGCCAATCGTGTGGCAGACATTTTGGCCAAGAAGGGTTTTGTTGGTCCCAAGTGGTATACGAAAGGGTCTAAAAGGGGGGGTTGAATAGACCCTGAAGTCTTTTTTGACTTCTTAAAAATTCGTATTACTTTGAAGTATTTGAACGCTTGACAAGTTTAAGCGCTAGATGTGGCGCTTGAGAAACGTTAACTTAGACTCGGTGATTTCAACGCTTACCAGAGTAGGACAGAGTTTAATCACTAAATCAGAGTTAGCACAGCGGAAGTATTTTATAGCTTAGCGTTCAGTTAATTATTCGAAAGTAGTCGCTTAGTTGTTTTAAGACTTTATCAGAATGTATGCAGTAGGAATAGTAAAGCAGTAACACAATGAATGCTTAAAGAGGTAAATGACACAAGATATTTGTAAGGTTCACTGGGTGATGTAATCCCAGCTACGTCCTTCTTCTCCTTTTATCAGGGAGGTTTTCCACTATGATGATTATCGAAGAGTCACACAGAGACTTCTACAGGATAGAGGGAGATTGGATATGATCTTGGAACTCCTTGGTCACACAGATTTCAGCTCCACTAAAGATCTTCTATCCCCTTGCTTCTTTCACTCAGAAATGGTGCAAGTTACTCTTGATCTCGGAACTCCTTGGTCACACAGATTTCAGCTCCAATAGAGATCAACTTCAACAAGCTTCTTTTACACAAAAATATTGCTTGCAAGTCAACCAGCTTTCTCACTCAGATGAAAGGTTTTGGTCACGGGTTTGTTTGTTTTTGGAAAGTTCAAACAACTTGGGGATATCTCAATGGTAGTATAGGTTCTTCTTAACAAGAGATTTGAGATATGGGTGACTGTCTCTGGAATATTTGTGAAAAGCTTATATGGATATTTGGCTATAATTTTTAGTAAGCTTTTCTTTCAACAAGGTAGGTATTTTTGTGTGTCACGCACTCTTTCTTGTATTTTGAAAGAGCTATTTATAAGGTATTGGTGGTTTTTGTCCGTTTGACTCGGTTGGAGTCTCGTTTCCCCAAACATTCCTTGAGTTCAGACATTTCTAACTTTGGGTATATTTAATTGGTTAGGCATGGTCTTGGTTTCATAAATCTGACAGTCTAGGTCAAAGATATGGCTTGCCCATAAGTTATAGTGCTTATATTTTAATAGCACTTATCCGACTTTTAATGCATCTTGTCTTATTTCCGTTGGGAATAATTCGTCCGTTTGATTCATGCATTTTTTAAGTCTTTGGATGGTTTTGGGTCTGAATTCTTTTTCAGGTTACGTTCTTTGTAGGTTGTGTTGGTTTAACCTTTTTGGACGCTTGCTGAAGAGAATAGTTATTCTCGTGTATTGGACAGACGCTTGGACTGATCCTGACTTTCTTTTCTTTATTTCAGACGCTTACTCTTCAATCTTGTCTTGATGGTCTCACTGAGAATTCCGTCATTTCACTTGATGTTGAGTATTCGGCCTGAGTTATCCATTCGTAGTTTGAGCACTGGGATAATCCCTAAAGCGTTTGACGGACGCTTCAAGATATCTTTATCCATTGTAGCTTTAGACGCTTGATCTTCACCTTCATCACTTGGTAGACTCACCCAGAATTTTCCTAAGTGTTTTAGTGTCACATACTTAGTCTAAGGAATTCTACAAAGATAAATACTATAAGCCTAAGATAAATAAGCTTTCAGGTACTTATACATAACATTCTATGAAAGCTTTTACACTTTTCGGAGTCTAACAGAAAGTCCTATTTGTCATCATCAAAACATCTAATATGAAATTCCTAACAATTTCCCCCTTTTTGATGATGGCAATACTTATTTGGTTCAAGCGTTAGATACCTGAAGGTTAGCGTAAGTTAGTAAGTTAGTTTGAGCTTTAACGAGATGTTTCAGCTGTAAAATGCATTTTATATATATATTTCACAGTACAGGCATTTTACAACTAAATGGAGAGAGGCACAAGTAAAAGTTAAGATCGTGGCTTGATCTTGTATCTCTTAGTCATTTCAGCATGGATTGCTTCAGTTATCTGATCTTCTAACGTCATCATTGCAGCATGATCTTTACTGATTATGTGCTTGTTTTCTTGAACTTGTCGTGCCTTAAAGGCAATGAAGTGTTTATCCCATTCCTCTGGACTGATGCCTATGTATCGTAGGCAAATTCTGAAGGTTTGGTCGAAGTCAGACATTTTTCTTTCTAAGGCTAATACTGCTGGATCAGTTGGTTCTGGAATTGATGCTCTGAGAAGAGGAATGTCAAACTGTTCAAGCAGTGCTCTTGAAGGCAATGGAAGAGTTGGATAGAGCACTCTGGGAGTTTCTTTCTTATTGGACGCTTCAACCGATGTGGTTACCCAAGAGGGATAGGGATACCTTGGTTCTGCACTCAGTGTGAGAGAAGTATCAATGTGTTGACGCTTGGATGGTGGAGGAGGAACTTGATCTTTAGATGTTGACGATTTCCTCTTTTCTCCCTTCTTTTCCCCCTTATTGCCATCATCAGTCTGTATGAAATGCTGAGTAAGAAGACTGACTTGAGCAGCAATCTGAGCGACAGAGGCCTCAAGAGTGGTTAGACGCTGGTCGAAATGTTCTTTCATGACCAGGAGTTGAGCTTGATTAGCGTCTGTGAGAGAGGTCTCGAGAGCCGTGAACCGGTCTTGTAGATCATTGGTTAAAGCCACATGACTTGCCTGAGTAGCTGTAGATAGTTGTTGTATTTGAGTGAGGCATTCAGTCATGGACGGTTGAGCGTGGGGAAGTGCAGGGCGGACTTGAGGCTTAAAACGAGATGTGTGTTTGAGAGATTCAATAGGTACTTGATTAGTAGGATCAAATACTGTTCCTCGAAGCTCTGGAGCAGTGTTGGACTCGGTGGATGCAGTAGAGTCGGATTCAGTTGGACTGGGAGAATGAGGCGTTTGAGGTAACTCTAATAAGCGCTCAGGAGCAGGTAACAGTTCAGCTGGTGCTGCAGGAAATTCTGATTCTATTCGGCTAAAGTCCGTAAACCGAAAGTCCAAGCTGGCAAACGGTTCATCTGCATATGGATACGTAGCAGTCTGCAGGAGTTCATTCAAATGTAGAGTGGGGAGATAAGTACCTTGAATGAACGTTCTGATAGGACTATCCAGTGCCCTGATATACAGTGGCCCGAGGATATCCAGCACATGAGTGGGAAAGAGTTTGGAGGGCGCTTTGCAGATGGAGAATAAGGCATCTGGGCAATAGTGTTGTGAGAAGCCAATTAGCCGATCTGTTGGGAGAGTCTTCGGTTTTCGAGAGTCGGGAACGCGGAGCCGGTAATACTCTTCCAAGTATGGGTAGATGGCTGAAGCAAGCGCTTGAGATCTTTCTAGCAGCGATAAACCAAAATCATAGTGACTGGAGACTTCTTGTCGAATAGACGGAAGTAGTGGATATCCTCTGAAAGAATTGATCCGAGAGCCATCCCATTGTCGCAGATTGTCTGTGAAGATTTTGTCGAATAGAGAGACTGGAGGCATAATTGCCATCATGAGAGAAAAGTTGTCTTCACAGTGGCTAGGGGTGCAGTTCAGACAGGACAGGGGAGAAGAGCCGCTGGTGGACGCTTGATCATCAAAGCGTAGAGAAGAGTTGGCCAGTTTGTGCAACGCTTGTCTTAAGCGGTGTTCAGGTTGATGGCGGATCAGAGGCAGCTTCAGAACGGGTCCAAGTCTATGCTGGCGCTGCGTCAGCATGTAGCGTGCAAATTTGGTCTTTTTATCATGAATCCCTATTCTGAATAGATGGGGAGCACTAACCAAGTCTTCAAATTTATACGTGTCACCCATGTAAGCTTCAGCCCATCTTATCTCAGTCATACAATACTCAGTTCCTGCATTAAGTATAGCACGAAACCCTTGGTGATGAATATCACAGATGGATTCAAAACGATACCTGTCGGGTTGGTAGTTAGCGTTCCAGACGCAGTCAAAATATGCATCGGTTTCAAGTTGAATCATCTCGGTCAGGGATGCTGGACGCTCACCGGCATGTACTCCTTTATTCTTCCACAGGAGGAGAGGATTAGCTGAGCGCTTGTTTTCCTCGCTTTTGACCAGTGTTAGAGAGTGAGAATAGCCTTCTCTGTTTAGTAGCTCTTCCGTTGGGTTCAGAAGCTGATCCTGACGCTCATAGACTCTGATGTTGTAGTCGCGGAGAGCGAAGCCAGTGGGTTTGCTTGTCCCACAGTCCAGATAATAAGCTAAGTCAACATCAGCTCTAGGAGTCGTGCCTCCTTGCCGCTGTGCTTGGAGAGTGACGGAAGCCGGGATGTGTGTGGGAGTCTTCCCGAGTTCAAGCGCTGTGTAGTAAGCTTCATCAGCTGGGGTGGAGGCTGTATTAAAGAGAGTGTTGCGTACAGCCAGATCAAACTTTATGAGCTTGGCGATATCATTTTCGGCATTGATAAGACTTTCTTCATTGTAACCTGCAGGTATGAAGTTCTCTGCGGGCGCTGGAGGCAAATAATCGACTGAGTGATCGATAGTCTTTGAGGGATCCAGCTTGAAGAAATGTCGATGGATCACAACGTCGTTAGCATCGCTCTGACCTTCTGAGCGTGCCTCTGTTGTACTAGGTAATGCAAGCAATGGTTGAGCCCTTGGGATTTCAGGTTCATCCGGCTCGAGATTTGTAGATTCGATGGCAGCTTCATGTGCGATGGCCACAATTTGGGTCATATCAACATCCAGATGGACATCAACTGGTGTTTCGAAGGATGATATCGGGACAGCAGCTATGGCTTGATCTCTTTGTGTAGCCTCAGAAGAGATGGCAGCAGTTGGACGCTTACGCCTCTTGAAGATACGCTTCACATTTATACCTTCGGCGGGGAACGCTTGAGTCTGTGGAACTGCAGGTTCTTCAAAGTCAATATTTTTGAGAACCTTTTCCAGATCTTTCCGACTAATGAGGGGTATAGAATCCTCGTCATCTTCATCGCTTTTGATAGGTTGAGCCTTGGGCTTTCGAGGAGCCCGTTTCTTTGTGACAGTGGGACGCTTCACATTATGTTTGGCTTTTGCCTGATCTGGACGCTCAGCCTCCTCATCTGACGCTGCTCGGACAACTTGGCGCTCAGAGAGAGGCTTAGCAGCACCTCCAACTTTGGGTGGATTGAAAAGATTATTGATGATTCTTGGCCCATAGAACTTATGCTTGGCCACGGTGACTCCTGCTGAAGAGGTGCATTCTGCTCGGAAAAGTAGATCACTTAAAACTAGACCATAAGGTCTGTTTGAAGTGCGTAGACTGTCTCTGAACCTGCTGAATATATAGGCGCTCCAGTTGATTTTTATCTTGAGTAGGATGGCAGTCATCATCTGGAACTGGGTTGGGTTGATTTTGTCGAAGGTTCCCACTCTGCATTCTATGTTTTTACTGCAGAAATCAGCCAAGACTCGATACCTGTTCACTATATCTTTCTTCTCAAAGTACGGTTTGTATGGAACATCATCGTAAGCGCTAATCTGAGTCCAGACTTCTTGAATTTGTTCTTCAGTGATAGTGTCTAAAGTGGCTCCAGCATTAGGTAGAGAGAAATTCTGGGCAATAGAGGCCGCAGAGAGAGTGAACGTCTTTGATTCCTTCTTGGAGACAGGAAACAAACAAGTGATGGAAGTCTCATCGTCAGACAGTCGAGCATTTCTCCAGAAAAATTCTAGTTCTTCAGGAAACATATACGAGTATTTTGTGAGAAATTTCTGAAGCCCAGCCTCTGCTACAGAATCCATTATTTCCGTTAAATCAATTTGGGGGTTTTCATAGAAAGACTTCCAATCAACTATAAGGCCTTCAGTGATCTTGACAATAACTTCAGCGGTTCCAGCAGTAGCTTTCTTGGGTGCCATTAGTGAGCAGTAGACAGAGATTACGAAGGAAAATTTTTCGTTTTTGAAAAAGAGAGAGACTTGTTTTTGCACGAATGTAATAGAGTATAAGAGTGTTTGTGTTCTGCAGAAACTTCAATTTGAATGTTCGGTGTGTTTGAAGTTTGAGATGTTGACACGTGGAGGAATATAAATCTCAGCCATTAAAATATAACTGTGGACGTGAATTTAGATTAAATAGGCACGGTTTCTTTTAGGAACTGCCACATATACTATTTTGAAGTCCGATTAAAAGTTTGAAACAGAGACTGAGAGTGATACGTGTGCCCATGAAAAGCGGATACGTTCTTTATGAAAACTGTTCGGGAATCATAATTTTGAACACTATTCAAATGCCCGCCAAAAATTTGTTAAAGCGTCCGGACCTATTCAGAATGACGCTTGAAACAATTTAGTGTTATGTGGACGCTTGAGAATCTTGAGAGTCTCTTTCAAGTAACATTTTGTGCTTTAGCGGTCATTGTAACATATAGAATTATTCCTTTCAGGGTGTATATGAGGACACAGTTTCCCAGTACTTATCATTAGGTCTTGGTAGTAGTGTTTTACTTTTGGTTTAAAATATTCAGCGCTGGTTGTATTCGTCTAAGATACATGGTAATTGTACTGACGCGTGTACATGTGCTGAACCATCTTTGAAAAACGTGATGAGTACCCATGGGTTTTCTTGAGCGAAGGGTGAGGAATGTCAAGTCAGCATTAATTGCATTGATTGACTAATCCACTTTCTCGTTTTAGCGTAGGGTAATGTACGCTTGCTTTTAAAAGGGTCTTTTTACTAACTGCTTTAGCCGGGAATAAAGCTAAGCGTTTAGTTTATTTTGAAAGAAGTGCAGACGCTAAGACAGATTTGTGTAATAAGCGTCAAAAAGGTTTTAAGTGTATGGTGCTAAGTGCGTATGACCGATGCAAGGGAAAACATTTTTGGTCATATTCACTTAGGTATAGTTAGCTCCTTTAAGGTTCCCCCTATGTAGGTTCCCCATAAATTTCATAACATACAGTGAATTCCCCCTAAATTTCATGCCTAACAAAAGTATGATGTTTCGAATGATTAAGCATTTAGATCAATCATACCTAGTTCACTTCTTAAAGTGAGAAAACGTTGTTCGTTAAGCGCTTTGGTGAAGATATCTGCCAGTTGCTTTTCTGTACTAATGAAGTGCATGGAGATATCTTTCTTTTGAACGTGGTCACGTAGAAAGTGATAGCGAATGTCAATGTGTTTGGTTCTAGAGTGAAGAACTGGATTTTGAGTCATTGCTAAGGCGCTTTGATTGTCACAATGGATAGGAGTTGGATCTAGGATTATTCCATAATCTCTAAGTTGTTGCCTCATCCAAAGGATCTGTGCACAACAGCTTCCAGCGGCTACATACTCAGCCTCAGCGGTGGAAGTAGCGATGGACTGTTGCTTCTTACTATGCCATGAAATTAGTCTATCACCTAGAAATTGACATGTTCCACTAGTACTTTTTCTATCTATTTTGCATCCTGCAAAATCTGCATCTGAATAACCAATTAGTTCAAAAGGAGAATCCCTAGGATACCATAAGCCCACATTTTGTGTGCCTTTTAGGTACTTAAGGATTCTTTTAGCAGCAATTAAGTGTGATTCTCTAGGATCAGCTTGAAATCGTGCACACATGCATACTGAGAACATAATATCAGGTCTACTAGCTGTAAGATAAAGAAGTGATCCAATAATACCTCTATAGTTAGTGATATCAATTTTCTTTCCATTATCGTCTCTATCTAGCTTAAGCGTTTGGCTCATTGGAATTTTTGAAGGTGATGCATTTTCCATACCAAATTTCTTGATCATATCTCTAGTATATTTAGTTTGATTTATGAATATGCCATTAGGGAGTTGTTTAACTTGTAATCCTAGGAAGAAAGTTAATTCACCCATCATGCTCATTTCAAATTGATCTTGCATCATTTTCGAAAATTTCTCACATAGACGCTTATTGGTAGATCCAAATATAATATCAACATAAATTTGAACTAGGAGAATATCTTCATTATGGGTAATTTTGAATAACGTTGTGTCAACGCTGCCTTTTGAAAAGCCTTTACCTATAAGGAAGATAGAAAGAGTGTCATACCATGCTCGTGGTGCTTGTTTAAGACCATAGAGTGACTTGTCCAATTTGTAAACCATGCTTTTCCCATGGTTGTTGATGAATCCTGGTGGTTGCTCCACATATACTTCTTCTTGGAGTTTACCATTCAGAAATGCACTCTTTACGTCCATTTGATACACTGTAAATTTGTTAAATGCTGCAAACGCTAGAAACATGCGGATTGCTTCAAGTCGGGCAACTGGAGCGTATGTTTCATCAAAGTCGATGCCCTCTTCTTGACAGTATCCCTGAGCTACGAGTCTGGCTTTGTTTCTAATCACAATCCCATTCTCATCCATTTTGTTTCTATAGACCCATCTAGTTCCAATGACCCCTTGGTGGGTTGGTCTTGGTACTAGCGTCCATACCTCATTTCTTTCAAATTGGTTTAGCTCTTCTTGCATGGCTTCTATCCAACTTGGATCGTTAAGCGCTTCATCCACTTTCTTTGGTTCCATTTGAGATAGGAAGCTTGCAAACATGGCCTCATTTATTGTAGCGGCTCTCGTTCTAACGGGTGCTCCAATATCTCCAATAATTAGTTCTGGTGGATGGTCTCTGAGCCATTTTCTGTCTGGTTGGAACGAGTTAAGAGATTGATCTAACGTTTGATTAAACTGTGTAGGCGCTTGACCAATTCCTTGCGTAGGCGCTTCAGTGTTTGTAGATTGAATTTGCTCTTGATGAACATTCCCTTCATGATCATCAGCGTTTCTTGCAATGTCATCGTTGATGTCTTTACGAGTAGTCTTAGGATTAGGTATAATGATTTCATTATCTTCATCAATATCACTATCATCACACAGATTGATTTGTGACGCTTGTTGAGATAAATCTTCAATTCCTGCATCATTAATATTAACCTTACTCGGTTCTTGGTTAGCATCATCAAACACAACATGAATGGATTCTTCAACCTTCGATTTGATCTTATTTAAGATGCGAAAGCTCTTTCCATTTTTGGCGTAACCTAGAAAGATTCCTTCATCTGCTTTAGGATCAAATGTCTTTAGGCTTTGAGAACCATTGTTATGAATGAAACATTTTGAACCAAATACATGAAAGTATGAAACATTCGGCTTACGTCCCTTCCATAACTCATATGGAGTCTTTTCATGTTGCTTGTTGATCATACACCGGTTCTGAGTGTAGCAAGCAGTGTTAATAGCTTCGGCCCACAACCTTTGAGGCAGCTTAGACTCGGCTAACATAGTCCTAGCGGCTTCTTTAAGCGTTCTGTTCCGTCGTTCAGCAACTCCATTTTGTTGAGGTGTTCTAGGTGCTGAATACTCATGAAGTATTCCAAAGTCTTTACAAAATTTCTCAACAATATGGTTAGTAAATTCAGTTCCTCTATCACTTCTAATTCTTGTTACTTTTAGATCTTTTGAGTTTTGTAGTTGACGAATTAGAGAGGTGAGCTTGGCACTAGTTTCATCTTTAGATGCTAGAAATTCTACCCATGTATAGCGTGAAAAATCATCAACTATTACTAGTGAATACTTTTTACCACTAACGCTCATGATTTGAATAGGACCAAACAAATCTAAATGTAGTAATTCAAGTATTCGAGAGGTCGATAGATGAAGCTTCTTCTTAAAGGATGATTTAACTTGTTTACCCATTTGACAGGCATCACATAAGCGATCTTTATTAAAGGAACCTTTAGGTAATCCCTCTACGAGATTTAGAGATATTAATTGAGAGATTGTTTTGAAATTGAGGTGATTCATTTTTCTGTGCCATAACCAACCTAATTCGTTTTGATTCTTAGCTACGAAACATGTAGAGTTGTTATCTAATGTTGAATCCCAATCTACTAAGTATACATTGTTTGTTCTTCTTCCTTTTAATTTGGTAGATCCTGTCTTAACATCGATTATCTCGCACAAGTCACTAGAAAATTTAATTTCAAAGCCTTTATCACAGAATTGACTTATGCTTAGGAGATTATGTTTAAGACCCTCAACATAGTATACATCATTGATCATGATGTTCCCCCTATGCATGATACCTATACCTTTAGTTTTACCTTTAGAATTATCACCGAATATAACTTGAGGACCATTGGTTGCACGATAGTTGATCAAGAGATCCTTTGATCCAGTCATGTGTCTCGATGATCCACTATCTATGTACCATACTGAAGCGTCGGTGTTGGCTCTAGGTACCTGCATTCAAAAGGGCAGATCTAATTTCCTTTAGGTACCCGTTTTGTTTTGGGTCCTTCTTTGTTAGTGACGTGAATTAGATTTTTCGGAACCCATATTTGCCTTATCTTCACTATGGGAGAAAGATTGGCCTTCTTGGGTTTCGTTTTGAGTTGTATACCTTTTCTAGATGTATAGAAATATCCTTGATTATAGTGATAATCATAATCGTATTCACAATTATCATAGTGTTGATAATATGAACTGGATTGTTTTGGATATAGACGTTTGATTCTGTTTGGTACTGGCTTAGGATGCACTTTTGGTGCGGGACGCTTAACGTTTGATTCACTGGCAGAAAATATCTCCTTAGCTTTTTGAGCGTTTGGATACATTTTCTTTTGTGAGACATTCACTTTGGTCTTTCCTTTGCCTGAGTCAATGTTGACTCTATCATTAGCTTTTGTACCAGTATTTGTTGATTCATTCAGCGTTTGTCTGATTGAACTTTCTTCAACAAAGATTACACCTTTTCCTTTGTTGATTGTTGTAACATTGGACGCTTTGGCTTTATAACTGAATTTATCAAAACCTAGACCGGTCTTTTCACCAAATGCCCTGGTTACTTTAGTCACATTATCTAGCGTTCTAGACGCTTTTGATAATGAAGAGATAAGCTGCTCTGATTTGGCAAGTTTAGCGACCATTTCAGCTTCTCTTTTGACTATTATATCAAGATCACCTTTTAGCTGAGTAATTTCACTCTCGAGTGATTGGTTTTTCTCAATGCACTGTTGCTGAATTTGCAACTCTGCTTTGAGCGTTAAGTTATCACTTCTGAGTGCTGAAATAATACGATGGTGATTTTGGAATAATTGGGTGGCATCTTGACAATCTGTATAATATTCCTTTACTTTGTCAAGTAATTCATCATAAGAGAGAGGATGATACAGATCAGTGGTTACCTCAGATGGTACGTCGTTAGATGCTTCATTTTCTCTTGCCATGAGACAAATGAATGCTGAGTCCTTTGATGGTTCATCATCGCTGCTTTCATCTGATGATTCCAAGTCCTCTTCAGGCGTATAGAGAGGTTCTGATTCTGCTAGCAAGCCTTGTTGTCTCAGGTTGCTCCTGAATTGGTTTCTATCCGTGTGATCTTGCTTTGTAGGTTTAGACACATTTGGATATGGGCAATTAACTTGGAAATGCCCTGGTCTCCTGCAGTTGTAACAAAGATTGGTCTTCATCTTTTGTTCGTTTGTTAATCTTGTGGATCGTTGGTTTAACGCTGCAGGCGCTGAGAGATCTTGCTGAGAAGGAGTTTGATATTGAATTGGCGCTAGGGAGGAGGACGCAGGATAGTGAGGCGCTTGATATTGTGGTTGTATTTGAGGAAGCGCTTGATATGAACTTTGTCCTGGGTGCTTAGGACTGTTTCCCTTCTTTTCATATTTCAGGAATTTCCTGAATCTATTTAGAAGCGCCAGTTCTTCTTCCTCACTTATGTCCGAACCTTTTTCTTTGATAGGTTTTCCTTTGATTGATGCCATTAGCGCTCCAGATTCGATCACTGGATTACTTACTGCATCACTGGCCGAATTCAGCTCAAACTCAAATGCTTTGAGTTCTGAAAAAGCATCTTCTGGAGTTAGGCTGTCCAGATTGTTTGATTCTCTCATTGCAGTTGTTTTCATCAGGAATCTGCTTGGAAGACCTAAAGATTTTGACCACTGTTTCTCGATTTTGTAGCTCCATACCCAGAGATGTTAGTTCAGTGACAAGGGCTGTAAACCTCATGTCTAATTGCTCTAACGTCTCATTAGGTAGCATCTTGAAGCCGTTGAATTTTTCTTTGGCAATTGATAATTTGTTTTCCTTTATTTGTGCTGAGCCACCACAAATAGTAGCCAACTTATCCCAAATTTCTTTAGTTGTATTGCATGATTTGACTTTGTTGAATAAGTTGTCATTGTCACCAATGGCTGTGTATAATGCATTCCGACCGACATTGTCCAGATTGGCTCGTCGACGCTCATCGGTGGACCATTCTTGTTTGGGCTTCTCCACATAACCGTCAAGTGTTTCTCCTGTGGCTTCGGGCGCTCTGGTGATAACTTTGTATATTTTGATTGGCCCATCTGAAATGATATCACACATTTCATCATCACATGAACACAAATAAGTAAACGCTTTGACCTTCCAAGAGTCATAATTTGACTCGGTCAACTTGGAAACTTTAGAAAATGCCATGAAGAATTTAAAGTAATTTTGAAGCGACTATATAAAAAAAATGGATCTGAACAAGCAGTTACGCTTGGAAACGCTTAGGTTTCAACTTCAACCGCTCTGATACCACTTGTTGGTCCCAAGTGGTATACGAAAGGGTCTAGAAGGGGGGGTTGAATAGACCCTGAAGTCTTTTTTGACTTCTTAAAAATTCGTATTACTTTGAAGTATTTGAATGCTTGACAAGTTTAAGCGCTAGATGTGGCGCTTGAGAAACGTTAACTTAGACTCGGTGATTTCAACGCTTACCAGAGTAGGGCAGAGTTTAATCACTAAATCAGAGTTAGCACATCGGAAGTATTTTATAGCTTAGCGTTCAGTTAATTATTCGAAAGTAGTCGCTTAGTTGTTTTAAGACTTTATCAGAATGTATGCAGTAGGAATAATAAAGCAGTAACACAATGAACGCTTAAAGAGGTAAATGACACAAGATATTTGTAAGATTCACTGGGTGATGTAATCCCAACTACGTCCTTCTTCTCCTTTTATCAGGGAGGTTTTTCACTATGATGATTATCGAAGAGTCACACAGAGACTTCTACAAGATAGAGGGAGATTGGATATGATCTTGGAACTCCTTGGTCACACAGATTTCAGCTCCACTAAAGATCTTCTATCCCCTTGCTTCTTTCACTCAGAAATGGTGCAAGTTACTCTTGATCTCGGAACTCCTTGGTCACACAGATTTCAGCTCCAATAGAGATCAACTTCAACAAGCTTCTTTTACACAAAAATATTGCTTGCAAGTCAACCAGCTTTCTCACTCAGATGAAAGGTTTTGGTCACGGGTTTGTTTGTTTTTGGAAAGTTCAAACAACTTGGGGATATCTCAATGGTAGTATAGGTTCTTCTTAACAAGAGATTTGAGATATGGGTGACTGTCTCTGGAATATTTGTGAAAAGCTTATATGGATATTTGGCTATGATTTTTAGTAAGCTTTTCTTTCAACAAGGTAGGTATTTTTGTGTGTCACGCACTCTTTCTTGTTTTTGAAAGAGCTATTTATAAGGTATTGGTGGTTTTTGTCCGTTTGACTCGGTTGGAGTCTCGTTTCCCCAAACATTCCTTGAGTTCAGACATTTCTAACTTTGGGTATATTTAATTGGTTAGGCATGGTCTTGGTTTCATAAATCTGACAGTCTAGGTCAAAGATATGGCTTGCCCATAAGTTATAGTGCTTATATTTTAATAGCACTTATCCGACTTTTAATGCATCTTGTCTTATTTCCGTTGGAATAATTCGTCCGTTTGATTCATGCATTTTTAAGTCTTTGGATGGTTTTGGGTCTGAATTCTTTTTCAGGTTACGTTCTTTGTAGGTTGTGTTGGTTTAACCTTTTTGGACGCTTGCTGAAGAGAATAGTTATTCTCGTGTATTGGACAGACGCTTGGACTGATCCTGACTTTCTTTTCTTTATTTCAGACGCTTACTCTTCAATCTTGTCTTGATGGTCTCACTGAGAATTCCGTCATTTCACTTGATGTTGAGTATTCGGCCTGAGTTATCCATTCGTAGTTTGAGCACTGGGATAATCCCTAAAGCGTTTGACGGACGCTTCAAGATATCTTTATCCATTGTAGCTTTAGACGCTTGATCTTCACCTTCATCACTTGGTAGACTCACCCAGAATTTTCCTAAGTGTTTTAGTGTCACATACTTAGTCTAAGGAATTCTACAAAGATAAATACTATAAGCCTAAGATAAATAAGCTTTCAGGTACTTATACATAACATTCTATGAAAGCTTTTACACTTTTCGGAGTCTAACAGAAAGTCCTATTTGTCATCATCAAAACATCTAATATGAAATTCCTAACAGGTTTTGAGGAAAACCTTTTTGTCATGCAATCCCCGAGCTTGGATCTGCAGAGTACTTTGGAGCAAGACCGACAAGGCCTTACTTGGCCTAGACAAATGACTATAACCCCGGGTCTGTCGGGATAGATTGTTAGGGTCCCCCCCTTCTCTCTGTATTAAAAAAAAAAAGAAAGCACAATTCAATAATAATAATAATAATAATAATAATAAACACCACAAAGAATACTAATAATAATAATAAGCTATTGTAATCGGCTCGTCGAAGTCCATCGTTATAGTAAACTTTCTAGGGCAGCCTCCATATATAATTGTTGTAAATATATGTATCTATATGTAATTACCAAAAAAAATGGAATATATGCATTTATCTATATATCGATAGTTGAGGAACGAGATAAATTATTTTTATACATGATGAGTATATTATTTATGAATTACGTATAAACTCTTATTATATGACACTGCATTGACATGATTAATTATGACAAATAATGATGTGATGTTGAACAACTAAAATCTTATTATATCAAGAATTCTGTCCATAAAATTATGTAGAATTAACATAGTCATTATTCTAACGTGACATTTGCTATGAAATTATGATGAAAAAAAATATATTAACTGTTGTTGGATAGAAAAACCTTCAATATCTGCCAATTATAAGATATATAATACATATCTAACGTGTATTATAATTCATCTCCCTAGATTAAATTTTCAAAAACTTGACATAAATAGAACAAATTTTCAATTGATTAGTGAGTTTTTCATATATTATTATTACTTATTACATATGATGCACAGACACTCAGAAATATCATCCCGTGTAGTGTCGGACACGCGCCATATCCGTGTCCAACTATTGAGAGAAAGAAAAAGAACTGTGTTTATGTACTAATTTTTTAAAAAATTGACGTGTCCCGTGTCAGTGTCGTATCAGTGTCCTTGTCTCGTGTTCGTGTCCGTGCATCATAGCCTATTACCCATGAGCCCTAGTTTAGGTGGTGGAATTAGAGTTACGTTCTTCAACGGATCATGAGTTCGAATCCACTAGAAATGTGCCTTTATTACTTAAATACTAGTTGTTTGCTTAAATACTAGTTGTTCGTTGCTAGCAGTAATTAATAATTAATTGTTAGTAGTTGAGATTTTTTTTAGTTACAATAGTTGAGATTTATATATGATGTAAATTATCTACCATGATGAATCGATAACCTTTTACTTAAACGAAAAGACAGAAACATCTCCGAGCTATATATGAAATATTATACTTAAAGAGCCTTCATAATAATAGAGGGCTTCACATAAATGATTCCTCACGTTATTATTGTAAACTCCCAACAAATTTGCAAGTCAACATACGCAAAAGTCGCTTGATTGATGGGACTTAATAATTTATCAAGATTTGTTTTTTTATATATATATATTTTAAAATGAATGGGATATCCTAAATATCTAACTCAATAAATTCGGGATTGATAATCATAATTTTGAGTCATAAAAACTATATCTAACTCCATAAAGGAGAGGAGTGCTACAGGTTGTGTCAATCTGGATTCAAACACATGACTTTTTATATAAAATGGGAGGTGGATACCACTAAACCAACAGATCTTGGTAATTTATCAACATTTTTGGAGTAGAACCAAATAGAATTGCGGTGATTGTTTTCAAATGAGACCCACCTTTTGTTGCTTATATAGACTTTGGGATAAAACTTTTCATCTTATTAATAAATTTGTATATATTCTTTACGGTCTCACTGCTTCACGTATGTATATATATATATGTATATGTATGTATGTATATATCTATGATGCACGGACACACGTAAAAATTATCCCGTGCAGTGTCCGACACACGTCGGACACAGACACGGTACGGACACGGCACCGGGACGTGTCGGGGCACGGCAATGGTGTGTCCAGAATTAAAAATAATTAAATAAAACTCAGACACGGCACGGACACTGCCAGGACACGGCCAGGACACTTCGGGCTGATTTTTTGCATTTTTTTTATATTTTTAATATAAATGTATTTATATATATATACATATGTAATTATATATAGATGAAGTTTTATAGTTTACAGAAACATTGTCATTAATAAGTTGTTATTTTGTGTAAAAATAGGTTACTTATATATAAATAGTGAATATATATATATAGGTTATTAATAAGTTGTTGAATTGTTGATTATTGTCTAATAGGTGTTCAATTACTCATAAGTTTATAACATATTATATATATATATATAACTATGGGCAGATGTGTCAGAGCCGTGTCCGTGTCCTAATTTTTTAAGAATTGACGTGTCTCGTGTCCGTATCGTGCAGTGTCCGTGTCTGTACAACATAGGTATATATATATGTATATGTATGTATGTATATATGTATTTTTAATTATTTTTTGATAAGAAATGTATATATGTATATTCCTTCCGCATACTTTCTTTTACTTGCATTCTTTAAAGTCGAGTCCATCAATCGTGTGAACTTTTTTCAACCTTTTATAATAATCATTGTAGAGAAATTTTGATTTCTCTTATGGCGGCATGTTGAACAAGTGTTCTTGCAAAGTTGAAGCCCCGTTTGACGAGTAAAACTGTCAATGAGCTCAAATCGGTTTGAAACTCGTAACCTTGATTTGATAATTTTCAAGTTGAGTTTTATACGAGCCGAGTCCAAACCGAGCCCCAACATAAGGATAAGGCTTAAATTTGAATTCAAGCCGAGCGCGAATGAGAGTAGGTTTGGCTTGAATTGGGCTCAAACTCGTAAAAAATATATATATATATATATATATATGTATATATAATTTTATGTATTATATCATATACTGAAGCCAACTTTAAATTATGCTCGGTGGATTAATTGAAGGAATGTTTCGCATCCAACGGGCTCGTAGGCCCGAGCATGACAAAAGTTGCAATACAATTATATATTATGGGAAAAGGCAATTATGAGATGATGATGTCAATTTTATATATTTTAGACATATTTATATTCTCATTAAATAACTCACAAGCACATTTTTATAGTGGTCAAATGGGCAAATTTCCCGGTTGTCAACTTTTTAGTAGTAGAAGAAAAATAAAGTTCTAATATTGTACGCGTTTGACAAATCTAGAACAGGCATCGAATCTCTTGAAAATGTATGAATTATAATTAAGTGCGTACTTAAATTGCTTATCTGAGACCTTATCCTGATGCCATTTTACTCTAGTTTTTCGAATTTGAGTTAGGCTACGAGAATAATTATGATTGTCGATTGAAATATTCAAATGTGGTGAATATGTTGTTTTAGTTTTATTATTAACATTATTTTTTAATAGAAGATCTTGTATGGTTTTTCAAGGCTGCTCCGAATTTCTTATCGGAAACTGTAGTTTTCAAATTGAGATTGGGAATATTTTTTATGTGTTTATATATGTTATATACTTTTTAATGAGGAAAGGGAAAAGGTTGGGGCATTTTTTCTTTTTATAATTATTTTTAAAATTAAAATCGAAATTTTAGGCCCTAATTGGATGGCATATCTATCTCCAAAAAAAAAATTTCATGACAAAAGTGAGAAAAAAATACTTTTAGAGATAAGAAATATGGTGTCAAAAGTGTGTTTGGATGTTTATTTTTTAGAGAAAAATATGTAATGATTATGGTTGATGTGACATGTTTTTTGTTGTGAGAAATTTGTTTAGATTGATTTTTAGATATAATTTTTCATAAATATATTTACTCAAACTCATCGACTTAGACATCAAAAAATAGGCAAAGTGGATTTTATTTTGCATGTTGCGTTATTTTGTATTAGAATATGTGATTAATTTAACTCTCGATGTTGGGAGATAGCCGAAAAAACCCTTTTTAATCGATGGGTAAATTGTCAAATCATGAATAGTAAAAAATATTTTTTCTCCTTTTCTGCAAGAATTTCTTCAAAATTACCTACAATTTTGAGATATTTTTCTTAAAGAAAATATCATAATATGCCAAACAAATATATTTTTAGAGAAAAAAATCTCTAAAAAAGTTTTTTTTAAAGGAGAGGTAGCCATCCAATTAGGGCCTAAGAAATTCCCATCGAAATTTTCCTAAATTTACTACTCCAAAATCTACACCGAAATTGAAATTTCGTACCTTTTTTTTTATGAAGAAAAATCGGTTTTATATATCATTCATTCGAAAATTTACAACGCCTGGAACAATACAATTTATATCGACTCAAACGATGTAGTAAGAACATCTGAAACACCAACTATCAAGTTCTTGAAGATAACAAATCTTAAGAACTGACAAACAAACACAAGAAAAATCTTGTGCAACTCCTATTCAAGGAGAAATGAAACTCTCATTCAAAAGAGAAAGCAAACTCTCATATAAAAGAGAAAATAAAATACTAAACAAAATATCTAAAACGTTATATAAAAACTTATGTATCATCCATTTTTATCTCGTCAGATTCGTCTCTGTCTCTTTAGATCCATATTCGTCTCGTCAAATTTGAAGATGTGATGTACTTGAAGAATGATGCTCCAACCTAACCCTCCGACTATGGCAGTAGTAACAGTGGTGAAATAGATCACTATTTCATCAAGTCATCACCGACGGAAGGAAAAAGAAAAAAAAATTAAGATTTAGAAAGAGATGAAATTTAATACCTTATATACAATATACATGAAATGACAAACTCAATTTTATGACTTTTGATATCTGACCTAACAGTTTGGATTAGATAAGCGACAATAATTATAGGTGAAGATATTTAGTGCCCAATTTAACGAAATGAACTGCCTAGTTGACTTGGACTTGTAAATGGGACACCAGCTGACCAGTTAACTGATTATAATTATAAAATAATTATGGGAGTCGATATTAACACTCACAAAATTAATCACTATAAAAAAACAATAAGATTTACAATAAGATATTAAAAAAAAATTTAATTAACAATATGCGTAAGGGGACACGATCTTTTTGGTTAGAAACTTAACACCCGCAAAAGTTATGTATTTATAGTTATAATTTTGATATAGGTCGAAATGACCCTTAGACAATTTTACTCTCTACACTTGGTTATATTCACCAAACACTCCAGTATCCGCGCTTTTTAGTTCGGGTTCGGGTTGACCCAATCCACCCGACCCAACTGACCCGCGTTCTCAACCATCGATGAGCTTCACCAGATAGCTTGAGATTATGCCACGTGGCCCATGCTGATCCGTACAAAGTGTCCAAAACTATAAATACACTCACACTCACAACTATAAGGTAAGACATTTATTACTCCACATTAAATATAGCGATCTCGATTCTTAGAGTCTATTACTGACTTGATCGTCGGAGGGTTTACGCTGGGATCAACCCCAGCTCGACCCTAATGAGGGTCCTTTGATTTCAGGTTGTTCCGTTTTGAAGTTTAATGATCGTGTTCGAACCAAACTTCACTGAAGAGAGTCGGATTCATTTCCAACCTAAATCAAATTTGAAATTAATTATACATATATGTTGATAATTTAGTGATGACGACGCTTACCAAAACAAATAATAATTTAGTGATGACAACATGTCAGAAAATTGCTGTGATGACTTTTGATGTAATTATATATGTCAGAATATCACTTGTGCACAATAACGATAATAAAGAAATCATCATATAATAAAAATATATGTCATAGTCATAATATATATTATAATTGACACCAATTTTGACATTTAACACCAAGTTGTGGTGTCTTCCCATTATTGTATGTATAATGTTCACGTTAGTTGCATTTCTTCAAACATTGATATTTTACTTGCATCCAATAAGATCCTTTCATATTTTCGACAAGTTATATGTTACATCCAATCATCGATCGCCATCAATTTTCTTGTCCACGTAGGCTTATGGAAGTTGTAACCAAACCACAAATATAGTTGACTTGCAATTCAAATTACAAACAAGAAATTACAACTAAATGATACATGGAAATTTACAAATATTTAAATTTCAAACATAGAAATTTGTCAAGGACGTGGTGATGAACACATAGATGCTGTTAATAAATACACAATTATAATATTGGCCATAAATTCACATAAATCTCTTGCAATCCCAACTTTCTAACTCAATATAACATCATCTAAAATCTAATTATCAATCTAACTCAATATAACAATAATCTTAACTCTCATTATACTAATAATTGCAGTGACCCCAAAATTCAACTAAAAGAACTCTTTCATTTGTTTGAAGAATAAAAAAAAAGAGGGGAAAAGAACGAGATTTCAAAGTACTCATATGTCATCAAAAGTAAACACTTTGACCAAATATATTATTCTAAAGAACCAGTCTACGTGCCGTTCTCAAAAAGAGGACATCATCATATATCATTCAACGGTTTACAACCCACTTGGATGACGTGCATTTACCACCCACCGTTCGATCTTTGCCAATTCATATGGCCCTCCATCCGATGGAGCCCAACTAGTACACGTGTCAAGGTCATAGAGGCAAAGAAGTCCACTCCCAGTGGGGCAAGAATCAGCATATGCTTTCAATATTCCCTTTTAAAAGCGGCTGCATTGTAGTTAAATACGCAACCATACCCCCTCATTTCCCTCAACATCACTCCTCTTGGAGCCATATTCATTTCATCTTCTCTCAAAATTATTCTTAATTTGCACAAAAATTATTCCTTCAAAATTTCTCAAGAAAACAGCCAAGGTGAGATTTATGAATTCTATGTTCATTTCTTTCCATTTTCAATCTTATATGTTCTTTGATAGTATAATATTTACATATATATATATAGGTAATATATAATGCATTTTTTTTCATGCACTTAACTTTATATGGAGTACGTTTGGATGAAATCACTTTAATTTCCATCAAAAATGGATACATGGTAAATTTCTTTATATATTTCATGTGGTTTGGTGTCTGAAGCTAATGTTCACAATCGGGAAAATTTTTGTTTGATCGGATTTAGCTACACTCAAATTTCAATTAAGCACGTGATAAATAACATTTATCTTATAATACATATTTTTCTTGAAATACATTTTTCTGTATTTCGATCATATCATATTCAGGCTAGCATTTCCTATACTTAATTGATTGTGGTTTATTTTAATCTGCTGAAAAGTTTCCTAATCTTGTTCGCTTGTTCTTGTCTCCTATACCCTTGGAGCCTTTTTCCACTTCACAATAATATTTTATTTTACTTTATTAGAGAAAAAGTTAACTTTTGGCTAATCTAAGTACATAATTGCATGGGGACAGCATCAAATAAAACAAAAAGAATAAACATTTTTTTAATAATTATATATTCACATATTAACCACAAAGTCTCAACGAGCATCTAAAACGTACATCATTTTCGGACTTCCCCATATGCAAGAAATTATTGAATACTAGCACTAGGAAACAGCTGCTGCATTAATAATTAGGAAGTTGGTCATACAACTAATTTTTAAATTAGTCTCTTGTTGACTTGTGAATATAAATTATTATTCACTATTCGACTTCTTATGTCAGCCAATGCATGCACCGGGAAATTCTAGCTCACTCCCGACTTGGTCAAACATATATGTATTTTTTAAAATAACTTACCAATTATATGGCAAGTGTAATACATTCTTCTTGTAAAATACATTTGGGTGCAACCAAATCAGATCTGGGCTAGAATTTTCCTACATGCACCTAATGTTTACCTAGACTTTAGAAACTCAATTCTTCCTAGCTTTTGTTTTCTTTCTGATATTTGTCTCAAATATACCTTGATTAGTTTAATAATTACAAGGCACATGCCAATTTGCATCCTATATTCCAATTACGTGACAAATGAATTACACTTGAGTCTTGACATGTATTAATGTCTATTTCGGAAGAGTGACTAGTCAGGAAGTAAATGTCAAAATACTTATCTTGTGATTAATGGGGTGTGATCCAGCCCCATCCGGACAAATTGCCCTTATTGAAAAAGTCATCGGTCTTGTATTCAACACTACATATTTCACGTCAGATTTATAGATGCACTTCCTTCATGCAGTCTATTATAATCTCTTCATATATATATATATATATATATATGTGTGTGTGTGTGTGTGTGTGTACACGTGTCGTGCATTAAATTGTGTTAATGAAGATGTTACACAAAAGTATTATAGAAGAATTAAATTGCAACAATTGTCTCTTCTATTTTATGTTTCAAGTGTATATATAGAAATTGCCAATACACATTAATCTTCTTTGTTTGCTACCAATAATCATCCCTTTTGTCACTTCTTTATGTTTTCAGGATGGCTAGGGAACAATTACAAGTGCTCAATGCACTTGATGTGGCCAAAACACAATTATACCATTTCACTGCAATTGTGATAGCTGGAATGGGCTTCTTCACTGATGCCTATGATCTCTTCTGCATCTCCCTAGTCACAAAGCTACTCGGCCGCATATACTACCACCACGATGGGGCGACAAAACCCGGAACCCTACCGCCCAACGTCTCTGCGGCTGTCAACGGCGTGGCCTTTTGTGGCACGCTTGCAGGCCAACTCTTTTTTGGGTGGCTCGGTGACAAATTAGGCCGGAAAAAAGTCTACGGAATGACACTTATGCTAATGGTTATTTGCTCAGTCGCCTCGGGACTTTCCTTTAGCGACAAGCCTAAATCAGTCATGGCTACACTCTGCTTCTTCCGCTTCTGGCTAGGGTTTGGCATTGGCGGGGATTACCCTCTTTCGGCCACGATCATGTCTGAGTATGCCAACAAAAAAACTCGTGGAGCATTTATCGCTGCAGTGTTTGCAATGCAAGGTTTCGGGATATTGGCCGGAGGCATGGTGGGAATTATAATGTCTGCAGCTTTTAAGTCTGCCTATCCTGCCCCTACGTATCAGGATAACCCGCTCGCATCGACTATACCCCAAGCTGATTATGTTTGGCGCCTGATTGTAATGTTTGGTGCCCTTCCTGCAGCGTTGACCTACTACTGGCGCATGAAAATGCCAGAAACCGCGCGTTATACTGCATTAGTAGCCAAGAATGCCAAACAGGCGGCTTCTGATATGTCAAAAGTTCTGCAAGTGGATATAGAAGCGGAACCGGAAAAAGTGGACAGGCTTGTTTTGGAAAAGGAAATGATTTTGGCTTGTTTTCAAAGGAATTTGCAAGGCGCCACGGGCTTCACTTGCTTGGCACGACGAGCACTTGGTTCTTGCTCGACATTGCATTTTACAGTCAAAATCTTTTCGAAAAAGACATTTTAGCGGCGTAGGATGGATCCCCCGGCCGAGACAATGAGTGCACTTGAAGAGGTTTACAAAATTGCCAGGGCTCAAACTCTTATTGCCCTTTGCAGCACAGTTCCGGGCTATTGGTTTACGGTGTTTTTCATCGACAAAATCGGACGGTTCGCAATTCAGTTAATGGGATTCTTCTTCATGACAGTTTTTATGTTTGCCTTAGCCATTCCTTACACCCATTGGACTCATAGGGAAAATAGAATAGGGTTTGTGATCATGTTCTCACTCACATTCTTCTTTGCCAATTTCGGACCAAACGCCACGACATTTGTCGTCCCGGCTGAGATTTTCCCGGCCCGGTTAAGGTCAACGTGTCACGGTATATCTGCTGCTGCAGGCAAGGCCGGGGCCATGGTTGGAGCATTCGGGTTCTTGTATGCAGCTCAGCCTACCGACCCGAGCAAGACGGATGCGGGCTACCCACCGGGTATTGGTATCAGAAATTCACTCATCATGCTCGGGTGCGTGAACGCATTGGGGATGATGTTCACATTTTTGGTGCCTGAGTCGAATGGTAAATCATTAGAGGAAATGTCGCGGGAGAACGAGGACGATAATGGGACTGTAGAAATGAGGCCAAATGCTACGAATGATACTCGAACAGTTCCAGTTTAGTTAGGCTTGCTTTTGTCTTACGATCAAATAAGACTCCCTAGTTCTCTCCTTTGTCATATAGATCTAAGCTTTATGTAATATTGTTAGCATACTCAATGCAATCAGAGTACAAACTTGAGGATTCTCTGTACCTCAGAATATTATATATACAATGAAGAATTTTATATCTTCTGAATATCTTATTTCCATTTTCTTCTGCTCTTTTTTGTTTCTGGGCCGCTGAAATTAAATTGAGAGAGCTAAAAAATATATGGTATATATTAGATTAATTACATTCAAGAAATTTTTGTACGACAACGTATACAATTTTAGGACTCATAATCTAATTTCAATCATCTATTTATCTTTCATAATGAAGTGGTATAATGGGTCTAGAGGGTACAAAGACGTTGAGCTCGAACCGAATTTTTGGGTTCGAACTTGACTCGTGAGCTTCAAACTCGAACTTAAACTAATCGAGCCAATCATTTTCGGGTCACTAGGCCATGATTGAGTGTATTTTGCAGTCACTAGATCTAGTTTATGGCTTACTTCACACCGCAGAGTAATTCTAATGTAATTTTATGTGTAATTAATCAGGTGAAATTGGAACAAAGATTCTAGATGTCAATTCTTACATTATAATCCAACAACGTAGTACTAAATACACTTCAAAAAAATAAGTTTAAACATCGGAATAAAACAAAATACACTGTAGAAATTCTAACAAATATGAAAATAGTACAGTACATCAGTATTTTTAAACAGACATTTAACTATCCAAATCCAGCATAATATATGAGAAAAAAATTGAAAAAAAACAGGAAAAAAAATTTAAAAAAAAAAAAAGGTTGTATTTATACCTCAGTTTATGAAAATAGTACATCAGTTATGCATAGAGAAAAACTGGGAAAATAAAAAAAGAAAGAAAAACCACAAATTTCTACCTTTACAGTCGTTCTTGGGAGATCCAGGGACTTTAATCCAGAACCAATCTCAATCATCCGTGTCGTGGACCAACGTAAACCTCCACCATACAGGAAAGGTTGTATTATGCCCGGATTGAAATCTGAGAACTCCAGAAGAACCACTTCTATGTCTTACGATCTTCGCAAGGACAAAACATGTCCTTTCGAAGAAATGTACTTCTCTAATAGAGAATCAAAACATACTATAAACGAAAAATCTCATCGAGTTGCATTCATTAATTAAACGACAGAGCTGTTTTCCTCTTGCATAATCTGATCTGGTGAAATTCGCAAATTTGTAGCTCCTACATATAGAAACCAGACATATTATTTAACATCTATATACAGCAGAAACAATTTCTAATCAAATTTTGCACTTAAGCAATAAGATTGAGTATTATATATTCATATTACCATTTTTGCTTGACATCTCTTCCATATCAATCTCTTCTTCCCATCTGCCCTTGAGCTCCGAAGAATACTTCCCGAGAACAAAACAAGAATTTACATTCTTAATTGTCTGTTTCTTATTCGAAGAAGATTCAGCTGTCGAACACAAATCATTATCGCAACTACCCAAGTTATCTTTTGACTCTCTATCATCATCTTCAGTTGGCTTCGATCTTTTCTTATTAAGCATACCATTTTCGGAAATTCTCATAGACGGGACCCTTTGATCATGAGAAGAACTAATTGGACAAAGACTATTTTCCCTCACAACTACCTGTGGGATGGCTGAATTTAAGTTCGTCTCGGAGTTATCAAACACGACTTCATCTCTTCCATTAGTATTTTCCCCGGCTTCTTTTTCTTGCATGGTGGATATGGCGTCAGTTAGGCGATCCCTTGCCAAATCTATATCGATTATAGGGTTTGGATAATTTATTCCCAGGTCCACGCCCGCGGATTTAAGCACGGTTAGAGGAGCGTTATATGGATGATGGATCCACTCAGTTGGCATACGGGCTAACTCCGGCAACCATTGCCTCACGTATTCGCCTTCCGGGTCGAATTTGAATCCTTGGATCTGAATCACAAATGTGAAAATAGATTATCAAAGAAGATGAAACACATTTCTTCGGTAACACTAAAATGAATCATTGGGCTTCTAGAGAATCAATTCATGAAATAGATAGGTAATTTACATAGACACCCCTGGAACACTACTTATAAAGAACACCACGAGATTTGAGAAATTGGCATGATTCCCATGTCAGTAAAAGCAGTTTATAATTTCACATCCGGTTAGTAAAAGCAGATCACGATTTCAACCCTTGTTTTTCGAGTTGTAAGGATGTGAATGGGGTGTCTTAGTAACTTGAGAAATCTCAGGGTTTCATATAATTACACAATAAGTGAGTATCTGTGCAAGTAATTATCCCAAATAGAAATGCTGCGTCAATAAAAAGGTTTCTTACCTGTGGGGAATCCATACGGCTGAGTTCATGCCCGTCGGGCAAACTACCTGAGATATATTGCCAACCGAGAATATCACTTTCCAAGTCGGCATCAAGGAGCGTATCCCAGAAGTACTTCATGCCCCATTGCCACGGTAGAAGAAGAAACTTTACAAAGAAACTCGAAACAATCACTCTAATCCTATTATGAATCCACCCGGTCGCCCAAAGCTCTCTCATCCCTGCATCGACTAGCGGATAACCGGTTCGACCTTGTCGCCAAGCCTTAAAGTGAGCCTCGTTCACGTCCCAAGGGAAAAATTTAAGGTTGCTCAGCAATGATCTCTCATGAGTAAATGGAAAATTAAAGCATATGTAGCGGGAATATTCCCTCAGCCCAATGGACTTAAGGAAAAGAGTGGCACTCTCTTCTCCAACTAAGTTGTTCTCGTTTTTCCAAACTATGTGCTTCAAACGAACGCATTGGAACACTTTTCTAATGCTGAGTTCCCCGAAATGAATATAAGGGGACAAGAGGGACGTGGAGTTTCCCCCGACCCTGAGCCGGTCTTTTGAGTAGTAAAGCAAATGGTGTTCTATGAATTCAGTGAAAGCCTTGTCAGCATTAGTCCAACCCGGCGACCAAACTCTTCCTAGTAGAGCATTACTCGACTTTTCTGATTCATCTTCAAGACCCAATGTCTCAATTGGAATATTTTCAACTGTTCCTATCAAAATACAAAAAGGAAAAAAAAAAAAAAACTAATTAGTTATATTCATATTTTTTACTAAGGCTGTTAAAGTCTAAGATACCTGAAGATGGAATTAAACGCCATGGGGGAAGATGTGAAACGGGTTCTCTTTGCATGTTCATGCATTTGTCCCAGTATGCATTAAAGGTTGTAAAAGCATGTTCATTGTCATCATACACTTCCCATGGCTCAAACAACAGCTCGCTGTTATAACTTTGCACGTTAATGCCAAGCTCTATCAAATTTTGCTTAATATTGTGATCACGAACAAGTGAAACAGGATCTGCAAAGGAAAACAACGAATCTAGAGTTTAGCTATTCAAAGTAAACTTGCGAAAATCGCCAAATGAAGAACACTTAATTGAAGAATCACTTGTTTTCCGTATTTTAATTAATGGCCATTTCAACATAACAGCAAACAGATACTCACAAATTTGAAATGACTGTAACAAAATTAAGAACACCAAAGACTCGTATCATGAAATAAAATCTGAGCATAGGAATTGAATCCAGGGGACCGAGATGAAAAATGATTTCAAAATTTTATTAACTCTAACACGATAAAGTCTAGTATTTCCTTGGATTTGTTTGAGTGAATCGATTACAAGATACATGTAAATAACAACAATTTACAACCAGCTAACAACTATCTGAATCAGCTAAGGGCTACTATGAAATTAGAAAGGCTCACATATCGTCAATGAGAATGGAATCCAAGATGTCTAATATCTTGGGGTCTCAGCTTCGCCGGTAGAGCTAAGCTTCATCTGCATCTAATATTTCCTTGGATAAGGCTTATAAAGTGATATTGTAGTGAAAATTGGTGTAATGAAAATTGTTTAGTCGAGGCACGGGTTACTCGACTTCATTAACACAATAAAGTCCCGCTCTTGATGGTAGGGGATATGGCGTTTGTGTCCCAAGATACAATGAGTAGCCTCTTAGAATTAGGATCCCTCCAAAATTCTAAGCCTTGCGAACAAGCCTTTACTAGAACTTTCGATTTATGAGGAAAAAAAACTCTTTTATATAAGCCCAATTATATAGCCACGTTTTTACTAATTCAAATGTCAAACTTTTAACACTTCAATTTCTCACTCATCCAAAACCGGAATAAAGAAATTCAAAATGGTAACGACATCTACTCCAGATGTAGTTTCATAATAAGTAACAATATTATGCATCCGAGCAACGAGTCATTTTCGAATTTTCCATCCAAGTGTGTCGAACATACACTTTCTTAGGGTAGATTTCCAACAGATTTCACAACTCAATCCATCAAAGACACCCTCATCACTTAATTTCACCTTCTGAATATTCATTTTAATCCATAACTCAACACAAAACAAAAGATTCATAACAATTAAAACAATCAAACAAGTTAATTAATAGCAAAAATATTTCCTAACACACTCCAAACAAGACATATATCACCTAAAAACAATCAAATTTTTATATATATCTATATCTATATATATATATATATATGAAAGAAAACATACCATATAGATGATTATACACAACTTTGGTGGCCCCAACAGCAATAATGCAATCTAAGAGAGCAGAAAGAGTACTTTCAGCCTTGATAAATACCAATTCTGCCCCTAGAGATCTCAATGATTGCTGCAAGTGAATAAGGGATTGTTTCAACCACCACCGTGAAACCCGGCCGGGGTAATATCGTCCTTCTTCTTTAGGACACCATATGAACACTGGTAATACACTTCCATCTCTTGCAGCTGCTGCTAAAGCTGGATTATCTTCAATTCTTAAATCCCTCCTAAACCATACTATTGTTTTGCAATTTTTCTCCATTAATTTAATTTTTTTTCTTCTAAAATGAAAATTGCCCTGATAATTATATTTTGAGTTGTAATAAGTAAAATTTCATATTTTTACAAATTTCCAAAAATTGAAACTTTACTTTAATTATATACTAAGATCAAATCCCACAACCAAAAACATGAAACCCTTTTGAAAAAGCAGAGAATTTGAGTACATACCTTAAAAGTAATCCTTGTAATTTGCAAATGATTATGCTTAAAAAAAAAACACTAAGTATCTGCCGACACAAGACCCGAGTTTGATGCAAATTCAGAGAATTTTAGTGAGCATCAAGAATTTTTTTTTATTTTTTTTTGCGAATTAATTTTTATTTTTTTTTGAGGATCAAGATTAAACTTCATGTGACCAACTAGTATGTTCCGAGACAAACTACAAGTATATATATATAGAGTATTAAATAATGTTATCCACAGGGACCACTAATAAATCAAAGGATGTTAATCTACTATGCACGGACACGAACACGACACGAATATGAGACACGGTTATTTTTAAAAAATTAGGATACAGACACAGCTTGGGCAAGATTGTCTATGATTATTTTTTCCTTCCTCTCAATACCTAGACACGAACCCGGTGTATGTCCGATACTACACGAGATAATTTTTTAAAATGTCTGTGCATCATATATGTTAATATATATTTTTTGTTCCAAAAAAAAAAAAAAGCTCCAAAGGAAAAAGAAACTAATAATAATAATAATTGATTTAGGTCAATTTTAGAAGTCGATCTGCATCAATTTGGACTATTTCGTAAAACAAATGATGTGATGATAAGATGTTAGAACTGCACTTAGATACTATTCCAAGCTGCCTACATACCTCGAAGAATCAAGTCACAACGTAGATCAAAGATTTAGCTTCTATACCTCGAAAAATCAAGTCATATGGTAGATCAAAAATTTGGCTTCTATTAATGGGCTTGTATCCATTTGGATCGCATTGTAGGGTCGTGTGTTTTTACGAGACTAAGTAACCCAAATTTATTTATTGAAAGCGCACTTCGAGTCTATAGTCAAGTTACCAGTGGATACGCTAGCTCTGGAGATTTAAAAACATAAATTGTAGCTCCAAATATATATTGAGATGAGGTATTTATAGATGTCCACATTATACGGATCTAATAGTGACAGGTGTGTCGTACAGACGATGTCACGTGGTACTTATGAGCAATCAGGATCTAAGGTGAATCATGGGTCGATCTGATCCGAATCACTTAAAAGCACGCGGATCGTGCAATATTGCAAATATGACATATTTTAAGTACTTTAATGCAATTTAACGAGGGACTAAAATGCGATAAGGTTCAAGGGTCGTTCTAAAATTAGTATATAATAGTATAATTGTGATGTATCTTTTTTTTTGATCGAGATATAATTATGATGTATAATTATGATGTCAATAATAATACTAATAATAAGTATAATCATTTTTTATCTATGGTTCTATACATGTAGCATAAAGACAGAAATTATCAAAAAAAAAGAAAAAGAAAAGAAAAGCATAAAAACAGAAACACTGATTGAGCAGAAATCAAGGGTAATAACTTTTACCTTAATTGTCGTCTCTTCATTTATACTGTTTTCAAGAAAAACAAAATAATGCAGAAAATATCTTTGCTTCTTTGACCATTTCATAGTGTATATCTTTACCACTTTATATAAGATATTATCAAATTTTGACATAAGCATGGTTTACAGCTCAGAAAGATTACATTGTGTACTCTCAGATTTACTTGGAGTTCGTCTAACAAATTACTGACTAGGTTTGTAAACAAGTAACGTCGAGCAGAATAAATTGTAATTCAAACTTGTTTAAATCATAATTAACATTCAGAATTTATGTTTGCACTTAATTTGATATTATTCGAGTCGAACTCAAAAATATTTAATTAAGTCGTGTCGAGTAGCTTAATTTTTTGCATATTTTACCATATTTTATAATCGAATCGAGTTCGAATAGCTTGGTATTTTGGCATATATTTAACCATATTTTTATAAATCGATTCGAGCTCGAGTAACTTAAATTTTTGGCACATATTTTACATATTTTACAAACGAGTTGAGGTCGATCGAATTTCAACTTATTTCAATACAAATTGGGTTTGATTTCCCATCACAACTTAATATCATTATATCATATCCATTAAATTAGATGTAAAATATGGATTTGGAATCTCGATTTGCCCGGTCTCATAGTCAGGTCTAGCTGGCTCCGTTGATGGTCCTTCGTGTTCTCCTCCTTATTCTTAATGGATCTGGATTCTAGTTCCAAACACAGACTACTCCGCGCTGGATTTCGGTACCGACAATAGTCTAACATTCAGGTTCTCAGCCACGATGACTCCAGCCATCTATAAAGAAATTCATAATCTATCTACCTCTCGTGAAATCTGGACTACTTTAGAGTCACACTTTATGCAACAGTCTGTTGCCAAGCAATTACAATATAAAAGTGAATTCAGTAGTCTCAAGAAAGGGGCTCTCACATGTGACGCCTATCTCTGCAAACTTAAAACTTTGGCTGACAATCTCGCTGCCGTAAATTCTCCTGTTTCCTCAGTGTATCTCGTTTTGCAAGCACTTCATGGTCTACCCCATGACTATGCCTCATTTATTACTGCAGTTTCTCTAAAGTCTACCTGCATCTCTTTTGATGATCTCTGAGCCAAATTACTTCAATATGAACAACTTCTCCTCCATTTTCACCCTCCATCCACTATCTCTCCAGCCTTTGTAGCATTCTCTCAATCTTCTCAGAACTCTGGTGGTCGAAATGGTCGTGGTCGTGGTCGTGGTTCCGGTTATGGTAGAGGTCGTGGCCGTGGTCGTAATGGTCATGGCCATTTTCATCAACAATCACCTCAGCACTCACAGTCTCCGTTCCCTCAATCTCGTCCCCAGTCACTTTTTGGGTCCTCTAATGCCGGACTCTCTTCTTTTCGTTACTCTAGTCGTCCTGGACTTTTACCGACACCATCCACTAGTCAGCCCTGTCAAATTTGTGGCGTGTCCGGCCATTTTGCATTGTCATGCTCCCAGCGGTATAATCATGCATACATCACTGAAGAACTACCACAATCTTTCTCAGCAATGTCCGAGGTCTGCAATGTCCACTGCCGAGACCTCGGACATTGCTTGGTACCCGGACACTGGTGCCTCTGCACACATGACTCCGAATGATGGTTTGATTTCTCATCTTACACCTTATACTGGCACAAATAAAATTCTCGTCGGAAATGGTTCATTATTACCTATTAAACATGTTGGCTCCTCTGTTTTACATACCCCTGCACATACTTTCCAATTATCAAACGTATTACATGTTCCAAACCTTTCTCATAATCTTTTATCTGTTCGTAAACTTTGTCAAGATAATAATTGTCTTATTGAGTTTTCTGATATTGGTTTTTGTTTAAAGGACAAAGTCACCGGGAGAGTTCTTCTGGAGTCCCCCTCCACTAATGGTCTCTACCCTCTTCCCTCTAGCTTGGTTCTGCTACATCTGGTGCTCTCGTTGCCCAAACTGCTCAGGAGATACTTGGCATCGTCGTTTGGGTCATCCCAGTCAGTCTGTTATTCACTTTATCTAGTAGTGGTGTCTTAGGATCAAAATGTAGTGGTTTTAATTTTTGTGATCAATGTCAGTTAGGTCGGTCTCACCGACTACCGTTTCAGCGTGTTGAAAGGCGTAGTACTATGCCATTTTATTTAGTTCACTCATATGTATGGACATCTCCGATTGCTTCTCCCACTGGTTTTAAATATTATGTTATTTTTATCGATGATTTTTCTCGTTTTACTTGGTGTTATCCAATGCGTACGAAATCTGAAGTTTTCACTCACTTTTGTGCTTTTACCAAATTAATTGAAAACTTATTTTCCACAAAAATCAAAAAATTTCAAAGTGATGGTGAACGTGAATTTGATAACTCTCAATTTCGTACTTATTTCTCCACTAATGGAATTCAACTTCGTCTTTCTTGTCCATACACTCCTCAACAGAATGGTGTAGCAGAGAGGAAACATCGACATATATCTGAACTGATTAGGACTATACTTCTCACAGCTCATCTTCCTCCCACCTTCTGAGTCGATGTTTTATACACTTCAGTATATCTCATCAATCGTCTTCCTACAGCTACTCTACAGCAAAGGTCTGCTTTTGAAGTCTTATTTCGTCATACCCCAGATTACTCTTTCTTTCGTGTATTTGGTTGTGCTTGTTTTCCTTACATCTCTTCTGATGCTCGTCATAAACTTGCACCACGCTCGATTTTCTGTGTTTTCCTCGGGTACGCCCCAGACTACAAGGGTTATCGATGTCTCGATCCTACGACTGGCAGGATTATTATAAGTCGTCATGTTATCTTTAATGAAGTCAGTTTCCCTTATCCCACTCTCTCATCTCCTCATCCTCGCTCAGTCTCTCCCGAGTCTTCTCTAGTACCGCTTAACCTACCACACCCTCCCTATGTTGGTGCTAGTCTTACCTCTCCTCCTATATCTGCAACCATTCACACTTCCCCTATTCCCTTACCATCTACATTTCCATCTGTCACTCGTGTGCCTACTCCTGTTGTCTTATCCCCACCTACATGCTCTATCTCCCCACTAGCATCACCTGCACCCACTCCTAGTTGCTCATCTTCGACTGATGCCTGTATCCCCTCTCCAGTACATCCTTCCTCTAGTCCTACTCCTCCTATCTCTCGCCACCCTATGGTTACTCGCCTTCGTGTTGGTATCCGTAAGCCACGTACTATACCTTCTCTCACAGTCTCTACCACACCTATTGAGCCAACATGTTTTTCCCAGGCAGTTAAGGATCCCTTGTGGCGTGCTGCTATGGCTGATGAGTTTAATGCTTTTCTGGCAAACCACACTTGGATACTTGTACCATCTCATCATTCGCAGAATCTTGTTGGTTCCAAATGGGTGTTAGTGTAAAATTGAAACCTGATGGTTCAGTTGACCGGTACAAGGCTCGACTTGTTGCTCAGGGGTTTAAGCAGCAGGCTGGTATAGATTTTAGTGAGACTTTTAGTCCAGTAGTGAAGCCCGCAATTATCAGGACTGTGCTATCTATTGTTGTCTCACGTCACTAGATTATTCGACAATTAGATGTAAAGAATGCTTTTCTTCATGGTGATCTCACTGAGATCGTTCACATGGCCCAGCCCCATGGTTTCATTCACCCCAGGTATCCGAATCATGTCTGTCAGTTACAGAAAGCTTTATATGGTCTAAAACAAGCTCCCCGTGCTTGGTTTCAGAAATTTGGCTCATACCTTCTCCGCCTTGGCTTTGTCAGTAGCAAGGCTGATATGTCTATGTTTGTGTTCCGCTCTGGCTCTGTTATGATGGTTCTCTTGCTATATGTTGACGACATTATCCTTACCGGGAATAATTCTCAGGTTATTTTCACTTTGATCTCACAGTTATCTCAGGAGTTTGCTATGAAGGATTTGGGCAATCTTCATTATTTTTTGGGCATTCATGCAACTAAGGACTCTGATGGTCTCTTTCTTTCACAGAAGAAGTATGCAACTGACCTTCTTCAGCGTTTTCACTTGATGGATGTGAAACCCGTTACATCACCTCTACCTGCAAAGACTACTCCATCTGCTTTTGAGGGCGATCTCTTCTCCGATCCGACTATGTATCGAAGTATTGTCGGTGGTCTACAATATCTTACTCATACCCGTCCTGATATTGCTTTCTCGGTAACATTAGTCAGCCAGTTTATGCATGCTCCCCGCACAACACATTTTTAGATGGTTAAAAGAATTCTTAGATATCTACGGGGTACACTTGATTTTGGGCTTCTTCTTCGTCCCTCATCTCTGGATTCTATTACGGTTTATGCTGATTCTGACTGGGTCGGATGTCCAGATAGTCGACGTTCTACCACGGGCTATGCTGTTTATCTAGGGGATAATCTTATCTCTTGGTCTGCCAAGAAACAGGCTACTGTCTCTCGATCGAACACGGAATCTGAGTATCATTCTGTTGCGTATTCTATGGCTGAGACTTGCTGGGTTAGATACATTCTTCGGGATCTCGGTGTATTCTTATCCAGACCAATTGTCATCTACTGTGACAATATTAGCGCGATTTATTTAGTTCTAAATCCAGTATTCCATGCTCGTACGAAACACATAGAGATCGACTATCATTTTGTTCGAGAGAAAGTTGCTGCAGGTGATGTTTTGGTCAAGTATGTTCCTACTTCTGACCAGATTGCAGATATTTTCACTAAAGCTCTTTCGCCAACAAAGTTCGCTCAATTAAGGACCAATCTTCGCGTTGGTCCCAAGGCTCAGATTGCGGGGGGATGTTAATGTATATTACTTTCCATTACTTTCCAGCAACACACTCCATGTTTCAGCCAGCAACACTCCATGTTCCAGCAACAATCCATCAACACAATGAATTGTAAAGTATAAACTTTCCAGCAACACTATGATTTGTAAAGCAATAGTTATAGCTATATAGATGTTTGTATCATGTAATGATTTCACACAAGAAAATACACACAAAGAATAAACATAGAAATTATTCTTCTACAAATCTTCTATCATATATATATATATATATATATATATATATATAATAGTTCCAAGTAACAATCATGAACATATTTCTTTTGTTTAAGTGATATTTACAGCAACGTCTTCTTTATTTTTAGTGCATGTTCCTAGTAACCCATGCGATCTTTATATAGATATATTTCAATCATAGTTGCAGAGAGGTATTATTCTCAAACATTTGGAAAAATTGCAAATTGAGTCCTGTAATTTTAGGGGCGATAAAATTGGTCCCGTAACTTTTAAAAAATTGCGATTTAAGGACATTTTTCAAATAAAAACCCTAATTTCACCACTGCGCTGCACATGACCAATTAAAATTGGGAGTTTTTAATTGCCGGCCAACTTTGCACGCATGGAGTATGATAAGCTTTTTTTTAACACATAAGATGCCAATCCAATTTTTTTTAGAAAAAAAAAACAAATAATAAAATAAAACTAAACAAAAACAAAAACATATAAAACTTAATTAAAAAAAATTGAAAAGTTTATAAAAGCCGCAAATCCTATCTTTCAATTGTCCATGGCTTCCAACATAAAAAAAAAACAAATAATAAAATAAAACTAAACAAAAACAAAAACATATAAAACTTAATTAAAAAAAATTGAAAAGTTTATAAAAGCCGCAAATCCTATCTTTCAATTGTCCATGGCTTCCAACATTGCCGGCTCTGTTGATGTGATCGTCCATCAGGGCTCGACTTTGGACCTCTTGGATGAACGACAACCTTGGAAGGAGGTTTCCCACCTGCAGAAAATATAAGGTAAAAATATCCAAATTCTGTTTTTATTTTTGTTTTCGTTTATGTTTCTCATATTATGTCCCGTAGTTTTTAAAAATTATCACATTTGCTCCCAGCTAAATTTTTCGTTCATAATTTAACGGTCAACTCCGTTAGTCAATATTTTGACCGGTTGATTTTGAGAGAATTTTTGCGTTAATGCACTTATACACGGATTTTATTAAATATTACGCTGTGTTACTCACGCACAAAATCTCCTCCAAAAAATGCTGACTAACATAATTGACTGTTAACTTTTGGACAGAAAATTTGGTTAGAATCAAATGTGAGAATTTTTTTAAGTTATGAGAGACAATGTGGTCAGAGTCAAATGTGAGAATTTTTTTAAGTTATAAGACAATGTGGTAATTCTGAATAAGACCAAAATTCTAAAAAATCAAACATATAGCATCAAAAATGCAATTTTTCCCTTTTTTATTAATTATAAACTACAGATCCCGCACATAAACAAACAAGAGACATTTAGACAAAGCCAAACTCTCCATATACACAAAGGAGATGTTTTATTCACTTACACTCCATACATTACAAAATTCAACAAAACACATTTACACAGATCGCCCCGAAGTTGATCCAGGGCTAAACAGAGTTGCTTCTTCTCTGCTATACTTCAAGTTCCTAGCATCCTGCCTCGAAACGCCGTAAGCATTCATCAGAACTTCCTCCGGCATGGCCCTAATGGCCGAGAGCCGCCCTGCGAGCTGGCTGCTCATCGCGTTGTCGTTGGTCTTGAACGCGATCCACTCGAACCCTTGCTCGCTAGCTCTCTTTAAAGCTACGAAGTTCTGTGGCACGATCAAGAGCTGTCCCTCGTTGACCTCGCCATCGAATACCGACTTTCCTTGGTTTCCGACGACCTGGATTCTTGCACTTCCTTTTGTCACATAGATTGCGGAGTGGGAGTTTATGCTCCAGTGGGGCGCCATTATGGCATTCTGCATGTAATAGCCCAGAAAAAAATTACTATACATGTAAGAATTTTTTATTACATAGGGGTGATTGTAAAAAATGCATTAAAACAAGGCGTGTTTATGTAATTTTATGAGTTTTTTTTTTTTTTTTTGAAATACACACGTGAGGTTTGTGTAATTTTTCCTTAAAAAAAAAACCCAACTTGATTTCAAAAACCGTTACTTTATACTGATTTGAATATCGATCGAAGATCCCACTAGAAAAAGACCAAATTAACCTTAGAACCCCTGACTTGACGTATTTTTTGTTTCAGGTTTCTTTGATTTCAGGTAGTTCGTCGACTAATTGGCTTACCTTATAGAGGATTCCTCTGGCGGCGCTAAGGCGGAGGTAGCTTAGAATAGGGAAAGCCTGGCTGTTGAGTGTACTAATACGGCCTCCGCGCGGGTTGTAAACGTCAGCCCTGGTCGGATGATCTATATTCTCCCTAATTTTCAAAGAGCAGAAAGTTTCCTCCAAACCATTGTATCCTCCTCCCCTGCCACGCTCTTGCTCTCGCTCTCGCTCCTGCTCTTCTCTTCCGTACTCCGGGAGCACCAAACGAAGCCTTTCGGCTCTGACAATGGTGCCCCTGTTGTCCTCCCTGCCCTGCAATCTCCTTATTATGTCACGGTCAATATTGAATGTCTCGGCCAAAAGCTCCTCATCAAAGCCGTTGAAAATGTTGCTTTTTTCTTGCTCTTGTTCTTCTTCTTCTCCTCTCCGACCCTCGCCTCTTTGTCTTTGTTCTCTTCCCCGTTCGCCTTGGCTCTGGCTTCCTCGTGGGTTTCCAGCTAGGAAAAATTTCTGTACCCACAAAATTGAAAAAACATAATTTTTATTTTGTATTTTCATTGTTTAATTACGAGGTTTTATGTCATACGGAAAATTCTTAAATGCATCCTGCACCATATGCCTAAGGGTATACATAGTGTTATATCATGACAAAATCAGGAATATAAGTTTCGGGGCCGGATGCAAAATAAAGGGGGTAAAATTTAAATTTTATAAATTGGTAGGGTAAAAATTTTAATTTTTCAAAAAATCACCATATACCTAAGGGTATATATAGTGTCACATCAGGACGAATTCAGGAATATAAATTTGGGGGCCGGATTAAAAGGGACAATTTTAAATTTAAAAAAAATTGTAAAGTAAAAAATTTAATTTTTCAAAGTTGAGGAGCGAGTGCCCCCACCAACCTTAGCCTGGTTCCGTTCCTTTGTCACATCAACATATAGCGTAGGATGTTAGTGCGGATGTTAGTGCAGATGAGACATAATAATCACTATTTGGTGTTTAACACAAGGTGTATAAAAAAACTTCGAGTTCGTACTCTGAATTTCAAATCAAGCTGGTTATTGTCATTGGCGACGTCAAGAAGCGAGACACTGATGATCGGAGTGTCCCCGTCGTTATAAGCCCAGTGGGTAATACCTTGTGGCAACGCGAGGATATCACCACGGCGGAACCGCCTCAGCTTCTGATGGCGGTCCGGCCGCCTCGTTCTAGAACCTTCTTCTCCTTCTCGTTCGGAAGATCTCGACTCCGTTTCATACGTCTCCGCGCAGCCCGGAATCACAGTCCCCTGAATTCCACTACCTATACAAATCAAAACAAAAACAAAAATTAGACATTAACAATTTGATCATACAAAAAAGCACTGAAATTATTAATTGAGAAGCGGATCCAAATCTCGCCTTGGATAATGTAAATGAGTTGAGGGGCATTTGTGTAATACGGCAGCAAGAGGCCTTTAGGCTGGATGACATGGCGAACAAACTCAACGCCGGCACACTCAAACTCCTCACTATTAGCATCCCAGAACTCGGTGATACCCGCCTCGGACTCGGACCTGTAACTCGGTTCTCGAGCATTGAGTTGCTGGATTCGGCACTGCGTCTTGGCCCGGAGGCGGTGCTGCTGCTGCTGCTGCAAGTTCTGCCAGAACTGGTGCTGCGGCAGCTCAAGCTGAGCCGCGCAGCTATGGAACAAGAAGAGAACACTTAGAGTGAGAGATAGCAAAAGAGGGTTATTATAATTAGCCATGGTGGAGAACTCTATATATAAAAGGATTGTATATATATATATATATATGTATGTATTTTGGTGTGTGAAGTGGCGAATGGAAAGTGTGGGGATTTATAGGTGTGGAGAATGGGTGAGGATATGACACGTAAAATGAGAGTGTGAAACACTTGGCTTGTGGGTTGCTTGCATGTGTGTTTGGTTGTTATGCATGGCGAGTTTGCATGGGGTTTAGTGAGTGTACACATAAGATTATGGGTTTTTGCTATGTGTCAATGAGGAATTGTAGCTGCATGCATGCATGCTTTTGTTTGTAGCTATGATGTACGGATACGGACACGGGATATATTTATGGACACAACACCGGACACGAATACGTGAATTTTTAAAAAATTATTACATAAACACGGCTAAGACACGAATGTTCATGTGTATTTTTTATTTTCTCTCAATAGTTGGACACGGACACAGTGCTTGTCCGACACTGCACGGGATGATTTTTCGGAGTGTCCGTGCATCATAGGTTTGTATTTATTTGGTTTATGGCATTGTGTCTTAGTTTCATGAATTTCATCCATATTCTTGTCTATGTACGTTTTTGTCTTGTGGTAGTTCACAAATTTCATCTAAGTTCTTGGATATATATGTGCATTTGAGATCCTCTATTGTAATTTGTGTTCCTGTTTCATTGTATTGATGTACGTTAAATGTAATTCAGTTTGGATCTTCTATTGCAACTCGTGTTGCAATCTCCTATTGCACTTCATATATGAATGTCACGTGTATAAAATGTTTCCTTGAATAGAAATTTATTGTGGATTATATACACTTGTCGGATATGCAGGATATGCAACATGAGATGCAACACCATTTTACAATAGAGGATCTCGTGTGTCACAAGATATATATGTGCACTTGAGATTCTCTATTGTAATTTGTGTTCCTGTTTCATTATTGTATTAATGTACGTTGTTAAGTGTCATTCATCCAGACACACACGTGGATATATTTTAGTAATTATTTATGAATTTGGTTTTTTTTATACAAAATGAATCACCAAACTGGAATACAAGATTCAATTTGATTGATCAAATCCACTCGCACAAAGCAAGTTACGTATATGAAATATTCACCTAAAAATACTCTTGAAGTGGATAAGGATCACTATATCTAAAATATGAGATAAAAAAAATGGAATAAATCCGTGATTTTGTAGTTTTGAGTTTTGACAGTGATTTATAGGCAAGCTTCATCATTTTTCTGACTTTGTACTATTTTAGGCCCTTTTATACTATTGGATAGGCCCTTCTAAAGTTGGTATAATTTAGGCCCTTTTAAAGTTGGAAAAACTTTAGGCCCTTTTAATTATCAAAAAAAAAAAAAAAACTTTGGGCCCTTTTAATTATCAATAAAAAGACTTTAGGCCCTTTAGAATTGGTACAATTTTAGACCTTTTTATTATTGGTTAGGCCTTTTTAAGATATTGGTTAGGAGGATTGTGTCTTTCAAGTACATTTTAGTTCTTCTTAGTATGTCACTTCCGCACTGTCACAGGATTATCTATTTCAAATTATGTTTTATCTCCTTTTACATATATTTTTGTTCTGAGAGGACAAATACCAAAGAAAGAGGGGAAAAACTTGAATTTTTTAAGTTTGGGGGACCAGAATTTTAAGAATTAACTATTTATAGGGTCAAAAAATTGATTTCAAAAGTTGAAGGGGGAGGGGGAGGGGGAGGGGGAGGGGGAGGAGGGGGGGTTGTTCCACCTCCAGCCCCTCTATCATATTTTGGTATCACACTAAGAAATAAAAGACACGTGTCTGTAAAAATTGAAGAGAAAATTAAAAATTATAACTTACATACACGTGTCTGTTATTCATTGGTGTAACACCAAAATGTGATAGAAGATCCGCTCTGTTTTGCTTCGTCCACTGATGTCAAATATATAATTCTTTTCTTTAAATATACAATTGATATGACTTTTTTTACACTAGACATCCATACAAATACATAAAATAAGAGATGAAACACAATTTGAATTATTATTTTCCAAGTCCATAATTTAGGCTAATTTAGACAGTATATGAGAACTCTCCGGGAAAAAAAATAGAAAGTATGAGGACTAAAACGAAGTACCTTCAAAAGTCTGGTGGACAGATTAACAATAAAGCCCAAATTAAAAGGACCAAAAAGTAAGCTTAGCTTAAAATTTTCAACTGTACGATATGTATCGCATATACATACACAAAGACGTGTTATCATTTGCTCCCAACACTCTCCCTCCCACCATTCCATGTTCAAAATCCGATAACCTTTTCCATGGCTTCCTCCTCCAGCTCTTCTGTAATCCCCGCTTTTCTCCACAACAATCGAATCTCCAGTCGCGTACTCTCAATCCGTTGCTTCACGCGCCGCTCAGGACAACCGCCGGAAGTCGCGAGGAATTTGCAATCGCATTGTAAATGGACGACGAAGAAGAGGAGGAAGAACAGCGGCGTGATTGTGAGTGCAATACGACGAGAGGAGACGCCGTTGCAGTACAAGAAACTAGGAGACTCCGACCTCGTCATCAGCGAAATCACTCTTGGCACTGTAAGCGCTCTGAAATTGGAATTTTCAGTTGTTAATTACTTGCTAAATATTCATAATTATTTCTAGATTTAAGGACATTTTGGAGTTTTGAGAGTAAGTCGATACACAACTCGAGATCGTCCGATAGAGCTAGCTTGAGCTCGGTATGTTAACGTAGCAAACGAAGCTTGAACAACCTGTTTGTTTGTGTTCGATAAGCTTGAAGCTCGACTAGATCAGTGAAAAATGATAAAATATATGGAAAAAATCAAGCTACTTGAGTTCGATTTGACCTTGAGTTGACCCGATTACAAAGAAGTGTTTGGCTCGATTAAAGCTCATTTGAGCTCGGCTCGATTAACAATTAAACTAAGCTCAACTACAAATTCTGAAACTCGATAGTAATTCAAACAAGCTTGAACAACAATTTGTTTGAATTGACTCTACTCATTTTCAGTTGTAGAGATCGGGCTTGATTATTGGACATAATACTCTGTTTTCAATAACGCTTTGTTTCACTGTGTAATGCTTATAGGTTATTGAGGTTTTTATTGTTTGGGGGTTTGATGAATAACATTCTGATTGTAGCAGAATTGATATAATTTTGATCCTGATTGGTATGTGTTTACGTATTGCAGATGACATTTGGGGAGCAGAATACGGAGAAAGAGGCTCACGAGCAATTTAGTTACGCATTTGAACGTGGTATTAATGCTTTAGACACTGCAGAATCTGTAAGTTCCCAACAAACCATTTTAATTCTGCTGTGCACCTGATATAATGGAGTGTGGAACCAGGCGTTGTGTCTTTGGAATAGAAATTACCATGAAATGTGGATTGGCACTTTGGAATTAGACTCGATATGATCGATCCAAATTTAAGTTGCAATAATTTGTAGCTCCAATTAATGAGATTCCTCATTGGCAAAAACATACTTACACATGGTACATTGCCTCTTTTTGAACATCATTTTACATTTTCTGGCACTTAGTTTGTAAAGTGACTTGTTTCTTTGTCTAAAGATATGGTTGTAATTGCTTTTGTCAATCCAAATTGAAAATCGACTTGTTGCAGTCTATCTCATCAGAATATGCAGTTTCTTTTGGTAATATGGAATATGTGATCGCGAAAATTTAGTTGTATTAGAGTTTGGTTGTTGATTATAAAAGCAAGTTAGAGAGAGCTGTATATTTAGAATTGGAACTATGTGGATTTTTTTTTCCTTGACCTTCAGTTTACGTATCTATACTTACCTGTTTTCCATTCACTTCTTTATCTATGCTTTCCAGACATGAGTTACTTTTAAATTTGTCCTCTTCTATCTCCACACAACAGTATCCCATCCCACCAAAAAAGGAGACGCAAGGAAGGACGGACCTGTATATTAGTAGCTGGCTGAAGTCTCAACCCCGAGATAAGGTACACTCTAAACAGGGTGTTTGGCTCAGCTTATTTTAAAGAGCTTATAAGCTCCTATTGCTTATAGTTTTTGAAGCTTATAAGCTCTTACCCAACTACTTATTTTTTAGCAGCTTATAAGCATCTCACAACTTATTTTCAGAGTTTATAAGTTGTTTTACCAAAATATTTACCAAAAACTTTGTAAAAGCTTATAAGCTCTCAAACAGTTTATAAGTTGTCTTAAGGAGCTTAATAGCTCAGGCAAACACCCTCTTAGTCTTTTAAGTTCTTGATTGTTGTTTTCTGCGTCTAGCATAACTAGAACAAATTTTACTAATTTAAATTAATTCTAAATGATGTTGGTTTGAATTTTCTGTGTGTTACTAATCGTAGAACATAGAATGATTTTTGTAAGTCCATGTCAGTATGTCTGAATCCCGATATCACATTAGATTATTCTGGCCACAAAAGTTGCTGGTTACTCGGAGAGGACAACATGGTTACGCGATGACTCAAAGACTCTACGAGTTGATGCTGCTAATATCAGGGAAAGTGTAGAGAAAAGTCTTAAACGTCTTAATACAGATTACATTGACTTACTTCAGATACACTGGTAAGCTCCTCCTCTTCCTCTTCCTTTCCTAGTCAATTTCTTGCCACGATGAATCTCTTTAGCTATAGATCCCCCATTTTTGGGATTGTTCCTCAAGTTATTTATTTGATTTTACTGTTTTCTTTTATGCTAGGCATTGGTATAAACGTAAAGTTCCGCCAAAATTTTGGATTACTGAAAAGGTTTATTAAGTTTGTAGAAATTATCTTTAATGCGCTCTAGTTTGCTTGCTAATTTGCACCAAAAAGAATTGGATTGGTCTGAAGTTCTACGGCAAGTTTTTCCGAAATCTATTTAATCATATCAAATGGCTGTTATCCAACCCTAGAAAGGAAATAGGATTCTTGTTAATCCCCCCCCCCCCCCTCTCTCTCACACACACACGTGTGCGTATACACACAGAAAAAAGAAAAAGAATACATATTGACCCATTCATATCCTCTTATAGATGCCTGTGTGATATATTTCAGGCCAGATCGCTATGTTCCATTATTTGGGGAATATTTGTATGAACCTTCAAGATGGAGGTCAAGTGTGTCATTTGTTGAGCAGCTCAGGGGATTTCAGGAGCTAATTGATCAAGGCAAGGTAGGTATTCACTATTATGATTTTTAATGACCAATGAACTTGCGTTTTAGTGACACGAAATATGCCTGCTATAAAATGATAGACACATTTATAATTTTTCAACTCAACTATGAAACTGTTAATTACACATCATGATCTTCGACTCAAGAACCAAACAAGTCAGTCTCAAAAGGCAGCTTCTATGTTTTACATGTAACTGTATTTTTTCAGTCTATTATCTGTTTTAGAAATTTAATGCTAATGCTCCTATTAATTCAGGTAAGGTACATAGGTGTTTCCAATGAAACTTCGTACGGAGTAATGGAATTTGTTCATGCTGCTAAAGTTGAAGGACTGCCAAAAATCATTAGTATACAGAATAACTACAGTTTGTTAGTTCGCTGCAAATTTGAACGTGAGTTATCTTCCTACATGATCAGCGAACAATTTATAGCAAATCACTTTCCATGTCATAATTTTATCTTATAGCACTATCTCCAAAATTTTGACTTGTAAAAAGTTGAGAAAAGCTGCGTTTTCCTGTTTCTGAATCCAGCGAGTGTTTGATTGATACTGTGCAGTTGATCTGGTTGAAGTGTGCCACCCGAACAACTGCAACGTTGGCTTACTCGCTTATTCTCCACTTGCGGGTGGAGCTTTGTCGGGAAAGTATCTAGACATCAATTCTGAAGCTGCAAAAACGGGGAGATTCAACCTCTTCCCCGGCTACATGAAAAGATACAATAAATCTATGTCTCAGGTACACATTATCGTTTTAGTAAAGATTTGAATTAACTTAAAATTCTTCAAAACATCTTTTGCTTGCTTTTCTTGATTTTAAACCCTTTAATTTCAGGAAGCTACAGGAAAGTACTTGGAAGTGGCCAAGAAACACGGCCTTAGTCTCGTTGAGTTAGCTCTTTCGTTCGCGCGAGACCGTCCGTTTATCACAAGTTCAATCATAGGGGCGACGACTATGGAGCAATTAAGAGAAGATATTGATGCATTTTTGACAACTGAGCGGCCATTGCCACCTGAAATTATGGCAGATATTGAAAATGTTTTCAAGAGATACAAAGATCCAGCAATAGATTAGGTTTTGTCTCTCCATTTTGGTATTGAATTTGCTCAAAAGTAAGCCAATTATACACCAAAACAAATGTCTCTGTTAACCTACTAGATCTTGGGAGATTATCAGAGGTTTACGCGGTTATTTACTTCATTATTCAGTTTGCGGTTTAATCATAATAATTAGCACTTGAGTCTTCGATGTATGATCAACATTAAGGTTGAGTTATAATATTATCTTGTTCATCGGAAAAGAAAAAATAATGGATTTACATTTACTTGCAGATTATATTGATGATTGTGATTGTCTTTTTCAGAAAATTTCATTTTGGTTTCTAAAATTAAAGTGATGCGGGGTGAAATTGTACGTATGTGAATGTCACGTGATTTAACACACGACAAACTACGCGATGGGTTGAAGAATATATAAACTGCACTCGATATAGAAAAGTTGCCTATGTACCCACAGTGATGGGATCAATTCTTTCGTAGTTCAATAGTGGAATTATTCTCTAGAAATGTCAGTAGAATTCTTGTGGAGAGAGTAGATAATAATTAATAATCAGCTCTTTTGGGGCGTATATAAAACTGATGGTGAGCTATGAGTCAGGGCTTCACTATTGGCCCATTAGCTTATATATTTAAACCCTTGAATATTTATATTTTATAACTGTCAGCCCAATTATTACTGTAGCTCACTTGTTAGATTGGGATCTATTCCATTAATTGTACCCAATTGTATATTGATACTGTGGACTAATCCGGCCCAACTAAACTTTATCTTTAATTATAATCGTGCCCTTAGAAATTTTGGTGCACATCATAAAGTAATGGAGTTCAATCGGGTTTCGATATAATAAAATTGTATAATTTTTCCTCTAATTAATAATTGACTTGCCAAATTGATTGTTAGCAATATTCATTTTCTTCATTGAAACTCATTTAAAACTCATTCCAGCTTGAATAATTCATATACAAAAAGAAAATTAAAGAAGTTACTCTTGCTAATTAAAATATATATATATATATATATATATATATATACTAGTAAATGCCGCACACTTGTTTGCGTGTGTAAAATAGAAAAAGTTTTAAAAAAATTCTTTTAGTTAAAGTCAATTTGATAATTATTTTTTGTACCAAAATCAAATAAATAAAACATAATGAAGATAGTGGGAAAAAAAGGTATGGGAGAGAAAAGGAAAATAAACGTGATATATAAAGATAATGTGAGAGAAAATAAGAGAGAGAATAAAATTTAGAAGGGAAATGGTAGTTATTTGGGACACTTATTAAATTTTGGATGGACGAAGGTTTCACCAAAATTTGACCGCCCAAAATAGTTACTCTAGGCTTCTCCCACTTTATATAATAATAATATAGATATATGTATTTTAGTTTACCTAATAATTGATAAAGCTTTTTATTTAAGTTTTAACCACGTGTATTATTATATCCTAAAGTACGATTAAGAGAGTTTATAATTTATAAGGTGGTTAGAAGGCCAAATAAGAGCGCCAAATTCGCATCCCATTCTCTTCAGCTGCCAACCTTCTCCCAATCTCCTGTCACTTTCTCTCTCTTCACTCTTCAGCTCTTTGGCTCGGTTATTTCATAATTTAAATTAATTTTTTCCGACCTGATACGAAGAAAGTTAGAGTCAAAAATTAACTAATCGGGTTTTATTTAAGTGTGCTCCAGCAATCTATATAATTTTATGTTTGGAAAATTTTAGTACTACTAAGAAAACTATACATCTTATGAATTACAATAGTTCAATAACACATCGTTGAAAATCAAAAGGAATATTATAAATTACACTGGTTCTGTTACACGAGTTAGGATTATTATATTTAAAACAAATTTCAGGGTTTAATTGAATGATATGCTCTTCCTTGAAAATATTTTTTCTTGAAAAAATTAAGAAAAAACTTTTTTAGAGATAAGATATGTAATGTTAGAAGTGTGTTTAGATGAAATTTTTTTAGAGAAAAGTATTAATGATTGGAGTTGATGTAATATGTTTTTTGTCTGAAAATTTGGTGTTTGAATATCATTTTTCATAAAGATATCTTAATGAAACTTATCGATTTAGATATCAAATAGTAGTCAAAGTGGATCTTATTTCGAACAATGAGTAATTTCAAATTAGAATATGTGATAAATATGATTGTCGGTGTTGAGAAATAGCCAGATGAAGCTCTTTTAATCGTTGAATAAACTGTCAAATCGTGAATAGTAAAAAAAATTATTTTTCATTTTTTTAAAAAATTATCTAGCTTTTTCAAATCCTACAAAATATAAATAGAAAAATGAATTTTTTTTTTTAAGAAAAAATCTTGATAGGCATGTCATTCAAGTACGTTATTCAAAGAATTTTCTCTGAAAAATAATTTTCCAGAGATGAGTACACCTTCCAATTAAGGTCTGAATTTTTGTTTGTTCTAACATTGACCAATTGTGTTTTGAATATTTAATTCTTCCTAACTCCACCGAAATTATAGTTTGAGTTTTAAATAATAAGTTTATGTGTATCTATAGTATGAAATATAATCCGAATAATGTTATCTGACAACCTTAATTTAGACAATACAAAAAGGAAAATGATATATATATCACCGTCTATTCTTCACCTTTTTTCACTGTTTTAGATATGGTAAGGTATCTATTTGTAATGCTAAACATAAACTACGGAAATCAAATCGAATGCATTTATTACAATGAATTCTTACCAAAAATAAAAGAAGTGAAAAAACTATGAACAATAATCGGTGGTATATAGCGTCACTCCAATATAAATCACGAAAATTATCGAAAGAAACAAAGAATTTAGAAAGCACGAGGGCAGAGAGGTAGTACCTCCAAAATTGTGGGGACAGACAGAATTTTGACCAAACTATAAGGACCACAAATCAATATGGCTTAAAAGTATATGTGCGGTGTGTACCGGGAAAATTCTATGTTTGACCGAGTCCAATGGTCCTAATGTCTGTATTTCTCATGTTGTGTGCGGTCCCCACATACACTTATGTGAGAGAGAGATAGATCCAGAATTCACACTCCGACTATTGAACTCGATCTGACATAGAATTACGTGTGTGTATTGTGTACTATTTACGCACACCGACACACGTGTTATATTTGGTCCATCACTCTCTCCTAGTACACAAACCGACACACGTGCTATATTTGATCCAACAGTCTCTCCCTCCATTTTCAAAATATCATTTCATCACGATAAGGTTGAATATTTTGCAATGGCTTCCTTGCCGAGCTCCTCTGTAATCTCTGCATTTCTCCACGACAGTCGAAACTCCGTCCGCCTTCTTCCGAGCCGTTGCTCAGGACAACAGCCGGAAGTTTGGAGAAATTTTCAGCTGCATTGTAAGTGGAAGAAGACGAAGAACAAGAGGAGGAGTGGCCTCGTGATCGTGAGTGCGAAACGAAGACAAGAAACGCCGTTGCAGTACAAGAAACTAGGAGACTCCGATCTCGTTATCAGCGAAATCACTCTTGGCACTGTTAGCGCTCTCTTGCAATCACGAATATTTCAATTTTTTTCACTTGCTAAATACTTGCAGAATTATTTGTAGTGATAGTCGTATATATCTCATGAAGAGGTTAAACCACCCCTTTAATATAGTTGCGTCGGTGGTTTGTTGCATCATACCCGTGTATGATATTAGTAAGTGTACGAGTTGCTCAAAGTAAGTACATCGTACTGAATTTACACATCACTACAAGATCTGTGTGTTTTTATTATCTCGAGTTGGGTCAGGTCAACCCATGACCCGAACCGACGAAGTATCATCCTGACCATCCACAGAATACACGTGGCATCATCCCAATGTGATGTCCCATCTGTACAATGTGGAAATGCTATAAATACAAGCATTTATTGAGAGCATAGGATTGGAATCTAAGCATTTAAGAGACTTCGTAGCTAGCATTGCGTCTTCATTATTAGGCAATGGACTCGACTGTACGATCCTATAACATAAATTTGGGCATGTATCGTATACAAACCATGTCAACGACAATGGAAGCATATTCGAATTTGGAACTACGTTAGACTTAATCTCATTAGAGGTACGTAGACAGCTTGGTAACCTAGGTGCAGTCTATAATCATGTTTGGTTTACTTTTGGTTCTATTACGGTACGATCAATCCGGAGAATCGACCAAAATCATGTAGATTTAAGGATTTTGGAGTTTTGAGATCAGTCCTGACTATTGGACACAATCCTCTTATTTGAATAACTCTTTGGTTCACGGTATAATGTGTAGGAGTTACTGAAGTTTTTTTTTTTTAGGACTTTTATGAATAACATTATGATTTAAGCGGAATCGACGTTATTGAGGTTTTTAATTGTTTGAGAGGTTTTGATGAATACTATTCTGATGGTAGCAATATTGATATAATTTTGATTCTGATTGGTATGTGTTTACGTATTGCAGATGACATTTGGGGAGCAGAATTCAGAGAAAGAGGCTCACGAGCAACTTAGTTACGCATTTGAACGTGGGATTAACGCTTTCGACACTGCAGAAGTAGTAAGTTCCAAAGAAACCACTTTAATTGTGCTGCAGTTGATATAATGGAATATGGAATCAGGTGATGTGTATTTGGAAACTAAAATTGCCATGAAAATGTCCACATGAATTATCGATTCCGGAATTAGACTCGATATGATTGATTCAAATTTGAGTGCAATAATTTGTTGCTCCAATTAATATGCTATTGCTCATTGGAAGAAACCTCCCTACATAAAAGATTGTCTCAGTTTTGAAAATCATAATTTACATTCTATTGCTCTTAGTCTCCGAAGTGACTCGGTGGCTGATTCTCTGCCTCCAGATATATCGCTGATTCGTAATTTTGATGTATTAAAGTTTGCTCGTTTATTCCAAAAGCCAGTTAGAAAAGTGCTATCTATTCAGAACTGGAACAATGTGGAATTTTCGTCCTCGTTTTTCAGCTTATGCATCTACTGTTAACTATCTTCCTTTCGTTTCCTTATCTATATATGGTTTCCACTTTCCAGACATGAGTTACTTTTACTTGTGTCCTTCTATCTCCCCATAACAGTATCCGGTGCCATTAAAAAAAGAGACGCAAGGACGGACAGAGCTCTATATTAGTAGCTGGCTGAAGTCTCAACCCCGAGATAAGGTAAGTGATTTTTATAATTCCGTGACAGTATGTCTGGATCCTGATATATTATTTCTCAAATTAGATTATTTTGGCAACAAAAATTGCTGGTAGCTCGGAGAGGTCGCCTTGGTTACGTGAAAACTCTAAGATTGCACGAGTTGATGCTGCTAATATCAGGGAAAGTGTAGAGAAAAGTCTTAAACGTCTTAATACAGATTACATTGACTTACTTCAGATACACTGGTAAGCTCTTTTCCTCTTCCTTCTCCTCGTCAATTTCTCGCCACGATAAGTCTCTTCTACTATAGTTACCCAATGATAGGCGTCGATCTGAATGTTAAGTTCCACCAAAAATTGGATTACTAAAAGGGCTGATTAAGCTTCTAGAGATCATTTTAATTGTGCATTAGTTTGCTTGCTAATTTGAACAAAATAAAAAGTTGGATCGCTGTGACGTTTGAACAAAAGTTTTTAGGAAGTCTATTGATTCATATGAAAATATGTATCTACCTGTTCATATATATCCTCTTATAGATAGATACCAGTCTGATATATATTTCAGGCCGGACCGGTATGTTGCGTTATTTGGGGAATATTTGTATGATCCTTCAAGATGGAGGTCAAGTGTGTCATTTGTGGAGCAGCTCAGGGGATTTCAGGAACTCATTGATCAAGGCAAGGTAAGGTATTCGATATTATGATGTTTAATGACTGATGACTTGCGATTTCCCATACAATCACGATTATCGTTGGAGATCTTACCTGAATTAATCATTTTCAAAATCTTATTAATATGTTTGATTAATACAACAAATATTAGTTAATCACAAATGCACTGCTCAAAAGTTCGGGAATTACTGGTTATTTTGGAGATGATCGTTATCTAGAAGTAAAGCAAGTCAAGCAGGGCGTAAGCTGTTGGTTGTCTATTATTCAGTTCGATATTTGCATTTGAATCATATCAGTAATTACTGATAAAAACTTCTAGTATAATTTACAGCCTCTCTATAACACAAGCACTTTTAGGATACTTGAAATATGCATTTTATAAAACGATAGTCACATTTAGAAAATAGATAAAATTGTAATTACACATCATCTTCGACCCGAGAACCAAACAAGTCAAGTCTCAAAAGGCAGCTTCTATGTCTTACATGTAACTGTATTTGCCAGTCTACCATCTGTTTTCGAAATTTGAAGCTAATGCTCCAATTTATTCAGGTAAGGTACATTGGTGTTGCCAATGAAACTTCGTACGGAGTAATGGAATTTGTTCATGCTGCTAAAGTTGAAGGACTACCAAAAATCGTCAGTATACAGAATAACTACAGTTTGTTGGTTCGCTGCAAGTTTGAACGTGAGTTATCTAACTACATAACCCGTGCGCTATGTCATAATTTTATCTTATAGCGTTAGCTCCAAATTTCAACTTCTGAAAAATCGAAAAAAGCTATTAGTTTGTATAAGATAACCCCACGGAGAGAGGTTAACTCTTTCGATTCATGAGGTTCCAATGCGCCTTAATATCATGTAAGCAAGCCATTTTCAAAATTCTGAATTCAATTCAGTTGAGTTCTCACAACTGCTTTAAATGTTGGATATTGATTGACCATCAGATGTAGAAAAATAGAGTTCGATTGATCCTCTGATTAGAGAAGATCTGTCTCTCGCTCTCTCTCGTGCAGTTGATCTGGTTGAAGTATGCCACCCGAACAACTGCAACATTGGCTTACTCGCTTATTCTCCACTTGCGGGTGGAGCTTTGTCGGGAAAGTATCTAGACATCAATTCTGAGGCTGCAAAAACAGGGAGATTCAACGTCTTCCCCGGTTACATGAAAAGATACAATAAAGCTGTGTCTCAGGTACACATTATCTTCTTAGTAAAGATTTGAATTAACTCAAAATTCTTTAAAAACATCTTTTGCTTGCTTTTATACAATGATTTTAAACCTTTGAATTTTCAGGCTACAGGAAAGTACTTGGAAGTGGCCAAGAAACACGGCCTTAGCCTCGTTGAGTTAGCTCTTGCTTTCGCAAGAAACCGTCCGTTTATCACAAGTTCGATCATTGGGGCGACGACCATGGAGCAATTAAGAGAAAATATTGATGCATTTTTGACAACTGAGCGGCCATTGCCACCTGAAATTATGGCAGATATTGAAAATGTTTTCAAGAGATACAAAGATCCAACAATAGATTAATTAGGTTTTACCTCATTCTTCTCGATTCTCCATTTTGGTATTGAATTTTGTTCACAAATCAGCCAAGGATAATACACCAAATCAAGTGTGAACTATGTTGTATCAGTCTATATATACACTAGTATACTGTATCAATCACATTCATTCAGAAAATACATACAGTTAGATATTGTATATATTCTATTACTTTGGTTGAGTTATAATATTACCACAATCGACGGTTTTAATTTGGGATTATATCAAAGATTGTTGTCTCTTTTAGAACAATCCATTTTGGTTTCTAAAATAAAAATTACGTGAATTTCACAAATTTAATGTTGGTTTTTCGGTAGCACATACAATTAGCTAATTTTCCTCTAACATACAATCATTTTAAAGAAATAGTTCTGGATTATGTATAAATATATAGAGAGAAAATTGTATGCACACCCTCTCATTTTAGTATTAATTACCGAAAATGTTCTGACTGAGTCCCCCGTGTTAAGATATTCTTACAATTTCACCCCTCTGTATCCAAAAATTCTTACAATTTCACCTCCGTAGACCTTAAAAATTGACCCCTTAAGGGATCTCGTTGTAATTTACCAAAAGTTGGGGGTTGGTAATTAACACTAAAGTGAGGGAGTGTGCATATATATATATATATATATATATATATAAACTATGATTAAGAGAGTTTATAATTTATAAGGTGGTTAGGAGGCCAAATAAGCGCGCCAAATTCGCATCCCATTCTCTTCAGCTGCCAACCTTCTCCTAAACTTCTGTCACTTTCTCTCTCTTCACCTCTTCCTCCCTCTCTCTCTCCTCTGCATCCAATGATCACCAAACCATCCAATCCATTTCACATTTTTGATCAAAAACATCATGAATTCGCCCAAATTCTTGAATTTTTCTGCGGTTCTCAACGAATCTCGAGTGGATCAGTACTGATTTCATACGATCACCGTAGAATCTAACTCTCGAGCAAACAAAATTTCGAAATCTGGAAAAAGAAAAGTTTAGCTCAAGCTCTAATCTGTTCCAAAAGGATTATTAGTTTTGTTTTTTTCGTTTTCTTTCTTTATTGGAAGTTGATGATTAGGCACAGGAGATTAGTGCATTGGCATCATCTATGAAGACTATACGGATGTTTGGGACGACAAGTAGGTTTCTTCGGTGGATAACGAAGATTTGTTTCATATGGCATGGCAGATCCTGCTAGTTATGGCAACCCTGACCGTGAATTTGATCAGGTATCCATCATTTCTCTCTAATTATAAGTTGAAAATTTTGCGAAATAGTTATAGTTTTGCGAAATAAATGTTGTTTTTGAAGGCCTAGAATCCTATTGTCTATATAATTTATACGGAGAATTGCAATATTAGTCTTGTTCAGTGTGTTTACAACTTGCAAATTTGTTTCATATGATGCAATTGTTTGTAGTTTTTGTCTCTGGAATTTCATGCGTGAAATGCATGCATCGTTAAGTTTATTATTGATCACGTGTTTTGCACGTGGAAAAGCTAACAGTTTTCATCCATTTTTTAATGGTTTGGCCTAAAAATGCAAAAAATCATTCCACGGGACTAATTTTACTGGAACTAAAATTGCATTAGGGATTGCATTTATTCAAAAATCTACTCATTTATCCCTATTAATAGGTTTGCTTTTCTTGATTTAAGACATGAACGAAGCTAGAATTCTCGGTCTTGAGGGGTGGATAGATATTTTTCTCGTATTGAATGACAATTCGGGAATTTGGAGGGCGCGGTATTCTGAATTTCTCGTAGTTTACTTTAGAAACTTGAGATTATAGACGAGTGAGGGGCTAGTACTATTACCGCTATAATTCTTCATGATATTCTAACAATATATGCAAGATTTTGGTTCAGCACCTTCTTTTTATCTCATCAGAGAAATTTTATTTGTTTGCTGAAGGCACTCATTGCTTTGAAGAAAGGAACACAGTTAATCAAGTACAGCAGAAAAGGGAAACCGAAGTTTCGTACATTCAGACTTTCTCCAGTAAGCAAACTATCTATACTGTTGAATATTGATGGAACTATAACCTGAAACATATAGATTAACAGGATTTTTTGTGATGTTTCCAGGACGAAACAACATTAATCTGGTACTCGCATGGAGCCGAAAGGCATTTGACGTTATCTTCTGTTACACGGATTATTCCTGGACAGCGAACTGTGAGTTAGCAAAAAATATCTTTCAGATGGACTATATTTATTATAAATATAACTTGCTTTGGGTACAATACTACCCGAATCTACATTCGAACCATCAGAAGAATAAACCGATTATTAACTGAGAATAAATTTTGCGCTTTGTCCTGTGTATAAACAGCCCGTTTTTAGAAGATATTTGCGACCGGAGAAGGAGTATCTATCGTTCTCGCTGATATATAATAACGGTGAAAGATCTCTTGATCTGGTCAGTATTTAAATTTCCAACTGTTGTAATTGACATAAATGCAAGTTTTCGTCTCTAATTGCATCATTTTCCACCTTTTGTAGATCTGCAAAGACAAAGCTGAATCTGAGATCTGGCTTGCTGGCCTTAAGGCTTTAACATCAACTGGTCAAGCGCGTAGTAGACGTACTAGAAGTGACATTTATGATGTGAGTTTCACTTAAATCTCTTATCCTCATAGTAATAATTTACATTTAGGCCAAATACGTAGGGTGGTCCCTCAAATCTTATTTCCGTCTCACTTTAATCCTTCAAGTCTAAAATGTGCTTTGTTGGTCCCTCAATTTATAAACCGTCTGACTGCAGTTCCTGAGATCAAAATTTCGTTAGGAATGGACGTAATATTCCCTCATTTAGATGGAATACTTCTACATGCAAGGGTAAAATCTGAAAAACAATATCATTTTCCTTCAATTTAATGGAATTGTCACCTCACTCCTCAGGAAAAAAATTGAGATGGTTTTGAGAGTTGTGGGACCAACGGGGCATTTTAGACTTGAGGGACAGCCGTGAAACAAAAGTAATATGTATCAGAGATATTTGGCAATGTATTTTAATCTATATATTACATATGAAGTTTCTATTATTCTACTCTAGTGATCATCTAATTCACATATGTGTTTTCAGTTACATGGTGGGAGTGATATCTCTCAAGATAATCGCCAATTCGGATCAACACTAGAATTCGCATCAAGCGTTCCCCGAAGTAGAGCATCCGCCGATTTCACTAGTAACTTCAATAGTTCAAGCTCACATGCAGGGACTGAATGTGCAAACATGCAACTAAGAACAAGTGGTGCAGATGGTTTTCGAATCAGTGTCTCGAGTACCCCTAGTTGTTCTAGTCAGGGTTCTGGACCAGACGACATAGAATCACTCGGTGATGTTTATCTCTGGGGTGAGGTTTGGTCTGATGGAGTTGCAACAGACGCAACAGGGAATCCAATTCCAATAAACGTCGACGTACTCACTCCTAAACTATTGGAAACAAATGTAGTTCTTGACGTGCATCAAATAGGTTGCGGAGTCCGCCACGCTGCTCTCGTGACACGGCAAGGCGAGGTTTTCACTTGGGGGGAGGAGTCGGGGGGTAGATTAGGACACGGGATTGAAAAAGACTTCAGTCGTCCTCGACTAGTTGATTTTTTAGCTGTTACGAATATTGATTTTGTTGCGTGTGGTGAGTTTCACACGTGCGCGTTGTCTACGTCTGGCGATTTGTACACGTGGGGCGACGGGACCCACAATGCGGGACTTCTAGGCCACGGCAATGACGTTAGCCATTGGATACCGAAACGGGTTTCCGGGCCCTTAGAAGGGTTACAAGTTTTGTCAATTGCATGTGGGACTTGGCATTCAGCATTAGCAACTTCTAGTGGGAAATTGTTTACATTTGGCGATGGAATGTTCGGAGCTCTAGGTCACGGAAACCGTGAGAGTGTTCAATATCCAAAAGAGATTGAATCATTGAGTGGATTAAAAGCTATTGCTGTTTCATGTGGAGTATGGCATACCGCTGCTATAATAGAAGTCACAAATCAATCTGGTGCAAATGCTTGCTCGAGAAAGCTATTCACATGGGGCGATGGTGATAAAAATCGACTCGGACATGGCAATAAGGAGACCTATCTTCTCCCGACGTGTGTATCCGCCCTTATCGATTACAACATCCATCAGATAGCATGTGGGCATAATATAACCGTAGCCCTCACGACATCCGGGCACGTCTTCACTATGGGAAGCAACACGTATGGACAACTTGGTTGCCCGCAGTCCAACGGGAAGTCCCCTAGTTTAGTACAAGATAGACTCGTGGGCGAATTCGTCGAGCAAATCACATGCGGAGCCCACCACGTCGCGGTCCTCACTACGCGTAGCGAAGTTTACACGTGGGGCAGAGGAGCTAATGGGAGATTAGGACACGGAGACGTTGAAGAACGAAATGTCCCTACGTTGGTCGAAGCTCTTAAAGATAGGCACGTGAGAAATCTCGCCTGCGGGTCAAACTACACAGCGTGTATATGCATCCACAAGTGGGTTTCTGGGGCGGATCAATCAGTTTGCACGGGTTGTAGACAAGCATTTGGTTTTACACGAAAACGACACAACTGTTATAACTGTGGGATGGTGCATTGCCATGCTTGTAGTTCAAAAAAGGCTTTAAAAGCGGCTCTTGCACCGACACCTGGAAAACCTCATCGGGTCTGTGATTCTTGCTATACGAAACTAAAAAAGACAGCTGATGTTGGTAATGTGTTGACTTGCAGTAGAAGAGCGTCTGGTCATCGTCGGTCAATGGAATTCAGTATTAGGCCAGACAGGGGAGAGATGAGAACTTCCAGAGTTTTGCTCTCCCCTACAGTTGAACCGGTCAAGTACCTTGAAGTTAAGTCTGGAAAACAATCTGATGATAACTATTCTATCGTTCGCGCTTCGCAAGTTCCGTCTCTTTTACAGTTAAAGGATATTAATTTCCCAAGTTCACTTAGTGCCCTTCAATATGCTTTAAAGCCTGTTATCACATCAGCAGCTCAGCCATATCAGCCTCAGCCCCAACCACAGTCCAACTCAAGGCCTGTTTCACCGTACTCGAGAAGGCCTAGTCCTCCACGTTCTGCTGCTCCAGTTTTCTCGAGGGGCGTTATTGATACTTTAAAGAAGACTAATGATGTTTTAACTCAAGAAATTTCCGAATTGCGTGGCCAAGTATGAATTTTATCCCATTTATGAGTTGAATCTGAAATGAGATATTTTTTTTGCAGCTTCCTATTGCAAGGCATGGATTGATCATGACAAACAGTTTATAATTCATCCTTTGAAAAATCCCGTCAATCGGACACATGTCACTCATCCGTGCCTTGCAATAGGAGATGCAATAGAAGATCTCGCCTGGTTGAATCTTATACTTCTTTTTTTCTTTTAAGTTGTTTAATTTTTGTTATTTTGATAGGTTAAGAGTTTGAAACAAAAAAGTGTAGCCCAAGATTTAGAAATTGAGAAGTTGAAGAAAACTGCTCAAGAAGCTAATTCACTAGCTGTTAACAGATCTTCCAAGTGTATTAGAGCAGCACGAGCCGCCAAGACCATCACGGATCAAGTAATTCAATCGTGCATTTTCCTCGTCAACAATTTTCGCAGTGTTTCACTTTTTTTACGATCATACAATGTTTTACTCAAATATTTTCGATACATCACATATGTTTTCATTCTTAATTACTATAAACCATTTCTCATTCTTCCTTTTATTTTCCAGTTTACAGAAAAGTTGCCTCCTGAGATATTGGAGAGTGAATCTTTTAAATCCATGCATGCTCAAGTTGAATCTTTTCTGGATACGGTCGGGGCTCAAGACCACGAAGATAATTCAGATAGAATGGCATTAGTTAGTGAATCAAATAGCAGGGAAGATAACAGAACTGAGGATCACGAAACGCCTCAGAATGTCGAAGGAACTCCGGGAGAAACCAATGGAGCATCCACTTCTCATACAACAGGTATAAATCAATCAAGCACAGAAAACGGCCCCGAGACACCTGATTCCGTTGGTGATGGACGTACGAAAGTTATAGAACAATTTGAACCGGGCGTTTATGTAACACTCTATCAACTTGCAAATGGTACCAAGATCTTCGAGAGGGTTAGATTCAGGTATGTCATAGAATCTCTCTTTCTGTTCTATTATTCTGAAATAAGAATATTGCAGTATTAGTCTCATATGATACGCTCTCTTGCAATTTTAGCTCCATGTTTCCAAAGTTGCATCCATATCACATAGGATCTATTGTTTTTCTATTTTGTATATTTAGTCTCTAGCATTAAAACGGACAGAAACCTTAGTCTGGTCACGTGCCTAGCCCGTGACTACTATTTTCATAGATTTGTTGGATATAAAAATTTCTTTTAGGGCGTTTTATTGAATTTTCTTTATGTTCTAAAGTTTGATTTATTTATTTTTGCAAGTTTTGTAAGAACCAATAGATATCTATGCAATTTATCCAATTCATACTAAACCCTTAATGGCGTGTGCATGCCACACGTGAAATTTCATCTATTTTTAATGGACGGGAACAAAATTCCAAAATGAAGAGCCCGATTGGGCAACTATTTTTGTAATTTTGAAAACAATGGACCTAAAATCGCAGTGGTCCCATAATACGGACCAATATTTCAATTTTTCAAAGTTTTAAAACTACGAGGAAAATTTGGCAAACCGTTTCTTGATAAGAAAAACATATTGGTTAACATTTTACATGTTAATAATGCTACAGCAAGAAAAGATTTGAGGCGCAGCAGGCGGAAGAATGGTGGAGGGAAAACAAAGATAGAGTATTTAAAAAGTACAGTCCAGCACAAAGAGGCAGCGCATCAGCGGAAGCATCCTCATCTCAGCCACCACCGGAGGAAGGAAACCAGACAATCCCGGAAAGTGATGAGGCGGCGCAGCCTTCGTAGGATACGACTTTGTTAAATTAGACTGGATATATAAGGAGTAATTAGCTAGATAGGTAGGTCTAATAACCTGCATTCAGAATTGTGAATCTCAGAGATTGTATTTATTTATTTTGTATTTGGTATCTCAAGTATTAGAGTTTTCCCTGATGTTGTTGTAATCTTTTGGTTCCAGATTAATATTGATTTCTTGTGAGTTGATTCAATGCTTGGAATCTATTGAGTGCATAATACATTATGTAGTCATCTTTGAGGTTTTGTTACTGCACATTTTGTGGACCAATAAACTTTGCGAAATGGCTCCAAAACGATCCCGAGACAATCACAACGCAACGTTTATAGTGAATTCTTCGTAAGTCTCATTACATTGATGGTTGTGATTGTTTATAATGAATTCTTAGTTTAGTACTATAGCTTTATAACATATGTATTTAAGTTGCGAAAACCTGAAAAAAAAATTTGATTTTCCATACACATTATGAACTTCACTAATTAAGATACTTCGCATTATTGAATTGAATTGTTTAATACAAAGTCTGCATTATATTGTGAATGGATAACACTTCATTTCAATTATTTGAAACTTATAAATTGTACAAAATCATCCATAAGTGGTGATTGAATCTTTTAATAATTGAAGATATAAGCTTCAAAAATTTACAATTTTTTTTTTTTTCAAATAGTTGTGTAAATTGTGTATAATCATAAATGAAACACTGTAATGAGAAAATGTGTTATTTTTTTTATGTTCTAATATATCTTAAAGTCGTAAGCCCAAAATAATGCAGAAGGCCCATAATCAAAGGGTCGATTTTGATTTATTATGGGAAAAAATCATGTGGTAGGTTTAGTTCAGTATATCGAAAACATATTGGTCTAATGGTATCTACCTCCCACTTTATGTTACAAGTCATGAGTTCAAATCCAAGCTGCCACAAGTTGTGGCTCTTCCTTCCTTTATGGAGTTAGATAGAGTCTTTATGGCTCAAAATTATAATTTTCAAACCGAGTTTTATCGGGTTAGATATTTAAAATATCCCCTTCGCCTTAATTTAAAAAAATATTTAGTTCAATACTTTTGACATTCATTATAATTTATACTTTTTTTATCAATAGTAGAAATACTCTCTCTCTCATAAATATAAGCAAATGCCGAACCACGTAAATCCTCGTGTTTTTAGTCTTTATTCTTGAATTGTCCCAACATTTTTTTTTTTAAAATAACAAATTCATGTACAAGTACTATATGCATATAAAGACAATTTATTTTTCTAGGAAAAAGTCGTAAAAATTTATTAATTTTGCATCTCAAGTTGTACAAAGCCGCGTTTACATCACTTTCACATGGATGAAACGTCACCGTTTCGGAAAAATCCAATTAAATATAGATCATAAATAGCGGTAGACTAGAGTTAGCTCGTCTACTATAATTTATTTATCTTCTTTATTAAGCAACCATCGAAATTTCCATCTATTTGCATTTTTGACCCCACAATTCAGATTTCTTTTTTAGGGTTTCGAGGAACGATTTTCCTAATATTACTCCACAATTCACATTTTTTTTTCGTTTTCGGGAAGTATTATTTACGATCAATTTTACAATTTTTTGTTGTTGAAATTTTGTGGGGGAAATGGGGATGCAGCAATCGAAAGACGAATTGTTGTATCAGCAAGTGAATTCTGGAAAAATTGATGGAATCAAATCTCTCCGAAGTGAAGGAGCTGGCCTTGAGGTATCGCATCATGAATTCTTCGATATATATATATATATATATATATATATATGTATGTATGTATGTATGTTTTATGTATGTATACCTGCATGTTGTTTAGGTTTTCTGTTGTAAGAACTTATGAGAGAAATTTTTATTTATGGTTCCTACGGATTTCGCCTATTTCAGATTTAGTCCCGTTGTAATTTCAATTGCACTTTTGGTCCCCCGGTAAAAGAAATGGATGGATAAAGGCGAGTATCATACGCTTGCCGTTATCTCAGAAAGTAGAAAAAATGGCGCGTGTATAGCACTCAGCCTTTTTTTCATCCAGTTTTTGGCGGATGAGTCGAAATGTGCAACTGAAATTTTAATGCAACTAAATCTGAAATGCGCAAAGTTCTATAGGACTGATTTGTTAATTTATGCGCATCTTCTTGTTTTACAATATGTGGTACCAAAAGGAAATTCTTAGACTGGATGTATTGAGACACACTGTGGATTTGTATTATTGGAATAGTGTTTATAATAGTAATTAGGTGTCATTGCTTTTTATCTGTTTGAATATCTGTGCAGCATAAGCATAAATGCTGTAAATATTTCCAGCTGTATGTATTGGAAATGTATATAGTTTTTGTATGCTTGTTTCGTGTTGGTGTATATTTAACTATAAACCGATCCTTCTAAGAATGCAAGCTTAATATGTATTGAGGGCATTAATTAGATTATTACATTATCATGTAGAACAGCTAGTCGTCAGATGGACCGATGTTATATCTGCGTGTATAATAACATTCACTCTTTGAACTTATATATGTGTTTTGAAATGATGGCTGTGGTGGCAGTGGGTTGATAGAGAAGGGAAGACTCCACTGATTGTAGCTTGTATGAATCCAGAGCTTCATAATGTAGCAAAAACTTTGATTGAGTTGGGTGCCAATGTCAATGCTTACCGTCCAGGTATATTCCTTTGCACCTACAATATCTAATGTTTGATATTCTATTGATTCTTCGTTTTCATAGTATGTTTGCTTTTTTTCTCTGGTGGTTTTTCTATATTACTCTTTATAAGTTGAAATTTTGTTTCTTAAGGTCGCCAAGCTGGAACGCCTTTACATCATGCTGCAAAAAGAGGCCTTGAGCAGACTGTGAAGTTGCTTCTTTCACATGGAGGTGTGTGTACACTGCTGTGATTTAATATACATTCGAGTTGCAAAAGCTATGAAGCTCTTCTTCTCTGTTCCAATTAATTTTTTTCAATTGTCTGTTTTGGTTGGAAATTTCAGCAAATGCACTAGTCATGAATGATGATTGTCAAACCCCTCTTGACGTTGCTAGAGCTAAAGGATTCAGTAATGTTGTCCGAGCAATTGAGGTACCCATGTCCGGTTGCTTACAATGTTAGTGCTATTCGTCTAATTCATTTAAGGTCAATTTTGATATTTTCTGTTATGATTCTCAGGCGCACTTGTGCTTATTCTCTGGTTGGCTGCGTGAACTTTATGGGCCAGGCTTTCTGGAACTTCTTGCGCCTCAATTGCTTTCGAGAAAAGTGTGGGTACTATAACCATATTAATATCTGAAAAATATGCATTGCTGGATCCTTAAATAACATGTTTTGGAAATTTGTTTATTCTAGAACTCGTGACTTATCAACACCCACTTCCTTCACGTGGCGTGCTATTATATTTGGTTGATATGTTCGATTCATTGATTTTGTCACCAAGACAAAATCGACCCTCGTTTACTTGTTTTTCCCTTCTCCTAATGTTGTTATGTTTTGTGATTTCTCCCTGTATTAGATGGATTAATTTTCACAATAATATTAATGTCTTTCTCTAATATCTATGCAGATGGGTAGTTGTTTTGCCTTGTGGATCTCGCAATCTTAGAAACCCTTTCAAGTTGGAGCTAGCGATATACGCTGGTGCACAGGTACCATCAACCCTTCTTTTGAGGAGGTTTCTCATCATATAGAAAAGGGCAATTTACATAGACACTCCATGCATGAGACCTAATTACGAAAAACCCAAGGTTTGAAAAATTATCATAACTTTCCCTGTCAGTATAAAGCACATTACAATTTCAACCATTGTTAAGAATAGATAGCAATTCCACCCCTGTTTTTCGAAAAGCATTGTCAGGATCTAACAGTGGTGTCTAAACCTTAGGGGCTCATCGTAATTACTAAATAAGTGAGGGGGTGTGCATGTGCATATCCAAATAGTAAAATACTTTGTTAAAAGTTAAAGTTCTTCATGTTTGTCTATGATTGAACTGTATTTACATATCCAAGAAGGTCATGTGTTACTTGTGTTGATTTTGATCAGGATGCCCAACCACGCACGATTGTTCCACTGTGGAAGGCAAATCTGGACGAACCAAATTTTAACCAGCCTGATCCAGCTGCAATCATATCTGATGTTTCAAGAAGTAAACCTCTCAACTTCATTATTCGTTCTATTATGTATATACTAGAAAAAGGTGATCATTTTTTATTTTATGCATAGTCCCAAGACGCTGGAGGAGAAGGCGAGCCATTAAGTCCTCCCAGGAGGCAAGGCGTAAGTATATTGAATTCTAAACCCCGCTAAAACCAAAGGACCGTGGAGTTTTTGTATGTTCATGATAACTTTGCCACTTTTTTAAGTGGCCAGATGAGAGGAGAAATGATAATAGTAATGTGCTCGATGATTTGTGCTCGACATTTCTGTAATTGAACGCGACTCATTTTAGTTTTCTGGCTTTGCAGGCACACGGATTAAACTTGCACCTCTTAACGCAAGTGAGAAACATCAATTGCAGAGGTTTTGCAATGCGTGCAAAGGAATTCCTCAGGTCGAACATATTTTCCTAATTTAGTTTTGTAGTTGCAATTTTGAAGGTTATCCAGAGTTACCTAATAATGGCTATTTCATGTCTTCTCTGTCATCTATATTTTGTTTTATATGTTAATTGATGAGAAACTAAATTAATTGATGCTGCTACATCATACATCTCTTCTTGAGGCTTTAAGAAATAATTTTTTGGAAAAAACAGGCGATACATCCATTAGTTCCTTTATACAACCGAGTAGTCCCTACTGCTCCACCAAATGTGCCACAAACTTCAGAAAACGAAGGGCTATCAATGGCAATTAATTCTTCCATTCAGTCTACCTCACATGAAACCCCACAACACACAGATTCTTCCATAGGATCTGCATCCACAAGTTCAGCCAGCGAAGAGAGCTATATTAGTGGACCCTCCACTAGCCACAATCCAAACGGGAAAAAATGTGAGGTCGAGGAAGCTAGTTCAGCTGGCAATCCAGCTCAGCACTTGCAATATCCCGTCTCTACTCCATCTGCTCCTCTTGTTGATGTAGCAACAGATGACGGTCCAATTAATTATCCATCAATTGACACGAGCGCTGTTGACTTCTCTTCTCCAACTCTAAATGTGATAACCGATGAAATGAAAGAAGATATTTCTGGTTCGTCCTGTACAATATGCTTGGATGCTCCACTCGAGGGGGCTTGCGTTCCTTGTGGGCATATGGCAGGGTGTATGTCTTGTTTGAATGAAATTAAGGCGAAGAAGTGGGGTTGCCCTGTATGTCGAACCAAGATCGATCAGATCATTCGGATTTATGCTGTTTAGCTTCAGATGCAGAGGCTATTGCTGGTGAGTTTCCTAATCTAGCATGAACCGTTCGTGTAACAAAATATAGAGTATATTTCGTAGGCAGTGCTGCATAAGACCCTAACCTAATATGAACATCCTTTGACCGTTATCTCCTCAAAAGCAGACTACAATTTCACCCTCCGTGTTTTGGAATTGACAGAATCTGACAATGGATTTCCTAGTAAATTTGCATATCCCAGGAGACTTGTGGTAATTACACAATAAGTGAGGGAGTGTGCATGTAATAATCCTTAAAATAATCTCATCATTTTTTTCTGCAGATGGTAATTATATCTCATGCCGGAGCAGATGACAAGCTGCAGCAGGGGGTATATATGAGACCCAGAAAATGGAAATTGTGTGAAGGTATTTTAATTTTGTTGATGTTTTGCTTGGATGAAATGAACTTGTAATTAGTAATGAGTTTAAATCAATGTAAATTATTATTAATAATTATAAAGCCTCTGTAGAGGCAATGTTGAAACTCTTATTGAGAGGTATAATACGTTTTGCATATTCTCGTCTTTCGTAATGCTACTGAATGGGTGGTTCTGTAAATATACTTATATCTTAGAATATTGAAAAGATTATCTGTATATAAATTTAGTTTTTTTTTTTTTTGGTTAAATTTTTTTTTTTTAATTTCACATTTCTAGTTAAATTGTTACATATTAAAAGTTTGTTATTAATTGATTTCTTTTCGCTTCATTATCCAAGTTGTGGATTTATTGTCGGGGTAAAAGAATAGTGATTGATTATAGAATTTTGGAAGGAAAAACAGAAGTTTCTTAATTGTTATTATTATAAAATAAATTTAGGAAAAGACAGCATAAATTTATTGAAAGGGGTAATTTGGTGGTGAGTGGTTCTAAAAGTAAATCTCTTTTTATGTATGGAAGTTAACTTCTTATGCTTGAATCTTTTGATAGGGCATTGATTCCATTATGAATTTAACCGTACTACTTTTTCATATTTTAATTTAACCTTGTCACATCTTGTTTACCACTTCTCATATATATATAATATAAATATACTAGTAATGGTATTGGATTAATGATTTGATCGAATCAAAAATCTTATATTGAATTCGAGTCTCAATAAGTTTTGGGTATGCGATTACGGTTTGGATAAACTATTTCTCTACCCCTTCTTACCCTGAAAAGCAAGGGTACTTTACGTTCTTGAACAGATAATCATCTTTCGGCTAACCTAGCTTGCTCTGTCCCTCGGGACCAACAAGGGGTAGTACACAAATATTCATCTGTTGTCCATCGACTATGCTTTTAGGCCTGATCTTATCTTAGGCCTTGACTCACCCTTGCATAAATGGTATTTCATGTAGTATTTTGTATATGTGTTAAAAAAAATTAGGAAAAAATTAGATTAACAAGAATTGTATATATGTTTCTTGTATAGATAGACCCATTTTTGAAATAGGAAGGTTCAAATGATTTGAAAAAAATAATAAAGCAAAACATAGTACATGATGTAACCAAGCTAGTTTCCGTAATTTGCTTTGGCTAAAGCAAAAACAAGACGGAGAATTTTTATTGGCTATTGAGTTAACCCTTTTCCAATTTATCTGAGATATTCATGAGGTCACTGTTATTCTAAATCAAGACTAAAGCTGGCAATTAATAGGAATACATAATGGCCTTTTTTTTTCAAAAGCTGGCAATTAATAGGACTATATAGTGGCCTTTTTTTTAATACATCGATTATATAACACATCTCTTGAATATTAAATTGCGATAAATTATAATCAACTAATAATACAATCAGCCAACAACAACTACGAAAATAGAGAAAAGTTTACACTTTTGGTGGTGGGAGTGAACCCAATGTTCCTAATGTTTTGGGGGCTTCAGTTTTGTCAGTATAGCTAGAAATCACAACCAACTATTAATACAATCAACTAACAACTACTATGAAATTAAATAAAAATCCACACGGTGGAAGTACAACCCACGATCCCTAATATTTTGGAGTTTCAGTAGAGCTAGGCTTTATCATGACTACATTGCCTTCAACTACATCATTTGCTTTACTTAAAGTTAATGATTTTTGTTTTGGTTGGGCATCCAATTCTGATTTGTATGTACTAGCGGATCCGGTTCAAAAAATTTGTTGAGAAAAAGAACATTGAAGATAAAATTATCTATTAAATTCGGTTAGTGTGCGACTCGATTGAGTTGTTTGAAATTGGTTCAATTAATAATCAGATCAAGCCTAATAATATAAACTTTAAAAGTTGATAATGCTTCAAATAAAATTGAATAATACCTGATTTCGTATAGAATATTCATATCATTTGCAAACTCTATAGGTGACATGCAATAAAAGATAAAATGCAAAATTGCAATTAAAAATACCAACTAGATATATATATATACACAAAATGTATATATATCGTACACACCCAATAGTTGGGTCAAGTGGTAAGCGACTTGTGACCCTTAGATGTGACAAAGGTTCTGAAACCTCCTAGAAACACTACCATAAAGTGGGCTTCTCTTTGCATGAATCAGCCCGAGAGAATAGATTTTTCCCTCTCAACTTTTTGCAACCAAAATATATATATATATATATATATATATATATATATAGTACAGGAAATGTATGTATATACCAATGCGAATTACGTAAGGTGGATGCTTTAAATCTGAGATCAGAAAGCAAGCTAAGGCCGCCAGTTTGATTGCTTTTTTTCCGTCTCGAGCCAACAATTAATTACATTGTACGTACTATAATTCTTGACTTGTTTTCTGGTCTTGTTTTCTGGTCTGGGAAAAAACCCTTTTAATGGTAATTAACTGTCTCATTAGTCGTCTTTCTTTCTATTATTTGCGTGTAAATTAGGTAACATACTAATTATAATTAAGGGGCATGCTATTATTATAGTATATATTGAAAATATGAATCATATTAATTATTAGTCATTCTCCTGAGCCTGATCATCATACTTTATGTAATCAATAATAGTAATTAGGCTATAAACACCAATTTATTTCCTACAAGAAATTCTTTTCACAAATATGCAGCCTATATGGATTTCAATATTCAAAGCCTTCATCGAACAAAAATGATATAAGATATATTAGTGTCATCAAAATATTTGTATATATATATATATATATAATTAGAAGGAAAAATTATAGACTACTATATATATATGTGTGTGTGTGTATATGCTTGGTTCAAGAATTTTAATGGGGAAAAAAGAAGGTAATGGAAAACATTTTCTTTCATTTTGGTTCAACTCAATTTATTATTAGACATATTCTTTTCTAACTATCCGAGTCAAATTTTTAGAAAGTCGACAAAATGTGTCGTTTTCATCGGGAAGACTATCTTACTTCATTCACTCAATTAATTGTGAAAGTAACATTATATTATAACATCCATTATTTAGTGGTACTATACAAAGTCTTGCCATTTTCATTTGGTACATCAGATTATCATATATATATTGATATGTATAAGCTCTTATAAGCTATTTGGTCATTAGTAAAGCTTTTGTTTGTATAGAGATTTTGATTGCTTATTAATTAGGATTTCAACTCATTACTAAGCTTGTCTAGACGATTTGAAATTGTAATATATAGATCTTAAATCTTAATATATAAACGTAGACGACAATAAATAACATCTGACGTACACTTATACAATAAAATACTAGATGAAACACAGACGTGCAATAAAGAATTAGAAGGAAAAATTCTAATTCATTGCAATTAGCTCTGACGCTTTAAGTTACACTGCCAATCTCGTACATTATCTTTATTACTATATTTTGGATTACCTATTTGTCTATATATGAAACATGACAGTCATAAACTGCATTATTTTGCTAAATTTCAAATAATGATCAAAGGAAGTACATAAAAATCTACTTTCAAAAACATTAAATGAGCAAAAAAATATCTACATGCTATGACCTATACATCCAAGAGAGTAGACAATTCATGACTGTCGAAACTATCAGAGAAGTACCGTTGTGATGAATCATATATATAGGTGTTTTCTTCAGGCATAGATTCGTCGTACTGTGGTGAAAGAGGGTGTAATGAAATCAAGCTTGTATCTTTGAGTCCCAGCATAGTACCATCAGCATCGTGATTTAATGATGACTTCTCTAATTTTTCGATGGAATGTTACGAGTTCAAACAACAATGAGGACATAGGGTTCGCTGGTTTATATGGGCGTCTTGTGCAGTGGCGATGACCATCTTACTATGTATGATTCAATGAGAACTATGACGTATTATATAAGGTGTAGCAATTATATTTTCGTTTGGGCTGTTACTACAGGTTCCTTAGACCTAACCTTTTAAAATACAAACCCAACTATCCCCTCGCCAATTATCTTGAATATACTGGAAATGTTATTCTAGATTCGTCAAAAATAACACCAATATTTTTCTCCGACAAGACATATGAGGCCATGCTAGGCTTCGGCCCTCGTACAAGCATGGTAGGCATAGCTCAAAACATGTAAGGTGTACTCGGCGTAATATTAATATTGCACAATAGGTCGGAACACCTTCAAAGTTCTTGTATGAACAAATCCAATAGAGGCGGCCTAATTATGTCGCATCAATGCATAAATAAATATCACAATAAGTGTGGCATGCACAATGTACATCATTTGACATTCAACACCTGATCCATATAAGAGTTCTTTGGAAAATTCTTACATATACGCAGTGCGAGACCCAATTACATATACCAAGACACAACAAAAAATAAAAATATATATATATATATATATTCAATATAAAAATAAATCAAACATCTTTTATTATTTTTTATTGTATCTTGGTGTATATAACTGAGTCACATATCGGGTGTATGTTAGAAATATCCGTATTCTCTCTAGATAATACATCTTCATACCCTTTATTTTCTTTAAAAATAAAAAAAAAACATTGCAAAAGTAACCCATAATAGTAAAAACAAGGGAGGACATTATGGTCATTATAAAAGGTGTTGTCAATCAATGCAAAAGTGTTAATTGATTGGTGAAGAAACAAAATCATATTATTCCCCCTATATTTTAAGTACTCCCACAGCTTTTCCCAATGTCTCTATATCTATCATCCCCCTATATACCCACTCTACAAAACCTCTTCATTTCCACAAAAGCCCTAACCACACCACACACTTACCAATTACCAAACATTTCACTTCACTCTCCCCTTTATGGGGAAAAATATCAGTTCAATCTCTTCAATTTCTTTGCAGAAAACAAAGCTATTAAAAGCTATCCAGACGTCATAAATCTTCTCAAAGTGTTTTCTAGGATTCATCAAACATATATAGATTTATTATATATATATATATATACACACACACACATACCCTTTGCCCTAAATTTTTTACCCATATTTCCTCCAAACCTAATTAACTTGTTCTACTTCTTCTTTCATCAATTTCTCCATTTCCTCATGGCAAATGATATATAGAAACCCTACTTTTTTTTTCATGATCAAGAATTTTATATAGTAGAGTTTGTTTAGTAAACCCTAGAATCTCTCTCTCTCTCTCTCACATATGGATCCAATGACTCAAGAAATGAATTTCTCAAGCACTCATGACATCAACAATTTCGCCATCACCACCACCACCACCTCAATAACCGGATCACCATCAGCCTCTGCCTCCGTCTCTCCCTCCGCCCCCGCCTCCTCCCCGACAACCCTGAGCCGATACGAGAACCAAAAACGCCGCGATTGGAACACTTTTGGGCAGTACCTCCGCAACCACCGCCCCCCACTCTCCCTCCCCCGCTGCAGCGGGGCCCACGTCCTCGAATTCCTCCGTTACCTCGACCAATTCGGAAAGACCAAAGTCCACACTCAGCTCTGCCCCTTCTTCGGGCACCCCAACCCGCCTACCCCCTGCCCCTGCCCGCTCCGCCAGGCCTGGGGCAGCCTTGATGCCCTCATAGGCCGCCTCCGGGCAGCCTACGAAGAAAATGGAGGCAAGCCCGAAGCCAATCCGTTTGGGGCACGGGCAGTTAGGCTTTATTTACGCGAAGTTCGCGATTCGCAAGCGAAGGCAAGAGGGATTAGCTATGAGAAGAAGAAGCGGAAGAGGCCGCAGCCGACCGTGCCACCGCAGAGTTGATTTAGTCCAATGATCGTAGTGTATATGATCAGCAACAGCTTTTGCATGGGATTTGTTGCCAAGAATTGAGTAATATTACTTACTATATATCTATATATTAGTATATGTACTAGCACATAACCACTTGATGAATCATCAGCGTCATGAGGGTTTTATGAAGAGAGGTACCCTAAATTTTCCCTCTGTGTGTAATTGCTTGTTATTGCTTTTTTTTTCTTTTTTTGTTTTTTTATGTTACTTTTGGCAAAACTATGGTTAAATTTGATGGGATTTTCTATCTATGATGATGCTATATATATTTCCTAGTTCTTAAGTAGTAATGGAATTGGAAGTTCAAATCTCATGTTGTTTTGATTTGATGTTTTATTTTGCATTTTATGTGATATATAAAATATTATTAAGAATATTATATGTATAAAATATTTTTAAGAATTATATACTTAATAGTTAATATGGATCGCATCTAGATAATTTGTGTGTAATGCGGAATAAACAGATGAATATTAATACAAATAATAATAGAAATAGTTTGTCCAAATTATAGAAATGGCAGTTTATGTAGTGTTTGTATCTAATAATGAAACGTGAGATTAATTTGCATTTCATGTTCTAGTCCACATATAATTCGGCTAAACTCAAATATGCTTACAAGGCGACACTTGGGTGTAACTGAGTCGGGAGCAAACTAGAATTTCCCGGTACTAAGAGGGTGACCAACCATGGATCTGTATTCTGGAAAGCCATTCATGACACAAGCAATAGATTTGCATATTTCATGTTCTATTTCAAGTTTAATTTGACTAAAAATTCAAGTATAATTCACAAAAAGCAAATTAATTACACCTATATGTGTTTAGGCTTGACTTTTTAATTTGTTTTTTCCAATAACTTAGTGTAATATTTTTAATGCGTGTTGGCAAATCATCGACATATAAAAGGAAAAGAATGAGTAACTTTGAAAGGATCACATGTCAGCATTGTCTAGCACTAAATTTGTCAGATGAATTTTTAGTTTTTCCTTTTCAGACTTGTGCCCTTTTTGCTGTTTTTAAGACTGTTGGTAAACTAATGAACATATATTTCAGTTGGGAAATTCTAGTCTGCTCCCGGTTTGATCAAATTTATGTGTATTTTTTGAAATAGTTTATCAATTATATGATAAGTGTAATACACTCTCTTTGTGAAATACATTTGGGTGCGGCCAAGCCGGGTCTGAGCTAGAATTTTCCTATTTCAGTGAGTACGTAGGGCCTCCTTAATTAGAACTTTAATTTTGTGTCTTAATTCTATTTAATATATATATTATAAATGCATGTTAATCAAATGTATTTGAGAATCCAATTTGAGGAATGGAAGCACGTCTATATTTAATGTGAAATACAAGATGATCAATATATAATTACAGGTTATTAGAAGCTTTTTCTTAGCCTACCAAGGTAAGTCTTCTAAATCTTTATGTTCACTTAATTCTAAGACTATATGTGTTTGTGATGACTAGATAGTGGAGGGATGATTTTAAGACATATCGAGTCCAATGAAATCGGTGCATTAAATATCATTGGATATTGCAGAGACAAGAGGCTAAAAAGCACCTAAATCACATGCATCCAACGGTGTTAGATAGATAGGTTCCAATAAACTCGATTCATCTTAGAATTTCCCGTGCGTACGTAGGGAGGGGGAGGGGAGTTTGAAATGGTCTAAGGGCTCAATTGTGTCATATATATGTGCGTGTATATATGTTCCCCAAAGAGAAGAGAATAAGAGATAGCATTAAATTTGTGAAGCACGCTCACATGAACTCTTTCAACAATAAAATTTAGTTAGGTAATCCATTAAAGGCTATCTTGATTTATACATGAAGAAAGAACACAAATTAAAACCCCATCTTTCTAGATCTGTTCATTAATTTTTTATGGTATCCAAGAAACACATGATGTGACGACCTAAATTTGCATGTAATGCTAATTATATTAATCACCCTGATGATTTTTCAATTTTGTGATGCTAACTTTAATTTTTAGGTCATCTGCATAACCTTTTCACTTGCATTTTGATTTTTGCTTTTCCAAAAGCTATAATTAGAAGGTTTAATTAAGATGTGGTTCCAATCTTAATGGAATAAGATTAAGATATGGAATCTGTTTTATCATTCTATACATCCATTGATGATATTTTGCATTGATCTATTTATAGAATATTAATTAGTGGCAGTGGGCTTATAACTATGTCTACAAATAGCATATGTATAGTTTCTTCATAGGTAATGTTACTTTTTTCATTTCTTAATTATCATGGTCCATATATATGTTAAACATTTCCTCAGTTCTTCCATTAGAAATAGCTTTAATGTGAGATTGGAAAACGTACAGAATTTTACTCGGTAAGATTTAGAGTATTTTTCCCACTTGACAATTGGTAATAATTAAAGGTAAATGATATTGGCACTCCACTATTCAATACAAATTTCTTCTAAAAATACTGAAAAGTGGAGCTCCAATAGTAATTTTTGGAATGCCAATATAAGTTCCCTAACTAAAATTAAGAAAATTACAAAACTAGTCTCATAACTCACGAGAAAACAATTTTGATACTAAACTTTTTAAAATAACAATAATAGTCTCATATCTCAACTTAATTATACAAAGTTAGTCACAATGTCAATTATGAACGAAAAATAAAAGGATGGAGTTGTTTCTAAAAGGGAAACAAAATATCAAACACCTTTTATTTATATTAAAGGTCAAACACACACATGAAAGTGGGCAGACAGATGGGAAGGAAGCAAATTAGAGCCATGTTGTGTTTTCAATTGTGTGTGTTTGACCTTCAATATAAATAAAAAAAGTTTGTTACTTGGTTTTCCTCAAAAAGCAACTTCATCATTTAATTTCCCTCAAAAAAATTTGGTATAGTTGGGTGCGGAGAGTCAGACTTAACGGTCAAGGTTGTTTTTTTCGGCCATAATTGATGGTGGGACTAGTTTTATAAAGTTAAGTTGAACTATGAGACTATTTTTATCATTTTAAAAAGGTTTGGGATAAAATTATTTTTGTCATGAGTTATGGGACTAATTTTGTATTTTTCTCAATTAAAAATTATTACAATATTTCAATTTTACATTTATATTATCGTTATACATATATATATATATTTCACTAATTATTGATATTGACAACTTAAAAGAATAATTCATGTTACTAGCTATTGTAGTGCTTACTAACTAGGTCAAAGGGTCTATACTAAATTTTCATTATATACTCCCTACAACATAAAAATGATTAATGCATGTTCTTTTTCCCATAAAGAAAATGCATATTCTTTTGGATAAAATTGTGGATCGGCATTAGGATTTAGGGCAAAAGGGTTGCTAATTATATATATATATATATATATATATATATATATATATATTAATTGAAGGGTTTTATTTCTTTCAAATTTGCTTGTATTCAGTCAGCATTTAGTAAGCTTTTAGAAGTTAAAGTATGTCACAACGGATGATCATCCTATAGTATGTTGGCCACGTACAACAAATTTGATTCATTTTTCAACATTAAATTTTGATGAGATTGGTGGTTGTCATCACTCAAAAAATTAATATTTATAATTGGATGGACTTTTCTACACCTAGTCCAATATATATAAACTATCGATTATGTATCAAGATATAACAAAAATAGATATTTATATTTTCAATTATACATACACGCATGTGTTTGTATACTCTATAGACTATTTGTTTTTTTGGTAAGTGTATATTCTATGGAATATATGATCATGCAATATTAGATATAGTCGCAATCTAGTAATTGTTTTAATATTGTGAAAATTATCGGGAAAAAAAATATTGTGAAGAAGGCAAGATTCTCCTTTAAATTTTCTTTTTAATCTGTTTTTGGTTGCTTTCTTTGGTAGAACTAGATTTGATTAAGGTTAATTGCCTAGTGATTCAAATGCATTAATGATAAATACAACTCTTGGTCTCAACATTGGGAAATATTAATACTACTCAATACTCAATATGGATTTGATTAGCAATTAGATATAATATATTCTAGAAATAATTACACTCACACCCCTTCAATGATGGGGTAATTATACAAATTTTCCTTTACTAATTGATAATTACAAATACGGTCCCTCAGGGGGTGTATTTGTAAGGTTTATAGGGGGTGCAATTGTAAAAAATCTGTAACATGAGAGGATGTGTTTGTAGTTATTAATTAATAAGGAAAAATTTGTGTAATTACTCCATCATTGGGGGATATTAGTGTAATTATCCATATATTCTATCTATTTTAGCAGATGATCTGCACTTGTCTCTGATTTGCATTAATTATAGGGTTGAAAGAAAAATACATCACTGTCAATCGCATAAATACTAAAAAAATGATTATTCAAGCTATTCAAAAAATATATTAACTTCTATTTCACTGATATTCATGTTTTTATTTACTAGTTAGCATTCATGCTATTATAGCCAACATATGTTGGCTCAATAATTAAAGAACGAGTCACTTTCTCTATAGATGTGAAAACGTATTGATAGACAATATCTCTATAAATTTTATTTGATCATGGAGGTATGTTAGGATATATAGTAGGAGATTAAAGCCGACCCTATCCAAATTTTCGTAACCCTGAAATTATGCTACTATAGTATGACTTTATTTTAAGGTAAAATGGAGTAATAACGTTCAATGCACGTACAATTATTTGCCCCCCATTCAATTTAATGATAATGAACCTGTCATTTTCGCAAACTTTTCTTCCCTTTTTTTTCTCCAGAAAAAATTTAAGAAAAAATCTAAAAAGTAAAAAATTAATTTTTTTTTTTAACCAAAGTATTTATTTTTGTCCAAAAAGAATAGGGTACGAGAATCCCTCTGAAATCACTCATCAGTCTACAACTTTCAGTTTGAGATGGCCCATCAGATTTGACATAAAGTCTTAGTGGGCCCATTGCACGTGGGTATCCATGTCAGTGTCGGCCCATTTTCTTTGTCTTTTTTCGACTTCACTTGGCCCGGTCCAATATCGTGCCACGTGGAAGAATCATGACCGTCTATATTGTTTCTCAGTTGACGTGGACCATACACCAATGGCCTGTCTTGTCAGGGTCAGTGGTGATCCACTGTAGTTTGTACAAATTTTTCCAACTTGTGTAGCTACAAAATATTACAGTCAATATATATAAATATATATTTTAGCTTGACTACAAATTTTCGTTTTTTTATTTTTATATCAAGTGTTTTCCCAATCGAACACTAGAGACTTATTCATTCGAAACGTAGAGATTAACGAAGTGGGTTTTGACACGACCAGGGATCGAAACCTGGACAGCATACTTAAAAAGCTTAACTATCTACCGATTCTGCTGGACCTTGTTGGTAGCTTGACCACATTTTGGTGAAAATTATTGGTGAGAAATTTATGGTGATACGTGCGTGTTTGATGAGATTGTGTTTGGTTTTATTTTGGGAGTTGGTTTTTTGATGTTTTTTTTTGTGAGATAATGTTTGGTTTTGTTTCCAAAGGGAACAAAAGTTACTGTAGCAGTCAAATTATGAAGTTTTTGTCTGTTAGAGAGAAGAGAGAGAGCACATAGAGAGGAGTGTAGGGACAAAGTAGGTGTAGAAAGATGAAAAATAATTATTATGTTTTTTTTTTACCAAAAAAATAGTGTATTTTTGACCAAATATTTTGTGAACCAAATATGATTTGGTGGGAATTTTGGACCAAACATGGTATGGAAACATAACCAAATATTGCCCTAAGTTTTAACCTACTAGTTTGCAATTTTGCATAAATATAAAAAGAACTTATTGATAAAATAGCTCAAGTTAAAGTAAAGTGATAATTGATATTGATCTATGTTGATTTTGGAGCTAATATCGTATTTATCGGTACCTTGACTATGCACTCAAAGTACATTTTCAATGTACAATTTAGGACAACTTAGCCTAGTAGATATATAACCCTACGAGTACGATCCAAACATAAACAGAACTTAAATCTTTAAATTACGTTATAGATCCTCTAAGGAGGTACATATACAATTTGGTCTAGTTTCCAAGTGCAGTTCCAATATCTTATCACCATCTTCTTCATACGCGACAACCCAAACTGAAGGAGTTCGATCCCCCAAAATCGATCGAGATCAAATACGAAGACTAAACTCGCGGAAATGTCAAACTCCATAGTATGGAAAAATCTTGTCCAAATTCAATTACGTGGGTTCATGTGTAACTCATATATTTTTCAGTGATTAGTCACTCGTTTTGTCAAATACGTGAATTTGACAGTTGCATTCGATTAATTCAAGGCTGGCCAGAATTTCCAAGAGAAGGTCAAATTCATACTAGTGATTATATTTACATAAGAAAGAATACAAATGATTATATATAGTTACATATAGGCCCACGTAACAAACACAAAATCTTGGGCCATAATCATATCGCTTTAGTATTGAATTTTTGAAGAGTGCTTTTGATAGTTTCCAACATTGGGCTCATTTAGTTTCCCATGTGGCCCAATAGAAAGATAAAAGCCCAACATTGGTCTCATTTAACTTTCATCTGGTCCATTAAGAAATCTATAAGCCCAAATAATTATATTTGGCCCAATTGGATGTCGATATCATGCCAACTCATACAAAGATCCACCGACAGTGTAATTTACTTTGCTAAATCAGCTTTTTCCCTAAGACCGCGTCATACCATCACATTCAATTTTATATTTTTAAATACCACTTGATAGCTATTTACACGAATCATAGGTAGGGCCGAAAGAGTAATCAAGTTATTCAATACTCGATTTAAATTTAATTAGTAAAAGTTCATTTGAGTTTGATTCGTTAACATGTGAAACCAACTTTAAACAAATTTTCGTGTTCGATAAGTTTTGCATGTCAACCTAATTAGTTAAAAAGTAATATAAATATGTAAAACAAAATCAAGCTAATCGAGCTCAATTAGTGCTCAACTCGATAATCAAACCAAATTCAAATATATAATTTGAAACTTGATAATAATTCAAACAAATTTGAACAACTTATTCGGCTCAAGACTCATTTACATGCCTAATTAGAGGTTACTGAAGAAATGACTTAATTACTCTAAAATATTATTTTCACTAAAATAAGACTACTTCACATTAGCATAAATAAAGTGAAAATAATGATCTTATTTATTTTTAATATCGAGTAAATGTTGTCAAATTGTTCTAATCGTTGATCATAATTACATATCTATGCCAAAAATTATAAATTATAGAATTATGACGCGAGATCAAAATGCTGTCGAGGTCAAAGTGGGGAATTTCGGGAAAATGTGTTGAGAAATGTGTTTGGAAGTAGAGTTTTCTCAAAAGTGTAGGTTATGTTTTGGGATGGTACTTTGGTGAGAATTATTAGGGAGAAATTTATGGGGACACGTGCGTGTTTGATTAGATTGTGTTTGATTTTATTTTGAGAGTTGGTTTTTGGGTGTATTTTTTTGGTGAGATAATGTTTGGTTTTGTTTCCAGAGGGAACAAAAGTTACTGTAGCAGCCAAATTATGAAAATTTTGTCTGATAGAGAAGAGAGAGAACACATAGAGAGGAGTGTAAGGACAACGTAAGTGTAGAAAGATGAAAAATAATTATTATATTTTTTTTACCAAAAAAGTAGTGTATTTTTGACTAAATATTTTGTGAACCAAATATAATTTAATAAAAATTTTGGATATATGAAAACATAACCAAACATTGCTGTAGTAATTGAAGTTTCGATGTAAGTATTAGACAATCAATAATTAACACCAGCCGACTTGTATTTGTAATACGAGCAATGAGCCGAACTTTTCAGCCTGCTCCTTGATAAATATTAATAATAAATTATAATAAATTATTTTTACAAGTACCTCAAATTCATTTCAACAATTACCAAAATTATCATTAATTATAATCTATGATGCACGGATACAAATACATACACGGGACATGATACGAACACGTCAATTCTTAAAAAAAAAACAGTACACAAACATGTTCGAACAAAATTGCTCATGTGTATTTTTTTCTTTCTCTCAATAGCTGAACACGAACAGCTGAGTGTTCGACACTATAAGCAATGATTTTTTGAGGTGACATCATATATATATATATATATATATACACATCATTGTAAAATAAATCGGTAGTAAGACTAGCCGACATATAAATTTTTGGTGTTACTTTAAAATAGTAATAAATATAGTCTTTATATCAAAATTTCTCTCCCACAATTTCATTATTACTATCATTATATATATTATTTTTACCTCTTTAGATGAGACCAAATCTCTTCAGGCAACAATATTTATGACTTCTTACGAGACAAAAAATACGAAAACATTTACGCACAGTAAAATCACAGAAACTCATGCATTTATATATCTTATATATATATATATATAATATATATATAGAGAGAGAGAGAGAGAGATTTACAGTAAATTTCCAATTCTAGTCTAGTATAAAAATAACACCTCTTCATTCTATATCTCACTCTACTCTGTATCTATATCTATATATCCCCTCACCTAGTACAAATCTCGATTCATTTTCACACATTACGTTGATTTGATTTGATTTTGATTTTCTCAAACTGTAATTAATCGTTTCAGGTATAATCTAATTCAGATCTGCGCGGATCGATAATCGGATTCTGTAAGTTCTTTTCTGCTCCGATCTGATTGTAAATTAAGGTTTTGATTTCATGATTCGATTAATTTCTGGCTGGAATTACGTAGATTTTGATTTGGATTAATGCGAGTTTATTATTATTTTCTTGCTTTTTCTTGCAATGCTGTTATATATTGTGCTTCTTATAATGCGGTATGTTAAAATTGTGAAGATATGGTGGTGTAGATCTGCTTTTATGTAACTGTGATTTGAGTTAATTATTGCAAGAAGATTGAATTTTTTTGGTATATAGATTTTGGATTGATTTGTAATATATAAAGCATGAATTAGTAACTGACTTGGTTTGTGGACTTCCTTTGGACACCATATTTATAAGTGTAATTAGGAATTACTAATGGCTTGCTTACATGGTAGTTAAGATTTGGTGGTTGAGTTGAGCTAGGCAATTATGCACGTAAATCGTGTTATGTTTAGTCCACATAGATTACGATTGGTAACGATCTGATTTAAATTCCTCTTTTTTTGGTGGGAGCTACTTGTGAATCTTGTTAATATGGTGTCATGAATTTTTTGGTTAAATTTGGTGTTCTGTTGTAAGAGTGTTCATCCTTAGTTGACAGCTCGTGTCGTTCTTAGATTCTAATTCAGTTAATTTCAAAAGAATAAAAAAGGTCACCGAAGAATGAGATGTAGTAGAGATTGCTGTAATTATTCATATTATGCACTGAATAAAAATTCCAAGTTTTAAAGGTGATTGTTTTCGGTTTCCTGTTTACTTGCCTCAGCTGCCTTACCTTTCTGATGCGTTTTAAGCTATATCTGTTCATTGTCACAGATTGTACTGAGCGTGATTTGACACTCAACCCGACAAATCTCTACATGAGATCATCTTTTTAATATATAAAGTCCAAAATCTGAGGTGGAAGGAGGATCCAAAGGTTTTTCAACGATTATTGAAGCTAGATAAATGACGAGGGGGAGACCAGATGGCGTGCAGAAGAAGCGTTTGCTGACTTCTGTGTGTCTTGTGGCTGTATTTCTTGTTTTTTTGTATGTCTTTTTTGGCTCTAAGGATGCTGGGGAGTCTGCTCTAGAGTATGGCAGCCGGTCTTTGAGAAAACTCGGATCGTCATACTTGGGTGGAGATGAAGATTCTGACAAGCAGGATGAATCTTCAACAAAGTTTGGACTAGATGACGGGGATGATAGTATCGCTCCAAAGAGCTTTCCGGTAAGTATTTCCACCAATTACCACATTGTAGAAAAGATTAAATTGCATAGACACCTGCGTGAGACCTTAATTACGAAAAAGTCTCCGAGGTTTGAGAAATTCTCATATAACTTCACCTGTTAGTAAAAACCCATTATTATTTTCGAGCTATCTGGTTCTGACATCGGTTTTCTTGGTAATTTGCAAACCTCAGGGGCTTATGGTAATCACTCGATAAGTGAGGGAGGGTGCATATAATTAGCCCTTTAGCAAATTAGCTCAATCTGTTCATGACACGATATGCTGCCTTAATAGAAATAACCACTTCCCTCCATTCTCTGTTGTTTGTCTCATGATTTTAGACTTCTTATAGCGACTTCTGTTTCAATTATAAAGGTTTGTGATGATCGTCATTCCGAGTTGATACCCTGTCTAGACAGAAATCTTATATATCAAATGAGACTGAAGTTGGATCTATCTTTGATGGAGCACTATGAAAGACACTGCCCATTACCTGAAAGGCGGTTCAATTGCTTAATTCCTCCTCCAGCAGGATACAAGGTGATAACCTAAAACGGCGTATTTATTTTGATCCATGCTTGTTCCTTAAATTACTATTATTATTTTATTTTATTTCTGTTTTTGTAATTAAAGGTCCCAATCAAGTGGCCAAAAAGTAGAGATGAAGTTTGGAAGGTAAACATTCCTCACACTCACCTTGCTCATGAGAAGTCTGACCAGAACTGGATGGTTGTTAAAGGTGATAAGATCCATTTTCCCGGAGGAGGCACCCACTTTCATTACGGTGCAGATAAATACATTGCTTCAATAGCTAACGTAAGTTTCCGTTTCTTGAAAAATTCCATTAAATTGCATTTATAAACCTGATTGAGTAAAATTTGCTCCTCTAGTTTTTGAGTTCAGACCATAGCATTAAGGTCGTGTTTAGATCGAAGGATTTGAAAGCCATGGATTTCAACTTCATCAACTAATTCATCGAGATTGTTTGGATGATTTCAAGTTGCAATGGATTTCAAATCCTATAGAATCCATTTTGAGTTATTTTTCCAATCATTATGGTGGATTTCAAATTATTCCAATTTGGAGTCATTTAAAATTCTTCCTCCAAATCCATTCCTCATCCAAATCCATCAATCCAAACAGAACTTAAGCATGCGTTTGAATGGAAGGGATTTGCAGAAGGAATTCCAAATGACTCCAAATTTGGTGGATTTGAAATCATCCATAATGGTTAAAAAAATAGCACAAATTGAGTGCCAATGGATTCGAAGTCCATTGCAACTTGAAATCAACCAAACAAGTTCGATGAGTTTATTGATTAATTTGAAATCCATGGCAATTTGAAATCAACCATAATGGTTGAAAAAAAAGCACAAAATGAGTACATAGATATTTGAAATTCACTGCAACTTGTAATCATCCAAACAAGTTCGGTGGATCTTAACAATGAATTGGAAATCCATGCCTTTCAATCCAAACGGATCCTAATTCTTTAAATTTTAAATCGGGGTCGTTAAGTCCTTAACAACTGATTATGCTTTCATTTGCAGATGCTGAACTTTACAAACAATAAGTTCAACAACGACGGCAACTTGAGGACTGTTTTCGACGTCGGCTGTGGTGTTGCAAGTTTTGGCGGTTACCTTCTTTCATCTAACGTCATCACAATGTCACTAGCACCAAACGACGTGCACCAAAATCAAATCCAATTCGCTTTGGAGAGAGGAATTCCAGCATATCTCGGTGTTCTTGGTACAAAAAGACTTCCTTATCCAAGCAGGTCTTTTGAACTCGCTCATTGTTCTCGTTGTAGAATTGATTGGCTACAAAGGGACGGAATTCTTCTTCTTGAATTGGATAGGCTGCTTAGACCTGGAGGCTATTTTGCTTACTCATCGCCTGAAGCTTATGCTCAGGATGAAGAGGATCTTAGAATATGGAAAAAAATGAGTGCACTTGTTGAACGTATGTGTTGGAGAATTGCTGCAAAAAGAAACCAAACTGTCATTTGGCAAAAGCCTTTAACAAATGACTGTTATTTGGAGAGAGAGCCGGGCACTCAGCCACCTATGTGTCGATCTGATGATGATCCTGATGCAGCGTGGGGTGTGCAAATGGAGGCGTGCATTACGCCTTATTCTGATCGTAAGCATTTTAGTAGATTATACATTTTTTTGTTGTTGTTTTTCAATGGAAAGCATCTTATTATTTTATCGTCCCTTGAAAGTTGTGGCATTTAATATGTTCTTTCTCATATTCAGATGATCATACAACTCGAGGTAGTGGATTGGCACCATGGCCCGCCAGATTAACGTCTCCTCCCCCACGTCTTGCTGATTTTGGCTATTCGAGCGAAACATTTGAGAAAGACACGGTAATTGAAAATATTGTCATACAATCATTTATATTTTCAGAATATTGCACATTGGTCCGTAGCTTAGGGACTATTGCAAATTTAGGCCCCTTGTTTCCAAAGTTGCAAAAATAGTCACATACAAGATACAACTTTTCTTTCTGAAAATTTTGAGCCCATCTATAAAAGCAGATTAATCTTCAGGCGTTGCATGCACTCGCCATTAAGGGTTTAGTATGAATTGGATAAATTGCATAAATACCACTGATTTTTACAAAACTTGCAAAAATGAAAATTATAATAGAATATACAAAAAATTAGGAAACCACCCTAAAATAAATGTTTATATTCAACAAACCCATGCATGTGATCAAACTAACAGTTTCCATCTGTTCAAAAGTTGAGACTAAAAATGCAAAAAGAAAACAATATGTGCAATGGGACTATGTTTTGCAACTTTGGAAACAATGGAACTAAAATTGCAAGAGGACTATCCTATGGGACAAATACTGCAATTTTTCCCTTTTATTTTTTTATTAATCTTTTCTTTCTATTTCCTTCTTGCTTATCTAATGCATATGCAGCAGCCAAAATGTACAAAGAATTGCATGTTAACTTGTTATTATGTATCCGCAAGCAGGAACTCTGGAGGCAGAGGGTTGATACTTATTGGAGTATCTTGAGCCCGAAGATCTCATCTGAGACTATTAGGAACGTGATGGATATGAAGGCACATTTGGGGTCATTTGCTGCCGCCTTGAAAGAGAAGGACGTATGGGTGATGAATGTAGTACCTGAAGATGGACCCAAAACACTTAAGATTGTTTATGATAGAGGCTTGATTGGCTCAGTTCATAACTGGTACGTGCATTTTTCACTCTTTAGTGGTCAAGTTTATTTATGTATTCGTCCTTTTTTCGGTGTACCCATTAAGAATATCAATTTCTTATAAAGATATTTACATGCACACCCATCACTTGTTGAGTAATTACTACGATCTCCCTGAGGTTCTACAAATTACCAAGACACCCCCTGTCACCTTTGTCAAATGCTGACAACTCAGAGAACATAGGTGAAATTGTAATTTGCTTTTACTGACGAGGTGAAATTTGTAATCTATTTTACTATAGAGAAAGTTATAGGGAAGTTATGGTCATTTCTCAAATCTCCGGTGTTTCTGTAATTAGGGTGTCACGCAGTGGTGCCTATGTAAATGATCGTTCCTATATGGTTCCAAGGAAACTCTTTTCAAAGAGTCCAAGATTTTAGTATTTTTTTTATTTTCCTGGTATAGTTTCGATGATAATGAAAAATGAGGATAATTACATGCACATCCCCTCGCTTATTGAGTAATTACCACGAGCCTCATGGGGTTTTGCAAATTACCAAATCATTCCGGTTAGATCCTAACAACTCGAAAAACAGAGAGTGAAATTGTAATCTACTTTTACTTTTACTGACAGGAGAAATTATAATTTCTCAAATCTCGGGGTATTTTTCGTAATTAGGGTCTTACACACATTCATGTCTGTAATTTTCCATTAAAGATGCTCTAATTTGGAAAGCTCGATTTTGTAATATTTTGTTTTGCAGGTGTGAAGCCTACTCAACATACCCTAGGACCTACGATATGCTCCATGCATGGAACGTGCTCTCCGACATTGAAAAGAAAGGTTGTAGTGGTGAAGATCTACTACTTGAGATGGATCGTATTCTTAGGCCTACCGGTTTTATTATATTCCGTGATAGACAGCCCATTATTGAGTTTGTAAAGAAGTATTTAGCTGCATTGCACTGGGAAGCCGTTGGAACATCTGATGAACCTGGCCAAGACGGAGACGAAGTGGTTTTTGTCGTGCAAAAGAAACTGTGGTTGACAAGTGAAAGCTTCAGAGATACAGAGTAGACCATCGTTTGGTTTACGAATTACGGGTTAATTAATTTGCCTCGTCGTTTTTATCTATTTTTCGTGTAATCTTGGGAGTTAAGAAGGAATGTCCCAAGAGTTTCAGGGGAAATAATTATCATTTTGTAGACAAGAGTGATATTTAATTCTTTCTCCTTTTTCTCTGTATTTGATGCTTATTTAAGTTTAGTTGACAAAGCTATTGACAGTTTCTATTTATAGGTTATTCTTCATTGTTTGATGTAATGAAATAGTTAAATGTTATATGTCATCCCTTAATCATTCGTCGTTTTGTCACTTCAATTTCTAGTGGAAAATTGGAAATTGGAAACATCATTTTATTTTTCAGCATAAACTATCAAATTAGAATAGAAAAATCGAAATGAATGAGACATTTATGCTTTATTTGCATGACTTTAAATCCAGCCAATGATTATCTACCAATAGCATCGTGCCACCTAGGCTGCTAGGCATTACATACAAGTACCCCGTTTTATGTACTCATTTGATACCCTAAGCTACCATATTCGCTGAATTGTGTACAGTTCTAACTTAAGCCTCGGAGTCTTCGAACAGGATTTTAACCCGACTTTTTTAACATCTCTTTTAAGACTTCAATCTATAAGGGAGCTTGACTACGAGACCCACCCCTCGAGTAGTAAACGTGTCTTAATTAAAACATAACTCCTCAATGGTGCAACATGATCTTTTGAAATACTTGCATCATTTGAAATAAAATTACTACTTCAAAAGGGGGGGAGGGGGGGGGGGGGGGGGGAAGAGGATAGCAGAAGAATAGAAAGTACACTTTAGTTGAGCAGATTGACCTAATTCCAATATAATTGGATCCAATGGGAGTGTCTAAATAACTTGGTGTCCACTGCAAAATAGAATGATGGACAATTTGGGCTCCATTTGCTTGTACAATTATTTTGCTTTATTTGGCCACAACATCATTAGATTTTAGAACCTTTTTATATGAGTACCCAAGAGAGGGTCGATTCTGCGATGGATCGTGACTAATAAATTGTGTTTCGTTATTTATTATTGGATTATGGTGATTGAGATAATTTTTATCATCACATCCCTTCAATCAACGGCTCAATTGGTCTCGATTAGCTCAATATTATCCCAAAAGGTTCCTTTTCGTGCTTTCACCTTCTCTTTTCTTATTTCCATTGTGTGTGTATATATATATATATATGTATGTATGTATTCAAATTCCCTCTTGTTATAACAGTTCGAATTCTCTATTATAATTTGATTTTTTTTAACCCAATTCACTTTACATATACACATCAATGTGTAAAATACATGATCATAAACGATTTGAGTGATAATTTCTCATGCTAAATGTTGCAACATGCCCATCACATCACATTAAAAAAAATGAGAAAAAATATTTTAAAAAAAGTTGTTCAAAATATAGAGCACATGGAATGTGATGGGGGGATCCATATGCTTCAAATCAAGTTGGAAGCTGTCCTTAGCATTTGTAACATGCTATGGCATATGGTCCCTAGACATAATTTTCTATTGCCACTCCATATATTCTCTCTTCTTTCATAATAATAATAATAATAATAATAATAATAATAATAATATACTTCCAAACCGGATTGATGTACATTGAAAAACTTTCATAAATTGTGATAATTGATTCTTGATGTTTAAATTCTACTACTTTGTTCTTTGTTGACTACTCTAGATTGGTTCATGTTTCAACTTTACTTATCGTCTATGCATTACTTTTGTAAAAGATAATGTATTACTAATTAATAATTGGATTAATTATAATGATTTTATCATATAATTGATTCGGATCTAGTATGCACTAGTCATCATGTACAATGGAGGTTCTTGTACAAAAGTATCATACGCATTGACATGAATTGCACAATTTTGTCCTGAAAAATCATTTTGTTGGCGAGTGAACACTTGGGCTTCACTCAACTCCTCATCTCCCTCAAATATGGGACGGGGTAGAATGTATCCATACTCATCAATTTTGGTTAGGGGTGGGCTCCTTCATTAGAGTCCCACTCGAGCTCAAACTCTTTAATGTGCAAAGCTCGAGCCTAAATATACATGCTCGTAGGCTCACGAGATGGTAAATAAAGATATATATGTGTCTATATTTTCGAGCCCGAACTCTTTTCTTCTAACACGTCGAGTTCGTTATGTTCAGCTCAAACTCAACTCATGTACGTCTCTAATTTTAGCTAAGTATGAAATTCTACCTCATCTTATAATAGGATTTCATTAGATGAAATCATCCTAAAAGTTGTCTTGGTTAGGATTTTGTGACATATATCTACATTTGAGTTTTTTCTTCTTATTTTAAGAGCAAGTTCTTGCATGATCTAATAACACAAAGCTTCCACGAGTCAATCAATAATAGTGTCACTAAAGTTTGATTTTGACACTCATAAGTGCTACAACAACTTATGGACTAAAATCTTAATTAATTACTAAAGAAGCCAATTGGATCTGAGTGGTAAACATATAAACAAACTCCAGAAAATGTATCATTTAATTTAATAATGTCACTTTATTATTGTAAGTTAATTAGGGACGAGCGCAATTAAAGAAATTTAGTGACATGATATCAAAACCTAATACTATTTTTCTTTAATTTGTTTGTCCCCAAAGAGTTCTTGATGGGCCCCTATTATGCCCTTAATTTTGGGGAACCCCCACTACAATCAAGTTGCCCTTTTCTTTCCTTTTTTTGGTGGGGCAGTTTGGCACCAAACTTTATCCAATTTTCAATGTTTTAATAGTCATTTATGCATGTGAAGGTCAAATTTCTATTTTTGTAGATATGACAATTTTGAAGAAAATTAGGTCTAGTGAGTCATTTGCCTCAGATAATTTGATGCTCTATTTTTTTTTTTTTTAGTATATACCAGGGTTTCCTTAACCGGACGCCGGAGACTATTTTCCTTTGAGGCGTAGAGATCAACGAAGTAGGTTTTGACTCTTCCAACCAATTCTTTTCCATCATTATTGATGCTCTATTAATGAGTGGGATTGACAAAAAGTAGGTCTTTTTCATTCTCCTTCACCACGCTATTGGTTTCTTAGGGTCCTCTTATGATTTTTTTATTTTTTATTTTTGGAACAATGCAGGCAAAATAGAGGGTCTTTTTGGTTGATTCTTTTCAAGTGTAGAATTTTTGGATTAATTATAATTATTTATAGGAAAAATTATACACAGACCTCCTTCCTTGTTGTGTAATTATCAAAAAAATTCTCACTTTTTGGAAATTAGCAAAATGTCTGTGTTGTGCACGTAAGATAATATGATGTGTACACAATAGAATGCTTATAATATTTGAATGTGGAGGCCAATTTGAACTAACGGTATGGTTTTATTCAACCCACTACTACACCTAAATGTTTCTAAGATAATATTTAAGATATTTGTAAAGGAATGTTTTACAAAACTTCTACATACTCAAAGAAAGTTTTTCATACTTTTACCATATCCTATGTATAAGAGGGATATGAACTTGTGAGATTTTTACAATCTCTAAGTCCATAACTTGAATAGACTAACAAGTAGCACGACATTACACTTCATAGTTTAAATGAATTCAAAAATTCATTTAGTTTCAATTTTTCGATACTTCAGTGCAAATAGTTATATAGTACACAATCATGTATTATCTGTGACATTCAAGAGATGGTCATCACAATGATGCAATAAAATTGTTTCTTTTGTTGAAGAAAATCGGTCTTATATATATCATTCAATTGAAAGTTTACAACGCCTGGAACAATACAATTTATGTCGACTCAAACAATATAGTAAGAACATCTAAAACACCAACTATCAAATTTCTTGAAGGTAACAAATCTTAAAAACTCGCAAACGAACGCAAGAAAATTCTTGTGTTCAAGATCATACTCTTATTCAAGAGAGAAATCGAACTCTCATTCGAAAGAGAAAGTAAAAACTAAACACAAAAATAAAATACCATCTAAAACCTTATTTATTTTCCATCTTCATCTCGTCATATCCACCTCTGTCTCATTAGATCCATCCAAGTCTCGTCAAATCTGAAGTAGGGATACATAATTTGAAAGAGGATGCTCCAACCGAACCCGCCGATGATGGTATTGACAATAGTGGCGATGGAGGTAACCGTCTCACCAAAACATCATCGGTGGAGAAGAAAAGAAGAAAAAATTAGGGTATAAGCATTGAAGAAAAGGAGAGAGGCGGCTTGATAATGATAATAAAATTGTTTCTCATTTCTAGAAGTCTAACAAAAAATATACCAATAGAAAAAAAAACATAATCTTTCATCAACTATTTCATGATATTAAGAAACATGAATACCCCGACTGTCGTTTGTCGCTTTTGTGGAGTCCCATCTCTAACCTAATATATTTGGAATCCAATTAAAAAACAATTGTCGATAATTGACAATAGTGGTCATGGAGGTCACCATCTCATCAAAACATCATCGGCGGAGAAGAAAAGAAAAAAAAATTACGGTATAAGCATTGAAGAAAAGGAGAGAGGCGGCTTGATAATGATAACAAAATTGTTTCTCATTTCTAGAAGTCTAACAAAAAATATACCAATAGAAGAAAAACATAATCTTTCATTAACTATGTCATGATATTAAGAAACATGAATACCCCGACTGTCGCTTGTCGCTTTTGTGGAGTCCCATCTCTAACCTAATATATTTGAAATCCAATTAAAAAACAATTGTCGACAACCAAATGATGGTATTGACAATAGTGGTGATGGAGGAAACCGTCTCACCAAAACATCATCGGCGGAGAAGAAAAAAAAAAAATTAGGGTATAAGCATTGAAGAAAAGGAGAGAGGCGGCTTGATAATGATAATAAAATTGTTTCTCATTTCTAGAAGTCTAAGAAAAAATATACCAATAGAAGAAAAACATAATCTTTCATTAACTATTTCATGATATTAAGAAACATGAATACCCCGACTGTCGTTTGTCGCTTTTGTGGAGTTCCATCTCTAACCTAATATATTTGAAATCCAATTAAAAAACAATTATCGATAATATTTTTCGATGCTATAGTAGATATATCAAAACATTTCTACTAAACTGTGTTGACGACTCATCTTCTTCTTTTTTATTCTTCGTATCTAAAATCAAAAAATTCTTTTGAAGAAATTATAGTGATATAAAAAATATTCATTTGTACTTTGCAATAATTTCAAATACACACATATATGTGTGTGTGGATAATGGAATCTAATGTTGATATTAGCCCAAAACAAGGTGTAATTTTGATGACGATGATGATCTAATCTAAAAATCAAAATTATTATTTCAGGAATTTAGAGTTCATAAATAACATGTATATAAATTAGCAATTTATGCCTACCATATTGATAGTACCAATATTTCAAGCTTTCGAAACGGTATAAGTACGCATAACATAGTTTTCTTGTGTAATAGATATATTTAATGAATTAGGAGTATAATTAAAGGGAAACCGATGAGCCCTAGCTCTACTAGAGAAGTTAATGCCTCAAGATATATATTACAAGTATTGGGCTCTACTTCCACCAACTTATGGATCTTTCTCTTCTTTCTTAGTATTTCTTAGCTAATTGATTGGACGAAAATCTAAATAAAACATATATTGAGAAACCAGGATATGATATAGGAAAATGCTACATTTATAGTGAAACATTTTCATAACAATCAGAGAAGTTAAAAAGTTGTTCTTTTCATATAGATTTTAAAAGGTTTCAAATTTTGGATGGATATAAATATGAAATTCTTTTAATTTTCATATAGATTTTAAAAGGTTTCAAATTTTGGATGGATATAAATATGAAATTCTTTTAATTTTACTGACTGTATAGATTTTAAAGCATTAGAATTGAGAAGTTAAGAAGATAGATGTTACTATTAAAATTGATAAGGGATAATGTATCCAAATGATTTAGGAAGTTGAATAGGTGATATTTTATTAATATGTTAATACTGTTTTACGTACCTATCATGAACTATTTATTATTATATTAAAAATGACTTATGGAAGGGCTTGATTGTCTTTTCACAGTTGAAATAAACACTTTCAACATCTACAGTTTTAGTATAGTATAGTATAGATAGATATAGATATAGATTATCAACGCACACCCTCAACGGTTCTATTTGTAAAGTTTATACGTGGTAAAATTGTAAGAATTTTTAAATACACATGGGGTGTAATTGTAAAAATTTCTAAATACACATGGGGTGTAATTGTAAGAATTTTTAAATACATAAGCAATGTAATTTTAAGAGTGTCTTAACATACGGAGGACTTTATGTAATTTCCAAAAAGGCATGAGAGTTTTCTCACACAATAAATGAGAGGGTCTATGTGTAAATTTTCCTTATTTATATGATGAGATTCATATATGCTAAATTATTTGATATCGTCTATCTGTGACTTAAAACGTGAAAAAGTTTAATGTTGTAAAATTAAATCGTGTCGTTCTTGAAAGCTTTTAATTTATTTTTGAATCTCCATGAAATATTATGGTTCTTACATCAGAACTTAGAGTTTCGGGATCATAACACTCACTAGGCTGAACACAAACTTTAACTTTGTTTTCTATTCTTCATTGCTAAGCAAAAGAAATAAGACTTAGAAGCAAAATCTAGTCTAATGAGATAATGGAATGTTTGATTGAAATGGAAAAGTAAAAAAGCAACTATGAATTGAGACGAATTACTCATCAATCCTTGTCACCAATGTCGATGTATTTCACTTGCAAATTGCAATGCATTTGGAATTCATCAAAAAGTATGATTGGATGAAATCAAATTTAGCTTTACATAATATGTTTAATAACCAAATTCAAAATACATAACATGTTTAATCAGATTTGTCTAATTTGTTGTTTGATTCTTCATGATTGGCCAGTGTGATCCTAATATAATGATATATATATATATATATATATATATAATCCGTTCATTCACACATAAAAAAATGCTAGGTATTTGATGAGAATACCATCATTTTGGAAGCAAAATCTTAATTAGTCATATTTAATTATGATTATATTAAGTTATGCTAAAGATAAAAATTAATTATTTTATTTTTCTATTAGTATCTAGAAATATAAATTTAATAACAAATATTTAAAGATGAATATTTTCTTTAACTATAAATAAAGGTATAAATCCACAACGATAAATCATAATTTCCTAGATTTCTGAATGTGAGATTTTTATTTTTAAAGGAAAAGTGGTCATTTATTTCATTCGAAAACAAACTCTTATTCCAAAAATACTAAATAAACTATCTAAAAATTATATAAAATCTGATGTATCGTTCATTATTATTTCTTCAGATACATATCTGTCTCGTTAGGTCTATCTCCATCTCGTCAGATCTGAATTGAAATACTCAATAACTTGGGAGTTCCAACCCAACTTGACGACGATAGTGGTGGAAACAATGGAGTTAACTGCTTCACCAAACCATTGTTGATTGAGAATAAGAGTAAAAAAGACTGCTAGGGTTTTCTTTGACTGACAGATTTAATAATGCTAATTATATTATTCTAAATGCGAGATTAATAACTACACAGATTGGTGAAATTAAAAGATAACAAGGAATTGGTACAATACTTACATTTTTATTGGGCTGCTTTTTATAAGTTGGGTGATTAATTAAAAATAGGCAAACGAACTAGAGGAGTAACAGAGGGTAATCCCGAGCGGAGTTGGTCAGACAGGTGAGCCTTGTGTGTTAGGACACAGGTTTGATACCCCTTGAGGGAATGCCTATTGGCCTCCTCTGTTGTGAGCATGTCAGCTTTAGACAATCTGGGTTGACTTATCTCTCTTGTGTGGTTTGCAGGCTATTACACAGGAGCGGAATTTACCAAGTACGTACCCCAAGGGTGGCGGCTGCTGGTTTCCCTAGTCATCCAAAAAAAAACTAGAGGAGTCACATATTTTAATTCTCACTAACATTATTCTATTGATAACATGAATTTCTTTAAAAAATCATATATAGCAAAACATAAAGTAATATATTGTATTAGCCTTGGTGATTAAATTATTCAAAGTGATTTATCCTTAAACAATAGTACTAATAAACAATACTTACTTTAGTGGAAAAGCATCTTTTAATCCCACACTTTCTGCCTTTATCTCACATGAAAGCACAAAGATTTATTGACTTTTTTTCTTCCAATTATTCAAAAATTGGAAGAAAAAAAAAACAAATAATTCTCTTACCGCTTTAATTTCTAGAATATATATATATATATGTGTGTGTGTGTGTGTGCAAGTATCATCGCATGGTGGTCCAACTCAGCAAACGCGTTTTCTGATAGAATACAAGTAGTTACATCATTTTCATCACCCATTTATTTATTCCAAATTCATTTTTGGGAAAATAATAATAATATTCAAAAAAGACGAAATAATAAATTTGTTGCAAAAGTCAAAATCAAAGATCAAATGCATACTAAAGTTTTCTAGTTGGCAAGTTGTGTTAAGTGTAACTGGTTTGGATCATATGTCACCTTCTTGACCATGACTCATAACCTCAAAATATTTTCCCAATTTGAGTAGCATTGTGGCTAGAAAATAAGTATGATGAAAGGGGAATTAAATCTGGTCCCGGGCCAATTTGGTATCTACGTACACTGATTACATAACAAGTACGATTTATTTACATATGTCATGTGGCGGTTGCACTCTACATAAAAAAAATAATTCAATAAATTAATAAGCGATTATTGTCATTGGGTTATATCTAATCAAAATTCTGGTAGAATTCAAAATTAATTAATGGGTTGTACATGGTTGTGATTTGGGTTGATATTGGGGATCGGTCATGAACAATTAGGGCTTGGATCAATAATGAAGAAAGACTCTATTATGTGATTAATATTAACTCTATTTTCATCTCTCTCCAAACCCACCCTAATTTTTTTTTTTTATATTTTTCTCCGCCGGTGATAGTTTGGTAAAACAGTCGTCTACTTCACCACAGCTACCACCACCATAGTCGACGTGTTGGGTTGGAGTACCCTTCTTCAAGTTATACATCACATCTTCAAATCTAACGAGACGGATATAGATCTAAAGAGACAAAAACAATTCTGACTAGATGAAGACGGGTGATACTTAAATTTTTATATAGCGTTTTAGATATTTTGTTTAGTACTTTATTTTCTCTCTTGTATGGGAGTTTGCTTTCTCTCTCGAATGAAAATTTCATCTCTCCTTAAATAGGAGTTGCACAAGAATTTTCTTGTGTTCGTTTATGAGTTTTTAAGATTTGTTATCTTCAAGAAGTTGATAGTTGGTATTTCAAATAATCTTACTACATTGTTTGACTCGATATGAATTATATTGTTGTAAACTTTCGATTGAATGATATGTAAGACCGATTTTTCTTTAAAAAAAATGAAGAAAGACTCTTGAGAGATGAAAAATCTTTAAAATCCAGAAAATTTTATGCTCGGATTTGTTTGAGTAATTCCAATAGATAAGAATGATATTAAATAATAACATAGCTTAAATGTATGAGTTGTCATTATTTATAACGTTTTCACAAGCAGATACAAATATCTAAACTACACATGTATCGTAATCTCTAAGAATTATGTGAACATCCGATGAAATACAACTTAGACAAAAACATCCGAGTTATGGAGTATATATTATTTTCTTTAAGTGACTAAAGTATCTTGATTTTTTAGTAAACATGGCTAAAATCAATCAATTTATGTTGAGGTTTGAGTAAGTAAATCATTAATATTGTATGTTTTTTTGAGACATGTAAATTTAATGACTCTTTTAACTTTAGGCCTCGCGAATAAAACTTTATGTCCGTCATAATCTCGACTTGAAACCATTATTTGAAAAATAAATATAAAAGAAGCATAAATTGCAACCTCCAAAGTCATTCCATTTTCTCTCTTAAAGCCATTGATCCACTTGATACTTCCAGATCATAAATCTTGACTTTTACACCTCAATTAAGAATTGTGAAGAAAAAATGGTAATCAAGAACAAGTATTTCAAATTTTCAATAGTCAACATTTCAATCCCAATGAAGATTGAAGACATTATGAATATTCATTATCCAATCATATTTTAATCATATGCATTTCAATTTATTCCATCTCATAGATTAAACAAATCGTCCCAAGAAAATTCATTTTTAAGAACTCTCATATTTAAGTTTTGATATAATTATAAGGATTAGTTACACTAATTACCCCTTTTATTTAGTAAAATTACAATCCAATCCACTTATTTATGGCCCAAAACATATACCCCACTTATAATGAAATCTTACATTTACCCCCTATGACTAATGACTGTTAGTCAAATGTTACATTTTTTGCAACTTACTACTTTAGATTCATATTCATTTGAATTGTGATATTGCCTCTAAAACAAACCGAAACTCGATATATGTTTTCATTTTTTAAAAGATAATCGAATTGGAATAAATCAAATTTGCATTTCAATATCAAGATGTTAATATGTCTTTACAAAATTATGTATTTAAGACCAAATTGAAAATTATAATTACATCCTCTTTAATATGAAAAATTACCCCTTGAGGTAAAATAGGAAATTTTTTAAAAAAATTGATGACATTAGCAAATTCCATTAGTTTTTTTTTTATTTTTTTGAAGGGGGCAATTGCAATGTTTTTATTATAAGAGAGGGCTATTAGTTATGTATTCAAAATAAGCGACTTTAGCCTAATGATATCAGCTTTCACTTTTATGTGGGAAGTCTTGAGTTCAATTTTGAGCTGTCACAAATTGTGACTTTTCTCTCCTTAGTTGGAGTTTTAAATGGTCTGTGTGGTCCATAATAAAAAATTATTGGCTCGAGTTTATCGGGTCAGAGTATCCCTCTTCGTTTAGAATTAAAAATAAAATAAAATAAGTGGATTGGACAGTTATTACACTAAATAAAAGGGGCAATTAGTGTAATTAACCCAAATTATAATTATCCCTCAATCTTGAGCTCCATATAAATATAACTCGAACTAGAGGGAAATTCTATAATAGACCGGAATTCTATAATAGATCGGGTCCAATTGAGCCAGTCTATTCAATAATATTGGATACAGTGTATTGAGTGATTTTTACTATCTTATTTTTATATCTAATGGTGTATAGTATACCGATCTTGTTGGATCCGATTTGACATAGAATCACCCCGAACTAGATGACCTAACTCAGTTTAATTTATTTAAATAAAAATTGAATTTTGACTTATGCGTTGGGATCAGTACAATGATCCTTCTTGGATGATGTTTAGGTAGTAAATGACAAAGCTCTCTGTACTAGGATGCTACTCTGTGGGCTGCTCCAAGCAGTAAAATGTTCAGACATCAATTCCAGCACCAATCAAAAGAATTATCTCTTAATTTATTTAAAAACATTAGAATTTTTTTAAGATTAATATATTATACTGTTTAACTAAGAAGAATTGAAATAATTATTTAGAGGCCTCATCTATTCCAAATTCATAAAAAGTTCTCAAATCCACATTAATAAATCACTATTTCTCACTCTTTCGTTTTTTATTAACGATGATATATAACATTTTTCTTTATAATTAATTTTGAACTGCAAATACTAGTACTTGATAATATGAAGTTGATCGTTTCTCTAAACAAACGTGTATGTATTTTATTGTTTCTCTATCTTCCATTTAATCTTTTACTTTTTTATCTCTCTCTCCCATTTCAAAATGTCTTCCAACAAATATAACAAACTCCTTTGAACAATGTTATATTTTCCCCCCTAAATATAAATCCTTAATAATACAAACCCCGTGTCAAATTTGTTGCTTTTATTCATTACTGAAATGTTATAAGATTGAGCATTATCCCTCGTGTTAAAAGCTAAACTAGTGATAAGTAATAACATGGCAAATCATTTCTTTATAGTAGTACAAGTATCACATTTTGATAATGACTTACAAGTCGACACCTTCAGAATGGATCCTCAAACTTATCTTATAAGTCATTTTTGAAGTTGATAAAATGTAAATCTCATTTTAAGACAACACATATAAAGAAGATTAGACCAGCATAATGTTGGTGGAGTGGTAAGCAGCTCTTACCCCCGTAAGAAGGAGAACATAAGTTCGACTATCGATAAATGCACTTGTTGGGAGGGGACCAACCTTTAATGCTCCGATTCCCTGCGGATTAGTCTTGGGCTTCAAATGAGGCAAGGAGATACCTTGGGTAAACTGAAAAAAAAAAAGATTAGTAAAATAAATCCTGTAATCTATAAGATACAAGTTTAAACAATTTTGTAATTATGTACCAACTTCACCTTCCGATCATTACTTTTGAGGCAATAATAATATGATAATACACCGAAATCCATTTCAACCCACATGTAAAACGCTATAATGTCTAAAGTGCGAGACATAAATTTTAGATGAGATTAAAAAACATTTATTAAATACATTAGAAAAATGAGTAGTTTTGATATTTCATTTATTTTAAAAAAAAAATCAAAAAAATTACACATAGACCCCTTACTTATCTAACACCTTCCTTAATGTGTCTATTTGTAAAGTTTATATGGGGTAATATTGTATAAAAATTTAAATACACAAAGGTGTAATTTTAAGAAATATTTTATAGGGACTATGTGGGCCATGATAAAAATTATCAACCCGGGTTTGTCGGGTCAGGGTATCCCTCTTCGTTTAGAATTAAAATAAAATAAAATAAACGGATTGAATTGTAATTACACTAAAGAAGAGGGGCAATTAGTGTAATTAACCCAAATTATAATTATCCCTCAATCTTGAACTCCATATAAATATAACCCCCTCTGACTAATGATCGTTAGCCAAACGTTACATTTTTGACAACTTACTAATTTAGATTTATCTGTATTGAATTGTGATATTGATCCTAAAACAAATCGAAACTCGGTATATATTTTTATTTTTTAAAAGATAATCGAATTGACATTAATCAAATTATCAAGATGTTAATAAGTCTTTACGAAATTATTAATTCAAGACCAAATTGAAAATTATAATTACATCCTCTTTAATATGAAAAATTACGATTCAAGGGTAAAACAGAGGTCTATTTGTAAAGTTTATATGGGGTAATATTGTATAAAAATTTAAATATACGAAGGTGTAATTGTAAAAAAATGTCTTAACATGAATAAATTTTTTTGTTAATTACAAAATAAGTGAGGGATCTGTGGATAATTTTTCCATTAATATATATATATATATACACACACATATACATATCTAAACCTCCCTATCTTTTTGTTTTTCGTAGAAACGCGTTTTCACCCGCGAGAAAATGAACGGCGTTAGAGTTAAAAAAAGTCGTCACTCAATTAATTACACAACTCAACAACTGCAATTAAGTGCTAAACAGCAAAACCCCGAAAATAAAATGCCTAATCTAATATATATATATATATATATATAGATAGATAGATAGATAGATATAGATATATATATATGTATATATATCACACAAAAAAAAAAAGACAAAATTCTCTCTCTCTCTCTCTATCTCTCTGAACTTTTAATGGCGAATGATGCCAACACAGCATAAAGTTATATCAGTCTTCTTCTTCAACTAACTTCTCTCTCCTCTCTCTCTCTCTCTGTAGAAAGTTAGGGTTTCGAATAAGCTCTCTCTTATATAATTAACTGACTGTTATTTTTCACCTCATTTTGACCTTGCTGGATTGGATGCGGTTGATGATTAGGTTACGCAAAATTGATTGATTTTCGAGGTGAATTTTCGCGATTTCTTGTTGCTTTTAGTGTTTATGATTTAGTGTAAAATGCTGTATTGGATCGGTTTTGATGTTTGTAATTGTGGTGCTGGTGATTGAATTTTGCTTAGAATTATGAATACTGATATATATATATATATATGTATGTATTTATTTGGTGTTTAGTTTTTGAATGTATATAGCTATTTCTGGTATTTTTGAAGATCCTTTTGCCATTTTTGGGTGGAGTTTTCACATTTGGCCATTTTATTGCATTTGGTTTATGATGTTCAATAGATTTTTCAACTTCTTTTCCTTCTTTTTGTTCTCTCTTTTTTGTTTGTTTTTTATTAGTGAGTTTAATTAGTCATTTATAGTGTGACTTCTTTTGACATCTCATTACTTTATTTAGAAAAAAAATGATGTGTTTATGCTTATCTTACTTATATAGTACTTAGATCTTATTTTGCTCTTTTTGGAGATTTTTACTTGGAGGTTACATAGAGATGTTTGATTAGCTAAGATTATTTGATTAATTGAGAAATGAATGTCGAGTTAAATTTTCGAACTATGGATTAGGGGAAGTTAATTTAAAATGAAGAAAAAAAATCAAGTTGTAATTAAATTATATAAGCCATTAATTAATATTTATATTACCTACCAGAAAGGGATCTTTTTGACTACTAAAGAAGATTGTTGTTGTCCTTTCTCGTTTGTTTCTCTACGCAGCACCAATGATTTTGGTTCTTTTCGGTGCTTCGAGGATTTGATTCTGTAACCGATGTATTGGAAGCTTTCAGTTGAAGAAAGAGAATTATTTAAGACGCTAAATTTGTAGCGTTTGAAAGTGGAGACTGAATTTTGACAAGAAACCAGGAGGACTAAGTTAGATGGAAACTGCCAAGCGTTGGTTTGGAAAGTTTCGACCAAAAGAAAAATCTAAGGCTTCAAGCAAGAAGAAGGAACCTACACCTAATGGGAAAGAAGGATCAAGAACACCAGTGTTTGATGAACCGCCTTCAAATGCCACTAAGCAGAAGGCAGCTGCTGCAAAGCAATATATAGAAAAACATTACAAGGAGCAGATGAGGAGCCTGCAAGAACGTAGGGAACGGTATGACCATTTTTCTTTTACCTTTTTTTGTGACCAGTTTTTATTTGATGTATTTTCCATTGTTAGTGCGTATGCACTGCATTTCATTTTGCATTATCGACTCTCTATTTATATCCATTAGCTGGATGCAATTGCTCAATGATTCTTCTAATCGGACTTTTTTGAACTTCCTTAAATTTCAACATTTTATGCTGAGAAGCTCAGAAGCATGAAACTTAATTTCTCCAATCTTCATGTTCTTGTTTGCCAAGTATAAAACTATGTAATGTAAGATTATGGAAAAACCTGTAAACCTAAAAGTTGATTTCTTTTCTGTTAAATTGTTTCCTTTTTTATTTTTTGGCCACGTTTTATCTTCCTGGTCAATTTCCATCTTGAAATTGTTTTGCTTAGTTAATAGTTATCAAGAAATTAGGTCAGTACCATATCAGATTGGTTATGGAACTTTTACTAAGGTTTGCCCATGTGATCAAATCCTGTTACCATATTACCCCGTTTCTTTGTATAATTGTGTGCACAACAAAAATCATGCTTCTTCAAGGAGCGAAATAATTAATACAGTGGTTTGGCTATGAGTTGCTCTCTAAAAACACCTAAAGAAATGAATCAAGAACAAAATTATATTCTAGAGTTTCTAGATAGTATGAAAAGTGTTATTGCTCCTGCGAATCTGCAATGTCCATTCATAATTATCCTTCAAATTCAGTTTCTCCCTACCAGTTTCTGTCCTTCTCCTCTACTATCTTATGCTTGTTGATTTTTTTTTGCTCTGATTGGGATCCTGAACTAGTAATTTTGCGTGTTCCATTGTAGGCGTAATATGCTAGAGAGGAAACTGGCTGATGCTGAGGTCACTGAGGAAGAGCAAAGCAACATTTTGAAGTACCTCGAGAAAAAGGAAACAGAATATATGCGCATTCAGAGGCATAAAATGGGTGCTGATGATTTTGAGCCATTAACGATGATAGGGAAGGGTGCATTTGGGGAGGTTCTCTTTCTTGCTCTCTTTCTCGTCCAGTCTGATGTAGAACTTACTACATTTCTTAAAGTGAAAAATGCCCTCCATTTGACACAATTCAAACTTGATCATGTATAAACTATAGGCCATTAGTTGTACTTGAATCAATTTCTGAGCATGCTGCCTACATTGTTCATGTAATAGAGAAAAATGGTGGAATTAGGATTTTGTTTTAGAGATGCTGCCAAACGTATAAGCTCATGAAACAGCTTATAAGCTGTTTGAGACCTTATAGGCTCTTACAAAGTGTTCGGCAAATGTTTTAGTAAAACAAGCTCTCAAAAAACGTTGTCAGAGGCTCCTAAAAAATAAGTCAGGAAACCCCAATTTATTTTTTAAGAGCTTATAAGATAGAGGGCTTCTAAGCTTAAAAAACATCTTATGAACACTAGAACTCATAAGCTTAGCCAAACACAACTCTAAATCGTATTATTATATTTTTTTATTTGCATACCGTAACTTTAGATTTTTGCCCTGGTGCAGGTTAGAGTCTGCCGTGAGAAGTCAACTGGCCATGTATATGCCATGAAAAAGCTTAAGAAGTCAGAAATGCTTCGTAGGGGACAGGTAAAAATCAATTTTATCATGCTAAATAAATGAAGAATTATCTGATTTGGTTTTTGTGCTTATTTGTTCCTTATCTTCATTCTGTTTGTGTAGGTTGAACATGTCAAAGCAGAAAGGAATTTACTTGCAGAAGTCGACAGCAATTGCATAGTCAAACTCTATTGTTCTTTCCAAGACGAAGAGTATCTATATCTAATAATGGAATATCTCCCTGGTGGAGATATGATGACTCTGTTGATGCGCAAAGATACATTAACGGAAGATGAAGCCAGATTTTACGTTGGGGAAACAGTTCTTGCAATTGAATCTATCCACAAACATAATTACATTCATAGGTTTGTGTTGGAGAACGCTAGAGCTTCTTATCAAGATATTTAGAATAATATCTGACATTTTATCATTTGGCAGAGATATAAAGCCTGATAACTTGCTTCTTGACCGAAGTGGACACATGAAGTTGTCTGATTTTGGATTATGCAAACCATTGGATTGTAGTAATATTCAGGAAAAGGATTTTACAGTAGGAAATAACTGTAGTGGGTCCCTGCAAAGTGACGGGCGCCCTGCACCACCGAAGCGCACTCAGCAAGAGCAACTACAACACTGGCAAAGGAACAGGAGGATGCTTGTAAGTGCCCTACCACTACATTATTTCTTTCCATCCTTAATTTATTAATTCCAACCTAATTAACCGAAAGATTCAATATTGTAATGTGTACAATAGTTGGTAAATTTTACCGAATGAATAGAGACACAAAGAGTTACAGTTCTCGTTTAAAATTGCCCTCTTTTTCCTTATATTGTCTAATGCTGACATGGCAATTAGAATCTATTTACTGCCCAAATATTTGTATTGATTTCTTAATATTCTTTTACAATGATCCAGATGTAGGCCTATTCAGGAAGAGGGCTGTTAACTTTAAGCTTTGCATGCAATTATATTGAATATCCTCTTATGTTATTTATGGTGTAGGCCTATTCAACTGTTGGAACGCCTGATTATATCGCTCCAGAAGTTCTGCTGAAGAAAGGATATGGAATGGAATGTGATTGGTGTGTGTTTGTCTATATTGTTCCTTTTCATGAAAAAGATTTGATTATTTGTCTAATTGGGACTGTCTGGACTACATGTCTATACATTAGGTGGTCTCTCGGGGCTATCATGTACGAGATGCTTGTCGGCTATCCACCATTCTATTCAGACGAACCCATGTCTACATGTAGAAAGGTGATTTTCATTATGTTGGAGTCATCTTTGTTCTTATCTGGGGCGAGATACAAAAAAGATGTGGTCTAGGTTTCCATATGTTAGACATCGAGGGTGTTTGACTAAGCTTATTTTAAAGTGCTTATAAGCTCTTAGTGCTTATAGGTTGTTTCTGGAGCTTATAAACTCTTTAAGCTCTTGAAAAATATGTCAAGGTTCCTTAGACTTATTTTTAGGAGCTTATAAGCTCCTAACAACTTATTTTGAGAGCTTATAAGTTGTTTTATTAAAAAGATTACCCGACACTTTGTAAGAGCTTATAAACTATCAAATAGCTAATAGGCGGTTTTGATGACCTTGTAAGCTTAGCCAAAAAAATAAATAAATTCAGATTTCATATAATTATTCGTTTTATTGATGGATTTTCTACCTTGGTTCTCTATTTAATCCATGTTTTAATCACTATGATTTCTCTTTTGTTTTCGTGCAGATAGTAAACTGGAGGACTCATTTAAAATTTCCAGAAGAGGCAAAACTATCACCCGAAGCAAAGGATCTTATCTGTAAACTCTTGTGTAATGTAGAGAAAAGGCTTGGAACAAGAGGCGCTGATGAAATTAAGGTACTTTTCGTGATACGTCTAATTAATTTTTTTTATAAATGGTTCATAATGTCAACCAAACTGTCAATTTACCCTTTTTCATCTTTTTCCCAGGCTCACCCGTGGTTCAAAGGTATTGAATGGGATAAGTTGTACCAAATGAAAGCTGCATTCATTCCAGAAGTCAATGATGAATTGGATACTCAAAATTTTGAAAAGTTTGAAGAGGTTTTCTCTATTTTCAGTTAGACTCTGTATGGAAATTACGATTTAGTCCTTTTCATAATTTTCTTGTGATGTTCTTGCAGTCTGACAATCAAGTGCCGTCATCCACAAAATCAGGTCCCTGGAGGAAGGTTAGTATATGCTGCCATTAACATCTCATGTTAACAATCTCATTTGATTCTCTGAAATCTTGAATTATCCATCCATGAAAATCCTTTATTTATTTATACTTGCAGATGCTCTCATCTAAGGACGTCAACTTTATGGGTTACACCTACAAGAACTTTGAGATTGTGAATGATCATGAAGTTCCAGGAATAAGTATGGTTTCTCGATCTTACTTTTGAGCAATTTAACCATGTACTAAGGTTGCTTTTGGATTGACGGTCAGCTGAGGATTTCAAATCCTTTAGCACTCATTTTGATCTATTTTTCCAATCAGTACAGTGAATTTCAAATCCACACAATAACCCAGTCATTTGAAGTCCTTCTATACAAACGCAGCCTCAATCTTGTTAGGGAAAATCTCAATATTGCTAACGTAGAATAGGGCTTATTGCAATTTAAATTTTTTAATCCTATTGTTCTTAAAGTTGCAAATATTCTTTTGCAATTTCGGCCATCCGCTAAAAACAGATGGAATGTCACGTGTGGCATATGCGAGCCTTTAAGGCACGTGAAAATACCAACGGTTTCCATCTGCTTTTTTTTAATGGTTGGGACTAAAAATTTGAAAAAATGTCATATGTAATGAGACTAATTTTGCAAGCTTGTGAATAATGGGACTAAAATTACAAGGGGACCTATTCTACGGTTCTCACATTGCAATTTTCCATCTTCTTATATTCCAGCTGGCCCTTGTTATTAACATTGATTATATACAATCTTCTGATCTTTCTTTCTTTAATTAAAAAATCTCCAATTTTCCTCTATAATTCTATATTTAACCATAATTGACTTGTTTCAAATGGCTTTTTCCTACCAGCTGAACTGAAGAAGAAGAGCACCAGACCTAAGAGACCCACTGTGAAGTCCCTCTTCAGTAGGGTTCTTTTCTCCCTTTCTTCTACCATTCTCATTTTTCTCGTATAAATATTAATAATGAGTACAGAATAAACACGCCAATTTTTTCTTAACAACTCTATTATTGTCTGTGTAACAGATGAGGAGTCGAATTCAGCATCTACTCAACCTGCACACGGAAGCTTTCTTAACTTACTTCCTCCTACATTAGAAGTCTCAAAATCGGGTGAATCATAGAACTTTGCAAACTGTTGATAGCATCCAACGACTGTAGTAAGATATTGGAAACGAGGTTTGAAGTTGTTCGAAGTGAATAGGGTTTTGTTGGGCTGTTTTCATCTTGGTGTTCTTTAAAACTGTAAAGTATCCATGATGAAGATAGTTTCCCAAGTATGTGTACCTTGATTGAGCTTTGTGTACATTATACGCTGATTGTACATATTTCTTCTTCTTTTTGTCGAGCAGTAGAGACTAATTCGTTGTTTCATGTAATCGTTGTTTGAGTATAGGCATATGCTTTTGAGAATTGGAGATATTTTGTGTTAAATTCTTGGCTGTCAAATCCTCAGATGAAGTTATTCATGAAAACTTCTATAATTAATACAGGATTTTGATAATGTGATGATTTTTGGCGGAGATTAAAGTATGCGTAATGCTATATATCATCGATTTTTCAACATCTCTTGATTTGGTAAGAAATTATTGCAATTGATTGACTATAATGAATTTAATACGTTAATACTTTTAAAATCAAGAGGAGGTAAAAAACAGTGCTATAAAATCGGTGGTAAAGTTGGTGACATAATTTTAGTGCTCTAATAAGAAATAAATTAGTAATTAATATCTACAAGACCAATATCCAATAATCTAAAGCAAGAAAGATCTATAGTTTCATAATTTTAGTAATTTTCTCTATTATTTAATATGCACTGCTCATGCTTTAAAACAAAGTTCACAAATAGCTAATTATCAAAAAAAGAAAAAAAGTTCACAAATAGCTACTTTTTATAAAACTTAAATTTTCAATCAAAAAGCAAAAGAAAGTGCGAACACAATTCAGAGAAAGGCCCAAATAAAAAATTACATAAAATGAAAATGCTCTCGTTGAGAGTCGAACTCAAGACCTCCCGCTTACTAAACGGGTGCTCTAACCAACTGAGCTACGAGAGCTGCAACGATTGTAGGTTTTATTACCCATACTATTATATGCAATATATAAGGTTTTTCTATTCCCTTTCAAAACCCTAACACTTTCTCTCTCTAAATCAATTCTCTCTCTCTCTCTCTTCTGTTTTTTCCTTAAAGATTCATCTCTGATTGAAGTTATATACATACAGTAAATCTATATCTATTCGTTGACGCGATGCAGGCGAGTGACAGGTTTAATATCAACTCACAGCTCGAGCATTTACAGGCGAAATATGTCGGCACAGGCCACGCCGATTTGACTCGATTGTAAGTATAAACCCATGATTGCATAAATTACTTTTTTTACTGAAATATTTTTGTAGTTAATTTGTTAATGCTGTTTTGTTATCTTTGATATATATATATATATATATATATTTAGTGAATGGGCGGTGAATATTCATCGCGATAGTTACGCTTCGTATGTTGGACATTATCCGGTTATGGCATACTTCGCTGTCGCGGAAAATGAATCGATTGGGAGAGAGCGATACAATTTTATGCAGGTATTTGATTTTATTTGAGTTTTTTTCGTTTTCGTTTCTCTCGATTTGCTAATTTTGTAGCAGTGTTTTTACTTTTTAGTTTGTGTGATTGTGTATTTGGCTGATGTATGCTGAGTAAATTTAGGCATAGGGTTGAAAGATGAGCTAAGTTATTTGGTACTCAAATCGAGATCAATTGTTAAAAGCTCTTTTCAGCTTAGTTCGTTAAGATATTAAACCAAGTTTGAATTTTTTTTTGAATTCGATAAGTTTTGAAGCTCGGCTCGATTCGTAAAAAAATTATAAAATATGTGTGTGGTGGGGTTGGTTTGGAATCAAGCTACTCGAGCTTGAGTCGAGTTTGGCTTGACTATAAGTCGTTTGAGCTCAGCTCGGTTAACAATCAAAGCTCAAACACAAGTTTTAAAGCTCGGTAATAATTCAAATAAGCTTGAACAATAATTTGTTCGGCCTGACTCGACTCGTTTACAATCCTATGTAGGCATGTTATTTTGTGCTTGTGGATTTCTGTTAATCCTCTCATGTGATGAAATTTTGTGTATTGATGGTCGAATTATATAATGGATTCACTGTCTTTCGAGTTGTAATTGAAATTTTCTCGGAAATGATTTGACTGGAATGAGTAATGACACCTCTAAGGCTCTCATCCAAGCATACCCGGAATGCATTGCTGAAAAAAGCTGAGTAATGACACCTCTGTGAAATTTTGTGTTACAGTCACGAATTGTCTTTTATAGTTGAATTTCGCACAACTTCCAAAGATAAGAAACATTGAATGATTGAGCATGTTTATGATTGAACAAGTCTATTCAATTGTAATATCTTGTAATGGTGAATGATGCATTTTAATTTTTACACGATATGTTTGTAATCAAAGTTGCTGATATTTGATGTTCTTGCTGTTTTGCTTATGCAGAAAATGCTTTTGCCCTGTGGTCTTCCTCCCGAGAGAGAAGATGAATGAAGCTATTTGTCAGATTATCGTTATTGGAAGCTGAAAATGCACTTCAGACGCATTTGACATGATCTTATTATTGTTATAAACCTTAAGTTCAATGTAGTATTTGATATTCGGTACTGAGATTTACTAGCACAGTCTGTGAGTAACGTCTTGGAAAATATAACTTCGGTATTGTGTTTAAGTTGAGTCAGATGTGGAGTTTTTTAACCCTCTTACTGTCTCGTGTTTCATATTGGGGTGTCACTAAAAATGGTTCTTTCTGGGATCAAGTTGTCAGTTACCCGTGTTCGTAGAAAGGAGAGACGGTTGGCATCTCCCCTGACAGGGATGGAAAGAGCTTTCGGGCTTTACCCTGTTACCAAACACGTCTGGTGAAGGCTACCCACTTCGGTGGATCTCTAACCCAATTTTCAATTACCAAAAAAATAAAAAGTTGTCAATTACCCGTTGTGTCCTTGCACTGAATTGTCAATCCCATGCTTCTCTACATAGGCTAGTTAAGTTAATCAGCAGCATCATAAACTTGTTTTGCAACCTTCTTGCTTCTACTGATGGAAGCCAAGTCGAGCCAGCTTATGAGCCGGTTGACTGTTGAGCTGGCTCCAAATGAGCTCTACCCAAGCTCGCTCGTGTCTAGCTTCTTGAGCATAGGTTCCTCATCGAGCTGACGAGCGTGTTGAGCCAGCTCGACTAGAGCTTGATTCAAGCTCTCGCTCGTATCCAGCTTCTTGAGCACGAGCTCTTCATCGAGCTGAGCTAGCCGGCTTATGAGTGTGTTGAGCTTGCTCAACTGGAGCTTGATTCAAGCTTGCTCGTGTCCAGCTTCTTGAGCACAAACTCTTCTTCGAACCAAGTTTGACATTATTTTTGTTCGTGACCTCACGAGTTGGATATTTTTAATTATTTTGCATAGTATAACATGATATAACGTATATTATATCTTTATATGCTTTAGAGTTCGATCTCTTTTCCTTTCTCGAGCTCATTGCTCGAGTTCGAGCCTTCAAATTTTGTCTAAATTCTTTTGTACCCTACTTGCTTATCATTCAAATGAAAGTTGCTGTTACTCAACGGTATTCTGTCGGGCATGTTATAATCACATAGCCATGATTAATACAGAAAAACAGCGACTTAACACCACCAACTTGTAGGAAGTGACAATTCTTAGGTCACCTACTGTTTGTTAATTTGTTTTATGTTTGGTGTCAAGTGAACAACTTTGGACATATTTATCAGATTTTTTTTAATGAATCGATTAGATAATACATGTTATAAATATTAAATTGCGATAAATTACAATCAACTGATAACTATTACAATAAGTTAACAACTACTAAAAGAAGAGATTCGATGGGAGTAAATCTCAAGGTCTCTAATATTTTAGGATCACTGTTTCGCTAGTAGAACTAGACTTCATTGACATATTAGATTCTATTAATTATATGTTTTATATTCGTCCTTAGTTACCATGAAATTAGTTGGAAATAAAAATTCACAGTTAAAAACTTCAAAATATTAACAAAATGAAATGGAGAACCTTCTCATATAAAAAATTATAAATAAAAGTCGTGTTTTCTTTTTCAAGAAGGAATAATTTTAACTTTTATAAACTGTTTTATAATGTCTAAATGTTTTGCATAATGGACAACATTTTGGTGCTGACACGTCAGAAGTCATCTTTGTTTTTTCCTTCTTTTTTTAAATAGTTAACTTTGTTTTTTCAATCAATAATTAATTTCTGTTTTTATTTTGAAATTATTTAAGTCGAAAAATCACAGTCAATTTTGTTGTTTGCTTTGGTGTCTTCGGATTGGGGAAAAAGAAAATCATTTTGAAATTCGTTAAATTTTGTTGATTGTAAAAGAACATGAAACATGTCTCACCAAATATTAATGTCGGCAGAAAAATCAAACTTCATGAGATTCGTGAGTAAATTGTCAAAAATTAGTTTCAACTCGATTTTTCTAACATATGAAATAAGTTTTAATTTTTCATACATCGATTAACTTGATAAGGTATCCAACTCGCTTGAGTTCGATTCAAGTAATTAAAAATAATAAAATACACGTATAAATATCAAGTTAATCAAATCGACTTATGTTCATTTAATGCTCGTTCGAGCTTTACTCGAATAGCAACCAAACAAGTTCACATTTAATGTTTGAAATTCGATAATTATTCAAATAATTTTAAATAAAACTTTATTTGATGCTATTTGACACCCCTATGTGGTATATACTGACATGCACAGACGGAGTCAGATGCTTGCGGAGCACCTGCCCCTCCTCAATTTTGAAAAATTAAATTTCTTACTTTACATTCTTTTTAAATTTAAATATTTGCTCCCCAAAATCTATATTCTTGGCTCCGTCCCAGGCCAGTTTCATTTTGTTATGTGTTCTTACATAGATCCCTCTCACAAACTATATCCAAATATTTCCCCGCATATTTTGATTCCTTAATTCTCCATTTCTCTATCTATATTCTTACCTAGGGGTGTAAGTCGAGCTCGAGCCAGATTTTCTCTGCCCGAAGGCTCACGAGCTTTTGTATTTTTAATATTTATATTTTTATTTTATTAATTATATTAATAAAAATAACAAAGAAACTCAAAATATAAGCAAAATTGAGCCCAAGCTTATGAGCTCGAGCCGTGCTGATTTTTCGAGCTAGAGCTCGAGCCGTGCTGATTTTTCGAGCTCGAGCTCGAGCCCGAATAAATAAGCAGGATCGGCTCGTTTACACCCCACAGATACCCATGAATACCATTTCAATCTCTTCCTTTTAATATATATATATATATCCAATATACATATGTTATATGTATATATATAAACAAATTCAAGCAAATATTTCCGTACTTGAAAAATATTAAAAACTTCTCATCTGTTCTTTGCCCCACCATGCAAAAACAAAACTCTGGGTTTTCAATCTCCAGCCTCTTTATAGTCAGTCCCAGATGTTGACTTTCTCTCTCTAAACATACAGAATCTATTTTTATTGTGTTTTCTTCGATTCATTTATTTTAATTCCATTATTTTTCTAAACCAAAACCCATTCTTTTTTCCCATTTGTGTATGTATATATTGTTGTCATTTTAGTTCACATTTTAGAAAGGAAAAAAATTAAGTTAAATTAGTGGGATTTTAAAAAAAAATTTGGTCTTTCACAAATTAAGAACTTTATTGGGGTCTTTCTATAATTATCTTTAATGGGTTTGGAATGGATCTGAAAAGGGTAGAAATTTGGAGATTTTAATTGTTGATTATAGAAGTGTGGGATATTATAGACACATTAAAAGGGGTATTTTTAATATCAATAAAGATAACATTTTTAGGGTTTTAATTAATATTTGGAAATTCAATTATGGATCATGTTGTTGGAGGCAAGTTTAAGCTTGGGAGAAAGATTGGCAGTGGATCTTTTGGGGAGCTTTATTTGGGTAATTTTTTTATTTTCATTTTAAATATTTATCTTTTTTTTTTCAAAAGTTTTAAAGTTTTTTACATTTGTTTTTTGTTTCTTCTTAAATTTAATTCAGGAGTAAATATACAAAATGGAGAAGAAGTAGCTGTGAAGCTGGTGAGTAGTTTTTTTTTTATCTGATTTTTTTTTTTTAATAAATTATGAAGTCTTTAATTGATAATTTGGAATATTGAACCTGTGAAATAATATAAAGAAAAGAGGTCTTAATGAAAAAAAATAATAATTAATTTCTTGATTATGAAGGATTTATTTGATAATGTGGAATATTGAACCTGTGAAATAATACAAAGAAAAGAGGTCTTTATGAATAAAAAAGAAATTAATTTCTTGATTATGAAGTCCTTAATTGATAATTTTGAGTATTGAACCTGTGAAATAATACAAAAAAAACAGGTCTTTATTTGTAGAGGATGATAAATAATGAGCTTTATGATTTATGCATTCTGGTTTGTTTAGTTCAATGGAATAATGAATCAATGCATATATATATATATATTTCTTTGTTTGCAAGTTCGGAATTAGTGTTTTTACGGTATCTAGTTTCTGGAAACGGGCATTTGATCCTACATTTTCATGTTCGAGTTCGAGTCGTGGTGCTGTGAAATTACTCTATTGTCATCTTATTTTGCTTTACCATATGTTGAATTTTCGATTAAAAATCATTTCTCTCAGGAATCTGTTAAGACAAAGCACCCTCAGCTTCATTATGAGTCGAAGTTATACATGTTGCTTCAGGGAGGAAGTTAGTATCATTATTCACAAATTATGGTTCGTATTTTGTTGTTCTTAAACCCCGAAGAAAGTTAATTGACATACTTGTATCTTCTATGAAGCTGGGGTTCCCCACCTTAAATGGTATGGAGTTGAAGGTGAGTACAATGCCATGGTTATTGATCTTCTCGGACCGAGCTTGGAAGATTTGTTTAACTATTGCAATAGGAAGTTCACATTGAAAACGGTTCTAATGTTAGCTGACCAATTGGTGAGTATGCCTCGTAGAAGATTCTTTTACATGGCTGTTGCTCTTGCTGTATTACTTATGACCGTATATTACATGTAGATTAATAGAGTGGAATATATGCACTCTAGAGGTTTTCTTCACCGTGATATAAAGCCTGATAACTTCTTAATGGGTTTGGGACGCAAAGCTAATCAGGTATCTTTTCCTGCTAAACCATACTAAATAAAATGTAGGCGGAATTTCTGGGATATAAATTCTAAAGAAAAAAAAATTATGTGCATGATACATGCTTTAATCCAATTTTGTTGTGTTTGTAACAGGTTTACATCATTGACTACGGGCTTGCAAAGAAATACAGAGATCATCAAACGCATAAGCATATACCATACAGGTAATAAATCTACGTATCCAATGTTAATATGATATAACATCGTCAATTAGGCATTTTTTTATACGAAAAATAGTAGTTTTCTCCGTCTCTTCAAATGTGCGTTTTTGGCAATTGAAATGACATGTGAAGTGGTTTTGATCCTTAAAAAACATTATCTGAAAATTTCCTCACCGGCTCTGTTTACAGGGAAAATAAAAATCTGACCGGTACAGCTCGTTATGCTAGTGTAAACACCCATCTTGGGGTTGGTAAGTCGACCTTATGATTGTGATTCTTTTTTTTTTCTTTTTTTGGGTTGGGGTGGGGGGGGGGGGGCAGAAAAGAAAGAAATTTCTGGGGCAAATTGTTTTATTTTTTATAATTTCGACTATGTTTCTGATTTATTGTTTCAGAACAAAGCAGAAGGGATGATTTAGAATCTCTTGGTTACGTCCTTATGTACTTCCTCAGGGGAAGGTGAGTACAAGAGCTTTACTTCATTTTTCTCTGTCGTTCTTTTCGCCCCTCGTACATAATTTGCTGATTATATATTCCTATGTTAGCCTTCCTTGGCAGGGACTGAGAGCTGGTACAAAGAAGCAGAAGTACGACAAAATCAGTGAAAAGAAGATGCTTACGCCCATAGAAGTACTATAACTTGCTTATTATTAGTTTTCTTCCTGTTTGCATCTTTACCAATATATAATAGTGGATTAAACGACGTTAATGTATATTTATTTTTTGGCAGGTGCTTTGTAAATCTTATCCATCTGAATTTATCTCATATTTTCATTATTGTCGATCGTTGCGATTTGAAGATAAGCCTGATTATTCATACTTGAAAAGACTTTTCCGGGACCTATTTATTCGAGAAGGTAAAGATGTTTAGAGTTGTTATTGTATTACTTCCATTTTATTCATTTTCATGACCATAAATTGAACTATGTTAACTATGGAATAGGTTATCATTTTGATTATGTGTTCGACTGGACTATATTAAAGTATCCACAGATTGGCTCAACGTCTAGAACACGAGTTAGTATTTACTTAATTTTTTGTTAATCAAGCTTATATTATATAGATACAAGCTATTTAAATCTTACATGATTGTCTCTTTCAGCAGCCAATCGGGAAATTACCCTTAAACACGGGACCATCTGCAGAAAGAGTAGAAAAAATTCCAGGTCTGCTCGGCCTCATGAATATTTGATTCTCTTGTTTCCTTGAAAATCTTAATTGGTCAACATAAATTTAAATTGCTGTTTAAACTGAGTTAGTGAGGCAAGAAGTTCGAGACAGATTTTCGGGCGCGGTGGAGGCATTTGTCAGAAGGAACGGTTCGAGTGCAGGCTTGTCTGGAGATCACTCGAGACACAGAACTTCGTCAGAGAATGTACCATCATCTAAAGATGTGGTGAGCAACAACTGAATAAACTCGTATAAATCATCTAGATTTAATTGGGTAAATCACATAGATACCCCCTCCGTGAACCCTAATTACGAAAAACACCCCGAGGTTTGAAAAATTATTATAACTTCCTTGTCTATAAAAGTATATTACAGTTTCACCCCCGGCCAGTAAAATGTAGATTACAATTTTATTCCGTGCAGGTAAAAAGCAATGCGGATTACAATTTGACCCTATGTATTTACCCCCCCAGTAAAAATCATATTATAATTTCACTATCTGTAAAAGCAAGTAGAAAACATGAGAAAAAGACGCTCGGCATAAAAAATAATGTTGCCAATATCAGTCATGGCTTAGACTGCAAAAGATGTAACAATGTAGCACAAATTGCATAGACACCATAGTCTACTTACGAAAAACACCCCAAGATTTGAGACATTACCATAACTTCTCCTTTAAGTAAAAGAGAGATTGTAATGTCATCCCGTCAGTAAAAATAGCAGATTACAATTTCACTTCCTATTGTTCGAGTTGTGTGGATGTATCAGGGGGTCTTGGTAATTTGCAAAATTTCAAAGGGCGCGTGGCAATTACTCAATAAATGAGGAGGTGTTCATGTTAATTATCCGTATTCAATTAGAGGGTTTTACTAGTTTACTTGATTCAAATTCACAAATGTTCTCCAGCAAACTGATTCAGAAAGAGGCCGTCTGTCCCGGACTGGTAGTAGCTCAAAGAGGGCAGTGCTATCGAGCAGCAGGCCGAGCTCCTCCGGGGAGCCCAGCAAAATGGGCTCGGGCAGTGGTCGTCTATCCACCACCCAAAGATTACAACCCGGATATGAGTCCAAATCGTCTTCTTTTACTCGTGGTGGTGCTGCAAGAGGTGTCAGAGATGAAACTCTTCGAAGCTTTGAGCTGTTAACTATTGGCACCGGGAAAAGGAAATAGTGGAAACGTTGCAAGTCTATATATACATCTTTTTGTATGAAGACCGGAATGGTTCGTCATAGTAGGGATATAATATGACATCCCTCCTCCATTGTCGTGGGTCGAGAGCATCCCCGAATATGGAAGATAACGTTGAATTATCGAGCAGTTTTTTAGCAGCAAAACCTCGAAATTCAGCTATATTTTATGAATATCTTGTTTGTTCTTGACTCAGTATGCTGCACTGTAAGCTCAGGAAAAAGATGAAGTGGAATTGTTTCATGTATGTGACTGTTGAATTCAATGAAACTGTTGTATTTAAGGATGGTTTTGCATGGAGATGTATAAAATTTATTTACTTTAAGAACTAAGGAGAGAAATGTTTAGACTTTTTTAAAATATTAGAGAAAATTACCTACAGACCCCTCACTTTAGTACTAATTATCGATAATATTTTGACCTTTTAGAAATTATATTAGGTCTCCCTTATGTTACTTAAGGCATTATTACAATTACACCCACGGTGTTTTTTTTAAATTCTTACAATTTCACTTCATGTAAATATTACAAATGGATTGAGGAGGCCTTGTTGTAATTATAAAAAATCATGGGTTTTTTGGTAATTAGTACTAAAGTGAGGGGTGTGCATGTAATTCACCCTTAATATTTAATACACCATTACATGTCAATTATCACTAGTATTTAGTTTAAAATATAGTTTTTTCATTATTATTTTTGGTTCATAAAAAATAAAAAAAAAAGAATCTTTGTGACCCCCCGCTTTAGTCATCTATAATTCTAGTTGTGATGCCCAACTTTTAAATATACACTTTATTAAAACACATACTTCATTTTATAGTCTATTAACTACTCAATGCCCAAGGGGTTATGATAGTAATGGAGCCAATTCAAGATTTCCTAGTCTTGTTTGGGACTAATTTTGTAACTTACAAGTAAATTGATTATAGTGTTGCAAGAGCAGGTTTAACTCATGCTTGGAAAATTTTAGCCCGCTTCAGGTTTAGCTACATTCAAGTGTATTATACTCGTCATCTGATTGGTCACTCATTTCGTGAAATACACTTGGATGTGGCTGAGTCGGGAGCTGACTAAAATTTTCTTGCATGTTTATGTTTTTCCGTGGCACTCTAAGGTATTGCCACCTTCCCTTCTTTAACATCTCACCTCCACATTTCAAATTATATTTACAATAATTCTGGAAAATATCAATTAGACTTGAGCATAAGTTTTAGTGTTTATTTATGTTTGCCCTATACGGAATGGGGAAAAATACTTGGGTGCACCCACACACATAAAAATATAATAAAAAAATTATATAACTTATTATTATATTATATATATATATATATTATTTTATTATATTTTTTATGCGTGTGGGTGCACCCAAATGGGGACCACACCGGATGCACCCAAGTGTTTTTCGGAATGGGGTACATTAGCTAATGGTTTGTGATATGGATAGCAACAAGGCGGGTATGGGGGGGGGGGGTATTGCAGAACTCGTTATCCTCCCCGTTAAGGATTTTTCATACCCGGATCCAGTCATTACCCGCCCCGCCCCCGGACCCGGCGAGTCCGGGTCCTACCCGTTAGACCCTGCCGATTTTTTTTTTTGACATTTTTAGTCTATTTTATTCTCACAAACGCATTCAAAACATATAAAATAAGTAAATAACATCGAATTGATGATTCAATGTAAACAAATCCACTACAAGTCATTTGATACTTAAATGCCAAAAAAAAATTCAAAACGATTAAACAAATACAAAGTTCAAAAAAATTAGATATATAATGATTGAGGGTTTGTTGTTGAAGGGTAGAATGATTGAGAGCATTTTTTTATATAATTTATAAATACTAATAATAATTAGATATATGAAATTAAAAAAATAATATTATGTTAATGAACCGGGGCGGGTCCGGCTCCAGGGCGGTTACCGACTGGACTCATTACCTGCCTCGTACCCAGCCGGGTCTTGAATTTCGAGCCCCGGACCCGGCGGGGTCTTGAATTTCGATACTCGGCCCCATTTTTTTGGACTCATACCCGCCCCATTAGCGGCGGGTCCGGGGCGGGTACTCGTTAGACCCGACTATACACAACAAATTTTTATGTCTGTAAACAAAAACACAAAAATGGTGACAAATGAATTTATATTGATTAAAATAAAAAATTGGAGTACAATCCCTAATCTAATCCTCTGATTCTTCCTTCAAGAACTTTGATTTGAATATTGGAGCAGAAATCACTTCTTTGATCTTCTCCAATGTGGATTTAAATGTTTATAACGTTAATGCGATGGCTCGACAGCTTAATCTCGGGTCAAACGATGTAAATAATTTGGGAAAGTTGAAAGCTTCACGGTCGACTCATCGCTTTGATCTTCCTTCAACTTGATTTGGACTTCTATAACGTTTATTCGAGGGTTTAGCACCTTAATCTCGGATTAAACGATATAATTTGATGAATTTCGCCAAGAACACCTTGAAATTTGCTTTGAAGGCCTTCTTGAACTTGAAGAACTTGTAGAGAGAATTTGGGAACTTCTCTTGTCTTCTCTAGCTTCAATTTAATTTGTGTGTTTTATTGTGAGCTCCCAAAGACCCTATTTATAGGTGTAGAATGGAGAAGCTACAACTCTTTAAACAACTTTGATAATTATCTCTTTAATTTTTGTATTTATTAAGAGAAATATCAATTACTTTTGAGCAAATTGATTGGCTAATATTTGATGAGAATAAATTTAATGGATATTATCTCTTTAATATCTATATTAATTTAAGAGATAAATATCAATTACTTTGGAGCCATTTGATTTGTCCACTTGTCCACTTGGTACAGTGTGATTGGTCGTTGACTTCTTTACTGCAAGACATAATTTGATTGGCTGGAACACCTCAATTTGACAAGTGGTGCGATTTGATTTGCTAATAAAATAAATATTAAAATATCAATTATTTACTTTTGGAATTAAATTTGGTGGATCCCAAAATATAAATAAAATTAATTAAACATTGACAATTAATATAATATTTTACACTTGTCATCATTTGATTGGACATAAAATTGCTTTGTCTACACCGACCCCATTGCCATCCCTAGGTTTGTCATCATTTGAACTCACCAGATGTTTATTTAATTTAATCAAATTTCTAATGACTAATTAAACAGAAATGTAAGAACTCACCCATATTTGAATGTCCGGATAACATGTAGCTGATCTAGCCCGGAATTTACCCCACACTATTTCAGTCGAGATGACCTCGTATACCGACCGACTAATACACTATCAAGATCATAGACCGCACTTGGATATTGTCAAGCTGCCTACGTACGCCTCAGGGATCAAGTCTAAACGTAGTTTAAAAAATGCGATTATAAGATCTATGATTCGTAATACGAAGGTATCTCCTATTTATATTATTGGATCATACTCTCAAGTCTTTGGATTATCGTAAGCAATACGAATTATACCTCGTAGTATTTATTGCCCAAATTCTCCTTCCCTCAAATCTAATAAATGAGGGTATTTATAGTGTTTTTACTCTGTATTGTAGAGTGAATGACAGATGGGATACCTCCACTTAGATGTTTAACACGTGTCTTCAATAGATGGTCTTGATTACACATCCTAGGGTTGGGTCATGGGTCGACCCTATCCGGACTAACAAAAACACGCAGATCTTGAAGTATAATGCAAATATCACTATATTGGGGACCTGTCAAGCAATCCGCTTCGTACTCTCGTATACGAGGTATTCCAAGGGCCCCGTGACTATATATATATATATACTAAATATGAAGTAACGAGGGATGTATACTTAATTTTGGTATATCAGTAGCCTTATTCTATTGTTCTTGATGAAATATGCTAGTTAATTAATGCATTTGTATAATAACAGTATCTTAATAAATAGCCTTTGCGGAGTTATATTATGATTAGATATTAATTTGTCCAAGTTGTTAATTAGTATCTACATGTGACATTGGTACTCTCTTATTTTTTTTTTTTTTGCTGAAGGTGACATTGGTACTTACTCTTAGGTACCCGCGACCAGTGTATAGTACAAGACAACATTGGATTCACAACATTGAACTAAGGATAAATCCCATTTGAACTGCTTCAATATTGTGAGTGTTTTATTTATTAGTTTATTTAATTTTGCGATGCCTGGTGTCATTGACATTTATGTAGTTAAAATAACATCATAAATATGCTTTATTTAAATTATCGAAAATACTGATTCATATAATCCAGGTGTCGTAATTTATCGCACCTTGGGACTATGACATCGTATTAATCTTTGTTTGACATTGAAATGTGTAAAGTCTCCTGTTAGTATGAGACAATAGGGAGACGAACCGCAAACATTGTGGAATGATTGATATTAGGAGTAGTACTTTATTTCTCATGTGCACGAAATGTGATGTTATATTGATTACATGAATCCTTATGTGGGTCATGGATTATATATGGGCCCAATGGCGGCATGGAGATTGTGACCCTTGCGGGTAGCATCATGCTTGTTGTAATGATTGGTCACACCCTCATAGTTACCGATTCCCCTCCCACGCATATACCTGGGCATGTCAGTTTGTTAGCAAGGTCGCTCCTTGTATTTGGTGAACATGATAATTATTTTGAAGCGGGAGTCATAAGGAGGTTATCAACATAATCGTATTCTTCATTATTTGAAAAACCTCAATTGGAAGTGACGGACCTAAGTGCTACACCGTGACACAATCTCACAGACCACTATATGAGTTACTCTAATGCTTTGATGTGGCGAATCCGGTGGCCTCTAGAATCTCTCACTAACAATTGGGTGTTATGTGTTACCAACTTTCCTTATTCTTTGATAATTATTTCATTGTTTGACTATTGTTATATTATCATGATCATGCATCATGAGATTCATATGAAGTTTATGCATAACCCCGCAATTACACATACTGTACTCACTGGGCTTAGTAGCTCACCGGTAAAGATGAAGATTGTTGAAGAACATATGCGACTTATTTAGGGTCATGGGTTCACTCACGTGTCATAAAAGAGATCTATAAATTAGTTTGAAATTGTACCCATATAGAATAATATAAAAACATTGTATCCCTATTTCACTAAAGGTTTTATGTTTTGGTTTTGTAGGGCTCTCAACCACATTATTGGGTTATTGAATCTTTTTGGTGATTAAATTATTAGGCAAGTGAAGTAGGGCATGACAATCCATACATGAGAAAAACTTTCAAGATTCAGTTGAAATCATTTCTTTGAAAGATAAATTTGTAGGTACAATATAATTGCGGAAGGACCTTCACATTTTTTGTTTACATGAAATATCTTTTTTTTTTTGTTGCCCACTCGGTTCATCGGAATTTTGCCCCAACTACATCCGGATTTGACCCGGGCCGCACACCTGGCAGTGGTGGGTGAGTCTCCCAGCGGAGGTTTTCTGCATTCACAAGGTTTCGAACCCGAGATCTTATTTAAGCGAAACCGAGCTGCTTACCACTTGGACCAACCCACGTTGGTCATGAAATATCATTTGACGTAGAAGTTTGATTTACTATAGCATTTGCATTAAATTAAAAAATCCGTATACCTACTCTAATTACTTAACCAATGTAAATATAATACATTGTGTAGATGATAATTAATTCCAAATTCACAAAAGTACGTAAAATTAATATCCTAGATGATTGTCAAAAGCAGAAAATGAAAAACAAAGACCTCACCTGAAAGACTAAAACAATTCCTAGTACTATATAAGGACTAGAGTGAAAATCTTGTAAAATAGTAATTAATACCTAAAATTACCCTATGATTTATGAATTTGTGGTTTTGGATCTTTATTTTTTTTATTTCTCTCTCAAATTTAACAATCCTCTTTGAAATGTTAGTTTCAGCTCCAAAATTGTTTAGCAGTTGAAATTAAACTAATGCAATCCAAGATAAAATTCGTGACCATCACCCAAATTTGCACTATAACAAAATTCAATATTGCAATTGAATATTTGACGTTTTGCGATGTTAGTTAATAAAGCAAGTGTGACATGATAAATATGCAGCCTCATGTTCAGAACTATTACCTATAAGTTTGTTTGTGTTTTAGTAATTTGCACTATTACCTATGAAAATGTCTAATGCTTAGCAACATTGTCGACCCTTTAATGTAAATTAAATAGAGTACAGAATGCACTTCACCCCTCAAAAGTTTATCTTCTAGCACTAAGCTCCCTTAAAACTACAAAAAGAGACTACGCCCCTTGAAAGTTTAAAAGCATAACACTTTGCCCGACAATTAGTATTCAAAAGAAATCTTTACAAGAATCTTAACCACGTGTCATTCTGTCTAGCTATATGTGTGGTCACAGAAGTTATTTTTCATCTTTACATGAAAATAATTTTTCTTCCCTAATATTTTTTACTTAAAACTTGTTAATTATCGACTCGGGATTCATGTTTTCAAGAACGCATAAAAACCCGTTTTAAAATTCAAACTTCATTTGATCACTCTTGACATAATTTTACATTATAAAGTGTAGTTGATTGCGTAGGTGATCATAAACGACATTTATAACCTTACAAGTTCATATGTAATTGAACATCCGACAAAAGTATCATTTGAAAATTAATTTTTGGGCAAAGTGCTATATATTTAAAATTTTTAGGGGGCATAGTCTCTTTTTGAGTTTTGAGGGGGTTTAATGCTAAAAGGTGAATTTATGAGGGGGTGAAGTGCATTTTGCCCTTACATATATTTCAAGACTGCCTTAAAAATTTGAAATTTAAAAGGACTCTCATTTAGGAATACATGCTACTCTAAATAATTCGTTTAATGTCATTTACTCAGTGCTGAGTTTTACAATAAATACATTGAATTTTCACGCCTATCGTGTTGTCTACTTCTTGTTTTATTTCTATAAATTTGATGTTTCCTAGAAGACCTAATTCATTGCCTGTTTGTTCACCAAAAACACCGTAAGTTGTACTAAGAGATGTTAGTAAGGTTGTGATTGACAATGAGTTACTAAGATTGTATTTGGATTGACGAATTTGGAGATAAGAGATTTTAGATTCATAATAACGAATCTGTTGAGTTTGTTTGAATCGTTTCATTTTACAATAGAATATAAATCTTTTCTTAATTGTTCTTTGAGATGAATTATATTCTTAGTTTCACCCGGCAACTTTTCTTTTCTTTATTTTTCACCCCGTTTTGAGAATATACGTAGCTATCGGCTAGTTTTTGAGAACATAGGGAGTCTAATGCAATTTACTTTTTCTTTTCTTGCAGTAATGATTAGAAAATAAAATAAAATGCAAGCTGAGTTACTTCATGTCAAGGGGGCCATTCTATAAAGGTCTCGGTCCAGTTTTGCCCATTGGATCCCCAATAGGGGAGGGTGATTTAGTAAATTAACCCCCCTATTGTTGATCCAATGACCAAAACTGTACCGAGACCAGCATAGAATTTCACATGTCAAGGGAATGGGGAGCATTGGACCCACTACACATTCTAGCTACCATCACAATTCATATCAAATAGTTTAAATCATTAGAAAATAATAGTCCATCTTTAACAAAATAATAATGAATCCAAGAATCATATATTAAAAATCGATTTTAGACAGCAGAATTATTGGGGAGACAATATATAATTCCATTATAATATTTAGAGAAGATTGAAAAATGACACGTATCATCATTAACAATTTACAACAATGAATATAGCCTATTGCTTTGTTACATTGAATGTAGAACTAAATTACAAATATTTTGGATGTGGCCGCACCTCTTCTTCGATACATATATTGAGTAAGGTGTTTAATAATTTGCAATTTTTTTTTTTCTTTATGATAATTGAAAATTTGTAATTAGAAAAATGTTATATACCACCGTTTGTATATGACCGATTTTTCACCGCCCCTTGATTTAGAAAGTATGAATATATTAAATTCATTAAAATCAATTAATAACAAGTAATTTCTTACCAAAATCAGGGAAAGTGAAAAATCAGTGGCATATAAAAGGTGGTATATAGCATTACTCTTGCAATTATTGGCCACTCTGGCATTTGAATATATATATATATATACACACACACATGAAAAATCTATCTATTATCCATTATATATTTTATTTGAAGGGAGTGTTTTGATACCCGTCTGTTAGATAGTTTTTTAACACACAGCGGGTGTAATTGTAAGAAATTTTTAATATAAGGGGGTGTGCTGATTATTTCTAATAAGTAAAAAATTATTTTTATAATTACATAATAAGTGAGGGGAGACTGTGTGTAATTTTCCGTAGTTTTTCTCCGTTTGAAACAACAGAGAGAGCATTTATCTCAGTCAAGAGACTAAATTTAACACGATACAAAGAGGTACATGTAAAATTTGTAGCATTCTATAGCCGTTAGAGCATCCAATGCTATTTGCCCAGTTTTTTATTGCCAATATTATGAGCATGGTCCCGATTCAATGAAACCCATAAATGATTCCAACATGTCTATATTTATTATATATATGTATAGATACATGAATATGTATATAGTAATATTTATAGATTGAGGTATATGGGATTTTCATTTTAAATATTCCACAAAAAATAATTGTATATAATTTATATTTTTCTTTTTGGTAAACAAAAGTTTAGATTGGATCAACTTCGGTCACTTATTAAAGCTAGGGTGTGCCTCCGGAATCAAAGTTATTGTAGCGTCCACTCATCTTCCTCAACCAAGTGAACAGGTGTTAGTAAGATCCATATAGACATAAAACAAATCCACTAAACTTTCAAGCATAAAAATTTACAACGAGTCGAATGAGACCTGGTTAGAGCACATAAAAACGTAAGTTAGAAAACTCTACATATACGGACCCAAAAATGTTTCGATAAAGTGATAATATTTTGAAATAAGTAATAGATTTATATAAAATTAAGATTGAGATAAATTGGGGTGTTACAGTTATTAACATATTGCCCACCAGCACAGTCCTCACATCAAACTCACAATCTTTTAAGGGGAAATAAATTCTTCCTTATCAACTGAGCCAACATGTATTGATTAATTTATGTTATTTTTATTCTCTAAATATGTTACTTACTCAGTAAATATGTACTTGAAATGTAATACGAAATAAGGACCAATTTGCAACAGAAGATTCGAATCAAAGTGGAAGACAATTTGCTCTAAAGTCTTGGGGCTCAATTTTTTATTTATTTAATTGTATAGATAAAATTTTCCTTACCTCAAATCTTGTAATGAGATTAGTTTTTTTTTTCTTTTTAAGCACTAATCATTTGGAATGATTTATTTATTATCAAGAATATGTACCATTTTCTTGGTCACAACAATGTAAAATTGAATTAAAGTTTTGCAAGTTCCTATTTTTCAAATAGAAGATTGACCACCTGATTTTAGTAAAATTAAAAGACATGTAAATTACAAAAAATGAAAAAGAAAAGAAAAAAAGTTCCATAGATATTGAGAAAAAACATTCCTTGCAGCCCCTTCGCCACCTGCGCAAAATAGCACGGACCTAGTGAAAGCGCCCGCTACTAAAGGACGCTTTCGTACATTCACACCTGATTTTCTCTTGTAATTACTCATCCCCTGTTACCTTAGAACTAATCTATTCGATAATTAATTCGTGATTGTTTAACAAAAGCTCGTTTACACTCGATTTGTTTACATATCAAATCAAGTTTGAATAATCTTTTGTAAATTCGATAAGTATGAAGCTCAACTCGAGCTCGATTCGATTAGTAAAAAATGATAAAATATATGCAAACAAATCAAATTATTCGAGCTCGACTTATGTTCGGTTCAATTAAAGTTGATATAAGCTCATCAGATCTAGTTTAGACACACATTTCAAAGCTGGCTAATAATCTAAACAAACATTAAACAACAACTTATTAGATTCGACTCGACTCGTCTTCTGGCCTAACAGGTTAAATTCCCTCCATTACCCTTCATCTTCCCTTTCAATTACTTCCTGTAATTTTTACCCGAATCTAATTATAGATACAGTTTCAGCATTTTCCCACCCCCCAGTATCCAAAGTCTCTCTCTCTCTCTCTCTCACACACACACACACACGCACACGCACACGCACACACACAGTTACTTAATATATACATACAAATTGTTGATACCTATAGCCTGCTCTTTTTCTGCAAGTGCAACACTTTCCCCCAAACACTCGACAAATCCTCACCTCCCTCTCTCTCTCTCTCTCTACATATACGTACAATGCTGTATGTATAGGCGCTTGCAAACATGTAAATGCAGACTGATTATCAGAAAGCCTGTAAGCTCTTCTCTCGACTCTACCAAAAGCCTTCATATTCTGCATTTTCTCTTGCTTTTCTATATATATATATATATAAATATGTACATAGAAGCTGTTACGGTTGCAGAAAATTGAAGCATTTTTCGTTTATGTGTTTAAATTTAGTCAATTTACTGTTATCAGGCATTGTTCATCTGTGAGATCTGAAGAACAGTTCGCGAAGCTATTTGAAGAAATGAAGCCGAGTACTCGGCTCAGCTCGGCTGTTTTTCAGCTCACGCCGACTCGGACGAGGTGTGTGTTTTGATTAGCTTGGATCACTTTTTACATTTTTATAATTTGCTGGACAGCATTTAAATTACTTATTCGGTTGATTGATTGATTGTTGTATATATTTCTTCTTGTGAATTGTTCACTGTCAGTATTGCTGTTTGGCAAATTGTTCTTTTGTCTGTTGTTGTTTGGGAGTTTTGTCATGCATAGCATTCACTATTTGTTGCGTTACATATAGGTAATTACATGCTGAATTTGTACCGAGAAAGTACGAAATGCCACTCGTCTTCGTGTTTAATTCAGCTGTTAATTTAGGAACCTATATGTTGATAATTGTAAATTGATTACAAAATAATTGCAAGGGAACATAGGTGTGCGAAAACTCCTCTATTTACACTTTTCTTTCCTCGATTTTATTGTTTTGGAGGCATGGAAATATTGATTTTCATTTGTTCTCAGAAAATTTGTAATGGTTGATTTCTTAATGGTTCCAGTTTAGCATTTTGGAAATCGAATGTTTTGTGAGAATGGTGTCTTATGCAATGATAATGTAGTTGAGTGTGTTGGAGGATTCAAGTTTCCATCTGATATTTCATACTTAAGTCTGACAGTGTATTAATTATCAGGTGTGATTTGATAATAATAGCAAATGACAAGAAAGAGAAAATTGCATCAGGATTGCTAAATCCATTTCTATCCCACCTAAAGACTGCTCAAGCTCAGATTGCGAAAGGTGGTTATTCTATTTTGCTTAAGCCAGAAACTGACATCGATGCAGCATGGTTTACAAAGGCCACCCTGGAAAGGTTTGCAGAATCCTTGTAAAGGTTGAGAAGCTATGTTTCTGGTTTGAAGTAACCAATAATAAATTAATAATATTTCTACTTCAACAGGTTTGTTCGTTTTGTGAGCACTCCGGAGGTCTTGGAACGTGTGTATACAATAGAAACTGAGATCTTACAGATTGAGGAGGCAATTGCCATGCAGAGCAGCAATGATATAGAGCAAAGCATTGTAAATTGCTAACCCATGGCATAATATCTCTATTTGCCTCTCTATTTAATGATTTTCTTTTAATTTTTCTTTCCATTGGCAGGTGGAAGACGATCAAGGGAAACCTCTGGGGTGCTGTGAAGGTATCAAAAAATAGAATTGTGTATTTCAATCTTGCATTTAAAAATGAGGGGCTGTTTGTATCTCTGTATGTCTCTCCTCCTAACAGGTCCTTGTGATATTCCTCAGCTACAATGATTTCACCATCCTGTTACTTTTCTATTCTATTGTACCTATTCGTTGTTGCTATTAAATTAAAGCAGAGTTGAAATGAAAAGTTTTTTTGAAGCTGATGGAAATTGGGATTGTACATCAATGCCTTCATCCTTTCCTAGTTCGTACGCATTACTGCTGAATATATATTTCTAATTTGAAGGTCAATACACAAGTTTTTGTGTAAAATTTTACTGTCTTGAACTTCTCCAGCGAGTCTAAATCACACTAAATGATGGACAGGTAGTAAATCCGTGCCAAATGCTAATGAGCAAGCAATTGTCCTTTACGAGGTGAGAAGGCAGTCGGTATTCTCTTTCTCTGATTTACCTTATTATGTGTGTTCATATTCTATCTCATTTTTGTGACAGCCTGGGGCACCCCCACCTGAAGCCAACGGATCATGCTTGCATGAAGGAAATTCAAAGTATGTACTGCACCGCCATCATAGAAAACCTTGATGTCTATGTTTTATAAGGCAATACCTGTGTTTGTGCTCCAATGGCTCATACTGTGAATTGCCCTTAATTATCTGGAGGTTATGCACCTTTTAAGTGTGGAATATAATTCATTTTGGAATCTAAGCAAAATAGCTACAGACGCACCTAAAACAAGCTCAACGAAAGAGGAATGCAGAGGAAAAACATATTCGGCTTAGTTTGACTCACTATAAGTATTCTGGTTTTGTTTGATGTGACTTCATGCACAATCTTCTCAAAGTTCTACTTTTGCTTGCCTGCTCACTCGCTTAACCGAAATTTTTAACAAAGATAATATTTTACCGATGGGCTAAAGAACATGGACTAGCTGTACTGAATGTTTAGATTCATTTAGTAGTATTCTCTTTTACATCTCTTGGTGAATTTAAGCCGTCCTTCCAAATTTGTGCAATTCTACAGTGCTCAAATCAAGAAAGAAGAGAGTTCACAACATGATATTTAGGACTCTACTCACTATTACTGAGACTCAATGTTATTGGTAACATCATTTATTTCACTCTTTGCTAAAAGAGTTTTTTTGGGGTTTCTCATGGTAAACATCTAAGATGGCTTTGGAAAGTATGTTAAATTCAACTTGGATATCATATGGTCTCAAAGTGTTGTGCTGATTGCTCGCATTTGCTTTCAATTTGACAAAATAAATAGATAGAGTTAATGCCAAAAAATGAAATAACAGAAATTTGTAGAGCAAACCTGATTGTGTTATGTCTAAATGTTGAACCAGAATTCAGCTTCTGAAAGTCCTTGAGACCCGTAAAACCATGCTGCAAAAAGAACAAGGAATGGCCTTTGCGCGTGCTGCAGCTGCAGGTTTTGATATTGATGACATGGCACCACTTGTGTCCTTTGCCGAGTGTTTTGGGGCCGTGCGTTTAATGTAAGCTCCGCCTTCAGTACGTGCCCCCCCCTCCCACCCCCCCCACCCCGCCCCCAAAAAAACCCCCGAAAAGCATAGGAGAGACTTGGAGTGGTTTATGCATAGAGGCAGTCTTTTAGAGATTTCCATATAACAGACTTTATCTATTCGACAGGGAAGCATGCTCTAAGTTCATAGAACTGTGGAAGAGTAAACATGAAACTGGCGAATGGCTTGATATTGAAGCATCAGAAGCATTGCGTACTCGATCAGGCCTCTCTGCAATGAACCCATCCGGTATTATTCTCTCTACCCCACACAACAAAGATGACGACTCCAATCATGAGCTGGCTTCAGAGGATAAAGGGAAATCAGGCTCGACATATAATACAGGTATGATCAAGTCTTTCTGAGGCCTTCAGTGAAAATTGATAGTGTTCAATCAAAAGGATATATTTTGATTATATTTGCAATGTGTAAATATTTAACTGATTCTTTATGCTACTCCACCCTTTGTTGTTTCATCTGTTCCATTGCATCATAACTTTTCAATGTCATGCAGATATATGTCTTCAGTTTTTAATGTCTAAAGTTTGGTAGAAACTTTTGGTGTTTTTTTTACTTAATGAGATTTAGAATGATCTATTTAAAAATTGTTTCTCGCTTTCATGGAGATTAATTATCCTTTGATTTAAGTATTGTCTTGTGACGGAGATTTGAGTTAGTAGCACACGGGTTTTGTTTTCAGAGGAGAATTCTGCATACAGGATCATGCCCCATCACAAGATGGACTTTTAGTTGTACTGTGTCTAGCTAATGCTAATTCTTGAAGCAATACAAAGAATCTCACAGTTAACTAGTTAAACATACTTACTATGGCATGTGCAGTCATGTTTGCTGCCTAAACCTTACCCCTAGGCTAGAATTCTGTATTTACATTGTTGCCCTTTTATGTTTGTTAGATATATTTCTGATATGGAGATGTCTATTTGGTGCATATAATTTATGCCAAGTTGTTGAGTGACACAATTTTTTTGGTTAGTACACTGATGTGCACTAGAATTGTTCAATTATATTCTTCCAATAAAATCAGTACCAACCTTCAAAATGTTGGTGAATGTCTTTCTTTTTTCATCTGGAAATGGTAGAGAAATGATGTATACTTGTTGGTCTCCAACAGATAACCCAGCCCCAAATGGTCAGCAGGAGTATTTTCAAAGACAATTTCCTCCTATTGTGTTTCCTCCATGGCCTATGCATGCACAGCCTGGTATCCAACCAGTATTTCAACCGTACACTGTGCAAGGAATGCCATATTATCAGGCTTACACGGGTCATGCACCATTTTTTCAGCCGCCTCAGCACCCCATGGAGCATTCCCCGTCAAACTTTGGTGATCAGACAGGACGAAAAGCGCAATTCCCTGATGGTAGGGATGGTAATACTGGATCAGAAATGTTGGAGATTGACAGGACAAGATCACTGGATGACATGGATGCAGAAATTTCATACAGTCGTAAACCACGGAAAAAATCTGGAAGTTCTAACAAGAAGCAATCAGGCATGGTTGTAATTCGAAACATTAATTACGTTACTTCCAAAGAGAAGAAATCTCGCAGTGAATCAAACTCGGATTCAGATTCTGACAGTGATACACAAAATGAAAATTACGAGGATGATAGTCGTGATGCAATTCATCAGAATGATAAGAGATCTTCCAAAAGTAAAGGAAATCATTTGAAGTCTGAGAATAAGTTGAATTTCAGCAATGATGAAGTCTCTAGTATTGCAAATGATACCGATGGACACTGGCAGGCGTTTCAAAATTGTTTATTGAGAGGCAGTGATGAAGATGCTCATGCTGGCAATGAGGGCATGTTTGCAATGGAAAAGGATGTTAAAATAAAGAGGCGCGCAAACACTGTGAGTGTTGATCCATTGGCACTTGGTGCACGGGATACAGGTGAAATACAAGATAGTAGGCTGAGTGACATTCACAGAATCAGTGGAAGTTCATCTTGTAGGCCCAGGGGATCAGGCGATGATGCTTTATTTTCCAGCATGGGTAATGACTTCAGGAAAACCAATGATCTGACTGATATTCAATTTGCAGAAACTAATGGAAGAAAGATTTTACCCAGGACAATGCATGAAGATTTTATGATTGACAGTCAACAGGAGCAGTCACTATTCAGGAATTCATCGGATCCACTAGCTATGAATAGCTTTGAGGGCGTCACAAATAAATTAAATAAAGATGCCTCACCTGGAATAGCTGATGAAACTTTTATTGTTCCATTTAGGTCAATGTCAATAGATCAAGTTGGCCAAGCAGATAGATTTGATATTGATATAGAATCTGAGATCCCATCATTACATCAAAGGTTGGATTCTGAGGGAAGTAGGAACCGAATTCATTATGAGCCTGATGATTTAAGCTTGATGCCTGAACGGGGAGCAGAAAGGAAGTCTGCTGGATATGACCCTGCTCTAGACTATGAAATGCAGGTCTGTGCAGAAGGGTCACAGGAGAAAGGGGGAAAAGATGTTCCTGATATGAAGGAAGGGCTAAGGAAACCGGGTAAGGATAGGAGGTCAAAGGTTACTTCAGAAGTCTTGTATAAGCAAAGAACTGGAGGCCCATTAATAAAGAGCAAGATGACTCCTTCAGCAGATGCACGAGCCCGTGCTGAGAGCTTAAGATCCTACAAAGCTGACCTGCAGAAAATGAAGAAAGAGAAGGTACGATACATTAAAGTCTGCTTCACACCTTTGTGGCCTCACCCAAACCATTCACTTTGTGAGTGACTTTTCACTGACCATGTATGTGATTGGTTCACATTCCAAGGCTGTTATGATTGCCTTGTAATTTGTAAATGGTTGTGCGCGGCCCACCAGGTGGGGATTGGAATTTCCTGAGAATTTTTCATTTTTTGCATGATACCGACTCTTAATCACACAAATCACGGGTACTAACGGAAGATAATGATAAATTCATACAATCAGATTGTTGGTACAGGGTACTAATCGTCATTAGTAGTATCTAACTCAGATCAATGTGTTTTCTCTCCTCCTCACTGGCTAATTGCTGATCACTATGGATCTCGTTTTTGGAGATCATTTTGACTTTGTTATGATGCTGTTTTACTTTCTTATTAGACTTCTTATCCTAAAGTTTTAATTCTCTACAGGAAGAGGCAGAAGCGAAGCGCCTGGAAGCTTTAAAGCTGGAGAGGCAAAAGAGAATTGTTGCTAGAGGCAATTCCACCTCTGGAAAGCCATCTGTACTCTCACCTCAGACAAAGCAATTTCCTGCGAAACTTTCTCCAGGCACTAATAGAGGATCCAAGTTCAGTGATTCGGAGCCTGGGCCATCGTCACCCTTGCAGAGATCCAAAATTAGAACTTCACTTGGACCAAGTGAGCTGCTCAAGACCTCGAAAACTAGTAAATTAAGTGAGGGTAGCCACATGGCAGGGAATAGGTTGATCAGGTCCACCTCATCATTGTCTGACACCAAAAAAGAAAATGATGTTGTTACACCTGATTCCAAGACTCCCATGGCTCGGGTTAGAAGGTTATCTGAGCCCAAAGCAGTCAATAATCCTCCTGTTACATCAATGAAGGTCCGTAGTGCTGAAGCTGTATTAAAAAGGAAGTTGTATGAGGGACCCGAGAGGAATAAAATATCTGCTATCATAAACCTCGATAGAAGTAAAGCTGCAACTCTACCTGAATTAAAGATCAAAACATCGAAACCACATGTAAATGAAGGTGCAAACAGATCAGCTGTAAAGGATCAAAAAGTAAACGAAATAAAACCTTCCACACTTTGTGAAACTGCTGAACTAAATGTGAGTAATTGCGAAAAAGCACATCAGATTGATGCAGATGACAACACAATAGTCGAGAAAACTGTTGTAATGCTCGAGTGTGGGAAGCCTTGTCGTTCAGCTTTACATTCGTCTGAAGGAGAGTTGGAGGGATGGAATCAAGGTTATGATGATCATGGCAAAAAAGAGAAAAGTTATGTGATATCTGAATTAGATCCTATACATGCTCCTCCTTCACCCATGGATGATGTTCACAGAGATCCCGTAAATTCTCAACACCAAAGTCAATTAGACTCGAGTGAGGTAATATTTTTACATTCAAGAATCTTCCGTGTTTATCGTTATAAAACAGGAATTTGACTATAATATAGTTTTGACTGTAGAGTTTTTGTTGTCAGCGTTGCTTAATGTTATATGTAGTACACTTCTGGATTGCTTCAGTGTTGGTCTTGAAGTGAACGGCAGAGACACTCATGCACCTTTTTAGGTCGATGTTTATGGATGTTTAATACATCTGTTAATTGTTGTATTAGATTGCACTACATGCTACACTTGCGCTGTTGAGCTTGAGCATAAATATTTATTATGGGTGATATCTGACATGTATAGTTTTAACGTGCCCCTTTGTTTCTAGTCGGTCATTGATACTCCAATTCCATTGCACCAACACATGGTTTAAATCTTAACAACGACATTGTTGACCATGAAACATGCTAAACAAGTTGTTTTTTAACAGTTAAACTATGTAGATTTCCTTTTACTCTATTTATTTTCGACTAAGATCCTGATTCAGTATGTCGTGTTATCAGGTGAAGAGAGCCTATTCAGAGGATCCTCCCAAGTTTACAAACACTAAAACTGCTGAAAAACCTGATCCGGACCATTACGCTTGTGTCTCCTCTGTAGACCACCCTTGCGCCAGTCAATTGGAGTATGGAAAAGCACCCTTGGCAAGCTCAGAACTGGCTTCAAGAGTTGAACAAACTGTGAAAGCACAGGTTCCTGATGTAAAAAACGTTAAAATGGACAAAACTCCAGCAGCTTCCCAGAAGACTCTTGTAAAGGAATCATCAAAAGGTTTAAGGCGGCTCTTGAAGTTCGGAAAAAAGAATCACACTTCTTCCGCAGTGGATAAAAGCTTTGATTCAGATTGTACAAGTGTTGATGGTACTGAGCTCGATGATAATGGAAGGAAAACTGCTTCGAGAAGTGAAGGTGAAATTCACTTTGAAGACTTTATAGGAGTCTTAAATATTTATTTTTGTGCTTGCTAATGTTTGAATGCCAGTGGAACAGTTAACAGCCGTTCTCCTCTTATAATTTTAAATAGTCAACTGGCTGACATTTTTTGGTTCTCTTTCAGTTCGCACATTGAAAAATCTAATCTCGCATGATGAGACCTCTAGTGCCAGTAATGCTCCTAGAAAGAGTGAGTTCTTTGGTTACACTACCGTGCCTCTTACTTTCCTTGGTTCCTTTGGCTAAAGAATCTTATTTCTAACTCCTATTTCGCTACAGCTTCTCGCCATTTCTCCCTATTCTCGCCATTTCGGATCAAAACAAGTGAGAAGAAACAAGCATCATAGATCTCAAGATCTTGAGGTGAAATTCCTGCTGTTTTTCTTGTGATTAATGCATTCCATACTTCCTTTCTAATTTTCGTAAACGTACTTGCTATATATTTTTATGGAGAATGAAAAAAAAACTGGGCATCCTTAACCAATGTTCTCATATTCCCAAGTAGTCAACTCTATAGCTCCCACGTAGTAATATTGAAACTGAAATGGCCCAAAAATGGTTAATACATATTATGCTCTCCCAGTAATTAGCATATGATGTATTACTCGAACCGAATGACTAAGCAAGAGATGTTGCTTTTGGTCATTCTAGTTAAAGCCTCAGTTGCTAGGCATTCAGCTGCTCTCTGTGGGTCTTCAATGTGCCTTATCAGGTTCACAGCTTCTTGGTGCCTCATTACCTGCCAAAATTTATAGTCAAAGTCAGAGAGAAAAAAGGATATCAGCTAGTTTGTGTTTCTGATAGAGATTAGGAAGGTACATTGAGTAAACCCAGCGTTAAAATATGATCAAAGAAAAAAAAAAAGAAAAAGAAAAAAGTGTGTCATTAATCTTAGGCTGTCAGGTTCCTGGACATCAAGGCCATGCCCTGGGACCCGCTAACAAAAACTCAAATTTTAGCACTGAATAAGGAATCTGATAAAACTCCATAGAAGAAAAAAGAAAGTTTTAAGTATAGAATATATTACCTCCCAAACTCCAGTACTAGCTAGGATAACGAATTCAGTTTCGGAATCTATACTCTCCGACCCCACAACTATTTCTGAGTTTTTAGGTTTCTTTGAAGTGCTGGATTCACCACTTTGTTTCTGTACTTTTCTAGGCCCGCGTAGAGCACCTAATACATCAAAACCACAATCATCACTGGAGTAACACCACTCAGGAAGTTGTATGAAATCCAAGAGAAGTATGAATATTGGATGTACCTGAAATTAGTTTAAGGGACCAATGCCGTGTGGTTGGCTGCTGCCTTTTCCTGGAAATTTGATAGGCCTCACCATCTCTGCATATCACAGCTCTGTAGTCACCCATATTTGCCATCACAAGCTTCTCCCCATTAATCACCATAGCCGAAGCTGACCCCCATTTCCTAGCCTCCTCCTCCGCCTCGTCTCTATCTTTGAGCTTTGCTCTTGCACTTACATGTGCCCTTTTCATGGCTTCTTTACTCTTTTTCCGCATCTGAGACTGCAACACATATGTTTAATATTCCAGCTTTATTATTCCATCAATATACATTTACAAGCTACAATATTAATAATAGTAAACTCTATTAATCTAATTGTAACATGTGTCAAGTAATAAAGGGATAATTACATGCTCCCAACTCACTGAGTAATCACCGCGAACTCATGAGGTTCTGCAAATTACTAAGACACCCTTGACTAGAAATTGGGGGCGAATTTGTAATCTATTTTTTAATAATCTAATTGTAACATGTGTCGAATAATAAATGGATAATCACATGCACCCCTTCAATGGTTAATTACCACAAACTCCTGAGGTTTTGCCAATTACTAACGCACCCTTGACTAAAAATAGGGAGTGAAATTGTAATTTGCTTTTTATTGACACAGGGTGAAATTGTAATCTACTTTTAATAACAAGGGAAGTTATGGTCATTTCTCAGACCCAGGTTGTTTTTCGTAATTAGGGTCTCACGAAGGGATGTCTGGTAATTTGTCCTATTAATAATAGTAAGTTTTAAAAATCTAATTATATCATGTGTCAAATAACAGACGAGTCAACAAAGAAATCAAATTGAAAAAATACTTTTTTTTTTGTACCTCTTTAGGCATCTTGTCAAAGAAATGTGATTGCATGTACTTGGTAACTACCTCACCAACCCCATCATCAAAAACTCCGAAAAACCATAATTCAGATTGTTGAATTTGTTCCCTCTGCACAATGACTGAGTCAAATTCTCTCACACTTGTACCTGTTCTCCATTGCCCATCCAATTCCACAACATGATATCCATGTGAGACATGCATCATCCATGATGAAACACTCTTTCCGTTCTCCGGTTTTCTTGATTTTCTTCTTCCATTTCCTATGAGAAATCTCCTTAGCCCAATTCCCTGCCCACTCTCAAGCTTAAGTTAAATTAGGAAGAAATAGAAACGAGGAATCAATGGATTATAAAAATTTGATTTATTCAAAAGTCGAAGAAGAATCACCTATTTAACATTTTACCTAACTTTTAAGAGAATCTATTGTTGAAATACAATTTGATAAATTTCATCACAAGAGGTTCTTATGGTAGCTAGAGGGTTATTACAATAATCAGAAAACGACGATAAATTCGTAGGGCAAAATCGAGAACATATATTCTATATCCCTAGATATATACACATTACTAGCATAGAAATATAATATAATAGTAACAGATCTAGAGAGAGTTCAATGAAGCTTATGAAATGAGATTGGACGTTTTAATGAATATAAACCAATAAAAAAGTATCATAATGGCTGTTAAAAATATAATCCAACAACAGAAATTCATGTACCTTGAGCTTAAGACGAAGATTTTTTAGTCTCATGATTCAGAAAGCAAATGATTTTTTTTTATTTTTTTTTTGTGTGGGAAGATTATTTGCAGCAATCTTTTTGACAGCAACATTCGGATGGGAACATTATGAAATTTCGAATTGAGATTGAGATAGAAAAGGGTTATGGAAGCGAAAGAAAATATTGTTGCCTTAATTTTGAAGTTAGAAAATTGTAACTGAGGTATTTGAAGTCAACAAGAAGACTAATGCCTTTAAGACTCTTTCCAAATGCAGTACCATTTTGAGGAAGGAGTTTAGGGGGTCCAAACGTACATTTTTTCATTTCTGACATCTCATACTCAACTTACATATATACAAACAATATGTGTATAAAATTCACGTCAGTGTATATTTTAGGTAAAAAAAATATAGAAATAGTATGAATTGAAGCACCAATTTTTCAACCCATGATGTCTTGGCCTAGTGGTAAGACTGAGTCTCCATGATTTAGAGGTCATGAGTTTGATCCCACCAGATGTGTGGTTGTTTCTCTAGTTATATAGTAGTTCATTGTCTGTAGCTTGTAATAGAAACTTACTGATGATAATAGTTCATTCTATATTCGATATAATGATATAACTGTTTCATTCAAAAAGTAAAAACGAAGCACCAATTTTTAAAAGACAAGCTAGGTTTTAAAAATTGAGTTTGACTTGTATAAGCACTTTATTTTCCTCCAAAGGAAACTATCTTTCTTATTAATAAGTTGTATTATAACTTAAGCACCAAAAAAAGGGGTTGTATTATCACTTACTATGGCATCGGCACTTAGTGTTTTTATCTTTTCTTTTGCCACCTCCTAATTTTAGTAGTAAGAAATTCACTTTCTTTTTATACGTAAAGTGAAAAAGAAAATTATCATGTAATGTTTTATAATGTTCTTGATAAATTGATTCTTGAAACTTTTTGCAGGAATTTCGACGAAAAGATCAAGATTAATGTGCTCTTCAGTGTGCCTACTTGTGATAGAAAGAGATTGTTGCAGATAAGAGACTGATAGCAGTTGAGCCACTTGTAAAAAGAATTTTTTCTCTCTTTTTAATACAGAAAAATGCTACTTTAGCTTAATAGAGTTTCATTTTATTCATATCATATGTTAATGAATTATGCCAAAAAGATTAATGAATGCCGAAAGAGTAAATTAGTGGCCGTGCAGAATTAATAAGAGTAGCCCATTATCTTAATAAATAGTACAGATACAAATGAAGTTTTTCGAGATGCTTATATAATTTTCATATATATATATATATAGGGTATGGATCAAATACATCCCTATACTTTAGGTAAGATATAAGACTCAATCTAGATCATTTAAACCATTTGATCCCAAGGTCCACAATTAAAGTCATGTCATTATTTCGGTTTTAATCTTTAATTTAATGATGGTAGGGGCATTTTCGTCAATGAGCGTAACAAACTTATGCAAATATCAGGCAGGATCAAAATCAAATCCCATTTATTGTGCCATAACAGATTCTTTTCTCCAATTCATTTTTTCTTTCCAATTAGAATTCATCCGTTCACAGATGGGAATTCTTCAAGGGTGGTTACCCCTCTCTGTAATACCCCATGAATGATTTCTTCTATCTATTTTTAAAACAAACAACCCTTCTTAATGAAGCAAGAAAAAGAAGCCATTGTACTGATCAATCATCACCTGTCTCTCCAATTCTATTTATTCCCACTTACAATGACTTTTTGATAGTCATTTGTGTTTGGAAATACTCCTGTAGACAAGCACCATGAAAGATTGAATAAGCAAGGCCACACACAACCATAATTATGGACTATGGCACATGCGCATCAGAAAAGATTCTTATGTGCCATAACGAAAAATTCTAAATGACCACAGATTATTCCCCAAATAGAATATAATTCAATTACATGACTCAAAAATCCTTCACTCTGAAAGTTGGATTGATGAAAACATAGCTAATAATTTGACATTTATCTAAACTTAGCTAAGCTAAGAAGAGTCTGTGGTGATTGGGACATATTGGTTACTGTATAATGAAGTAATATTTCACTGTATACTGAAATGTTATTAACTGTATAATGAAGTGTTATTCAGTGTATAACAAAATGTCATATTGTCTACTGTACAATTGAGTGTTTTGTATTATATAGTTTAATGCTCTACTGCATAATGAAGTGTTATTCATTGTATAATGTAGTGTTATTTTTATAATGTATAATGAATCTGTTATATGATCTGCTGCATACATTTACATTGTATAATGAAGTGTTATTCACTGTATAATGAAGCGTTAGTTACTGTATAACATTTGTTTTATGACAATAGCTAATAAACATATACAATAGCTAATTAATCCATTATACAATAGCTAATAAACAAATATACAATAAATACAATGGTAATATATAGTATGTGATTAGTGACATACAATTAGCGATTTCAAACCATTATACAGTATCTTATAAACCACTATACAGTATATTATAACACATTACACAACATCTTATAACCGATTATACAGTGTGTGTGTATACATCATACAGTTACAATCTTATAAACCGTTATACAGTATCTTATAACACAGTATACAGTAGCATATAACTCATTATACAATGTGTGTTTATACATCATACAGTTACAATACACCAACTAATTTAAAAATATACAACATCTATTACACAAATATGCATACCAAATCAACAAAAACCAACATGTTTATTGAAAAAGACAAAAGAGATTTACACATTAAACTAAAAATAATGCTGTAAAAGATTAAACCCAAAATACTATTACAATCCAAAGCTAAGATTTAACACTAGATAAGAAAGATGATAGCACTATCAGTGTTGTAGCAACACCGGCGCTGAGATGGCGACGGAAAGACGAAAAATGAGAAAACTAGAATCTATTGAGAGGCGCTGAGAAAACGTAATGAGAGAGAACAAGAGCAAAACACACTTCAAATCTGGAGAAAGGAGAACCCCAATCAACAGCTAATCGACACAGTAAGTTGAGAGATTGTAGGGGAGATTTTGTTTGTTTCAATTTGAGAGATTTTAGGGAGATTCTGTGTCTTTTTTTTTGGTATGTAGATGCTGTATAATGACGTCATTTGACTATTATACCCCTGATCTAATTGAAATCAATTTTCCCACCTGTTTTTGCTTCCTTTTTGGATTGTTGGATTTAATGGATCCAATGGTATAGATTGGGTCTTATATCTTATCTAATATAGGGTATGTATTAGATCTTGACCCTATATATATATATATATGCTAAAATTTGTGAAGAATTTTTTGTTTACATCACAACAAAATTTAGTCTACGATTATGAGAAAATGTAGAGAAAATTAAAAACAACAATAGTCAGTATTTAATTTTATTTTTTAAGAAAAATCGGTCTTATATATCATTCAATCGAAAGTTTACAACGCTTGGAACAATACAATTCATATTGACTCAAACGATGTAGTAAGAACATTTGAAACACTAATTATCAAGTTCTTGAAGATAACAAATCTTAAGAACTCACAACCGAACACAAGAAAATTCTTGTGCAACTCCTATTCAAGGAGATAAAACTCTCATTCGAGAGAGAAAGCAAAATACTAAGCAAAAAATCTAAAACGCTATATAAAAACTTATGCATCACCCGTCTTCATCTCGTTAGATCCATAGCCGTCTCGTCAGATTTGAAGATGTGATGTACAAGTTGAAAAAGGGTATTCTAACCCAACCCGCCGACGATGGTGATGGTAACAATGGTGAAGAAGACTACTGCTTCACCAACTCATCGTCGACGGAGGAATATAGAAGAAAAAGAATGTTAGGGTCTAATGACATAATATCTAGAATATTACACAGTAATTAAAGGTATTCACAAGTAGTAAGATTTATATTTAGTATTTTTCGATTATTTATAGTATGATTATTTGTCATTAACTTCAAAATGCACAAAGAAAAAAAAATATATTTTTCAGTTATTCATATATACTAGTAAAATGTACATGCGTTGCGCGTCAAAAGCATATGGAGTGCATAAATTTAATAACAAACAAAATGATGATTTTTTTAAAGATCTTAATTAGTATTACCACTGCATTCTTCTTATGGATTCTTAAAATTATTAGTTATAATCCAAATATATATTATTTTAGTACTGCTGATTGTTTATTTTCAATGAACATTATTGGTAGAATAACGACCTCGCCAAAATCAATGTATAACTTAATAAAAACCTCGCCAAAATCAATGTATAACTTAATAAAAACCTCGCCAAAATCATGTAAAACTTATACTTGATTGTAGCACTAAAGCATTGGAAGACAATAGTTGGGAACACAATAGTTGGATAAAATGTTTATACGACAAAAATATCAAATACCCAAAACCCAACTAATAGTTCAACTAAGTAAATATTTTATACTCAATGGACTAAAAAAATTTGAGGTTATGGTTACATTAGTCCTTTTATTTGACCGTGATTCCTCGTATGTTCTCTTTTACTTAGTCGTCGAATTTTTTGCTTTATTCTTCTTCACTTTTCATATATTTCTTCTCCACTCTGATCAAAAGTTGGTTGTCAATCGTTCTTTTTTGAAAACTGCAGACAACTGAATGAAGTTAAACGAAAATGATTATCAATATTTTTAAAATACTTTTCTTTTATAAAGTGAATTTTAAGTTATGGGGATTGATATTAGTACTCCTCAAATTGATAGTTGCACTCCAAATTCACTTTTTGTGTTGAACAATTGACTAAAATACCCTCAATTTTAAAACAATATTTGACCTATATTTTAAACAAATATGAGCTACATCTATTATTCACCTCTTTGACATGAGACACATTTTTTTTCTTAATAATTAGATGTATGCGAGTTACTCAGTTACTCTACTCTAAATTTTTAAAATTTGATAAAGCAAAAATAGAAAAGCGAATGAATGAGTTGGGGTTTATTCATGTGATCGCATGCTGGAATTGAATTAACTTGATTGGTTTATTTTTATTTTTGATAAATATTTATTTATTTTATCGATTGAGTTAGTATCTAGAGAAAGCATTAGCAAAGGAACTTTAATTTAGCATCTTAAGGTGAGTTTGAGATGATGAATATACTTTGTGATTTTTTTCTTAGATTTCACAAATTTGTCGATGGGAATATGGTTTTAAAAACCAATGCTCGAAGAAAACCATCAAATCTAAGTTTTTATACCTTGTGCCATTTGTATTATTTTACTATAATGTGTGAGATTAAAAGAAATGCAGTTTAATAGGACCAAATAATTAGGAATTACGGTTTACTTGTGTCTCTATAGAAATGTTGACTTAATAATTTTTATATTTGTTGTATGAATATAAAAATGCATAATTTTTTTTATTTTTTTTGGTAGCGAATATAAAAGTGCTTAATAATATAGCTAATAGATTGACGCTAATTATGTAATCACTCAATAATGACTAATATTGTTGAGGACATTTTCTGTTTGTTAACATTTAAATAATGTTAAAAGCGCAAACAAATCAAGTTCGATAAAATTTGAAAGCCTGAGGTTGAGTATCTTATATTTAACTACCAAGTATCATAAAACCCCCTTGATTTAAAATTACAATTTGAAAGAAAAAGTGTCTCGTATCAAATAAGTGAATAATGGATGGAGCTCATATTTAAAAAAAACTAGGGTATTTCAGTCAATTGCTCAACATAAAAAATGGATTTGGAGTGCAACTATCAATTTGAGAAGTACTAATATCAATTTTCTTAAGTTATTTCTAAACATTAAATTATTAAACTATTAATGACTAAAAATTTGCAAGTAAGGATTCATGAGCCTAAAAGTTGAAATATAAAGGATAACACGCTTTACAAATTTAATGCATAGATAACAAATGCAATTTTTTTGCAGCTTTCTTGTTGACCTGAAGGTTGAATCTTGATTCACCAATTGGATCATGTGGGATTCACAAAATAGATTCCACAAATAATTCATTTCCCTAAGTTCCCTCCCAAGTTAACTCCACGTAAACCCAGAAATAGAGATCATCCACCCGTACAAAAGTTGCAAACTCCATGACTGGTGTTTGATTTACTTTTTGTAGCAAAAATTCATCTAGCTTCCATCTTATCATACCTCTAAGTTTTGGTTGCCTTCGCTTGGAGACATCAATTTATAGTAAGAAGGTATTAGTAAAGGAAGAGACAAATAGTTAATGTATTATCAGTTACCAAATTTTAATGGTATATGAAGGGTCTTGTAGCTTAAAAATCTTTAAAAAATAATCCCTTCACAAGGAGTTTAATAGAAACAGAAATAACTCCACTTAATCTCTTTAGGAAAGTTGAAAGACAATGTGAACCTGTTGAGTATGATCTTGAAACCGTTCATTTTATCCCCTCACCCAAGAGCCTCCCATTCTACTCATTAAAATGTAGTTATTATTCATTAACTAGGAGAATTAAGTAATTAGGATACATGGGGTGTTATTCAGTGTATTAGGATGAGATTTTAGTGTTTTAATAAGATGGGAAGTGCAAAGTTGTTAATCATTGATCCATAATTTTCATATTATATTATTAATTTAATCAATTCATAAGGATAAAGTGGACTATTCACAATTGGAAAAAACATCTTCCAAAATTCACACTGTTAGTATAGTATAGGTATAGACAGTGGCGGATTTAGAATTTTTGTTCAGCGGGGGCACCAGGAATTTTATTCGGGGGGGGGGGGGGCGAGATTGTTATGATATAGTTATGCAATTTGTTAAGATACGGTACACTATATTTATGGGGGAAAATATAATAAAAAAATAGGTTCAATTACAACTTTTGACATAATTTATACTCTTATATCTCTTTTGTTATAGCCAGAATTTTGGGTTTTGGGGGGCGAACTCAAAGTAAAGAAGAAAAACGTGATATTTTTCGATCTTGAATATAAAAAATTTTGTAAGGTAAAAAAATTCAGTGTGGGCACTGCCCCCCTTGCCATAAGGTAGATCCACCCCTGAGTATAGATATAGATGTGTAGACGGTAGCTTATAGAAATCTTACATTATGTCAATATAATCTTGTAACGGTCAAAGCAAAACAAAATTAAGCAAAACGTTTGCATATTCTTCTACATTTAATGGATGGTTCATGATAAGGAAAAATATATGGGAAAAAGGCAAAAGAATATGGTCAATATTCTGATGTATTATAGTAAGTAAAGATAAAGAGTAAAGATAAAGTTGGCCAATTTAAGATAAAGAGTAAAGATAAAGTTGGCCAATTTGCACCAGATCTTCTATTGTAAAATAGTGTTGCAACTTGTATTGCATATTATGTCTGCACAAAGAATGTATATAATCATATTTAATTTATACTAAAAGAAATATTTTATACACATAACGTTTATACGTAAAATACAATAGAAGATTGCAACACGATTTGCAATAAGAGATCCAAACTGTGTATGCACACGTAAGATACACACGTAAGATAGAGAAGAATCTCATGCATGGAATAAACAAAACTACTATAAGCTAAACATTAGTAATATTGCTAGGAGAATTTTGCCCACTTTCAAGGTTCCTTTTCTTTACAATTTTATATAATTAGCAATATTCCTTAAGGAAATTTTCTTTAAATTCTGGGTTATATCTCTTTTGTATGAACATATACAAAAAAAATATCAGGAATTATAGCATACATAAGAAGCTATATAGATGGAGGTAAAAGAAGATAAAGTTGTGGACATCGGTTTGAAAGAGCTGGCTAAGAAACTCGAAGATTTTGCTAAGGCCAGAGACTGGGAAAAGTATCATAGTCCAAGAAATTTACTCCTTGCAATGGTAATATTCTTCAATATCAATTGTCACCAATTTTGTTACTTCATGTTATACTAAATTTTTACCCTTCTTAAGCTTTTTATGAAAATTGCGAAACGTTATGCTCAATGACGGAGCCGGGGGGGAGGGGGGAGGGTGCCACCGCACCCTCCTTAAATCCTTCGTCTATTCGGCAAAAAAAAAAAGGTATAGCTATATCACAACAATCTTGCCCCCCTCGCTGAAAATCCTGGCTCCGTCCCTGGTTATGCTAAAATATGATGCACTAGAGGTTGTTAAATTGAATTCCATAAGGACCTTCGGAGAAACGATCAATTACATATTCGGGTTTTCGTTTTGAACAGGTTGGTGAAATAGGAGAGTTATCGGAGATATTTCAATGGAGGGGAGAGGTGGAAAAAGGGTTGCCAAATTGGGAAGAATCAGATAAAGAGCACCTTGGAGAAGAGCTATCTGATGTTCTTCTTTACCTTATAAGATTGGCTGATATTTGTGGCATTGATCTTGCTCATGCTGCCACCAATAAGATTCTCAAAAATGCTATAAAATACCCTCCTAAATGCTTCCCTTAAATCTTCAATAGATTTTGGGAACTGAGGAAATAATCGGGTCGTATTTGGAGGGTCTCGGATCTCAACTATCTGGTGATCTCTACCTATCAATGTATAGACCCCACACTCGGGATGGTGAAAATTAACGGGGATAGAAGGTTTTAGGACCCTGAAACATGATTGGAAATAGTCAATTTACTTTCATGTCATATATAAATCTCGAAATAAAATTTTTGCTTTCATTTTTTTGAGCTCTTCTAGATTACTATTCTTTTTATTTCCATACTATATTTTACTTTATAGAAGGGTTTGAAGTGAGGACTATATAATATATACCGAGTTGCATGTAAATACATTATCAGAAGGTAATTGCTCGGTGTAATTTTTGAAAAAATTACAAAGAGGTCATTCTTCCATTATGAAAATATTATCCCATAAAAAACATGCTTTTGAAATAACGAAAATTGCATATTATAATGTATTTCATGCATTGGGAATGCATACGGATATAGCTTCGTACTTTCATTAACGCTAAATAATTTCTAGAATTCGAATTCATGAAAATCAAACACATTTTAATTTTCATATTAAGACTCACATAACGTTAAAAAAAAACAAGTTAAAAGTTATGTAAATGAAAAGGAAAGGTTAGAATAAAAGCAATAATTTTTACTATACATAATTGCCACCAATCACATTAACATGCGAAAGCATCATAGTATATGGATGTGAAAGAATCATAGTATGCTTATCCAAAAAAAAAAAAGCATCATAGTATATGGATTGATATAACTTTACAATAAAAATCCCCAAATTAATAAAATGTATATATCGTTCACCAGTATTTAATCTTGATTTCATAATTCACATATGGGAAAATTGCACTTTCGTGGAAGTACCGCCCCGGTGCAGCTAGACTTGATTTCCTCGTGTGATTTCCCATACTGCGTATTCTTCTTCAATTGCTATTAGTTCCGTACCTTATCTAAGTGTGCTAGCCCACTCCACTCCCCCTTTCCTTTTCCCATGCTAGCCTAGTCTAGAACTAGGCGCTTCGTTCAGGTCCCATAAGTTTTTCTAAATTCAATTTTGGTCCCACTCGTTAACCAAATCTCACATTGCATCCCATATCTTTCAAAAAATCTCACATTTGATCCCATCCGTCCATTCCATCTATTTTTAACGGTCAACTCCGTTAGTCAACCCTTTGACCAATTTTATGGGGAAGAATTTGTGCATAAATGCACTCACACATGGATTACATTCATTATTACGATATTTTTATTCAATGTCACATGTCACTCATGCACAAAATCATTTCGAAAAAATTGGTCAAAGGGTTGACTAACGGAGTTGACCGTTAGAAGTAGACAAAAATGGATGGATGAGACCAAATGTGAGACATTTTGAAAATTATAGAATTAAATATGAGAATTTGTAACAAATGAGATCAAAATTGAATTCAAGGAAAGTTATGGGACATGAAGTGCAATTTTCCCATTCATATATTTACTTCTAACCAAAATAAAATAGAGAGAGAGAGAGAGAGAGAGAGAGAGAGAATATTATATATATATATATATATATATATGAAATTATCGAATGGAAATCCGATCCTTATGGCATACGGGCAGCAGAACCAGCGGGTACTTTGAAAATCAGTTAAATGTATCAACCACAATCATATGCATGCAAGTTTGCTTTGATTAAAATTACAAAATAATAAGATTATTCAATTATCATTCATATAAAGTTATTAAAATTCCAATTTATATAACCATAAAAAAGTTTGATCTCCATATATAATTAATTACTTCTCAGAATCCTACCCCAATTCTTTGCTCAATATCCAAAATTTCCAGGTTGTTCATCACCATCCTCTTTATTTAATTATTTTTTTCCAAAATTTCTAATGTTCATATTTTATATATCATACTTAACTTGATTATTGGATTTATGATCTCATTTCCACATATTTTCGTAGATTATTACTGCATTGTCAACCCCTTTAATCTTTTATTCTCAATTATTATTAAATTAATTTTTTTCACAAATTTTGGATATAATATAATTTGCAGAAATAAAAGTGGAAAAAATGGCAGAAACTGTATTTAGTCCTTGTTTGGAAGGAATGAAAAAAGTGAAATCTGAACAAGGAGATATGCTGACAAAGCCTTTCTTGGAAGTGTGCAAACTTGTATTGCCTCTCTTAGGTTAATTTGTTTCTCCTATAATTTAATTTATCTTATTTTTGCTACTACAAATTAATTATATTATATATACACATAATTACATTGTTTCGATTTACAAATGGTAGATAAATTTGGAGCTGCTATGACCATTGTAAAATCAGATATAAATGGCAATATATCGGTAAGAACTTTTTCGTTCTCTTGGCTTTAATTTATACATTTTGGTATGAATTAGACAAGAACATGTACGAAAAAGAAAACTTATTTTTCGTTACACGAAAGCAAATCTTTAAGTAATCGTATGTTGCATCTCTTTAGTTCTTATTTTGATATCAATTTTATATCAGGTTTAAATAATTTAAATGATGTTGAGGTTAATAATTTTCTCATGTTGATTAACCTTCTGTCAGAGGCTAGAATCTAAGTACGATTCGAATCCCTCGAGATTCAACTACTTGTACAGCTTAGTGCAAGCTGAAGTTGAAACGAAAACTGCTAAATCATCGTCTAGCTGTACTAATGGTCTTCTTTGGTTGACAAGGTACCATTCGATCGCCATGTCTTTTATTTTCACCTTTCTTTTACATTTACAAGGAATTAAGGTTACCATGATATGAACAATAGTTGTTATTATGTTTCAGAGCAATGGATTTCTTAGTAGAGCTGTTTCGTAATCTATCAGAGCATCGAGATTGGTCAATGTCTCAAGTTTGCAACGATTCTTACAGCAAAACCTTGAAGAAATGGCACGGTTGGATTGCTAGCTCAAGTTTTACGGTACTATTTATTCTTGATATTTTAACGCTAAAGTTGAACTTGTTTGCAAAATCTGCTTACAAATAGAAGAAATATAAAAGGTTGGTACAAGTATGAAAAGCTCTTCTTTTTTAGTTTTTGCTAACGAACTATTATGCGTTCTTCATTTTCTACATAAAGAAATGTGCTCGTTTGGTGAAATAAATAACGTTGACGTTTTTTGTATTATGGAACAAAGGTTGCTACGAAGCTTGCGCCAGATAGGAAGAAGTTCATGGAGGTTTTAGGCTCCCAAGGAGACGAAATCTATAGCGATATGCAAAAGTTCTGCACAAATTTCTCTCCGATCCTTGAACAGATTCATAAGTTTCTTGTAAGATTCACTTATGTTCAATAATACTACATAATATATTTGCTTTACAACATATTTCACTTAATATTAGAATATGTCGTTGTAGACTTGGCCCGTTCGTTTTGCTTAGTTTTCGTGTATTTCACTTTGGTGCAGGCCAGTTGTGGATTGGACAATATGAAATCTTCCTGATGGAATTGGTTCCCTCTTTGTAATTCAAGTAGCTTGTACATTTTTCGAGGGATAATTACACGAACGTCCTTCATTTATTGGATAATTATTATGAGCACTCTTGAGGCTTTTATTAATTATCAAAGCATCCCATGTCCAGACAACTCAGAAAAACAGTACGTGAAATTGTAATGTGCTTTTATTGAAAAAGTGGTGAAATTGTAGAATGCAATTAGTAAAGAAAGTTATGGTAATTTCTCGATATCAGGGTGTTTTTCGTAATTAGGGTCCCACGTTGGGTGTCTATGAAGTTTACCTCCCCCAGCCCCCCAATTTTCATCTTCTCTAACTTGAGGTCCGTTTCAAATTTTCTTGTAAATTTTCATTCTATTGAGTACTAAGATCATAAATCTCATACTTTCTCGTTTTAGTTTATTCTTCGATTCAATTTTTCCTTTTCATATTCACAGGCTGACGTGCATTGCAAGCAACAACACAACTTTTGAATTCCTATATCGAGACTATTACGTGGTGTAACTTTGCTAAATCATAAATACATCAGAGACTCAAAACATCGAGATTTAACCATGAGGAACCACTAATACAGACTATCAAACAATATTATGATAAAACGAGGAAAATACAAACTATCAAACATAACTGCACCAGGAGTACAACATAACAGCATATATACTCAGCTGTGCTACTAAAGTTCAAAACATCAACATATTTTTGCAGCCACTCGAAAACATTAATACTACAAAGTACAAACACTAACTATTACCTGAACTATTGACTTATAATGTTGTCATTTGAGTAATAAAAGGTGATGAACTTAGGTTCGGAGCTGTCTTAGGTGAGAAGCAATCTTCACCGTTCGTTCTGATATGTGATACCAGCTTATTTTCCAGAGAACTAAACGGCAGCCGCTCCATCTTTTGATTTTCGACGGAATTCTTTGCCTTCTCATCAGAACACGTAAATTTTCCAAGATCTTGATCATCCTTGGAAACACTCTTCAGATGTTCGTAGTTTTCATCCACGCTATTTTGGTGAGAAAGTTCTCTATAATTTCCACAGAGAGTGAAAATATTTTCAATCCTTGTCTGACGAGAAGAGGCTGTCGTATCTTCAAAATAGCCACAATTTTCAGAATTCTCACCAAATTTTTTTGGTGTAACTATCATCTTTTTCTCCTCTATCACCTCTTTTTGCTCTTCTTCATCATCCATTAAATTCTCTTTATCTTTGTCTCCCTCCTCACTTTCATATTCTTCTTCCTCATATACCGTCGTCAAGCATGCTTTCGAGGGAATATTCCATATTCCTTCACTCAAATTACTCTGAAGCACACTTGTATCAAAATCAATAGATTTTGACAAATCCATGGACTTAACCATATCTTCATCATCCTCACAAACATCCATCAGCTTTTTCATAAATCCACTTCCGTCAGACGATGCAATCCCAGCCCTTGATTCACATTCGAACTCCTCTAACCTCCGTCTAAGCATTTCAATCTCTTCTTTTTGTCGAAACATTGTTTCTTCCATTTTTCTCCTTTCCATTTCCGCAACTTTCTTACATTCTTCCATTTTCATCTCTAATTCACTTTTCAGTATCAGGGTTCGTTCGTTTACTTTCAAATTGATCGCCTCCTCACTTGTTTCAATTCCTCTTCCTTCTACTATTGCCAGTTTAGCCTTTAATGCAGAAACTTCGTTCTCTTTCCTTTTAAGTTCATTTCGGGCTTCGTTACACTCTTTTTCCTTGAGTTTGTTCTCAGCCTGTAATTTGCAGATAAACTGATCAAGAGCTGCAATTCTTGAACCCAAAATAAGAGCCGACGAAGAATCTTCCGCCCCTTTATCCTTATTTGGCGTATGAGAACTTCGAATTATACACTTAGCTTTCGCCCCGTATTCTAACGTGGCAATGGTTTTATGCAATTCCTTTGGATCTGGGCTCGCACAAAGTATCATCAAAATTTTGGATTTATCATCCTCAAAAGAATCCTGTTCAAAATAACAGATTGATTATCAGAAACAATTGAAGGATAAGGTTGAGTCTAATTTAGATTAAAAACGCAAGACGAATATAAACCTGAAGAAGCATTGTTAGCTTGCTATCTCTAAACGGCACATGAGAATCACCATTTGCAATAGACTCGACCACTCTCTTAAGTGCTATATTACCCTGATTTATCTTTGCTGTCTGCACTTACAGGAAAAAGCATCAATTGAGAAATAATATAAACAATCATATATTTTGAATAACAAAATATGTAACAATACTTACCTGCATTTTTGCTTCGAGACCAGTTTGACCAGCTTGTTCGATATTTTCTGAACCCGCCATGTCTACAAGCATAAGCCTACCTCCAACAGTTGGAACATCAACAATTATCTGCAAGAGAGTAAAAAAAAAAAAAGGAAAGATTTACAAATTATATACACATTTTCCAATGACTAAATTAAGTCTATTGAAGATCGGTACCATGCAATGGCTTCGGGAACTTCTTTCGTTGCAGAGTGTGCTTTTCACAATCCTTCTCTTCTCCACTTTCTGAATTTCTTTCAGCATTTTGTCAGCTTCGTTTCCTGAAATAAACGTTGCGTTTTTCGCCTTCTTTCCCATTACTTCCAATCTCACCTAAAAAATGCAAAATTTAGAATGCTTATCGAAGATTTGAGGTTGGAGTTTGAGTTAATATCTTAAAGAAACCTAACAAGCAGAACAACAAGCAATATACTTCTTTCTAGTTTATAAGCTAAAAGCTGAAAAATAATCACCCCCATATAACCGAATAGTTTCTTCCTACTCTCTGTTCAAGGTTAGGTTCAAAGTGAAACTAGATTCACTAATCATGAAAAGGGAAAGTCTCATTGTTTGCAAAGTTGTGGAAATGGTCATATAGGATCCTTTTTTTCGCAATTTTGGTCTCATCCGTTAAGGAAACAGATGGAATTTTACAAGTAACATGCACACGCCTCTAATGGTTTAGGATATATTGGCCAAATTGCATAAATACCCCTAACTTTTACAACACAAAACGCTAGACGTTAATTAAAAAAAAGTGAACTTTTTTGAAAGTTTTACATGATATTGGGTAATATAGGGTTTGTTTTATGAAATTTATGCAAATTAAGTAAACACTACCAAACCAAATTAAGTAAAAATGCAAAACCGTACATCCTATATGTGACTAAATTTGGGTCAAATTTGCAAGCCTACGTATTCTATGGGACTAATACTGCAATTTTCCCTCGTCAAAACCAAACAACACACAAAGCCGCTATTTTGTATCCATATTCCCACTAAAATCAGTTCATCATGTCAACAAAACAAAACAAACACACAAATCCAACCTCTCTTACACATTACATCAAACACTCAAATCGAAACCGAAAACCGTTACCTTCGAAGCAGAGCCACCTTTAGACCACCCAAAATTGAACCCTCCACCATTACCACCAGATGACAAGAGATCATATATTTCCTCATTATAAATCTCCAAAACAGTAACCTGCACAAACATCCCCATCCCCACTTTCTCCACATCCTCTGCCCCCAAAATATCCTTCAACGACCGATAAACGATCCCCGGCTGCTTCGATGACCCGAACATCGTATGGCTCTTCCCCGAGCCCGTCGGGCCGTACATCATCACCGTACATTTCTGCCCCATCTTCACACCGTTAATCCTCGATTGCACGAATCGCTTGTAAAAGTCATCGAGATCATCAGTTTCCGACAATGAAGCTCCATCTAGGGTGAAATCTCTGTACCCAATTTCAGTTCTAACTCTTAAGGATTTTCCATCACTGTTGAGTTGTAGAGCTGATGGATTGGCATTAGGCTTGTTTCGTTGTTCGGGGTGGTCGCGTATTCGCCCAATGACTTCGACTGGGTGCTCGGGCGGCACGGTGGAAACGGCGCCGTTTTCTTTGAAGTTGAGGCGGAGCTTAGATAGAGGGGTTTTGGATTGTGCTGCTGATTTTGATGACGGTGTTGAATGGTTGGATTTTGATGATGGTGTAGGAGCCATGAGTAATAAAGATTGAATTTTTCTGATGATTTTTCGTGAATTCAATAGAAATGAAGAGAGAGAGAGAGAGAGAGAGAGAGAGAGAGAATTTGAGTTTTGATTGAGGAAGAAGAGCTTTACTTTGGTTATTCTGAGTTTGAAATTAGTAGCCGTTACATTTTGTAACGACTATATTTCCCTCTTTCATCTTTTGGTTGGGCCCGGGCCGGGCAAACAATAATGATATACATATACAACTCCTATATAGCCCATTAATTTGTTGTGTCTTTTTAAATTTTCCTTTCCCTTTTTTTATTGCAACTATTCATCATTAGTAGTTAAATGGGTAGTTATTATAAGTTAGATGAGAATATAGGATTAATGTTGTGGATTAGTTTTTTTAGTATGATTTTGGGGATGGTATAACATTAAATATAGGGAAAATTGCAGACAAACCCCTCACTTATTCTATAATTGCCAAAACTTCCCATTTCTTATTGAAAATTACCAATATACCCTTTCAAGTGGTCTATTTGTAAGGTTTACAGAGGTAAAATTGTAAGAATTGTTAAACGCACATGGGTTGTAATTGTAAGAAAATCTTAACATGAGGGGGTGTGTCGGTAATTTCTAATAAGTGGAGGTGTTTTTGGTATTTACACAATAAGTGAGGGGGGCTGTGTGTAATTTCCCTTAAATATAACTACGCTTGTTTGGAGTATAATTTTTTTGCTGTTTTATTGTCTAATATTGAACCAAAAACCAAAGATTTCTAAGTCATACGAGAAAATGAGGTAGGGGCTTACCTTTTTATACCAATTCAAGGGGGTGTGGATGGGAAAGTGGACAATTGATCGAGTTACAAGACTTGTTATGTCTGACCTAAATGAGGAATAGCACAAGGGTCTACTACCACTACAATATCATAGTAAAGGGCCTAAAACGCATTTTTAAGGCCTTCGAAGCCCGATCACAAAGAGTTGGGGTCCGGTCGATCAACTGCAGTGGTACGTAGGCGTGAGATTACTTACCAATGGATCACTTTCTCAAATAGAGCTCGGCTCTCGTGGGAACACAAGGGCCTTCACTTTTGCTCTCTGCTCAGAACAACAATCGCGAGAAGTCAGCCTTTTGTTACTCGATGGAGTACAACTTGGACATAAGCTAGGGCTGCTAATTAGGGAGGGGATTGCTTACTCAAATTCTAGACATTCCCCCATGAGCTCTAAAAAGATGAGAGGAAGGTTCTTATCTCTCGAAGAATGAGCTAAATTGGAATGTTATTTTCGGTGGAGTAGACTATACTAGTTGTTGTTAACGTCTCCAACACTTAGAAGCTCTAAAAAGGAACGCATCACTCATATTACTTATATATATAGTAGTGTAAGGAATTGTATAGAACATTCCTAGAAATTTTGTAGGAATTATTTAGAGAATGTACATAATGATTCTAGAATGTGTGTAGAAGGTGTATAAAAGTCCTTTGTAAATGTCTATGAAGACATATCTGGATAGGTTAATCTTGACTATTTTAATATGGAGTATATTTTTCTAGTTTATTATTATCTTTACTTATTATATTCTATATTTTATTATTTTGATAATTACAGAGATAAATACAAAAACAAAATACAAAAAATAACATAAAGAACGAAGAATGAGAGCTAGTTTGCGAGCTCTAAACATTTTTCAAGTTTCGATTGTTAAAATCCAGTTCAATAAACTTCAACTCAAAAAAAAAGAGTGAAGATGGATAGACACTTTGACGAGTGTGGTAGTGGAGAGTTTGATCAATTGAATGGAGGAACCAAATGCGATGGGTCTATAATCTGCAATTGATGATGATATATATGTAGAAGTGAAAAAACTCTAATACTTGTCGAAGAAAAAAAGTAAGAGAAAGATTCAAATTTCCAATTGTAGAACACTTAAAAAAAAGTTGTTTGAATAATTTAGTAGACTGAAAAAATATTTTTGTGGAGTTTTCCATTTAAATTCTAGCATCATGTCACTATAGAGTTCTTTGAAATGTTGCAACCAAAACGAAAATAAGGTTCTTCGAATATTTATAAATTTATATTCGAATTTTAATGTGATAAAAAGTATATTAGAATACGGAAAAATCTATGTTAGATCGAATCCAATAATCCTAATTTCTATATTTATCACACAATAAGGTATATTATGTACGGACACGGTCCCCACACACACTTGCGTGAGACAGATAATTACACAATTCACATTCGAATCATTGAACTCGATCTGACATAGAATTACCCACCAGAATACTACACAAAAATGTATGGCTGTGTTTGGTTTTGTTTTGGGATTTTTTTGGAAAATTTTTGGTGGAAAAGTATATTGGAAGTTGTGTATTTTGATGAAAATGTGTTTGATTTTATTTTCAGAAGAGACAAAAGTTACTGTAGCAATCAAATCATGTAAGTTTTTGTCTGAAAAGTTGTGTTTATAATTAGTTAATGATTGATATAATATAAGTTTTAAATGATTATATTGTAGTTGATTTAATTAGTTGGCGCTCAAAAGTAGAGACAAATAGGGAGACAATAGCTGATAATTTTTTTGACCAAAACAATTCTTTTTAGTCAAAAAAACGTAAATCAAACAAGTTTTGGCCAAAATTGATTTGAAAACAAAACCAAACACAGCCTATATTTTGCAGGTGAAGAAAATACTTTCGTAGTGTATATTTTCTTAAATTTAAAGTACAAACATAATTACCCAAGATATGTTGTTTTAACTGTCCCCCACTTTAGTTTAAGAGGATCTGAATTTGAATTCAGACTGATAACTATCAACCCGAATTTGTCGGGATAGATATTTAGAGATTTCCCTTCATCTTGGATTTAATAAAAAAAAGAAAAAAATTACAAACATAATTTAGGAAAAATAAATAAAATAACCAATCACGCCTTTCGCTATTTTTGGTAATAAGCGTTACATTACAAAAAATAACAATTTTAAAGGGGCGTCGGCGGTCGGACCTCCCAAAATTTTCAAATTCCAAACAATTTTCATTTTCCCTCTCTCAATAAATCTTCAAATTTCAATAACCTTTTATTCATCACATCTCATAAAATACACCTTCAACACACACTAAATCACACACAGAGCCAAAATGTCCACGTCATCAGCACGCCGGACGAGAGAACGCGGCGGCGCGGCCGCTGGAAAAGTTACTCCAGTTTCCGGTAAGTCCATGTCGACAGGAAAAGAGAATCCTAGGCCAACATCTAGGGTTCGAGGGGCGACGCAGAAGCCGAATATTCGGCCCATGGCTCGAATCGATAAGTCCGCGGCGGCGGCGGCGGTGGTGGAGGAGCAGCGTACGAGGAGGTCGACTTCGTCGGTGCCGAGAGGTAGAAGCTCTAGCCCCTCTGAATTTACTAGGGTTTTATCTGATTTGAGGAAAAATGCTAGGGTTTCAGTTGGTCCACCACAGAGGAAAGTAATTCGTTCTAGTTCGAGTGAGAGAAGTGGTGAAAAATGTAATCTTGAGAAAAGGGTTTTCAAAGATGTTGATAAAAATGAGAAAATTGAGATTAGGGTGGTGAATGACGGTGGTAATGGGAAAAAAGAGGGGGGTTCGTGTTCGATTTCGGTGAAAAGCTCGAATCTTGAGAAAAGGGCTTTGAATGATTTGGAGAACAATGTTAAAGATTTGGATGAGTTGGAAGAGAACTATTTAGGAGGTGGAAAAATGAAGGTTAGGGTTGTGAATGGTAGTAATGAGAAAAAAGAGGGGAGTTCGAGTTCGATTTCTGTAAAAAGATCCGATCGCGAGAAATTTAGTGACAAGTCGAATTTAGAGTCAGGGACAAAGATTAAAGCTTTAGAGGGAGTAAAGTTGAGATCTTCTGGTGTTGGAGTTGAGACAGGATCGAGTTTAAGAGAGTCGAAAATGGTGAACAAAGTGAGTACTCTTCCAAATGCGAACAAGTATCCGAGTAAGTTACATGAAAAGCTTGCATTTTTGGAAGGGAAAGTGAAGAGGATAGCTTGTGATATAAAGAGGACAAAAGAGATGTTGGATATGAATAATCCGGATGCTTCGAAGATGATACTGTCTGATATTCAGGAAAAAATTTCAGGAATTGAGAAGGCGATGGTTCATGTTGTTGGAAGTGACGGAGAATCTAAAACCGGGTCAATGAAAAGTGGTGAAAATGAGAAAATGGATGAAGAGAAGGACATGGTAGATTCTAGAAGCTTGGTTAAGGGGTTAAATGTTGAGGAGTTGGAAGCGCGGTTGTTTCCTCATCATAAGTTGATTAGAGATAGGACACTATCAAAGATAACAGGTGAAGGTTTCGACAATAATGCACTAAAAATTGGAGAATCAAACAGCACACTTAATGTAGAGGAGAAATTAAATTCTTTAGATGATAATGCTATTGCGTTTGAATCAAGTGAAATTCAAGAAGTGGATGATGGAGGGACTTCTGTAAGAGAAAGTTCTTCTCTTAATATATTGAATGGCAAAGGTAGCATTGATGCTTTACTGATGGCTGATGAACACCTCGACGACTTTGATGATCAAGAGAATGTGCCGGCTATGGCATTTGACGAGGAGATTGAAGAGATTTGCACATATCAGTTGAATGATATTGGGACTAAGTCGTCGACTGGAGGATGGTTTGTGTCGGAAGGGGAGTCCGTTCTTCTTGCTCATGATGATGGCTCTTGCTCTTTCTATGATATTGCTAACTGTGAGGTATATTAATTTTTATATTAATTTAAACATTTTTCTTTTAGTTTTCCCTTTGTTTTGTGAATTTCCTGCTGATGTTGTATTTGTTTCTTTTGTATCGAAGAAACTACAGCTATGTATGGATATGTTTTACGAGATGTTTATAGAAAATTCTTCGGATTTGTGTATTATGGGCACTTGTGTGAAAATGATTTGAGTTGGTTATGTTTGGTCATGTTTTTTAAAATGGTTGGAATTAGTAAATTGATGTGATGTTAATGTATACATGATGTGTAAAATGATTGAAGTAATTATTTTAATAATGACTTTCTGATTAAAAAATATTAGAGTAAGAAAGAGAAAAGAAAGAATAGTTGCCGTAGGTATGGCAACTATTGATGAAAAATAGTGTGAAGTGATGAATATGTTGGTTGGTAGGTAATTATATACGGATAAACAAAAGTGAATTTGAAAAAAATGTGTTTTTGGTTGAAAATGAATTATAGTTGAAACTTTTTGAAAATTGTGATCTAGAAACCAGAAATTGGAATCCGTAAACATATCCATACATAGCCCACACTCCATGTAATTCATGAAAGTGCATATGTTTGTGTACATACTTTAGCTTAGTGGATTAGCCATTTGACAATGATCATCAAACTATTCCTTAACTACGCTACTGTTTTGATTCTCTTTTCAGGAGAAGGCCGAATATAAGCCTCCTACTGGAGTCTCACCAAACATGTGGCGAGATTGTTGGATAATTCGTGCCCCTAGTGCAGATGGATGCTCGGGGAAATATGTAGTGGCTGCATCTGCTGGAAATTCTCTAGATTCGGGTTTTTGCTCATGGGATTTTTACACTAAAGATATTCGAGCTTTCCATTTTGAGGATGAAACTAGCCAAGTTAGAACAGCCCTTGCTCCATTATCAAACAACACTATGCATAGAAGAAACGCTTTATCAACATATATGGCCTCTGAAAACCAACAGTGGTGGTATAAACCTTGCGGACCACTTATCGTATCAACGGGTAGTTGTCAAAGGACGGTGCAGGTTTATGATATTCGTGATGGAGATGAAGTTATGAAATGGGAGTTGCAGAGGCCGGTTTTGGCCATGGATTATGCAAGCCCTTTACACTGGAGAAACAGAGGAAAAGTGGTAATAGCTGAGTCAGATGGTATTTCTCTATGGGACGTGAACTCTTTAAATTCTCAGGCATTGTTGTCGGTTTCTTCGTCTGGTAGAAAAATTTCGGCTCTTCATGTTAATAACACTGATGCTGAATTGGGAGGAGGAGTTAGGCAGAGGTAATACATTTTAAGAAGCTCTTCTCTTATGACCATCCTTTCAGAATCTATTCTTTTTTTTTTTTGGTTTCCTGTTTCGATATATATTTGAGCGAAGAATGATGTCTTTCTTAGAACAGCAACTTCAGCTTGGATTAGATTGTTTCATCAGCTTTTAGGTTAATTTTTCTCTATCATCAACCACCTTGTCTTGATCTAGACATTACTGATTATTTCTGAGTTACTTTAGTTTGATTCCCAGGACTAGGATATTAGCGGAGTGTTTGCAAACATAACTACTTATAGTGAAGTGAAAACACGTAAGAAATTATTAGAATTGAGAAAAAATCAGATATGGATAGTGTTTGCAAACATAAGTGAAAAGTGGAAAAAAGTTGAGAATGGTTAGAAAAAAAGTGAATAGTGTTTGTTTAAAATAACTTTGATTTAACTACACAAGAACTGTAATCAGTTTTAAACTCCCCTACCAACTTCGAGATTATAGATTATTATCACTTAAGTTTAGAGAATTAGAAGCATAAGTCGGATTTGCAGATGCTCCCAAGTAACTTAATTTTAGCCATAAGTTGATAAGCACTTAAATTTAGAGTTTTCAAACACCATTATCAATATTTCTTAAGTATATACCTTTTCTGTCTCCTTTTTGAGTACTTTGCATCGTTACAATATTTCTTAAGTATATACCTTTTCTGTCTCCTTTTTGAGTACTTTGCATCGTTACATCACACCGCCTCCTAAGTTGCTTATGTTTTGTCTGCAGAATTAGTTCATCGGAAGCAGAGGGAAACGATGGTGTTTTTTGCACTCCCGACTCCATAAATGTACTAGATTTCCGCCACCCATCTGGCATTGGTCTTAAAATACCCAAAATTGGCGTAAACGTAAACTCAGCTTTTTCTCGTGGCGATTCCATATACATTGGATGCACTAATTTAATGTCAGCAGGAAAAAAACATTCTTCTTCCCAAATCCAACAATTCTCGTTGCGCAATAATAGGCTTTTAACCACATATGCACTACCAGAATCAAATGCTCATCACAATTTCACAGCATTGACACAAGTTTGGGGAAATTCTAGTATGGTCATGGGAGTTTGTGGGCTCGGTTTATACGTTTTCGACTCATTGAGGGATGATGGAATGCCGTTGGATTTTGGCAGCACCCAAAATGCAAAAGAAATTATTGGACCAGACGATATGTACTCTCCTTCATTCGATTACTTGTCTTCGAGAGTTCTTCTCATATCAAGAGATCGACCCGCCTGCTGGAGGTACTTGTTATAGATATCTATGTGGATTTAAAGCATTAAGGTTTCATTCATATGGATTGTGCAATAACTTATTGCCTATCTTGTGAATTGGGATTATAGATGCTTAAGTTTGCTAAAGTTATTCTATGAGATTTTTTTTTTCAGATTTGCAACTATGTGTGTTGTTACTGTATCATATTTTTTTCCCCATGTGTTCGGGATTTGGAAGAACTAGAAACTAATGGCTTTTGGTGAAAGTAATGCAAAAAATTTGTTATATTGCTGTGTAGTAATATATATTTTCCTATTAGAACTTGTTACGGCCATCAAATCAAAGTGTCTTGTGCTTATAATTACATGATTAGGGGGTTCAAGTCGAGTCGAGCCGAGTCCTGAGCTGGTTCGGCAAGAGCTTCAGTCCAAGTTCTTGAACTTGAGCTTATTTATTTACTGTTAGTGAGCTCTTGAACTTAGAAGTATTTTTAATTTCTTTATACTAGTCGGTAATGCACACTTGATGTGTGTGCCAAAAATGAAAGGGTGGGAAATAAAATTTAACGTGATTGAAAAAAGAGAAAAATATAGGGGGAGATATTTTATATGTCGGATTTTCTGGATTATGTGATTGTGATTAAGTTATCTTTGAACATATATAGTGATACTATAACAATCACGTGGTGTGTGGACATCTGATTCATTTAACCAAGCTATTTACCCATATTAAAAACCGTTTGTTAGGCCCTTAATATTTCTTAATAGTATAAAATTAATTCTTAAGAGCCCTCGAGCTAGAACTTGACTTAAAAAAGTTGAGCTCGAGCTTTTTTCCTCTCTCCGGAGCTTGAACCCGAGTTCTCAAAAACAGTCTTTTCAAGTTCGAGCTCGTTATTTCATGCTACAGCCTCCAAATTTACTCGAACTCGACTCTTATTCATGACAGTGACAAAGATGTACACCGTCAAAGTTGTTTAAACATTGGGAATGCTATGCACATTTCCTTTTTTTGGTATGGAGCAGCACATGGTTTTAAGAACAAGGCCCCATTATATTTACCAAGTCCCAAAGTCAATTTAACAAAACAAAATTTAAATGATAATGTTGAAAATGTTACTTAATATGAATGAGTGAAAATAATTATTTGCTTTGTCACAACAAAGATTTGTAATAACAAAAGTTTCTTTAAAGTTGACGACAATTAGTAACAACTTAATGACAAAAGTTTCTTTAAAGGTGTGTCAATAATTGTCAATAGTAACAATAATTATCAAGAGAGACAATTTCTATACAAATTTTGTCACAAAGAAACATAAAACTTATTCTTGTGACAAAAGCAAATATTGTTGTCACTAAAAATTAAAATTAATAAGTAATAACAATTTTAACATTGTCGCTTGACCTCAAGAAGATCTTAGGCTGTGTTTGCTTTTGTTTTGTTTTGTTTTTTTTTTTTTTTTTGTGAAAATTTTGGTGAAAAGGTTTATTGGAAGTTGTGTATTTTGGAAAATGTGTTTGGTTTTGTGTTTGATTTTATTTTCAGAAGAGACAAAAGTTACTGTAACAGTCAAATTATGTAAGTTTTTGTCTGAAAAAATGTGTTTATAATTAGTTAATGATTGAAAAATATAATATAATATAAGTTTTAAATGATTATATTGTAGTTGATATAATTAGTAGGCACCTTAAAGTAGAGACAAATAGAAAAACAATAGTTGACAATTTTTTTGACCAAAAATTTTTTTTTTTGATAAAAAAAACATAAAGCAAACACAACCTTATTTTCTTGTAGCTGAGTCTTGAATTACGCTGATGCCAATGATAATGTTGGACACACGTTTTAAAAGATTGTTACACATTTGTGTTCTTGTCTTCTTTTAAGTTAGTTAAATGTAATGTATTGGAACACGTAGGAGTACTATTCTCCACAGGAAATAGTGGGGTTTTATTTGATTTTTTTTTTTTCTCTAGTTGTCCTAACCCTTTGGTCAGACTAATGTTACTCGAGCCGGGAATATTCACCGAAAGTGTGAGGCTAATTCTCCCAAATTTTTGTTTTTTCCTCGAATTCGAAATCTCTAATTAATGAAATTGATACCACCTCAATCAATTATTATTGGTGAGATTTATTTGATAGTAATGAATAGGCAGGTGCCCGCATTTGCTGATGCCTTACAGGTTTATTTATTATGAATTGATTGTATTTGTACTTGTTAGTTATTACTTGCTTAACAGAGTGAGATTTTAGGTAAACTTTTTAATAACCAAAGGAGTATTTATTTTATTTGGTTAATACAACTTTTTTTTTTTTTTTTTAACATTATCAATATAACAATTCTACATAGACCGGGATGATGCTGACATGACTAAGGATGTCTTCGATACATTTTGTACATGACAAGTATTTCTTTTTTACAGTTTAGTAGTTATAAAAATATTAAAAAATAAATGAAAACACTTTAAAATAATTGAAAAAAATAAGTCTATCTCATCCAAATTTAGTTTTTTATATGTTTACCTCTTTTCTTAACGAAGTGACTTTTTGTTTTCTTCCCATACTTTTCTAATCACATCATATGAAAATTCTAGCAAAAATCAGATTTGATTGAATTCAAGGACAATTTAGCTGATTTTCAATCGATTACATGACAAATTATGCCTATATTTGATCAAATTAAGTATGAACTAGAACTTTTCTCACAGCAAACGACGCTATCACTTATATTAAGTTTTTATTATACTCGTATCGTGTCATTTTAAATTTACCACCATTTACCTGTACAATTTTTTTCATATTTATACATCAATTTTTTTTTTTAGGTTTCAAAAAGATTAAACGGGGAAGTCTAGTCCCTTAGTGTGAGTCATATAAAGAGAAGCCCTCTCCAGGGTGGTGTCTTCAGTGGGATTCGAACTTTTGTTGACTCTGGAGTTCACAAGCCGCTTACCACTTAACTCAACCACCTTAAATATACAGTATTGTTGGTTACGCAATAAATGTTAAAAATCAGATATAGAGCAATTAAAGAAGTTGTTTCCAACTTGCAAAAGAAAAATGATTAAATAATTAATCTATACTAACATCCTCTATTGAGATATGGATGTATATATATATATATATATATCTATCTATCTATCTATCTATCTATTACTTATATTATTTGAAGGAGGTCTTTTGACTCAATTGGTGTTATTTTGATCGAATGGTGAATCTCAGAATTTAGAGTTTTTTTTTAATTTGTTAGAAAATTTTGATTGGTGATCATTTACATTTTCCTATGCATGCTTTACTTTTGGCACTTAAACCATAAATATGCCAATTAAATTGTTATTTTTCCTATACAGTATACATACATGCGTGTAGCCGTGCAGCTGCTATTATGCACTTCCCTATGCACACACATTTGGTAGTTATGCCATTAACTAATTAAGTTAATTAAATAATTTTCATTAATTTGGGTAATAAGCCATAACTTAATAATAATTTTGAATATGCATTCATGTAGAGATTTGTTATATATATTTACGTATATATTATCTATCTATTCTATTATTATTATCATCTATATTATTTGAAGGGGATGTTTGATCAATTTTAACCCAATTAAGCTCAGGTTAAAAATTTAGAGAATTTTGAATTTTTTTTTATCATCTAAAAAAATCTCATTGGCTACCTCATTGGAAATATAATGATATTAAAGTCAAATTTGAAAATATTGAATTGTTCAATGTTTATTAGGGAAATGAATTCTCAAATTGGTTGAAATTAGTTGGCGTTAATTGGCTTAAGTATTGAAATTCTCAAATTTTGAATTATCCAAGAAATGTGATATTTTCCATGAAACAAAATTTATTTTCTTCCAACCACATCTACTATAAAATCCCTTCATTTTTATCACCTTCCATCCTTATATGCACCATCTTCTTCTACTCAATCTACGTTGCCCCTCTACTCATATGCATCATCTTTATTTTCTCAGTTTTTTATGCAACATTTTATTTTAATTTTTTTATTTGGACATTTTTATGTTAATTAAAAGTAATTTTGCTTTTTGCTTTTTTCATTTCAGGGATCACCAGCAACATTGCACCATGAGGTATATAATTTTGTCCATCCAATCACCTCTAGATTATTTTATAGTTGCACCATGAATTTTCCTATATTGTCTTAATTGGTTGTAAATGCTTCGATATTATGGGTTTTTCTTATATTAATAGAAATTGCAATTAGTTTTCACATAATCGAATTTAATTTATTCATCATGTAGGTTTTCTTCTCCTGATTGCATGAGCAGAGCTGTTGAATTTGGACTATTTACTAGGCGCAAGGATTGATACTTAAATATACATGTAAGGAGGGCATTCACGTGCACTAGCATACGAATCGCAAATAGGATGGATGCCTGAGTTATAAAACTAAAAGTTGTAGTTATAAGTAAAAAATATTTGAAATATTTATATACACATATATAGTCGAATTTGAGAAAGGGGGGAAATGATAATTATTGGATATAAGAGAGTTAGTTGGACGTATGAGAAAATAGAGTAGCCCCTTCTTCATGTTTGTTTCATTAAAAATATTTAGATATCACTAAATTCCTCTTCAATAGTAATGAAAAGTGGATTAGGAATTCCTTCGAATGGACATCATTCCTACTTTTTCATGTAATTTTTGTATCAATTAATTATTCTGTCTATTTGCATTTTCATTTTCTCACAATCTAACTTAATTAAAACTTAGTACATTCAGTTTTCTTTTTAAAATTTATATCTAATATTATAATGAATAGCAATTGAAAAAAAAATCTAAGCAGTGTTCTATTGAGTAAAAGAAGAGTGCTCAATAATTTATAAAAGTTTGAAAGATGACTGCCAAGTGCCAACTATTGTACGTTACTGGCATTTTTGACACACTCAATGTGTGTTTAAATTTACTATATATATTTACTATTTTTTGTGCCATTAACTGACTGTTAATGATTATTCATTTAATTGTATTATTTATTTGAATTTATTTTATGTATGTTAATTGGAGAAACTGGAGAGAGAAAAGAGGAGAAAAGATGAGAAAAGAATTAAAAAAAATTTATCATCGAGAAAAGAATTAAACAAATGGGTTATACAGAGTATAAATAATATGATACTAAATATGTGTCCTATGCTAATGTATCAATATCATTTAAGAGAGAAAAAAAAAATTATGCAGATGAGTAGTTTGTTCCCTTTAATTATTTAATAGAACATAGTATGAGTAAATATATTTTTTCAAGTTTAATATTTCAAATCTCTAATACAATAATAAATATTATCTTTACTTCATTTCAAGTGTTGGAATAAATATGCCCAAATTTGGAACTATGGGATAAATTTTCTCAAAATATATGTAAAAGAAAAACTATACATTAATTATAAATACAAATATCAAGATTGATGAGGAGTAGATAAGATTTGCAATAATACTTGATTATCTTCAAAATAATTTGGGTGTAACTTTGCATGCACGAGAAACGAAAAACCATCCATTTTCTTCTATAGACAATAAATAGAGATTATTTAAGCTTTTCTTACGTTTGACTTAAAAATAGCATGTAGCTTTACATTTTATACGATAATGAGTTAAATATTATCTTACTGATCATTTACATGTAGATTGTTCTCAAAGCTATACGATAATTAGTTTGGGTCAACCTTTCATGTATTTATTTACTTATATCTTATTATTTTAATTGAAGCAACTACATTAATCTTTAAATACAGGTTTCGCGTTCATTTTAGTGTAAAAGACAACAGTGTTGTTATTGATTTAAAGTTACTAAACCGACAAGTTGAATTTATGTTTCACCGACAAGTTGCTTATTTCAAAAGTGTGGAAGAAAAGGTAGAATTACAATTCTATTTGTGAAAAAAGTCAATATATCAAAAAATTTAAAAAATATAAAATAACAAACAATATTTTTAGGAGAATGGTAGAAAGCTATTACAAGACCACGTCAATTCGTTCAAAAATCATGCATTTACATTTATTGTTCACGTACCACCAAAATTTGCAAGATCAAATGTTCGATGCACGGTAGATTTTATTTTACCGGTTGATTGGTCTGAAGAATGTTCAACTTTATGAAAACAAAAATAATCAAATGTTTAATTTGATTCTAAGCAATGGTATCATTTTTCCTAACTTATATTTTAATTAATATTGGTCGTATATAGCACGGGTTACATACTAGTATATATATATATAGAAATAATTGCTGGAGCCTCATGCTACATAATCGACATAATTATTTAATTGAACTTCAGTGCCCATTTGTTATTTTCTCCAAAATAAAAAACTTGTGTGCATCATCAACACTCGTTATTATCATTCAATGTAAATTAAAACAAAAAAAAGAAAAAGAGAAAAAAAAGAGCCGCATGGGAAGCGTTCAACGTTTCTTTGCCATTTGAGGTCCACTATCTCTGCTCACATTATTTGATACTAATTAAATTAGTCTTATCACATTTAATAACAATTAATAAACCTTGAGGGCAACTTGTAAAAATTTCAGACTGTATTGACTTAGCATTTGACATTAATATTGCCCAGGGGATAAGGTTAAAGTTATTTTCTATTAGAAAGTTGTGGATTCGATTTTCTCCTAACCCGTGGTAGGTGGCCGGAGAAGACTCCATCCAATTTTTTTATTTACAAAAAAAAAGACATTTCACGGCTATATATGTATATATATATATATTAAAAAAAATGGAGTGATTAATAGAAAACAGACCAGTGAGGGACAAATTCAGCTATAAAATGTCCCTTAATCTCATTTTTAATTATCTATCAAGACCTGTTGTCAGCTTGTTTTCTTTATAACTGAACAATATCTAAGTCAAAATTTATAATGATTCTTAATTTTTTTATGTAAATCTATTGAAAGTATCACATTACGCGTGATTCTGACCCAGAAAATAATAATAAAATCTGATTACGAATAATTCAAATTTCAATTAAGCTGTAAACAGTATGTGGTCAATTGGCCTGATTACTTAATTACAATTTATAATCAGATCAAAGTAAGCTGTTCCATTTCATCAAAAATTGCTCCAGCTAAATGAAAAATTGGCAATGTAATACATAAACTATTTTTAATGAATTTGTTCGATAATACATCTCATGAATATCAAATAGCAACCATTTATAAAAGTAAAAATCGATGAGATTGTGAAACCTGATAAAAAGTATGTACTGTACAAATTACTCTGATGAGGGCGGACCTTGACTCTAAATTTTTTAGTAGGCTATTTTAGTCGTTTTAATGCATGTCGTAATCCTATACGTAGTTGTGCTTTACAACTTGACTATTAGTAAGATTCTTCAGGTTAATCATCGACATAAATATAGTTCTTCGCCAAACTACGTAAATCTTGTCTTGTGTGTGTTTAATTATTCGTCCAATAGTTTTTTCAACGAGACAACTATTTGTTAGTAAAATAATGAGAATTTTTGCCCTTTAAGCAATACAAACAAACAATGCAAGGATTAACCTTGACTTTATGCCTCAGTCATTTTCCATTCACCTTTTAATAGTTTACATTAAGGCTGCTAATTTTGACTTAACCTGCACTTAGAAAAACTTAAAAATCATTCATAATCTGTAAGATGAGCTTTTTCAAGCCCATAATATGTATAAAACTATAAATTAAACAGTTTATATTAACTTTGTCTCCAATGGCTGCTACCTATATATAAGAAATGGTTAAAATTTGCTCATTCTCACTAAAAATATGCTGTCCAATCACATGTAATATAACCAGATTAATGTCCGAAGTGAAATAAATGAAGCTTATTACTATGCTTACAAAGTCAATCTGAATTCTGGATTAAGGTTGTCAATGAATTGAGTCACGTCAAATTAAAACTTATTTGAATTAATATTATTGAATTTTAAAGTTTTTGTTTGAGCATGCTGTGTATTTTTTTAAATTGTTAATCGAACTGAAATCAAAAGCGAGCTTTAATCTGGTCGAAAACGAGTCAAGTTCGAGTAATTTGATTTTTTCAATATAATTTTTACCAATCAAGTTGGGATCGAATCTAGTTTCAAAACTTATCGAATAGTAAAAGATGAATAAATTTGATTTGTTATTTAACAAACACTACAAAAAATTATGATATTGGTGACAATAATGCCAAGTGACAATGTTAAAGTTGTCACTTATGATCAATTGTTAGTGACAAGAACTTTTGTCTTGTCACTAAACTATGTTCCACATGTTTAATAGTGACAAAATTTGTATAAAAGTTGTCACTTTTGATAATTAGTGACAAGGAAATTATTGTCATTATGGACAATTAGTGACCCACCTTTTGTGACAACAATTATAGTTGTCACTCTATTTGTATTGTCACTAAATTGTCACTATACATGTGTCACTAATTGTCAAGAGTGACAACTTTAAAGAAACTCTTGTCACTAAAAATTCTTATTGTGACAAAACAAAAATTATTGTCACTCATTATGTACATCTAGTGACAATTTTAACATTGACACTTCAAATTTTGTCACAAATATTACTTTTTATTATAGTGAAATTGAACTCAAACGAGCTTATGAATTGATATCAAGTCTTTTAAATAATTTAATTCATTTTTCAACCATGTTCTGAACATTCACGCTCCAATTGTTAAATTCTTATTTGAATTGAGTCTTGTTAAAATCAACCGCATGATCACAACTGAAATATTATACTCGATTTTGATTGATTACTCTACTTAAAGCATATATTTAAATGAAAAAATATAAATTAATTTATTAATATTAATTGATTTGACTGTGGACTATAATGCTCTCTCTCTCGTTTTTATAACAAACAACTTGCACACAGTTCACTCCACAACTTGCTTTGTTCTTGGCCAAAATTAAATATGCAATTTGCAGTTTTTTTGATTTAGTTTTTTTTCTTGGATTACATGTCACCCACTTTGATGACACCCAACAATGTATGTGTACCATTGAATAATTAAATATATATATATATATATGATAATATCATAAAGTAAAATTATTATCAAATATGGAAAAAAAAAATAATGACATCATCATATATGATTTAACGATTTACAATCTACTTAAGTGACTATATCATATATCATTCAACAATTTACAATTCACTTGGATAAAAACAAGAAAATTGAAATATGCAGAGGCACTAGTACGGAGTGTAATTAAAGCGGAGGTACTGTCAACGCCCGAGGGTGTGGATAGAATCCCTTGGAAGGGTATGGTTGTCATTTAAATTGGAAATAAAATAAAATAAAAATATGAGGATGTTATTAATAATTTTTTCCAACACAAATTCAAACTCAATAAGTCACGTTGTATGGTATTATTAATAACATCCACAAAAAATAAAACCTCTCCCTCCTCGTCTCTCTCTAAACCCTAACATTTTTTTTTCTATTTTTCTTCATCGGCGATAGCTTGGTGAAACAGTCCTCTACTTCAACACTATTACCACCACCGACGAATTGGGTTGGAGCACCCTTTTTCAAGTTGTACATCATATTTTTAAATCTGGCGAGACGGATATAAATCTAAAGACACATCTCCAAATCTAACAAGACGGATATGGATCTAAAGAGACAAAGACAAATCTGACGAGATGAAGACGGATGATATACTTAAGTTTTTAAATTTATATAGCGTTTTAAATATTTTATTTAGTATCTTAATTTCTCTCTCGTATGAGAATTTGCTTTCTCTCTCGAATAAGAGTTTTATCTCTTTTTGAATAGGAGTTGCACAAGAATTTTCTTGTGTTCGTTTGTGAGTTCTTAAGATTTGTTATCTTCAAGAACTTGATAGTTGTGTTTCAGATGTTCTTACTACATCGTTTGAGTCGATATGAATTGTATTGTTTTAAGCGTTGTAAACTTTCGATTGAATGATATATAAAACCGATTTTTTTTCAAAAAAAAAAGAGTCACGTTGTATGGTAGAAGTCCACATCGGAAGCATCCGTTGAGTTGGCTGAAATATGAATCCAATTGTTTGATATTTGGCTCGAGATAAATTGCTAAAATTCCATAAGAGTTATGTTCGTTAAACCAAACCTAATTTTTCTTTATTTGATAAGTTTTGAAATTCGGATTAATTGATAAATAAATGAGAAAATACGTACTAGAATTTACTCGAGTTCAAACATTATTGTTTTTGATTAACAATCAAATCAAGTTCAAACTCAATTTTTGAAACTTCAGCAATAATTAAATTGAACAATACTTTGCCCGACTCAACTCAATTTCGACATAAAGAGTGTACGTTTAAGCATCAATTTGGACTTGTATTTTTTTTAAAAAAAATTCAATAAGAGGAAGAGTTGCCGAATATAGATACTGATTTTGGTCAATCAAGAAATGGACTCAATGATACCAGCTATTTGTAGAAACATCCACGAGTGAACACTTAAGCTTATCAAGTACATTTTGGTAAATTTGTGATCCAACTACTCGTCTAGAATCTAGACACAATGTTTTAAAAGAAATTATTAAGAACCCCTTAGAATAAATTTGTGTATCCTACAACTTTTCTTCTCAAATTTTAAAGACACAATATTTTAAAAGAAATTATTAAGAACCTTTTAGAATAAATTTGTGTATCCTACAACTTTTTTTAAAAAAAAAATTCTATACAACGGAAGATTCACTAACCCGACAAACCCGGGCAGATAGTTTTTAATCATGAACGTGACAGACCCTATAAGACTTTAGATAAGGAGAAAAAGAGACAAATATGTGACAGTCTGGAGTCGTAATCAGGACCTCCCACATGAAAGTGGAAGTTGATACCATTAGGCTAACAAACATTGGATTGTGTATCCGACAACTTAATAACAATATTAATGATTTTACACACTAAATCCAACACTTAACTTTTACACACTAAGATCATTAAGATTTTAATGATTTTGAAAATCCTAAGATAAATAAATTAATTCTACAATAAAAATTTTATTTTGATTTTTCAAATATCAGTTATAATTTCAAAATTTTGATACTCTATGTACCCTCGGTATGTTATATATGAAAAAAGAATAGTTAATTAAATGTCATTATTAAGCTAGAGAAAATTAGTATTATCCTTATCTATATGAATAAATACTTATTTAAGAAATAGAAAAAAGCCAAAATTGTCAATATACATTTTTTCAATCTAAAAAACACATTTATTGAAGGAACTCAATTCATTATTTTTCAATGTAAAAAGACCTTCCTTAAATGGAAAAATCACAAAAAATTTATTGCAAAAAATAATTGTTGGATTTTTTTTGAATGAAGAATTGGTAGAATGTTATGAATTCTATTTTTTATTTACAAGATTTTAGTAATTTTCTCATTTGTTTCGAGCTCTAGATGCTACTCGAGGCATATACCCTTTGCTTGAGGGAAGTACGTAATATTATGTTCAAAACAAAATAAAACCACACAACAAACTCAACCAAACCCTTACAATTTGGTAACACAAGAAAACTAACCCTTATAATCATGAAAAGTTGAAAACCACACCGACACTATTCCAATTAATCTTCTTTTCCAATAATTCAATGCAATAAATAGGTTCATAATCAATTATTAAAAAATTAATACGTTTTCCAGCTTGATTAATTGAATGTGACTAAATTATATCACATACATTAATTTTGTATCAATCTACTAATTTTCTTTTTGAAGAAAAATAGGTCTTATATATCAATTAATAAAAAATTTACAATGTCTGGAACAATACAATTCATATCGACTCAAACAATGTAGTAAGAACATTTGAAACACCAACTATCAAGTTTTTTAAGATAACAAATCTTAAAAATTCACAAATGAACACGAGAAAATTCTTGTGCAACTCCTATTCAAGGAGAGATGAAACTCTCATTCAAGAGAGAAAGCAAACTCTCATACGAGTGAAAAAATAAAATACTAAACAAAATATCTAAAGCGCTATATAAAATTAAAAACTTAAGAATCACCTGTCTTTATCTCATCAGATCTGTCTCTGTCTCTTTAGATTCATATCCGTCTCGTCAGATTTGGAGATGTATCTTTAGATCCATATCCGTCTCGTCAAATTTGAAGATGTGATGTACAACTTGAAGAAGGATGCTCCAACCCAACCCGCCGACGATGGTGGTGGTAACAGTGGTGAAGTAGATGACTGTTTCATCAAGCCATCGCCGATGGAGAAAAATAGAAGAAAAAAGTTAGGGTTTAGAGAGAGATGAGGAGAAGAGAATGAGATAGATACTATTTTTAACTAATTTTTAATTTGACTTGTGTTATTCATCTTATCAATCTACCAATTAAAACCCCTTAAATTCTTAATTTAATAAGTTACATAATTGAAATTAGATTTCCTATTCAGAACTGAATCTTGTATCGAAATATATTTCGATTTAAAAATGGATATTAGTATTGATAGTATCCATCAACCTTGGAAGATTAGTACCCAAACCCCCACATGGTTAGAAGATACCACGAGTCTCTCTCTCCATCTCTCTAAATCTTAACCTTCCTTTTTTTTCTATTTTTTTCCGTCGACGATAATTTAGTGAAACAGTTGTCTTTTTCACCACTATTATATCACCACTATCGTCGACGGGTTGGGTTGGAGCACCCTTCTTCAACCTGTACATCACATCTTCAAATCTAACGAGAAGACTATGGATCTAACAAAATAGAGACAGATCTGACGAGATGAAGACGAGTGATACATAAGTTTTTATACAGTATTTTAGATATTTTGTTTAGTATTTTATTTTTTCTCTCGTATGAGAGTTTGCTTTCTTTCTCGAATGAGAGTTCATCTCTCCTTGAATAGGAGTTGCATAAGAATTTTCTTGTATTCGGTTGTGAGTTTTTAAGATTTGTTATTTTCAAAAACTTGATAATTAGTGTTTCAGATGTTTTTACTACATCTTTGAGTCGATATGAATTGTATTGTTCCAGACATTGTAAACTTTCGATTGAATGATATATAAGATCGATTTTTCTTCAAAAAAAAAAAAACCCACATGGTTAAATTTGCACGCCTCTCTCTCTCTAAACCCAAGCTTTTTTTTTTCGATTTTCCTCCGCCGGCAATGGTTTGGTGAAACAGTCCTCTACTTCACCACTGTTACTACCACCATCGTCGGCGGATTGGGTTGGAGCACCCTTCTTCAAGTTGTACATCACATCTTCAAATCTGACAAGATGAATATAGATCTAAAGACACATCTCCAAATCGAACGAGACAGATATGGATCTAAAGACAAATCTACTAATCATTTATTCAATTAAAGACATTTATTCATTTATCTAAAGACAGATATGTCTTTAGATATGTATCTAAAGAAATCGATTTTTCTTAAAAAAAAAAAAAAAAACCCAAAGGATTAAGGGGATGAGGGGGTTGAGATACCAAATAAAATATTGAAATAATATTAAATTGAATTAGTTTAAACAGCTTCAATCTACTCACCATTTATTCAATTAAAAAAAAAGGACAAAATCTTACTTTTGTATCAAATTCTTTTTCGACTCTGCTCATTTAGTCTATTTGCGTATAATTAAATCATATCAATACTGAATCTTTAACACGGTATCCAGAGTATTGTATTTGATACAAATACAACTATAATATTGCACGAGTTAGTTTTAGGAGTATCTGTACGTTATAGGCGTACATTATACATGTTAAATTTTAGATAATTTTGAAGGCTTCAAATTATACAATCATTGTTTCGCTCTTCGAAAATATAAAGCTAACACGTGACATGAATTAGAATAATCACAAACAACATAATATCATATATTATAATTGAAACTTGTGCGGTAATAGAAAATTTGCAAATAATTAAAATTCAATAATTAAAAAGAGAGCTGTAAAATGAAAAACGACCAACTTAATTTTTTTTTAAATAGAAAATTAGAAAACGATTACTTTGAGGTCGTTTTCTACTTTTCGACTAGAAAAAACAGAAACATAAATGTGAGGGCGACATTTGGTACGTCCTCTTCAAATTTGAATTCCCAACTCAATAAATCACATTGTATGGAGAAGTAAATTTTTCCAACACAAGGTCCTAACTCAATAAGTCACATTGTATGGAGAAGTTCACATTTAGTAATTAAGTTTGTATAAAGTGTAAAAAAAAATAAAAAAAAATATTCAGTTTGAACTCGATTAGTTTAACATTACAAATCAAATTTGAATACATACTTTTTGTTTGATAAGTTTTAAAGTTCAAGTGGGGTTTGACTCAATTAGTGAAAAATGATAAAATGCGTACGAAAAGATCAAATTACTCGTGCAATATCCCACATTGGTTGGGAGGAAACATGAAAGGATTTATAAGTTGGTATAATAGACTCATCTAACAACTTGAGTTAATCATTTTCACAAAGTGAGAACTGATGTGAAGTAGTTGCTAGCGGAGTCTATTATGCCGAGTTTCGCTTGCGGACCCCTTCCCAGTGAGCCCGAGGCATGGAAAATGGTATCAAAGCAGACCTCGAGGATACCATCGGCGCAGGAGGCCCGACCAAATGTGTACTAGGGACGGTCTCGAAAATGCAAAAAGAATGGGAGCATGTCCAATGGAGTTTTGATTGTGATATCCCACGTTAGTTGTGGGAGGAAATATAAAAGGATTTTTAAGTTGGTATAAAAGACTTATCTATCAACATGGATTAATTATTTTCACAAAGTCGATGACGGATGCGAAGTAGTTGCCAATGGAGCTCATTATGTTGGGTTTCGCTTGTGGGCCCCTACCCTGAGGGCCCAGGGCGTGACAACTCGAACTCAACTCGTATCCGATTTTATTAAAGCTCGTCTGAATTTGATTTAATAAACAATCAGACCATGTCTAAATGCGAATTGTGATGCTTGATAAAATTCAAACTAATTCGAACAATATTTTGTTCTTTTCGATTTAGTTAATTTACGATCCAAAATTGGTAAAAAAAGAAAAAATTGGTTAAAATCCAAAATTGGCAAAAAAAAATTTGGATTACAATCCAAAATTGGTATGCTTGATTCACTTATCACTAATTTAGACGTTTGCATTAAAGTTCAAAAAGAGGTAAGGTTGCCGAATATATGTCAAATCTTTTTTCTTCGAGGAATGTACTATTTGTAGGAAAATATGCAATTTCGTCACAACTGAATATTCAATGCATATGAAGTACTTTTTCGGATCCAAGTATCCAACTAATTGAGAAAAAATTTCTATACACCGGGGTCTCGGGTTTTGTATATATCAAACGGTGTAGTTATGTCATGTCAGCATTAACATATATCATATATATTTTTTATATACATCATATATTGACATGGAATAATATATATCACTTGGTGTTCAAAACCTGATGTACACAAGCATTTTTCGATAGATAGTGATTTCAACTTTTCATTACAAATATAATTCTGAAAGAAATTATTAAAAACCTTTTTAATAAATTTGTGCATCCAAGAAATTGATGAAAATATTTTCTTTATAACTTTTTTCAAAATGCATCATTTAAATTTTACATTAAATTCATTAAGATTTTAATGAAATTTACCACCGAATTCTAAGATAGAGAAATTAATGAAGTAATTTTTCTATATAAAATTTTAATTTAATTTAATATGTTATGTATTCTTGGTATCTTATCAAAAAATAATTATAATCAACTTACATGCTAATAGAAGCTGGTAAAATTTCTATTGGATGTATTCATATAAATAATAATATTTAACAATAAAGAATTAAAATTGTCGTTACACAATCTCTCAATCTCCATCAATTCATATTTTTCAATGTAAAAAGGCCTTATTTAAATGGAAAAATCACAAATTTTTTATTGCTAAGTAATTGTTGGGTTTTTTTTCGAATGAAAAATTGCTAGAATATTTTGAATTTTATTTTTATTTATTGAGATTTTAGTAATTGCATATACCTTTTACTTCTATATTATCTATATTATTATTTATGCCCAAAACAAAATGAACCACACAACAAACTTAACCAATCCCTTACAATTTGGTCACAAGAAAAACTAACCTTTTTAATCATGAAAACCTCACCAACAACCCATGATATTTTAGTCAAGTGGTAAGATTGAGGCCCCATAACTTAAAGATCATGGGTTCGATTTCCACCAATGTGTGGGTTACTTCTCTATTTATATAATAGTTTTTTATTTCCAGTTTGTAGCTTGTTCTTACTAGTTTATAATGAAAAATTGTTGATTACAATTATTAGTTCGATATCCGATATAATGATGTAAACGTTTCATTAAAAAACAAAAGCACTCATACCAATTAATCTTATTTTCCAATAACTCAATGCAATAAATAGGTTCATAATCAATTACTAAAATATAAACACGTTAGCTGACTAGATTAATTAAATGTGACTCATTCGAAAAAATCTACCAATTAAAACCCCCTTAATTTTTTTTAATTAAATAACTTATATAATCGAAATTAAAATCCCAATTCAAAACTGAATTCTGTATTAAACTATATTCCAAATTAAAAGGGTCATTTTTATTTTATTTTTGAATGAAATAGTTACATCATTATATCGGATATCGAATCAACAATCGCAATTAACAATTTCCTAACACAAACTAGTAACAACGAGCTACAAACTAAAAATAAAAAACTAATATATAAGTAAAGAAATTACCCACATGTCTGGTGGAATCGAACTCGTGACCTCTAGTTCAAGGAGTTTGAATTTTACCACTAGATCAAGACATCATGAACAATTAAAAAGGAATTTAATTATTAGTATTCATCGCCCCTTGGCAAGATTAGTAAAGCCAAACCCCACATAGTTTAGTATTAAGGGAGTGAGTGGGTTGAAATACCAAATTAAATATTGAAATAATATTAAATTAAACTAGTCCAAACAGCTTCAATCTACTCACAATTTAGTCAACTAGAAAAAATATGGAAAGTTAAACAAACTCCCCCTCGTGTAATGTGTAAACCCCCTAATGTTTTAATGAAGTTCTTACAATTATTTTAAAAATATGGAAAGTTCTTACAATTATTTTATCTGTATTTAAAAATTCTTATAATTTAACCTTTTAAAACTTTATAACGAGGCTCTTGTACGAGTGTTCGTCATTTAAAACACCCCTTTAAAAAAAAAAAGGACAAAATCTTACTTTTGGATCATATTATCTTCAACTCTATATAAAGGGCTCATTCAGTCTTAATGTATTCTTGCATGTAAGCAACTCATAGCAATAGTATCATATATTGAATAAATTCAAAAAAAGAGAGAAAAATAAAATTATTATGGGGAGGGTTTGTGATCCATTACTCAAGGGTGGAAGAAGAGAAACAAAATATAGCCATGGATTTTCAGCTTCTGATATTGAAACCCTCACTAGTATTTGTGAGGTATTATTACCTCCTCTCCCACCAAAACACAATTTCCACGAAAATTTCCCGAAAAACGACGAAGATGATCAATCCAATAAGGCAATTCAATCTTTCTACGAAGCTTCTGGCTCTCAATATCCAATCCCTGATGAGGTAAACTACTATAGAAATTATGGTTTTTTTTCTTTTTTTGGTATCTTTTGATGGTTTCAATCGGGAAGGGGCTGGTGGGGGCACCCGCCCCTCAACTTTGAGAATTTTATTTTGCGATGTAAATTTTTAGTATTCGAATTCCCCCCTCCCAAATCTAAGATTTACCCCTTTTTTATATATATTTAACCTCGAATACCAAATCCTGGCTCTGTCCCTTGTTTCGATTGTGTTTTTGAAGATAAATTGTACGCAGGTGGCTGAGATTGTAACCAAAAAGGGTTTTTTGGAGGCGAGATTATTGGTGAGAATATTGTTGAAAATTCTTTCGACGAGAATAGGGACATTGTTGATATGTGGGAGTCTTTGTTTTGGCGAAAAATGGCCTTATTTGAATAAATTCTGTGAAATTTCGGTGGAAAAGAGGGAAAAAGTTCTGCAGAGATGGTTCAAGCACTGGCTGTTGACACCTGTCAGGCTTGCTTTTGTGTTTCTCAAGTTCTTGGTTCTACTTGTGTTCTTTACACGGGTACGTAATCAATTATATATATATATATATTTTTTTTTGATAATAATATAGAGTTCTTCTTTCTTTCTTTTTCATTTCTTTATTATTACAATAGAGTTCTTTCATGAGATGTCTCGAGACTTTCGAATTTGGGATTAAAATTTTAATTATTCGTGGATTCACGTAGAACCTATCAAAAATCGAATGTATATGATTATAATCAAGTGCGGAGCCAGAAATTCAGGTCGGGGGCGAAATACAAAATCGGGGGTTGGGTGGGTTGGGGTGGGGGGCGCAAAAGTGGATATTTTAAATTTTGGAGGATTGAAGTTTTAAATAATAAATTTTATAGGGTAGCGGGGAGGAAGGGGAGGGGTGCCACCACCAACTTGGGTCAGTCCCTATTTATAATAAAATTTGAAATTTCCTAAAAAGCCACTCAATTAGAGGACGTGGGCAAATATAGAAAACATATGTTGAAAAGGATATTTTGTGGCTAAAACTAGGAGAACACACCCTACATGTTGATATGTTTGTGAAAGAGTGGTGACTTATAGGGGATCAATTACGTGGAAATTTATTGAATGAAAACTGACATTGGAGCTCCAAATTACTCTAGTGAAGCTTATTCAATTTTTTGTACTGAAGTTCCACTAGTAATTTTTAAAACTCTAATATCAATTTTATTATTGAACTTTTCATAGAAAGTTCACCGCCATGTCATGTTCATCGGTTCAATTTAATTATTTAATTAATGAGTTTCAAATTTCGAGATTAGATTATGAGAACTTTCTTTGTGGCGCATTGTGGGAAATTTTATGCTACCAAAGTGGGTAATACTCAAGTGTATTTGTCAACCACTGAATATGAACATGATGATGTCATAAAACATATCATTATGTATGATCCAACGATTTAAAATTCACTTAGACACGTATATTTGGCTAGCATCTCATTTACGGGGATTTGATAGTTGGATTAGACGTTGACTCATTCTAGTTTTTCATATCAACACTCTTTTGATCAATATTGGAGGTTGGAAGAAATTCTAGATGCTTAAACAAGAAGTGTTAAGTTCAAAATCTTGTGTATTTATTTTGTACCTCTAGCTTAGAAATAGATTGAAAATCCAAAAAAAAGTGTACAAAGACTCTTGATGATCTGATATGTCAATACATAAACAATGACTACAGATTATATATATATATATATATATATATATATATATATACCAAATGAAGTAAAAGTTAGAATACCATATATATATATATATATATAAAATACTAAATGAAATAAAAATTGGAATACCTTAAAAGGTGTCTAATTAGATATAATGGGAGAAATACTATGGTGCATCAGGAGTGTTGGTCCCGATGCATGCAATACCACATATTTAAAGGGTGGGGGTGGTTTTTGCATTGGGGGTGGGTGACGAAAAACAAACTCCCACTCCTTGAATGTGTGATTATGGTTTACCGGAAGCAACACTTTCAGTGCACTATAGTATTATCCGAGACAATGGGGGACAAGTGGCAAATCATGACTCATGGTGATTGATGAGACAGATGAAAGTGTAGATATCATGTAATAATTAATTTTAATTTAGGATAGTGACACTTGAACAATATTTTCCCATCGTATGATATTTATATATATATATATATATATCAAAATATTTATATCACATGATCGCCCCCTTTTCTTGGTAATTGGTTAATGAAAATGACGCCTCTAAAACTTCATGTACAATTTCTGAAGGAAAAAGGACCCAAATAATAATATATTTGTAAATTGTAATTAGTATATTTCATTGGAGTGAAAATTTCTTTTGACTAATGAAGTAATTATTCAATTAATATATATCGATTAGGCAGATTACCAAACTAGTTTGGAACAGAAACTAAATTTCTTCTTTTCTTTTTATCCCATTTTTTTAAATCAGTTTCGTGATACTTAATTAATTAAGTGCTGTTATGAATATTGTTTTTTACTCTTTTGTTTTCGTGACTACTTGAATTTATTGTTTTGTTTCGTATTCAGCAATACATATTCACGTCAAGTGTATATTTAAGAAAATAATTCGAGATAATATATAACAAGAAAAAAATATGTACCTGACATTCATTTTTCTAATTCTTGGCTTCCTTAATTTTGGTACTTTCATTTAAAACTCATTACAATTTCTCACATATTTTATAAGGTAGGAAACTTAATTCAATAAATTCATGTATCGACTTTTCATCTCATGTCGGCCGATACTTTGAACTATGATGAAAGACATAGGAAATTTCATCGGAGTATTGACATATGAAAGTATGAAACTCCTTATGATTGCCAAGATATATAGATTTAGATACTGGTTAGGCTGCCAATATGATATACATCTCCTATATTTATTGTAAGTTTTATTAACTTTTTCCTCAAATTCAATCAAATCAAATAAGCTCAATCTTGTTTGTAACAGGTAGGAGAGGATTCAAAAAATCCTTCATGGAAAGCAATTGATTATAAAGTTGACAGTGACGAAAACTCATGCACATTTCCCACGGAACGCCCTCTCGAGAAAGGAATAGTCGAAACAAGGCACGAGACTGAACTAACGATCGCCAACTCTCTAGCACAAAAAGGCCTCAAAGTCGCAGAAAACGAAAAGACATACAACATCAAATGTGATGTAGTAATAGTTGGCTCTGGCTGTGGTGGGGGTGTTGCAGCATCCGTTCTAGCAAGTTCGGGCCTAAAAGTCGTGGTTCTCGAGAAAGGAAACTATTTCACCAAAAATGACTATTCATCTCTAGAAGGGCCATCCCTGAATGAGCTTTATGAAGCGGGAGGGATATTATCAACCGTTGATGGGAAAATCATGGTTCTTGCAGGATCAACGGTGGGAGGCGGCTCTGCTGTTAATTGGTCGGCCTGTATTAAAACGCCCAAGCCCGTGATTAACGAATGGGCTAATGATCACAATCTTTCACTCTTTTCAAGCAATGAGTATATTGATGCAATGGAGAAAGTGTGTGAAAGACTTGGTGTCACGGAGAAGTGTGTTAAAGAGGGATTCCAAAATATGATTCTTCGTAAAGGGTGTGAAAAACTCGGTTTCAAAGCGGACCCCGTCCCAAGAAACTCGTCCGAAGGGCATTTCTGCGGTTCGTGCTGCTATGGCTGCATCAGAGGGGATAAGAAAGGGACTGACACAACTTGGCTGGTTGATGCTGTCAAATGTGGTGCAGTTATAGTCTCAGGTTGCAAAGCCGAGAGACTTTTAATAAACAAAAACGATTCCGGAAACACTTTTCGCAAAAAAAGATGTTTTGGAGTCATTGCAAGGAGTACTAATGTGGATATAAAAAAGAGGATCCAAATTGAGGCGAAAGTTACCATCTCTTCTTGTGGTTCACTTTTGACACCGCCGTTAATGCTATCCAGTGGATTAAGGAATAGAAACATCGGTCGTAACCTTCATCTGCATCCGGTTCTAATGGCATGGGGATATTTCCCCGAGAAGGGCTCGAATATTGAAGGAAAGATTTATGAAGGAGGTATAATAACTTCACTTCATAAAGTAAAGGAGAATGAATCATCAAATGTGAGAGCAATTATAGAGTCTCCTATTCTCGGGCCGGGCTCATTTGCAGCATTGTTGCCTTGGGAGTCGGGAAACGATGTAAAGAATCGCGTTTTGAAGTATTCAAGAACTGCTCACTTGTTTGCGATGATTAGGGATAGTGGAAGTGGCGAAATTTTACCCGGGGGAAGAATTAGTTATAAGTTTGATAAGATTGATAAGGAAAATATGAAGGCGGGATTGAGACGAGCGTTAAGGATATTAATAGCGGCCGGAGCCGTAGAAGTTGGTACTCATCAAAGTGATGGACAGAAGATGAAATGCGAAGGGAGTAGTGAGAGGGAAGTGGAGGAGTTTTTGGAGACGGTTATTTCGCCAGAAGGGCCGAAATGGTTTTCGCGGAAATGGACAACTTATTCTTCAGCTCATCAGATGGGAAGCTGTAGAATGGGAAAAAGTCCGAAAGATGGTGCTGTGGATGAGAATGGTGAGAGCTGGGAAGCGGACGGGCTGTTTGTTTGTGATGCTAGCGTTCTCCCCGGGGCGGTCGGGGTTAATCCCATGATTACGATTCAGTCTACTTCGTATTGTCTCGCCAAAAAGATTGCAGAAAAGATGAAGAAAGAATTATAGATCGTTTGAAGAATGGAAGAATATATGTATGTATATAATTATTGTTCGTTTTTACTTTTTGGTAAGTTATTGTTAAGCAAAGGATCGGACCTTGGATTTTAGTTGGAAAATATTGAAGAAAAAAAGGGGATGTTTGGTTTTGTTTTGGCCAAAAAATATGAAGGAAACATATTTTAATAACACATTTTTTGGCCGAAACATTGAATAAGTATATGGTAAAAGTTTACATTATTTGACTGTTGTTACATTAATTTTTGTTCCTTAAAATAAAAAAAGCCATCATCTCACCAAAAACCACCAAAAGAACATTTGAAAATGTCTAAACCAAACACACTCCTCCAAACATAATATCAAAAACGCTCTCACTAAACACGCACATTTCCCAATAAATTTCTCAACAAATAATCTCACCAAAAAACAATGTTTTCCAAAATATAACAAAACATGGACAATACTTTTCTCACTTGATCATAGGATTATGGTTGTTCAGGAACGATATAGAAAAGGAAACATAGCAGTAAAAACATGCTGAACGGGAGATTCATTGGATGGATTATTGACAAAAAATTAGATGTTTTTCAAGACGATTACATTTATGCAATCAAATTTCCAATAGAGAAATAACCGATTGTACAATAGACATAGCGCGTGCTGCTAGCCTAGCCGGCCAGATTTATGGAGCCTTATGGCTCACTTCTTTGCGAATAGCTTCACGAATAGTGATAGATTCTTCCCTGCTAGAACGATTTTCCAATCCCTTTCAGTCGATATACGGTTGGTGAAAAGTCTTGAATGCCCCTCCCCTGCACACCTTGTTGATGCATTAATACAGGTGCTTCAAAGTAATTTCAGCCATCAGAGTCCGTCTCGCGGAATGGCAATGGAACTGTTCTCACTGCTCTGAACTTCCCAACATTGTTTAGGTGCTCATTTTCCAATCTGTATGTCAATAGAATCATATTCCAATTAGCTTAAAATGAAATTTTCTGTCATTTTTACTTTGAAATTGACATTTCCTTTTTTACCTATAATAGTTCCAGTGTCCACGACGAATAACCTCCAAGGAAGCAAGGAAAAATTCGATCAAACGTGACTCAAACATCCTGGGATTGAAATGCATCACGGTCTCCACCCACGCTACCCTTAGGACCAAATTCAAAGCCTAGATATCGACAGTTAATTAATTTATCCAAAACATGCACAAGTAGAACTATCTCGAACGCTAAGTTTGGTTCTTGGATTACGACAGATGAAAAAAAGAATGAAAATATTAAGCGCGCTTCAATATACAGTACTTTGCGCTCAATTTTTCATAATTCACATTTTCCCTACCAAAATCTTAGAACCAAAGAGAGCCTCAAGCAGAAAGAGAAAGGGAGAACTCACAATGGATCCATAGTAAATTCCTCTGTTCTTTAGAATGAGATCATCTCTGAGCCATGGATTTTTCGACTTTGGATTGAAAAGTCCCCAATCTTTAACAAAATCCCAATACAGTTGATAAACCGTGGCCACGAGTGAAGTCACTAAAACAATGACCATCCACAGTTGTGACGGTTGCCTGGCATAGGTTAGTCTAGCCCCGGCTGCCACCATAGCCGACACGTACTTTCCTAGGTTAGCAAGGTGGTCGACATTGCATTCGTCGAACCATCTCCTCGCGCACTAGAGAATTGCAACAAAATCACATGTTAATCAAACTAAGTAAGAAAGAGGACCGAACGTTTGCAGTACTGCTAAAAGCTATAGCTGATAGTAACAGTGCAATTTACCTGCATTGCACGCCAGTAGTAAGGTGCGAAGGAGATAACATAAGCAAGCTCCCGGTATAGCTTCCCGGATTTGCAAGTCTCGTAACGGTGTGTTTTGAAACTTCCAGCAAAAAAATAGCATGCAGCTGATTCCATGTGCCTTAGTAATGGAATCTGTGGAATAAAAATTCAAATAAATGTGCAAGAATTGGCAATTTATCGTTTTACTTTGATGAAATCGAGTTTTCCATGTCGAAAAGTAGGCTTAAGAATAGCACTATGAAGGCTACCTGACTAGTTAGTTGATCAGCCATGAAAAAGTCAACCAACAAAACCTGCATAAGGTATATCAAACACAATGAAAAATTGTGAATTTTCGATAATAGATCATTTACGAAGCTTTAATCGCGAATATTAGGAGATATGGTAATATCTAGAAGTACCTTATAAAATGGAGAGCATACGATGTTACGTATTATTCTAAGGAAGCAATAACGCGTTGGACGATAAAAGATGTTCAATGGACATATCAGAAGTAGGACAAAACTCTGAAATACATAGGAAAAACATAGGTCAGAGACGGAGCTAGTAGTGGGGCCGGACCAGACAGTCGCTCCTCTGACATGTCTATAATGCGGAATTTTTATATGTAAATTAAATAAAACTCGAGAAAATACTCCTTTCAAATTACTAAATTATCCTTGCATATGATTCAGCCTATATCTCGCCCTCAAAACTAAGAATTCTGACTCTGTCATCAACGCCCGGCTACGGTTTTTGAAAAAAAAACGACGATGACTTACAAGTAAGAGAATCCCGGGAATGGAGTCGACTTGATGGGGCGAGAAGCCGGTCGAGAGTAAGATGAGGTGGATGACCAAAGCTCCAACAACAGCAGTCATCAAACAAGTACATACTAGGAAAGCATCTCTGTACTTGAGTGCAGTACTAGGTTGAAACTCAAAGATGAAGTTATAGTTGATCCTTGTGCTCTTCCACATGAACAAATTACATCCGTACATGAATAAGTGCAAGCTTAGTAATGCAAACATGCTACAAAATATCATAAAAATTTGATTTTGGTTAGCATAATATACTTACTTCCACATAGAGAGATATTAATGTGCTTCATGTGTCATGTAAAATTACACACAGACCCCCTCACTTATCCTGTAACTACCAAAACCTCCCTCCCTTATGTTAAGGCATTTCTTACAATTACATTTTCCATATTTAAAAATTCTAATAATTTTACCCTGTAAACCTTACAAATACAAATAGACCCCTTGAGATGGTATATCACTAATTTTAGATAAATAAGGAGCCTTTTGGTAGTTACATAATAAGTGAGGGGGTCTCCGTGTAATTTTCCCTTATTTTTGCATAGAACTCAAATAGACTCCTTGAGATGGTATATCACTAATTTTAGATAAATAGGGAGCCTTTTGGTAGTTACATAATAAGTGAGGGGGTCTCCGTGTAATTTTCCCTTATTTTTGCATAGAACTCAAGATGAGCCCATAATTTTTATTCAAAGTGATGATGCTAGTTTATTAAAATGTGTCCAGTGGTATTAGCTTCCACTTTCATATTGGAGTTCTTGTGTTCAATTTTAGACTTTCACAAAGTTGTGATTTTTCTCTCTTTATTGTGGAGTCCTATAAGGTCTACGCGGCCCATAATTTAAAAATTACGTACCTAAGTTTGTCAGGTCAAGATATCTATTTATCTAGAATTAAAAAAATATATATATGCTGATGCTAGCGTAAGTTAAGAAATCTCGAATTTATTTAATTATTACATGTATTATGTAAATAAATTTCCACTCAAAAATGGTGGGGCCAATTGTATTCTCTATAATATATATTGCTTTTTTGAAATTTGTGACGTTTACGCAACAAACCACAAACAGCTTTTCTCAAGAACAATATATACAATAAGCATGTAAAGAAGAAAAGGAGAAAATGAAAATAATGTGACCAAAAAAAAGTTAAATAAATTACCTGAAAATAGGGTATACTGTTTCCATATAAGCCGCTTGTGTTCCAGGTGAGAACATACCACTTAAATGTGCCAAGATTGCATATACACTGAATAATGTTACAAAACTACCTGTAAATAAACCTGCAAAAATAAAAACAAACACCAATATTCACCACTCAATTAGGAAATTATTTATAGAAAATTCTACTAGAGTTCTTATATGCATTACGGTCTTGTTTAAACGGCGCATATGATGTCACATCAACGTAATAATTATGTTACTCTTGATGTGACAGTCATCTAAATTGTTTGGTGTTCAAGATTCGATGCATGTAAAAGGTGAGTTTGTTTTAGGATGTTTGCTTGCATCTCAAATTCATCATACTTGTATTGGTGCAATAATTGATTGCGGAGGTGATATTGAAAAAAGAGGAATTAGAGTCTAAACTTGATTATCGTCCCTTTTAAATGGGATTGGTTTCAATTTTTTTTATATAAATTAAATAAAATACAAAATATCACCCTCATCCAATTTATTAATTTGTCCTTCTATGCAAGGCGGAATATTCTTTATCGCCTAAAACCTAGAATCCTGACTTCGTTTGCTAGTGACAAGTACAACAAGCTCTAAAAACTTTATTTCTTTGTCCAATTTTAAATGTCAAGTTGACCATATTAATCTAATTAATGTATATATACATATATATATGTATGTATGTATATATATATAATATTAATAATAATAATAATAAAAGGGAAATTATGTTCTTCGTACCAACAAAAAAAGTAACCATGTGAGAATCTTTTTGGTGTTGGGGTCTCAAGAACTTCATTGCCTTTTTCCTGTCATTGTTGGCAAAGTGCTGTGTGAATAAGGACTCCACTTCGTCCATTAGTCTTACCACCTTTCCACAACACAAATTTACATCAAAACCCCATAATTACGCCCACTAACAACACTTATTAATTATAACCCTTATAACCATTTTTTTAAATCATTAAGTACAATGAAATAAATAAAATAAAATATACACTAATCACAAGTTGACATGGTAATAAAATGGATATCCATGAGTTATATTTCATAATTCACGTCAGTTGTATATTTAAGAAAAAAAATTATATAGCTGACAGTGTATCTATAATATGAAATTGTTACGCAGTTTGTGTATATTGTTCACCATGACATCGATGGTTGAATAAAAAGGAAGAACAATTGACAACTTGTGTTGGCATTGACGAAAAAGATTGATAATAAATTTAGGTAAACTCCAATTTTACTTTTTACATGACTACTTTCCGAAAAAAATTTGGACTTTTTATCTTTGCAACAAAGAAAAAGGAGAAGTTTTGGTTAATAGTCTCCAAAAATATAATTTGACGTGAACGTGTCACATCCCTTATAACTACTAAGAAAATTTTATAATATTTAAGTAATATATTTGACAATTTATGGAAAATATTTCATTATGCTATATCTCTAATACTTCGTGGGAAATTACCGTTTTCAAAACATTTTTTCCACATAGTTATCTCTTTGCATTAGTCATCTAACCTAATCTAACATGTCATATTTAGGCAAGGCATTGAATTCCAAAAAGTAAAGGATAAAAACATATCAAATTAAGCATAAACTTTGCCTAAGTAGAAACTAATTGCAACATTTATATATTTGAATTTATTTATTTATTTACCTTATCAGAGCTAATGAAATGAGATCTTTTCACCACTTTGAGATAACTTGCCGAGGCTTTCTGATTTGATACCTATTGATGGAAATACACAACAAATTAAGAAAACTACAAATTTAGCTGTAAAAGAATGAAAAATCGAAGATTAAATAAAAAACGTCGAAATCGTACTCTTGATAGGAAAATAAACATCATTTTCTTATACTTTTAACTCGTTTCAATCTTTCATTCAAGTTTTCTTAGACTAAGGCCTAATAAATTGTAACTAAAAGTGAGTTTTATATACACTAAAATGAGCATGGTGACAGCAATTTCTACATATATATATATATATATATATATATTTCAATCATTTTAATTTGTAAAATACATCAATTGACAGAATTGAGGCTTACCTTGTCGAATTTCTTAAGAATCTTTGTGAATGCCACCATATTAAGTGAGCTGCCAAACAATGGACTTATTAGAACATGCAAATAGAGATTGATTCACATTTAAGAAACTGAAAGTAGGTTGAAGATGACAAATAATGCCTGTGGTTTTATTTTTATTTTTGATGGATATAGTTTCTCGTATTCATTCTTCGTCGTTTATATACATTTTGTTAGCATGAAAAGTTAAAGTACAAAAGTACATTGTCATACCAAAAGTTTGTTTTAGGGGAGTGTGATAGATCATGTGACACAACGGAACTATGTTCAATATATTTCTGTTATAGGAATTTAATTACATTATTGTTTTTGGTTGATATATATTCAAAATATTGATTCGCATTCACATTTATATATGTCTTTCTCACAAATCAAGTCGACATAAGCAATTTCATATGATTTTATACTCGAAATAACTAATCTTCCTAATTTGCACTCGCATTCATATATGTCTCTCACAAATCAAGTCGACATAAGCAATTTCATATGATTTTATACTCGAAATAACTAATCTTCCTAATTTGCACTCGCATTCATATATGTCTCTCACAAATCAAGTCGACATAAGCAATTTCATATGATTTTATACTCGAAATAACTAATCTTCCTAATTTGCACTCGCATTCATATATGTCTCTCACAAATCAAGTCGACATAAGCAAATTTCATATGATTTTATACTCGAAATAACTAATCTTCCACCTTTTAAGTTCACGCAAAAAGTTCACTTTTGCAATATAAAGGTTTTGACAAGCATGTTTATTTCTAAATCTATAATCAAATAATATTTGTTGAGTAGGTTAGGTGTGTACGTATTTTAATGTATATAAAATTAAAATTTCTATCAAACTAAGTTACAATATTATGTATACGCTACATATACTAATTATTAAAACTTTCTACTATATATTTTCTTCAAAGCTAATAAAATTGATATGAAAAAGGGATATTTAATTAATAAGTGAAAAATAATGTCGTACCTATATGTTTTTAGCAAGCCAAGGCCTCTGTAAAGCTCCACAAATGCCCCTCTTATCATCTTTTCAGCACATTGAATCTTCTTTCTATTGATGTATTCTCCTCCTCCTTTCTTAGGGTTGTTTACTAAATCCTCCCAAAGCATTGATGTAACTGCAGATATCGTCCTCGTCGGTGTCGTGGGCGGAATATCTATTCTCATGGCCATCTTAGGCTTATTCCCCTTCTTCGTTTTTGCCCTTGTTGCCGCATTAACAAAGTTAATGCCATTCTTTTCTAATGTTGATATAACGTCTTCTGTTTGTGATTCGGTTGGACTATCACTATATTCACTCTGGCTTTCTGCACGGTCAAATGTAACTAGTCTAACTATTTTTCTTAACACAATAATAGATAATATAATCAATTAATGGTTTTAAATATAATTGAAAAATATTTAATAACATAGAAAGTATTAAGAGATTTACAAGCTTATTAATATATAAGAAGACCCTTTATGAATAATTGATCCAATTTATTCAAGACTTCAAATACCACTATACTCTTTATTTAAATTGTTAAAAGTTGTGGAAATTTCATGCAAGAATCAAAATTGAGATATGAGAAGCAAAAAGAATGTCACTTCATCCTTTGAAATTAATTACAGCTCTTTTTGCACTATTTTCATTACTTGTAGAAATTGGATTCTGTCACCCAAATTGACAGCCAAATTTAATACTTTTAGTGCATATGTCGTGTAGGACTTTTCATCACAAAATTTTCAATAGACGTGACTTCTAAATACTATAGTTCATAAAATTTTACTTTATCATGAATAAATCTTATTTAGTTCAAAAGTCGAACAATCTAACCTTGTTATTCTTTGATAATCTTGACTATCAAGCTACAATATATGAATCTTTTTTTCTTTTTCTATATTAGTTCTTATAAAAATATAAATAGTTACCAAATACAAAGTTTTATAGCTAATTGCTATGCTATTAATAATTGATATTCATGATTTAACTAAAAGAATTGAACACAGAGTTTTGATAATTGCTTTAATATTTGGAGTTTAGCAACAATTAAGCTACTTAGGCATTAATTTTGAAGTCTCGACATAAATATAATTAATATTTTAATTAACATTTTCTTAGCTAGTAAAGTCTAGATTTGTGGTAAAACTAACATATGATTCTATCAAATCTTTTACGCATACCATTAACTAAATAACATTACATCAAAACTAACCGGAAAAATCCGAGCTCCGGCCGAACGAGGAATTAGACCGAGAGAGAAATCCCGAGGCACCGCCTGTCTTAGCGCCTTGATTTTTCCGGCGACGGTCGCTGAGAACTCGCTTGAGGTCCAGCAAAATCTGTATCTGCTTATTCAATATCTCTCCTCTTTCAAGGAATTCAGTTTCTTTAGTCTTGTAAAATTGGTTCACTTTGTTAAGTTCATCATCTAACATCTCAAAAAACACCTTAACCTGTTCATGCACAACAATTAAACGTAAAATATAGTGAATAAATTTTTATTTTAGTTACAATTATAAATTAAATATTCTATGTTCCACGAAGAAATTCTATTCGACTTTTTTGAATTATTAACAAGAGTTGTTTTTTTGTTACATTTTTTCAAGTTGCCCTTATTTATTTTCATGCAAATTATAAAGTACGCTTTAGTTCGATTTTTCTTTAGCTTGTTATAAATCCTAATTTCCGTAAATTATGGGGAAATAGTTTAATGTAATTATTTTAAAATTTTATATTAAATGGCAGAATATTCACATATTACAATAAATCCCCCAAACAAATAAAGTACGACAAAACGCTATTCATACATAACTAAATATCAAATTGGTATGATTTACGGCGAACAAATTAAATTTAATTGCTTTTATAATTTAAATGCAAAGTCGAGTAATTAGTTGATTTAATATTCTAACAATAATAAATAACATAACAAATCCAAGAAGTAGACATTTTTATACTATCAAAATTTTAATAAAACATTTTAATACAATAACTAGTTTAAGTACTCGAAAACGCGATTTTATTTAATAATTACCTCATCTTCTTCAGAAAAAAGCTGAACAAGCTCAGTTTCATAAAGTTCAACTTCTTCTTCTTCTCCATCTTCCCCTACACTAATTTTACTCTTCACCTGCAATAATTAAGAAATAATTTAAGCTAACATCTTTAAATCTCCATTTTTTTTATTAAATTATTTATGTCCTTTTCCGGGTTGTTAAATCTGTTTCACTTTTTCACGATTTTTCCATGAAAAATACAAAAGTGGCACCAAACCAGTTTCCTGCTTTATTGCATTGCTAAATACAAATAAAACAAAACAACTATTATATTCCTATTTTTGGGTGAAAAAAATTGGATTATTTTCGTCCAAAATTCACATTTTCTGCCACCTTTTCAAAAAACACCTTGAAATATTGCACTAGTGCTCCTAGTTTATTTCTTTTTATTAACAATTCTTGTGCTATTTTTCGGAATATCAATAAAGGGTTCAGGTCCATAATACCTCCCGTCTAGACACGAAGGCAGTTTAATCAGACAAAAAAATATATTTACCTGAATGATTTCAGGGTTGTCTCCACCATTGCGGGTTATTCTGCTAACCAAAACCCGTACTGGATCAAAAATGGATCTCCCGAAATCGTAGTTGGTACCGGGATCATGTTTCGGTTTTCTTGATAACTTAACCTTTTTGACATGTTTTTTGAGTTGCCAATAATTAACAAATGCATCCTTCCATTCAGGGATGAGCTGGGCTTCGAGCTGCTTAGAGAACTTGACCATGTCGCCGGAGGTGGAGGAGGGACGGCGGAGGAACGATGGCGGACGGCTGAGGAGAGAAGAAGAGTTAAGAGGCTTAAGACTTGAAATAGAGGATTTTATATATAGGGATATATATATATATATATATATATATATAGGTGTTGTAACTTGTAAGTGCAACCTAAAGAAAAGAGAATAATATATTGTTTCCAATAGTAGTACCCCTTTTAAAAGGTAATTATAAATTGTTATGTAAATTAGCTTGTGAATGTGACCTTATGAAGTTTAATTATTTAGTTTTTATTTTTTTTCCTATTTTAGTTAGTGTGACTTTTGGTATTATGGGTTGATATTATTTTTATTCATTATAATTAAATATTGATGCGTGTATTGATAGAATAGTACGGTAAATAATTATTGATCGTGTGAAATACTGAAAAAAGTGGGGTGGATTTTGCTATATGGAACAAATTTGTATTGTAAGGTGAAACAATTAATGACAATTGTCTTTTCTATTTCTTCTTTTAGAAGTTGGAAAAAAAGAAAAAAGAAACTTATGGAAGATTATGGGGTGTTTACCTATAAGAAAATCTGAAAATGTGCTTTGTTGGCCTACACTTGTGAAAATGATTATGGTTTAGGCTTTGAAAATTTTGTGATAGTATAAATTAAAGAAAGATATTTAAGAATTTTAATAATTTTAATAATGTAAACTTTTTTTTATTGTTTATATATATATATATACATACACACACACATATATATATATAAAGGCGTAGAATTATTTTGATTTTATGTTTTTAAGATGCATTATATATGTTATGATAATGATCTAAGGACCCCACCAACAAAGTAATAATCGTAGTTGTAAACAAATTTTTCGTCTATATACAAATTATATATCTTTTGTCTACACAAACAGCCATTTTTTTCCCATTATGACATTCAAGTTAACAATATAAATGTTTGTAATAATAAGCATATATATATATATATATATATATATTATACTTTTGTACTTCTACCGTATAATTAGACCCATAAATTAATTATAGTGTTGAGAAATGAGTTGATAATTTGTTCAATTAATGTGAAAAGAAAAAATATGAATAGGTTTATTAGGGATTTAACCTATATATTGTAACTTTGTTGATTATTTTTTTTGATATAATCAGTTACATGTATCAGTTATATCATGGATTTGAATCATCAGTCAGCATATAATACTAATACTAAATTACAATAGCTAATAAGTACCAATAAAGTAGAGAAAGACACACACATTGTCGGTGGGAGTAGAACCCAAGACCTCTAATAATTTGGGGCATCAGTTTTGCCAGTGCAGCTAGGCATCATCTGCTGATTTGCTGATTAAAATGTGAAATCAAATTTTGATTTCGTTATACAAATTTAGTAGCACTAGTTATTGGTTTTCCATGTTCTAATGTAATTAACCATGCTATGTTATCAAAAATCCTAACCACTTTTGAATATTAATTTTATTTCATATATGGGGGGGGGGGGGGGGGGGGGGGGGGGTTAGTGAAAAAATATGTTTATTTCTCTCTCATCTACATTGTAAAATTAATATTACAAATAAAAAAATGGATTAATATATAATAAAGAAATCTCTGCTAAAAGATGCATAGAAAAGGCACAATTGAGTGATTGATTCGATGCTAGATTAGTGTATTTTTCACAATAACATCCTAATAACAGCCCTTGATCCAACTCTGTATATATATTAAATCGAAATCAATAATCCCGATCCAACATAGAATTTCCCCGCACATCTCAATCCTACTCAGCAAAACCGGCTGACAATGGAATATTCCGGCGGTCATGTCAGTTCCGCAGATCCCACTGTAATTTGTTACAAATGGAATAATTCTTTACTCTTAAAGTAGTGTACAACTAGAATATTCCTAATTAAGAAATTCTATTAATTTGTCGTCAAATAAAAATGGGATTATTGGGAGGGGATCTGAAGCACCTAAACGTGACTCAAATGGTTGGGATTTAAATTAATTAATACATAAATTATATTTATTTAAGTTAATGACGGCCCCATCTCCCTTCATTTGCACGATTTAATTTTCAATTTTTTTATTTATTTTTTCTTATCCCACCAATAGGATTGCGTCGGCTTAAGATATCGAGGTGGATTGCATGAATTATACAGCCACCTTTTTGAAGTTGAAAATATAAAGATGATTTTCACACTTTAATTAATATAAACTTTAGCCTAAAATTGATGTGCTTTTACGATCATCAAATTAGGCCGTGATGGAACCATATCTTCTAAGAGACTTCTATGAATTTATGGTCAATTTAGCCACAAGTTTTTCGGCAAGAAGGGTTAATTTGCCTTTCGTTAATCGAAAATTAATGTAATTCTCATTTGTACTTAATTCTAACGACGAACTCGTAGATTATGAAATAGTAATGAAAATGGGGCACCGTATTGCAAATAGTTGACCACTATAACTACTTTTGTGAATAATTAGATGTTAGATCAAAGTTGTGTTCGATATCACAAAATCAATGTGCATAACTCTAAATACTTGTTGTCCATTATAGATTTAAGAATTAGATACACCTTAGAAAGTTTAAGAACTCAAACTATTATCATCTAGCTATTTACTATAAAATGTCATCATAGATTTTCATGGGAGAATATATATATATATATATATCTAACCTCATATTTTCTTTCAAAAATCAAGCAAAGAGAGATAGTTCTCTACTATTTTGTGAATAAATTCTAATTTCCCAAATCATAGACTTAATTTGGTAGCAAATCACTAGTCTATATATACTATAATCTACTATGTGCTCGTTGAGGGCAATAAGTGCCTTGTTTTCTTTTTCTTTTTTGGTTCAATTATCTTTAGAAAAAAAAAAAGTAACCACAATCATAATGTGCTTATGACTCAATTATTTATTTAATGAAATTTGCGTGAAATCTATTATACATAAGTTATGCTTTTTGACACTCATAATGTAAAAATTCAAGTTGAAGTTTATATAAATTTGTGGTGTTACCCGAAAATCTACTTTATACACATTATAATTTTAAAACTTAAACGGGTCATACTTGAGGGCTTCTGGGATCGGGGTCCCGCGATAATCACCACTGCCACAACCCATATATATGTGATAGTGCACCTTTCACATGTATATTTATTCATGTGGTTGAAGATCATCCGAGACTTAAGATATCGGGAGCCACTAAATATCGCCTGACTCAACCCCCCCTCCCCCACACCACCACACAACCACAATGGGGTAATCTAGTAAGAGTCATAAGATTAGATTGGACTACACCATGGACCTCTAATCCTTCTTATCATTGGTTAAAATTATTAAAATGTGAATATATATAATTGACTAAAAATCATTTTTAATGTTAATAATCTGATTAGCTGGCACAATTACAGTAACAGATAGCTTTCGGTGCGTGGGAACACGTGTACGGATTCATGGCCAGAATGTTGTAAACCTGTTTTCCATTTCACAAATTATAATTTTTTATTTTTCTTATAAACTGTTGAGAAGTTGTTTTGTACAATAGAAGTGACAAAAAAATTGAAATTAATATTAATGGTGGCTATTTAGTGGGTTTAGACAGAAAATATTTAAATATTAATGTAACCAATTATGTTTTGTTCTTCATTTGTGGCTGACGTTAGAACAATGTTCCCTCTTTTTGTGTCCCTCCACTAAACAAAATCTATCAATTTTTTTTTAATATTTTGCAAGTCTTGAGGACCTCCCTCTTGTAATATATAAAATTGGATAATTATTTTTAATTTGTTATTACTGTTTTTCATGATAATTTATATATGTTATAAAGATTGGAGTATAATATTTATTTTATTATTTATTGTTGGTGTCAAAATACATCTTATATATAGATGTATACACAAAAATAATACTCCAAACTGGTATTTTATTTTATTTTTTGGGTTAAAAGTCCAAATTGGTATATGAATTTGAACGGATATAGCTTTCATATTCTTTAAAGTTGATGTGATTTGCACTTAGTTGTCGTACATGTTTTTTCTTTAAAAAGCGCATATAAAAATGATAAATTTCATTTATATTATAATAATTATTTTTCAAATAAATGTAAAAGTAACAAATATTAACACCTATTATCATCATTTTATGCCACTCTGTTGGTGATAAAATCTAAACAGTTTATGGTGATAGACTATTTTTTGTCTTTAAATTTGTCAGACTTCTTATCTTGTTTCCTTATCAATAATTTTTTTATATATATTTTAAGAAAAATACTTATTAATTATATATAATATGTTCTTCTCAATAATATATTTTTTATAGATTTTAGGATAAATTCTTATTAATTTTATTAAAACAGAAAGCTCCTCAAGTGCCTCCGTCTTCATCCGATGTGAGACGATAGTTGCATACACATCAATAATCCCCTTAGACGAGGGGCTTGGTAGAGCACATGGCCTCGTTCCAGTGCCAAAATGATGTAACATACACTTGTCTTCTTTGACATCGAATACCTTTGCATGAGATATTGTTCTTTTTTTGTCGGAGCTGAACGTGGTTGTCCTTAAAAGGTGCCTCGTGAGGGAGAGAGGAGTTTGAGTCTTATAAGTCTCTCGTCACCATCTAATATGGTACGGTAATTCCATACTAAATCAACAATGTTGTTGTCTTTTGTCTTTTAATTTATAATTAACTCATAATTCTTGTGTTTTAAGTTTCATACCGGAAGAAGCAAAGGAGAGTGGAAAATCAACGTATATCCCTTATCCAATTAAGACGATCAAACATCCTTATATCAAGATATCAACAGCTAACTCACGCGTTAGAACAAAAAAGAAAAAAACACTAATAATCTATATATCCTCAAATAGAAATAACAAAATGATAATTAAATTTTATGCTTTTTTTTTCTTTTCTTATAGGATTAAATAAATTTTCTATCTTTCTAACGAAGCAATAAGGTAGTCAGTAGCACCTTCCCAAGTTAATACTCTTCCAAAATTTTTAATTAAGACAAATACAATATTTTTACGCAAGAAATATAAGAATATCTTAGTCACTATTTCCAATATAAATCTACATTTTTTCTGACCAAAATTATAGTAATGCATTTCCTAGTCATAAAGTCCTGTCTCTTTTCAAAATACATTATATTATTGTGAAATAAACTAATCAATTTACGGATTATTTTATTCCATAAGTTAAGATGTTTTAACAAAAATAGTACCAACAAATATTATCCTTTGTGTAAACCATTATCTATATAGACTATGAAAATAATTCTGCATGAACTAATTATTTACCTAGTGATAATATAAATAAGAGTCCTATATATACAATCATGATCAATCCACAAGAGTGGGTTAGATAAAGTCGCATTTCATAATTAAGATGAAAATTTCAATACGTATTCCATGCATAAGTGTTCATTTCTTTTTTCTCTACAAAAAAAAAAAAATAAAGTCGATTTATCCTTCAATAAAGTCGTATTTCACCAACCTTATCCTAATTAATAAATGGTACCTAGATTAGTTGAGTAATGTTATATACCACCGAATTCATACAATCAATTTTTTATTTTCCCTTAATTTAGAAAGTATTAATATATTAAATTTATCAAAGTCAATATATCAATTGCAATTATTATTATTTTTAAATCAAGTGGAGGTAAAAATTGATGATATATAATAGCATTACTCAGATCATTAATGCAGAGAAACAATAGGCGAAATGGCAAATTGCTTTCCTACAGCATAAACTCTTACTGTTGGAATCATTAAAAATTTCCATCATTTCTCCCACTAAAACACTGTTATTTATTCTCCTTGTGCTCACAAGCACTCAGGAACGGAGCCAAGGGCCTGGGGCTCTGGAGGGTGCCAGCGTCTCCCCTCAATTTTTTTATTTTCTAATTTTCAGGTATAAATTTTTAAAAATTTACATTTTCGCACCCACTCAAGAATAACAAAAGGCAAAATTAATTCACATTCCTAACCCACAAGGTTGCCCAAACCCACATAAAAGAACAATTGACTTAGTGGAATATTCTAGTAGGCTGTATAATCAAAATTTTAAATTAAATTTCTTATTATAATTTTACATTTTCTCATCACTCATAATTTGTTCAAATCCCATCCACCGTTTCTCGTCTGTTCTATATGATAAGTATCTTTTTATTTTGCTTTATTTTTTTTAGTCGATTTACCAAATTAGATATTATTGTGAAATGTAACGATGGTTACAATTTTTAATTTGAAATGTTAAAATTAATATTAATCAAATCATACTTTTTAGGCTTTTTATGTTTTGTTTTATTAAATATTAGGACCATTTTTCATTTTAGGTTTAAAACTATATTTTATTTGATTGGTTGTGAAAAATGTATCAAATATTATTTTTATGTGGTTCGGCAATTGCCTACGTCTATCGGAGAGGATAAGAGAATTTGACTATTAACAAAAGAGGTAAATAATACAAAATATGTCAAAAGTTCTTACTAAACCTGATTTCCAATTTTTTCGCATATATATAACGTACCGTACGGCAGAGGGCTACCAAGCAAATGAAACGTATGTATATCACAACAATCTCACCCCCTTTAGTATAATTCCTGGCTCCGACCCTGCAAGCACCTAAGGTTCTTTCGGACCGAATCTTCTATTTTAAATTATTTTATTTCACATTTTTTTATCTTTTAAATACACAAATCATGCGTTTAAGACCCACGTCATCAATATATTTGAGGACAAACTTTATTCACGTAATATAAATTCAAAAAATAATACACGAGATAGATCATTTTCTTAGTACGTATTTTATCTTATATAAACGCACGATCCACATCATCGATATATTTGAGGACAATTTTTATACATGTAACATTGATATAGAAAATAAAATTCGAGATACAATATTTTTTAAGACAGAAGATCCGAAGTAAGATTTTTTTTCTCCTCCTAATTACATCTTACAATTGAGTGAGGATAGATGGTCAACATGTTCACACCCACGGGCCCTTTTAACAAATTAATATTAATTAAAAATAAACTTTCAAATATCTAACATAAAAAGGCATGTGTGGTATTTTCGTAGAGAAAATCGCAAGAAAAATGCCGTTTTTATTTATTTATTTTAGAAAAAGCAGGGGGGAAAAAACAGCACAGAGTTTCAAATTTGCATTTTTTTTGAAACTTGAAACTGGAAAAAGGCATGCGCCATACCATTTTCCCGATACGGTAATTAGTAAAGTCATAAGCATAATCATAACTAAATTCTCTTAGATATTATTATTGCTCTCCTAGTTAAATTAATATTATTATTATTTTCCTAGTTAGACTAGTATTCTTATTATCTTATTTATCTTTTACCTTCTTTATAGTTTAGGGTTTTCTTGTATTTTCTCTCTCTTGTAACTCTATAAATACATTACTCAGTAATACAAGTTCCCTATGGAGTTTTCTCTAATCTAACATGGTATCAGAGCCATGGTATCTCAATCTCTCGCTTCCGCCGCCATCCATAAAGTCGTCGTCCCCGTCCGGCGCCCCTTATCTAATTTAGTTTTTCTTTATCTAATTTTTTTTGTTTTTTTGTTTTTTTTGTTTCTCCTATGGCTGCCTTCGCTGCCCTCTCTCTTGGTAGCCGCCACAGCCAACTTCTTCTCCCTTATCGCGTTTTCTCTTCCTTTTGTTTTTCTATGACCGACGCCGCCTTTAATTTTGTTAATTGTCGCCGCTCACCCTTGGAAAACGAGGACTTGGAGCCGCCGCCTTTTTATTTTATGCCGCCACCTTCTCTCTTTGGCCGCGAGTCGCCGTGCCATTAGCTTTATTTTTGTTTATGTTGTCGCCGCCTTATTTAATGATTTTCAGACGAAACTGCTCCACATTGAGAAGCGTCTTCGTCGAACTACCGCCTTATTTAATGATTTTCAGACGAAACTGCTCCATCTTGAGAAACGTATTCGTCAAAATCTCTCTGCTAAACATTCTTTATGCCCGGACTGTCTAAACATCTTTTCTCGATTTTTAGTTCAGTCTCAATGTTCAAGACTTTCACGTTTCGACTGCGGGGAAGTGTTAGATATTATTATTGCTCTCCTAGTTAGATTAGTATTATTATTGCTTTCCTAGTTAGACTAGTATTCTTATTACCTTATTTATCTTTTACCTTCTTTATAGTTTAGGGTTTTCTTGTATTCTCTCTCTCTTGTAACTCTATAAATATGTTACTCAGTAATACAAATTCCCTACGGGGTTTTTTCTAATCTAACAAATTCACCAAAATAAGGAAAATGATGCACCACATGTAGATCTGAAAGACGAACCAAGCTACTTGATGCTCGACTCGAGCTCGATCGCTAAAAGCTCATTTTGAGCTCGGTTTGTCAACGTATCAAACCAAGTTTGAACAGCCTTTTGTGTTTGATAAATTTTGAAACTCGATTCGAGCTCAACTCGATTAGTAAAAAATGGTAAAAACGTGTACAAAAAAGTCAAGCTACTCGAGCTCGACTCATGTTCGGCTCTATTAAAGCTCGTTTGAGCTCGGCTCGATTAATAATCAAACAAGCTCAAACACAAATTTTGAAATTCGATTGTAATTCAAACAAACTTGAATAACAATTCGTTCGGCTCGACTCGATTCATTTACACCCCTAACCACATGTGTTTTGTTCAATGAGAAGCTTATCTATTTAATTAATAATAGAAAATTTGTTTTACGTTGCCGGCTTCCCCTTCACCGTTTTGACATGTACATAGGGGTGTTCATGGTTTTTCAAAACCACACCATACCGATCGTACCGAAATATTGATTTTTTTCTAAAATTTATAGGTTTTGGTACGATCTTGTACCGTACCAGCTATTTTGGTATGATTTTGGTTTCAGAAAATTCGTACCGGTTAAAAACCGTACCATACCGTATATATACTATTTATAATTATTTATTTTATTTGTATAATATATAGTGATTCTATTGAAGGAATTTTTAGAACTCAGAGATACAAATATACTAGAAATCAATATATTACCAAAACTTGTGTGGTGATGTATGATATTTTTAGAAATATAAAAATTAACTCTATTAAATTTGAGAATTAGTTAAAAGAGAGACAAAATTATTCTCTAGAGTTAATTATTTGAAAACCTAACCTCTAGGATTAGAATATCAATATTAAGAATTTGACTTTGATTATATCACTATTTGAGCCTTAAGACAGAACACGGTGTCAAAGAACGCAGAGAACTCACTTCAAAAGTTTGTCAAGTGCTTCCGCATAAAATCTAAACCTATTATTAGTATGGTATAAATTTTTCATTTTCTTTCAAAGTAATCAAAAACTGCATCTTTTCTTTCATTCCACTTCTGGCAACAATATTAGTTTTTTGCTAATTTTTTTTGATAATTTATGAAGTTTCAGATTATATAATTGTGTTAATTATTATCGTGATTGCTTAATTCTTGTGATAATTTGGTTTTGTAATTATTTTTAATTTTATTATGTAATTTATAGTAAAAATACCGTAAAACTGTATCGCACCGTACTGAAACCGTACCATACCGTATACAATGGTACCGGTTTCAAAAAGTCCAATTTTGGTATTAGTTGTCCCAAAGCCGTAACTATTGGTATGTTATAAATTTTATAAAAATATCGCAAAAATCGAACCGTCTAAACCCCTACATGGACATGACACTTGATACAATAAGATGTAATTTTAGGGAATTGATATTCGTGCTTGTAATAATGATAACTGCACTCCTCCCCTATTTTGTCCTTTCATTTTGAAAACACATTTAAACTTATTTTGTTAGATAAAAACTACCCTTTATATATTCCATTATTCATTTTGATGTGATTACATCCAATGTCAATCATCCTTTTAAATTCTTAAGTTTGATGTAGAACGTGATCAAATAAATTTTATTCTTAAAAATCTAACTTGTGTTCACGATCCGCATGTGAAAACTTCTCATTAGCAAAATTATTAGTTCATTTATATGTATTGTCAATAATACTTTTTTCTATTTCATCTTTTATGGTCAAACTTGGGTTATGAAATTTGGTAATTTGACTCCAATATTCGCCTATTTTTCTTCCACTTAATCATATTGTTAACAAAAACACATAAATTTTCTATCTCAGTCATGGTTTAAATTATCAATTAGTATTTGATTATATATATATATATATACACACACACAACACACACATATATGTATGTATCGGTCAATATGTATTCTGATCAACTATTTTCTAAGAATTTATGCATAACCGATAATATTAGATTATACCAGATGATATTGCGATAAATTAGTTTTAGCGGTCGCATCCGAATACTGCGAAGGACAATATCTGATAATATTGAATATATCTAATGTACTTTTTAATACATGATATTGAGTAGTAACTCAAAAGATATATATTTTGCTACGATTTTTACTTTTTTTTTTTAGAAATTTTCTATGCATTCAATAATATATTTATTTCGTATAGCCGCATAATAAATTGGTATGTCATGACTAATCTGAAATAATACATATCACTATCATCATCGAAATCGCGATTTTAAGCCATAACCTCAATAGCTTTCATTATACTTTGGGCTCTATCATTCATCTAGTTCTGTAAATGATTTTTTTTTTACTAACTGCATAATACACAGTGTACATTATATATTGATGAACAATACAAAATACATCAAAAGAAATTAGAAAGGATAAAATGAAGAAAAATGATGATGTTGTCTAATCTTGCCACGTCAAGTTGAGAATATAAAGTTGAAGAAATTGGAAAGAATGAATGAAGGATGGCATTTATGTCTTCAAATAAAGGGTAAATTATATTGTTAAAATGCATGGACATTTTGGTCAAGTAGTTGGTGCAAAAGTAGAATGGTAGTGCAACTATCAATTTTGGGAGTGTGAATATCAACTTCCTAATTTTATTTTGTAAGCATTAATCACACAGAATTAATTAAGGGTTTTTAACAATATACCCCCCTTGTTAGGTAGAAAACACTTAAAACCCCCTTTGTTAAATCAGCAAAACTCCCCTCTCTATTTATATAAACCATGCTCAAAACCCTTTTTTCATTAGAAACTTGATCAAAATGTAGCCTTTAAAATATTCTTATAATTTTGTTTTGTAGTGAATTTCAACCCTACAAACTGAGCAAAAGTATATAGTTACCTTACCCTGCTTTTTCTCTCTTGAGAAAAGCTAGGGTTTTTACCTCCTAACTGCCATCTCAAGCTGCAGTTTAGAACTCTTTTCCACCACCATTTTGGGTGGTTTTTTCCTTGACCATATAGGATGTCTTTCCCTACCTCCATCGGTGGAAAACTCGCCGATCCGCCTTATTGCTTCCTTCTTCCCAATGATGCCGATTGTGCTGACTCCACGATCGATCCCCTCCAAGCCACCACCGGATTCCACCTCACCACTACCGGATTCCGCTTGTCCACTTCTAGATCTAGGCTCTTTATTTTCGGTACTCATCTCACCTCTGCTTTGGTTGGCTCTAAACCAGCCAATCCTCACTTCACTGCTGCTTCACAAGCCAAAAAGGGGAGGGGGGGGGGGGGGGTCTTTTGATGGGTACCCCCATCTTGATGTATGATTGGGGGACCTTTTTCATACTCTAGATTTGCTCTTGCTTGTTTTTAAAAAAGAAATTTTTTGTGTCGCCGGAATCTCTTGCATCGATTATATCAATCATTTCTCCAGTGGTTCTTTCGAGTAAATTTTGGAGTGATTTTGCTTTTTCGTTGTGTCTTTATTATTCTATTCTATTTTACTTTTATGTATCGTATGTTTGTTATGTGTTTTTGGCCAGTTTGAGATGGTGTCATCGAGATGTTATTCACATTGAAGTTGAACAACAAAGGAAAATTTGCATTTGGGGATTGGGATTCGTGTGTCGTCCATGTTTCTTCAATTTTTGGAGGAGAAATTGGATTGAGTTTGGTTTTTGCATCCTCCTCGGAGAGTGCCAGCTTTTTCTGGAAAACTGGCCCAGTCATCCCTCTATGTCAAGAATCTGGTTGAGTTGTTTTCCTACCTTTTTTTACTTATTTTTTGTTTACAGTGTGTCCCCAAATGTTAGATTTGATTTTGTTAGCTTTGATGGATATGATGGATGGTGTGACGACGATAGTCTCTTGTTTCTGTATTTTTGGATGTATTCTGTTTTGGGTTTTAGCCCATGTTTAATATAATCTTGTGATTTTAACTATCAAAAAAAAAAAACTGGGCAAAAGTATAGGTATGTTTTAAGTGTTAGATTAGAGAAAACTTCGTAGGGACTTGTATTATTGAGTAACATATTTATAGAGTTACAAGAGAGAAAGAATACAAGAAAACTCTAAACTATAAAGAAGGTAAAAGATAAATAAGGTAATAAGAATACTAGTCTAACTAGGAAAGCAATAATAATACTAATCTAATTAGGAGAACAATAATAATATCTAACACTCCCCCGCAGTCGAAACGTGAAAGTCTTGAACATTGAGACTGAACAAAAAATCGAGAAAAAATAGTACTACAGTCCGGGCATGAGGAATGCTTAGTAGAGAGATTTTGACAAATACGTTTCTCAAGGTGGAGCAGTTTCGTCTGGAAATCATTAAATAAGGCGGCGGTTCGACGAAGACGTTTTTCAATGTGGAGCAGTTTCGTCTGAAAATCATTAAATAAGGCGGCGACTCCAAGTCCTTGTTTTTCCAAGGGTGAACGGCGACAACATAAACAAAGATAAAGAAAAAAAAATTATCCTAAACTAAACTAGATAAGGTACGCAGGACGGGGTCGGCAACTTGAGGATGGGGGAAGCTAGAGATCAAGATACCATGACTCGAAGTCATGGCTCTGATGCCATGTTAGATTAGAGAAAACCCCATAGGGAACTTGTATTATTGAGTAACATATTTATAGAGTTACAAGAGAGAGAGAATACAAGAAAACCTTAAACTATAAAGAAGGTAAAAAATAAATAAGGTAATAAGAATACTAGTCTAACTAGGAAAGCAATAATAATACTAATCTAATTAGGAGAACATTAATAATATCTAACATTAAGGGCTACATTTTGATCAATTTTCTAATGAAAAAAGGGTTTCGCGCATGGTTTACGTAAACATAGTGTTTTTTTTTATGCGTATTAATTTAACAGAGGGATTTTTTTAGCGTTTTTGACCTAATACAGGAGGCAATTTGTTAAAAACCCATTAATTAATTACAAGTATTGCGTGTATTCTTTACTAAAATTAAATAAATGACAAAATAGTAATGAGTCGAGAAATGACATATAGCATCATAACTCTAATAAAATGTACAAGAAGCGGATCTTTCATTCCAAGAAGTGGTTTCCTCTCATATTCTAATAATCATATGCATGCCACTTGTATAATTTTTTTCTTTAAAAATATAAGTGACCTGAGTTTTATACGTGTTATGTGTGTATAAATGAAATACGATATGAGACACAGTTTTAAAATAGATAATTCGGTGTGAAAAAACATAGGCAAGGAGTAACTGTTAATCAATAAAAATATTTATAACATATTTTATAATAAACAGTAAAGGTGATACTCAAATTAATATGACAACATATCAATTTGGTCGTTTTAGAAGTTTCAAGGACTCGAAGTTTAATTTCGGGATAATCATAATTCTTTACGTTGTATGATTATATAATTTATAGGGCTAAATACAAAATGCCCTACTGAACTATTCTTACTGGCGTATATACTCCCCTAAATTTTAAAAGATGCCAAAATAGTCCCTCATAAAAATTCATGAGTTATGCTAAATATATGCTCCATCCAAACACAACCTTACGATATTAAAGCACCAAATAAACTTACTTGGTTGTTCTTTTTTTATTGAAATTGTAAAATTTGTAAAAAATTACAAATCTTAGAAACTTCATTCAAGATTTAAATAGGATTTGTTAATTGATAAAATTAAATTATTTATAATTGACTAATTGAGTATGCTAGGATTGGAAAATACAAATCTTAAAAGTTTAAACCTACAATTTGTTAATTTTAATAATTTAAATTAAAGATTTTGTTATCATAAATTATAAATATACAAATAACAAGATTTAAATGATCTGTTCGTTGTTAAGATTTAATTAAACAAGATTTAAATAATAATAAGAATGACTCTCCATAAATTGTTAATTAACACATTACAAGATTTAAATGATTTGTTAATTTGAAGACTTAAATTTGACAAATTCTTTCAAAAAAAATATATCACCGGGTAAGTCAATATAGTTAATAGTGCTTAAATATTGTAAGATTGTGTTTGGATGAGAGAATTTTCATAAATCATGATATTTATGAGAAACCATTTTAGTACATTTAAAAATTTACGGGGTATATGAGACAGTAGGAATAGTTCAGGGGGACATTTTTTATTTGGGTAATGATATTAGCACTCCACCAATTATTATAGAAGCTCCAATTTCAAAATGTATATGAAAATCTGACAAGAATACCCTTTAATATTAAATTTCATCATAATTTTCAAAATTTAATTCATTAGACTACCCTTGCGCCATTAAGATTAAACCAACATAGAAAGGGAGCCTAATGGTGGTGAATGTCTTGCGTTGTTAGATTAGAGAAAACCCCATAGGGAACTTGTATTACTGAGTAACATATTTATAGAGATACATGTAATTGGTAAACAAGAAACCCTAACTATAAACAAGGAAAAGATAAATACAAGGAAACATAAAGAAACCTAAATTAACATAAATACTATAAAGATATGTAAATATATTATATTATCTAACACTCCCCCGCAGTCAAAACGTGAGAGTCTTGAACGTTGAGACTGGACCATAGAAATTCGATCATAGAGAATTTGAGAAGACGACAGCGACCAAAATAAAAGGTGGTGGTTGGCTTTAAGAGGCGGCGGCGGCTGCTCCAAGTCCTCGTCTTTTAAGGGTGAGCAGTAGCAATTAACAAAACTAAAGGCGGTGGCTAAGCGTGTCAGCCCGCGGCCAAAGAGAGAAGACGGCGGCATAAAATAAAAAGACGGCGGCTCCAAGTCCTCATTTTTCAAGGGTGAGCGGTGACAACTAACATAATAAAGGCGGCATATAATAAAAAGGTGGCAGCTCCAAGTCCTCGTTTTCCAAGGGTGAGTGGTGGAGACTAATAAAACTAAAGCTGGCGGCGGCTAAGTGCAGCGGAGGCGGCAACGGCCAAAAGAGATGGCGGCGGCGGCTAAAACACAAAAAAGATAAAGATAGGTTGCTGAACTCTAACTAAATTACAAAAAATTCACCATAGTGAAAGAAGAACAAAAAGAGAAAAAAAAGTATATAGGAAGCCGGACGGGGACGGCGATGGTACAGGCTGGCTGAAGCGAAAAATCATGAGGGTTGAAAGAAAAACCCTTTAGCTCTGATACCAAGTTAGATTAGAGAAAACCCCGTAGGGAACTTGTATTACTGAGTAACATATTTATAGAAATACATGTAATTGGTAAACAAGAAACCCTAATTATAAATAAGGAAAAGATAAATACAAGGAAACATAAAGAAACCTAAATTAACATAAATACTAGAAAGATATGTAAATATATTATATTATCTAACCGTTCTCCACCACCACACTAGAGTTTTTGCTACTTTTCTGTGAGAATCAGCTTTTTTCTTCCGACTGATTTGTGAAGTATACACATAACACTGAACACAAACATGGCTACTGCAATATAATACAAAAAAAAAAAAAAAAACTCGACGTAGAAACTTCTTGTTTATGCAAGTCAGTACTTTATATAATAAATTAGAAAATAATGTTTAGCCAATGAGGCCTTAAGTATAGCCATCAAAACAAAGGAGAATGCTAAAGCGCGATTCATAAACGTAGGCAATTTATAAACATATTATTCGACACAATATCTAAACAAAATATAGAGATAGGTCCTATTTGATCCATGTCAATTAAATGCCATCCCTCTCATTCTTTTCTTCATTTGCTAAAGGCGATGGATTAATTAGGACAAACTACGAGAATAACATTTCAGCATATAGATAAACCACTTAATCAACTTAAATATAAATAACTAATCAAAGTCTTTTTTAGTTCAAGATATACCACTTGATTGGTTAAATTCTCTAAATTTTTCTTCTTGATTGTAATCTGTAGGGAGTCAAAGATACACTAGTTTCAATGCTTTGTACACATGTACGCATATAATATGTTCCAAACTACCACATGAACCGCACTTTCGATTGTTCAACACAATTTCAAATTCACAATTATCATGTCGAGTAGAACTATCATTTTTTTCTTTTCTTTAATCCAAAAGGATGGCCCGTATGATGATGGATCTTCAGCTCGTTAACTGGTAAAGAAAGAGAAGCATCCACAATTTGAGAAATTTGCCTTCGAGTTTATAATGTTTTAGTTAATTATTTGAACCAAGAATTTTTTTAAAGGGACAACAAAACTAGTCGAAAATATGAAATTTCAATGACTAATCTTATAACAAATATTTAACAAAGCAAAAGAATGATGCTGAAATATTATAATCGATCGTCAATTAAAATGGGATCTTAACTTTTGACAAAATTATAATTTTATATTATGAAACATAGAAGAGAGAGTTACTACTCCTAGCAATCTGAGATGAATTGCATGCCTGATAGAATTCTGAAATTTGTTCAATATTTTTTGTATTCACCAATTCAAGTATCTATTGTTATGATTGTATTTAACATGAAAGATATGGTGAAGTGGTGAAGAAATTGTGCAGCTTAAGGGTTTAAGGGGGAAGGTTGAGATGAGAAAGAAAATGTTTGATGACATGTGTTACGTGAAAGTTGAAACAAGGTAAGTGTAAAGATAAACTTGGGATTGTTGTTTTATTAATCTTACAATTTTTTGGCTATTATTTTTATATTATTAATAAGTGGGTATTTTTGTCATTTTCTTAGAAATAGAAAATACAATGGAGTGGAGTGCTAATATCATTCCCCTTTTTATTTTGCCCTAATTTATATAATTTCACTATATATGCATGAATGATTAATATAAGTAATTTTATTAAAACTAGGAGTTTTGTGATCGAGTTCCTAGGATTACTCGATCAATTAAAATGTTTTATTGTATATTGTAAGTTATAATTTTATATCCCGTTGAATTCTTAAATTTTAGTTTAGGTCCCAGGAAAATCTAATTAGTAAAATAATTAAATGGGACTACTTAAGAAACATAAATTAACAGCACCATTTTCTCAATGATTTTAGGAAATAATTAATTTCATATTATAAATACCCAGCTGCCAATTGCTGATTATTTATTTTAATTTTAAATATTAAAATAAAAAGTTATCCACCAAGCAAGAGATATGCAGCTAGGCAAACCATTGCATACGAAATACACACAGATTAACATCATGCCATTTTAAGGTTTTGTAATTAAAAGAAAAAAAATCAAATTTGAAACGTCATTGGCCTTTTTCTGGGTATTAATAAAAAAAAATGAAAATGATATTTGTGGTGACCTTTTATGATTTGCAACGCCTCCAATTTCATATTAATTGATATTAATTTGTTGGAAAACCCCGCCCCCTCGGGTATTTTTGGACCCTATATATATATTTTTAATTCAAGACGAAGGGGCATACTCTAAATATCTAGCCCGACAAATCCGGGTTGATCGTCATAATCCTGAGCCTCCATAAAAGAGAGAAGAGCCACAACTTGTGGCAGTTTGGATTTGAACACAGGATCTCTCACATAAAGTAGGAGGTGGATACCACTAGATCAATAGGTCTTGGTTTTTTTTTTTTTTTTGTATAAACCACATATCAGTTAACCACATTGGGTCAGGACAATTCTGTTCACATCGGGTCGGCCCACAAAGAGATAAGTGCCCCCAATAAGTAGAACTCCATTCAATTGGACCCTATATCTTATTGGGTGATTATATTGGCACTCCACAAATTAGTATAAGAACTCCAATTTCAATTTTTATCTTAAAATATGATAAGAATGCCCATAAATCATAAATTACAATTTACAACATAATATTCCAAATGAGTACCTAAACTACCATTTGTGCCATTAAAATTCAACAAACATATTTAGAGGCAAAGGGTGTCGGCGATACATCTTCAAGACCACAATAGTCATGAACTTTTTTGACTTTTTCTAATTCATGAAGCATACAAATAACACACGTAAGTACTGAAATAACCGACCAAAAAAATTGGACTTGGAACTAGAAACTTTTCTGTTGTAAGTCAACAATATTATATTATAGATTATATGAAAATGGTATGTCAATTACATCTTAAATATAGTCAACATAATAGAGCTATCATTCTAATACGATCTTGAAATTCTTCACGGTTACCAAATTTTTGACCTGATAGAAGAAGTATAGGATTAGGCTCGTTACTTTTGTCTTTCTCCGTAATGACTATCAATCAATGGTACTGCCTCATTTTTCTCCATTTCTTCCAAGTCGTTAATATCTATTCAGTTCCAAATTAATAAACATACTCAAACATTCATTTACTTTATTAAAATTTCATTCTACTGATTAAATCAATTTCTTGTTTCAGAAAAAAAAAAACTTTTGTTGTTATTCTAGAAAGAAAAGAAAAAAAACTAGCAAAAAGGAAGCTAAAGAACTTAAAATTGAACCAAGACCTTTTTTTTTTGTTTACCCTAAGTTATTCCCACGCCCCATTTGAGGCCCAAGACTAATTGCCAAGGGATTGAAGCATTAAAGGTTGGTCCCCCTCCCAACAAGTGAGCTTCCCGGGATTTGAACTTATGTTATCCTCCTTACAGGGGTGGAAGCTGCTTACCAGTACTTCACCAACACTATGTTGGTACCAAGACTTTTAAATATGAACAATTAGAAGGTGAAATCCAATTACAATTCAGAATGACATACTTTTAAACATTAAATATAGGGAAATTACATCCACACCCCCTGTAGATAGTCCTAATTTCAAATATAACCCCATCTTTTTTTATTATTTACACCGTTAGCTTTCGTTACGGCTATACCATGGTTCCGTCAACAAAATTTTCTGAGGACGATTATGCACTCAGTTTTGACAAAATTAATACACTATTAGATAGGGGCCTAAAAGTTAATCATTAATTTTATAGAAGGGTGCTTTTGTTATACGAACTAAAAATAACAAAAAATTATAAATGAATTCAAATTTTCTTTTTTTTTTGTTGATAAATAATATTTTTTTTGTACTTATTTTCACTTTCTTGTTCTTTTTATTTTTCTTTTTCCCTTTCCTTCTCCTTTCAAACTTTTATTTTTTTCTTTGTTGATAAATAATTTATTCAATTTTAAATATTTTTAATTATTATTATCTATTTTTTTAGTTAATATTAAAATAGGCTTTAAGGTAGAGTTTAGGATGAGAAGGAAAGATATGTGTCTCGTGGCTGTTGTTACGAAAGGATTGAGGAAGGAAAGATGAATAAATTAATTAACTTGGGAACAAGGGGCATATTAGTCTTGTAAATTTATAGCTATTGTCTTTTTATTAATGCGTCGATATTTTTGTCATTTTTGCAGAGAGAGAAATTGAAGTGGAACTCCTATAGTAATTAATTTATGGAGCTCTAATATCATCCCAATAAAAAAAGTTTATACAACATGTTGTGTATATATATATATATATATGTTTAGTTTTGACGGAAAGTGTAAAGGAAAACTTTGCATCAATATAATAATGAAATATATATATTACTTATTTATGCATCTATCTCATTCATTTTCCAATGATGTGTATATATTATGCTTTAAATATAGAAATTATCTTTCTTTTATAAAAGAAATATGTGTCCGGATTTTTCATAGTATATCCCCCCCCCCCCCCCCCAAAAAAAAAAACAAAACCCAACCCCCCCAAAAAATAATTCTAATTACATACATAAAAATCCAAAAAGAAAAAGAGAAAGAGGAATCCCATTAATTCATGAAAAATGCTTGCCAAGTACATTGGAAAAAGGTTGATATCAAGCGCTTTTCATGGACAATGCTCGTATCTTTTCTACGTATTGTTGACTTTTATGGCTGCTCAAGACATCAAATATGAATATAATATAGTCTTTCATGTGTAGTAAATTCCGGATAAATTCACCATAAAAGTATTTAAGATCAAGACAATTTTAAAGATACCTCCATATCTTAAGTGGTTTTCGCTCTCCCTTGTAGTGTCCACACATGACACGCATAAAATGGCAGATAGAGATCACTCGAAAGCTGAAAGACGTTGGACATTCCAAGTACTACAGATTATTGACTTTTATGGCTGCTCAACACATCAAATATGAATATAATATTTCGTGTGTAGTAGATTCCGGATAAATTCCACCATAAAAGTACTTAAGATCATGATAATTTTAAAGGTACCTCCATATCTCAAGTGGTTTTCACTCTCCCTTGTGGTGTCCACAAAAGACACGTACACAATAGCAGGTAGAGATCACTCGGAAGCTGAAAGACGTTGGACATTCCAAGTACTACATATTATTGACTTTTATGGCTGCTCAAGACATCAAATATGAAAATAATAATATAGTCTTTCGTGTGTAATAGATTCCGGATAAATTGCACCACAAAAGTACTTAAGATCATGATAAATTTTAAGGTATCTCCATATCTCAAGTGGTTTCCGCTCTCCCTTGTGGTGTCCGCACAAGACACGCATATAATGGCAAGCAGAGATCACTTGAAAGCTGAAAGACGTTGAACATTCCAAGTACTACTTGATTATTGTCATAAAAATCTCAAGAACGACCTCATACATAATAATTATCCATGGATTATGTGAATTTCAATAGAAAAGTACTTATGATTCAACAACTCTCGATTAAAGGTACTGGGACCACTACAAAAAATAAAATATTGGTGACAAAATGTCAAAGTTATAATGTCAAAGTCGTCACAAATTATAAATTTGTAGTGACAAGAACTTTTGTTTTGTCACTGAAATAGTTTCTACATGTTTAATAGTGACAAAATTTGTATAGAAGTTGACACTCTTGATAATTAGTAACAAGGATAATGGTGTCATTATTGATAATTAATGACACACCTTTTGTGACAACAATTACAATTATCACTCAGTTTGTATGGTCACGTTATATTTGTCACTAATTATCAATAATGATATATTTAAAAAAAATTTGTCGCTAAAAATTCTTATTGTGACAACGTAAAAATTTCCGTCGCTCATTATGTATATCTAATGACAATTTTAACATTGTCATTTCAAATTTTATCACAACTATTACTTTTTATTGCAGTGAACCTCCGATCCCGTTCCACTCATCCCAAAAGTAAGATCCACACAATAGAAGATGAAAGGTTGCTCGATACTTTCCAAATATGACAAACAAACATTATTGTCTAAAATGTTCTTAAGAAAGGCGGCTAAATTCATATATTGAACCCAAAAATTGGGTGGAAAATTTTCATTTACGAAGGTTTATAATTGGTCGTTTATTTGTCCATCATGTAGCCAATATGACTGTCCTAATCTACTACATTTTTCTTGATTCTTGGACAAGTGGTCTACTTGAGATCAATTGTTGCTAGTTCGTCTATTGCCTTGTCTGATCAAATCTATGTCGAGGCCAATTGTTGGATTCCACTTTTCTTAATTTTTAACTATATATCGCATTTATTCTCAATATTTCATCATGAATTCAACTTGATATTTGACTCGTATTTGGCTAGTTGAACGAATATTGGTATCAAATAAAATGCGAGTTATGGATAAGAGTTTAATGGGCTTGATTAAGTATGCATTTGATTTGAGGAATGGATAAATATATATAAAGTGATTAAGCATTTGTAGAACGATTATTATGAAATAATTGAACATTGAAAATGTTTAAAGGTTGATCAACGTGGGATTGCTTCCATCCATAAATCCCATGAAATGGAAAACCCATTATTTAAAATAATGGTTTATATTTGAGTATCTCGACCATAGTAACATATTCAAAATTGGATCATGATCGGGGCAATTTTCGAGGTGGTTTGTAAGAAAATCCAAAAAATTATTTACATGACAATACTCCTCATAAAAATTAGCTACTAATATGGGAATAAATCAACAAGGAATTCAATTTATATTATGAATATAATGCACTAGTGTGTGAAATGACAATCAAATTAATATATTTGCATTAAAAAAAGGTTAGATAAATAAGTAATAAGCATAATGTTTATATCTCAATTTATTATGTTAACTTTCTTGGATTAGGGACAAAATACGCGAATAGAATGTTGTATTACGGAATTGCAGCGTCCTATAAAATTATCGAAGCCTATTCAGTTTCAAAAAAAAAAGAAGAGAAAATTACTAAAACTACACTAAAATAAATTTGTATATCCAAAAACCCACTTTAATTACAAACTTTTCATTCAAAAAAACCCAAAAGTTCAGACTAAGAACTTTTTTAACTAAACTACTCTTGATTTATTAAGTTAAGAATTGATCTTCTTTATTGAATTTTTTTTTGTTTTAAAAATTTAAAATTAATAAGTTGAATAATAAAAATTTTATTTTTATTATTTAATATTTTAAATATTTTTATATAATTTATTTTTTTATTTTACTAAGATAATTATCTAAAAAATTTATATTATAGATTTTTTAAGAAGATTAAAAATCTGAAAAAAATAAAAATAAAATTATATTTAATCAATTATTAATATAATTTCTAAAGAAATAAATCTCTATACAAAACTACAATTGATTAAATTTTTAGTCTAAAAGGGTAAGGGCAATTAAGTCCATAAATTTATTAACCTTAGGTCTTGAGCTTTTTGGAATGAAAAGTTGGTGGAATGGGTCTTTTGGATTGAAATTTTTTGTCATTGATCTTTTGGATATAAAAATTTATTTTATAAGTTTTTTAGTAATTTTCCCTAAAAAAAATGTCGAAGTATTTTTCTTACTATAATTTTAATTTGGTATTAATATTGTAGATGGTCTTATATACGTCACGAAGCAAGAATATGGGCTTATAGTTAAAGGGTTGATTCCACTTTGAAGAAAATGCTATTATTGACCTACAAAATTGGAGGGACAATAAGAAGTGGGCATGAAGCTCCAATTATGCCAATATTATAAGTTATATTTCCTATTACATGACGTTATCATAATCGATAAAGAAATTGATCATCATATATATATGGTAGTGCTATTTTCTTTACTAAAATTATGAGTATTTAACTATTCATATGGGAAAAATAAAAGAAGGAAAATACACAATATGGACCTCATTTTTTAGTGGGGGGCGTTGAAATTTGAAATGCATTAGTGTGTTAAGGCTAATTATTAGAGAAAAGTTAAGGCCACTCTATATAATCTTTAGTGGATTCCTTTTGGAACATTGATAGGGACTTTATTAAGGCTACAATCTTGTGTATTCTTGATAAAGCGAACGTTTATACATAGATATAGGAGGATCTATTTGCGAAGTAAGAAGCCTTTTGACATCTCTTTATCTGCAAATAATTCTCAATGTGAAAACACAGAGCCAGAGGGCTGATCTTTGAATAGGAAAAAGAGCGGATTTGCCGGGTCCTAATTAAAAAGGGGGGAAATGTTATAGGAAGAACAGAGACAAAATATGGTTGCAACTAATCAAGGTCACATTACAAGAGATTATAAGACTAAACAATATGAGAGTGTCTAATCTATGAAAAGATGTACGTAAAAGAATTTCTTTCCAATATATGGTTAAGAACACGTTTAGAATGAAAAGTAAGAGACAAATTCATCTCACAACAAAAGCAAAAGCATGGAGAAAATTATGAAGAACGGTTACTTTTACCATATCAAAAGACAAGAAAAAGGTAACATTACGTCGGTGAGCATGTATCACTTCCATTTCTCACACAAAATGTGTCGAAATTAATGAAAAGAAACTCGACTTCTTCAACGGCCGCCATTGTAATAACAAAAAAGGAACATTATTTGACGGATTTAATGTTAGGAATCAAATGTGCATAATCGAAATTAAAAGAAAGCAAGAAAATGAGACAACGACTTTATGTGGTTCTGCGATTTGCCTACGTCCACGGATCTATGCTAGAGAGATTTTATTATTCTTGTGAGAGAGATTCAGTTACAATGAAAAAATATCATCTACTTATATGTTCTACTCTTGGAGACTAAGATACAATGACCTAGTTCGAATAGGTAACTCAAAACCTGTCAAAAACAAAGAAAAACCGCGTCTAAAAGACGCCTACAACTTGCGATTTGCGCCTAGGCGCCAAAACTGCCAATCTACACCAGCCTTTCGCATCAGCGCGCCTGGGCGCCGGTTGAACCGTGCCTGGGCGCTAGGCTGGCCGCGCCTAGGCGCCGTCTTCGTCCTGCACGTCCCTTGCTTTGCATTGCTACGCCTGGGCGTGTTTCGGGCTACGCCTAGGCACCGTTTTGTTCGCCCAGCAACTCCAAAAAATGACTTAGCCCCTTTTCTTCTTACTTTGGCACTTTGATTTGTCTCCACACTCAAACCCATCATTTAATATTGCACGTTATATTGCCCTCATCACAAATCAATTGGGAAGAATTCATGAATCAACTTATATAGCATGATATTCTTCCTTTAGTATCTGATTTTCTAGAGGTGGACTGAGCTAGTAACAAAGCGGTACCATAGCTGGATCTTACTATTGTGCAATGGGGAACACTTCGAGATAGGACCGTTATGTGTGGGTTGAGGGAGAGCGGAGAATGTAATACTCTTCATCCTATATTGATCCTATATTGATTGGAAAGGGTTCTTGAATTGAACTATATAGCATGATATTCTTCACTCATGGAAACAAGTTTACTATGATTGGATTATGTGACAACTTAATTCTCAAAACCACCAACAAGTTTCAGCACAGTTGGTAGATAGTTGGGTTCTTTAAGCATGTTGTTCAGGGTTCGATCATTGGCCGTGTGTATGAAAAAGGCTTTGTTGGGAGAGGCTGTACCCACTTCGGTGATCTCTCTGCCTCGAAAGAATTAGTTTCCGGCATCCGGCTGAGGGGACACCCTTGGTTATAAACGAAAAACTTAATTCTGAAAACCTAAGATCTCACAATTCCTTTCACAAACTACTCTTAAACCTTAATTAGGAGTTAATTAGAATAATTAAAGTTAAGTTCTTTATTTTGCAATGGGGCCTGGCCTCGTTTGACCCATTACTGGATGTGTATGTTAATTGGACCATATAGAAACCATGATCACTAAATCACATTATCCTACAATTACCAATAACACAATGTTTTTAGTGTGTAACACATAGACTAACCATAAAAAAGGAAGAAAAAAAAAACTATGATCAAAGAAAAAAAGAAAATCATGGAAAAAAAAAGGTATCACAGTACAAAGCACTAAGTGAAGATCATAGAAAATAAAAAGTAATGGAGACTGAAATTTTTGTCCCAATAGAGATATTAAGTGCCAAATAAGTATTAGTGGGATGTAGTTTTGTTCACTGTATCAAGACTAAGAGTCAGCACACACACACACACAAACATACAACAATTAACAAATATGCTCTTGGCTTTTCTCTTTCTTATTTTTGGCCTCACCGTTTTGGTTAGTGAGAGTAAAGTAAGAACAAGTTGGATCCAAACTTGTTTGCTTTTAGGGGTTATGGATCTCTGGAATTCTGAATCTTCGAACAATCACAATTATACATACGGTAGATTTGTGATGAGATTGTGGATTTTGATAAAAAAGAAATTAAAATATTATAAATAGATGAATACACACACCCATTTCTTTTAATCTGTGGACATATACAATTGTTCAACTAATCACGTAAATCTTGTCTTTTGTGTGTTCAGTTTCACTTTTGAGTATTTTTCTATTATTTGATTCGTTCATAGTAGGATCTGTATATGGATCACCATGTACGAACTATTGTAATTATACCGAATATCAAAACTTAGAGTCCTAAAAATTACACAGTTTATATTTAGTGGATGCCAGCGCTAAAAAGTGTACTTCACTCAAAAGTGATTATGAGAGGCAAAATAAGTGGGGACCTTGACAAAGTGAGTGACTGTCTGACTAATAATATGACAAGTCTAGTTCGCATACTTTGTGAATTCATTTGAGATGGCTGAACCGATCTAGACTAAAATTTTCCAAACAAGGATTGTGATTTTGATTCCAAA